>BMAU01021313.1:0-686510 GCA_019973935.1 Trichonephila clavipes
TGTTGCGACGCCATTAATTTATGCCTGATGTACTTTCCCTGGATCACGCCTTCGTTGGCATCATAAGTATGACGCGTGGCGATTGAAGTGATGTCATGCGCGCCGGTCATCAGATTGCCCTGATTACATCGCCAAGATGTCAGATGTAGAATCATGTATATATATGCAGCTCTTTAAAACCGTAGGTTTTGTGTGTCTCGTGCTGCTGTAATAAAGATTTTTGTTCCAGTAACTGTCGCAAAGTATTATTTGCAGAACTATAGTGTTTACTTGGCGCCCCGGCGACAGGATGTGTTATTGGAAAGTAGATAAATAGAATTAGAGTATGGATCTTAAAGCACAAAAAGGCACAGAGACGAGTGCCTCTTAGACTGCATTTTACCTTAAGCGCAAATAAGATAGAAAGTGAGCAAAGAATAATGTAGTAGATTTACAGAAGATTTTCGTTGCTGCAAGTGCAATTGAAAGACAAATATTTGAGATTAGAAGCGGCCCAAGAAGCAGTATCTGGAACTTGCTGCCAATTAGAAGATAATGGAGAAAAGAATTCGAGACTGATTTCATTGATGTGAAAGCTACCGTGAAAAATATTTAATATATTACACTCGCATCGATAAGAAGTTGGAGAGACTGTTATTTCTGAAGTTCCAGACACACCAAGAAAGTTTAAGCTACCGAAACTGAACTGAGAAAATTCGGCGGAGACGAAGGGTTCCTTTCGTTTTGGAGCCAGTTCCAAAAATTCCATGACGACGGGAGCATCCCAGATGAAGACAAGATGCGGTATCTTGTGGCTTCAGTTGAACCTAAATCGAAAGCGAAAGACTCATTCTTAGTTTTCCGGCTACTGCAGCGAATTACCCGAAGGCAGTGGACCAATTGAAAGAGCGATTTGGAAGAGAAGATCTACTTGTCCAAATTTATGTTCGGGATCTTCTGACAATGGTTATGAAGAATGCTGTGTCCGGTAGAGCAAAAACGGACCTTTCAAGACTCTATGACGAGTTGGAGGGAAAGCTGAGAGCTCTGGAGAGCCTAGGACGAACGCAGAAAGGTTTGAGATTTCTAGCCCCTCTGGTTGAGAGCTGCCTGCCCGAAGAAGTGCTAATGACGTGGGAACGGAACAGAAATCACCACGAACTATCCGACAACACTGCCGGAAAGAACATTCGCTCCATAGAGAATCTAATGACTTTTCTCCGTCAAGAAGTGCAGGGTGAAGAGATGGTTGTGTTATCAAGAACTGGATTTGCATCGAATAACGTTACCCGTAAAAAGGAATATGTTTGTACCCTCTAAACGAGATTAGTGGAGATCCGGCAACTGCGGCAGCCCCTGGTAAGTTTCAAACCACTGACAATAAAGTTGCTTGTATTTTTGTGATAAACCCCATCCCAGCCATAAATGTTTTTTAGCAAAGAAAATGTCTTTAGATGAGAAGTTAAAAATATTGTCTAAAAAGGGAGCTTGTTATTCATGTTTAACTAAATCAAATCATATCAGTAGGCAGTGTGACTTAAAATCTAAACTGAGGTGCAATTTCTGCTCTTTATCTCATTATAATATTATGTGTAGTAAAAAACTTGATAAACATTTAAGTGTTAAAAATTCTCCCTTCCACTATTTCTCTTTCTAATCAATGTAGCAGAGATCGAACGGTTTATTTGCAGACTCTCTGTGTAATTGCGCGAGGTCGAGGTCGAGAAAGGCGCATAAGGATTATTTTAGATTCAGCTAGCCAGTATTCTCACGTGGTGAAAGATTAATTGCGCACTTGGGATTAATACCGCATAGATATGAAAACGTAATTCACTCTCCTGTTTGGAGGAACGCAAACGAAGCCCAAGAAACACGGAGTTTATTCATCGAGCTCACGGCTTTGAATGGAGATTACTCTTGTTGTTTAGAAGTTCTCTCAGAGGAAAAGATATGCGACAGTGTCCCGAAAATAACAGATGAGCAAATTCTAAATAATTTAAGAGAACTGAACATAGAGTTTTCAGATTCATTTAGCGAAGATTTAGAAATTGATTTGTTAGTGGGTTCGAATGTGTTAGGTCGCATTTTAATGAAGAAATGTTGTGAGTTAGATTCCGGTTTAAGTGTGGTCGAGACTAAACTCGGAAATACAGTTATAGGAATGCAGGATGATGTATGCCATATTGATAGAAATGTTATGACAACACTTTCAATGTATGTAAGAAATTTTAAATTAACTGATCTCTGGGTCTCAAAGTTTAGGCATTTCAATCCAACACTAGAGGAAAGCAAACAAAATTCTTATGAAGACGCTTTAAATGATTTTCAGCAGAAGCTAACTATTCTTCATAATGGAAGGTATGAGTTACAGCTTCCGTGGAAACATGATCCAGTTAATTTACCTGATAATAAAGGTTTAACAGGCTAGACATGAAAGTTATCAAAAGGGCTGAAAGTAATGGCTTTCTCAGATCAGTATCAAGTTTTGAGGATTGGGAAAATTTGGGGATTATTGAAATTGTACCGGAAGAGGAAGTGAAAGCGGTTAAATGTCATTATTTGGCGCATAGGCCTGTAATAAAACTGCAAAGTGAGTCCACAAAAAGTACCGTCCCTGTTTTGACGGGTCGGCTTGTGAAAATGGTAAACCTTCATTAAAACCAATGCTTATATAAAGGCATAAATCTTTTAGAAGTAATACCCGATATTTTAGATAGGTTTAGACTTTACCCTATAGGATTAAGTGCAGATATAGAGAAAGCGTTTTTAATGTTATCAGTTCATCCAAAGATAGAGACTATCTCTTCGATTCTTTTATCTAGTAAAGAAGAATTGGTGTATAGGCATTGTCGAATTGTTTTTGGTTTAAATTCTTCCCTTTCCTATTAAACGCATCCGCCATAAAAACATCTATTAGATAACGCACCTCTTGAATACTGCAATGTTTGTAGAGAAATTAAAAGTTCATTTATGTTGACAATTGTTTATCTGGTGTAAAAATAATGTAAAGGAACAAGAAAATTTTATTGATATAGCTTCAAAAAATTATTGTCAAAAGGCTGTTTTAACTTGCGAGGTTGGCAAAGCAATGTAGCAAGTAAATATGTTTCTCAGCATACAGGAGAGGCGTCAGTTTTTAGGCATGTTATGGAATTTGGAGCAAAGATACTCTGAGATGTAATATAAATTTTGAAATCTTAACGTGTGAAACAAAAATTACGAAAAGGTTCATTTTATCAACGGTGCAAAAGGTTTTTGACGCAAACGGGTTGTTATCTCCAGCTACATTGCCTCCCAAATTATTATTGCAAGAAACTTGGAAGTTAAAACTGCCTTGGGATTCAGAATTACCTAAAAATATTGTTAATAAATTTATGAAATGGTCAAATGAAATGTATTTGTTAAAAGAAGTTACTGTGCCTCGATATATTGCCATAAATGAAACCTCTGAACTCCATATTTTTGTTGATGCATCTAAAAGCTCATATGGTGCATGTGTGTTTGTTCGAACTGTTGTAGAAAATGATTTAAAAGTTACACTTTTACGTTCTAAGGCTAGAGTAGCCCCCTTGAAATCTCTTACCATTCCTAGATTAGAATTAATGTCATGTTGCCTCGGAGCTAGGCTTGCAAATTCAATTATACGTGCTTTAAATCTACCAGGAATAAAGGTAATTTACTGGTCTGATTCAGAAGTGGCTCTTTGGTGGATAAGAGGACAAGGAAATTGGTCCGTGTTTGTGGCCAACCGGGTAAAAGAAATAAGAGAACTTACCCAATTTCAGTCGTGGAGGCATGTTCCAAGTAATATGAATATAGCAGATTTGTTATCTCGAGGATGTACCCCCCAAAAGATGTTAGATTCTAAATGGTGGGAGGGACCTCGATGGTTAAGAAACAATAGGGAACAGTGGCCTGCCAATGAAATTAATTGTGAACCTAAGGATGTTATTTTGGAAAAAAGGAAGTCTGAATTAGTTAATGTAAATATTTCTGAGGAATTGGTCCCTTGGTATGCTGTACGATTTTCTAAATACAATTCAATAGTTCGTTTAATGGGCTGGATTTTAAGATTTATTAATAATTCTAGGGTTCATGTTGAGGAAAGAGAACTTTCCGAACTATCGTCGGATGATATAGAAAATGCTGAAAGGGTGTTAATTCGGTTAGTACAAGATAAGATGTTTCCTAATTTGAAATCAATACCCATTGTAAATGTCTTTAAAGATAATGAAGGAATCATTAGAGTTAAAACTAAAATAACTGAGAGAAAAGATGATACAAATTTTATTGCTCCTATTTTGATGCCTAGTAAATGCCTTTTAACCACAAGATTAATTGAGTATTACCATCTAAAACATTGCCACGCTGGGGTTCAAATTCTTATGTCTATACTGCGTGAAAAATTCTGGATAATGAAAACACGAAAAACGACCAGGAAAGCCAGGTCATGATTTCAAAGTTGGTGATGTCGTGATGATTGAAGAGCCATCCAAGAAGCGCGTGTATTGGCCTTTAGGAAAAGTAATAAGTCTGCTTCCAGGTAGAGATGGTAAGTTCGTACCTTGAAATTAAAATGTAAGAACTCTGAACTGATTCGTCCAATTCAAAGAGTTTATCCACTCGAAGTGCCATTTATAAATAATGAAATTGTAAAAATTGATGGCGTTCCGACATCTAGTGTTAATGAAGATAAATTAACCAGTAATGCTGTCATAAAAAATAAAGTCACTAGATCAGGTAGATTAGTTAAGATACCTGAAAGACTTGGATTATTTAATGAAGTTTTATATGCTTTTGAGTGATATCAATACACTCAAAGGGTGGGAAGGAGATGTTGCGACGCCATTAATTTATTCATGTACTTTCCCTGATCACGCTCGTGGCATCATAAGTATGACGTAAGGATTGAAGTGATGTCATGCGCGCCGGTCGGGATTGGTTCTTGATTGCATCACAAGATGTCAGATGTAGAATCAAGTGTATATATATGTAGCTCTTTCCTTGAAAACTGTAGGTTTTTGTGTGTCTCTGTGCTGTGCTGTAAATAAAGATTTTTGTTCCAGTAACCGTCGCAAAGTATTATTTGCAGAACCTTGAGTAGTAACAGTGCTCTTAAATGGAAAGATGAAGCTGCAGGGATGTGTTGTTCGGGAGGAAAAGTAGCCCGCCCTTCCTTCAATAGAGGAGCCTGTTGAACCTCTTAAAGAACTTTTCTCTTATGCACCAACCCAATGTTTCTCTTGCTTGCAATGTTTATTTAAAATTTTGCATTTAAAATTTTTGGAGCAAAAGCATCTTTTTTCTCAAGAACTCAGCCTTCCAAATTGTAGTCCCGAAAAAATATTGAAATTTTTGAAATTCAGTTAAATATGAAAAATATTTTAAAACGCATCAATCTGGAAATTCAAATTTAATGAAACATACAATCAAATGAATACCTCCCGTTTCTAAATGATTAAAACAGAATTTTTATTCCAGTTTTAGTATGATTCTTTAAAAACCGGGATGTTAATATGCAAGTTGTAGGCCGAACGAACGGAAGAATATTTATTTGGCATCGAAATGAAAATAAGAACAGGAAAAAATTGAGTCTTCCATTTGAAAATGCGCTGTGGTTCAGTTAAAATCTATTATGGAATTAATACTTTTAAAACTGCTCAATAAATATTTTTCGTGTTATTTTTGTTGGATGGAGATAAAATTTCATATATCCTACAACTCTCTAAAACTGGTACTTGGAAAAAATATTTTGGACATGCATCTCCATTATATTCTATCAACGCTTCATAAATTCTAAAGAAAAAGGGGGTTTGAAATAAATTCCTACAATTATATACCATAAGCTTTGTGTAGATATTTTTTTCAGTATATATATATACTTTTAAATGGTAATTTTAAGTTAGCAGTTACAAATAGTTCGTTCCCTTTTTAAATATTCTATTTTTTATCTCAAAACTATCTTACTTTATTTTTATGTTTTCGTCCTTTAGGGGTTACAAGGTTGAGTCGAAAAATGGGTTTTCCCTGTCAACTGTGGTCAGAGTTGGGTAGGAAAGTCAAAGCATGTAATGAGACATAACTTTATTTTTCCACATAAGTACCAAGCACATTGAGACATTTGCCATACTACTTTATAAGCTTCAAAATGGCCCCCAGGAGAAACTCAGGGCTTTGCGGAAGAAGCGTTTAACGGCTTGTTTGACTTCAATAACGCTTCCAAAGCACCTTCCGGTGAGATTCTTCTTCAAAGCTGGAAACAGATGAAAGTCATTTGGTGCGAAATCATGACTGTACGGCAGAGGGTGTAGGTGTTCCCAAACAAGAGTTGCAATATGGTTTTGAATTACCGTCAATGAGTGTGGTTTCGCATTATCATCCAACAGCAGTTTACGCCAGATTTGAGAATTCCAGGCCGCTTTTTCCGAATCACTTTCAATTTCGACAGGGTGTCTCAATACCGCTTAGCACTGATGGTTCCAACCACCAAAATGTCCACGTAAAAGTAAGCCTTTCTTCCGAATGCAAAGCCCTGAGTTTTTCCTGGATGATTTCTTGAAGCTTATCAAGTGGTATGACAAATGTCTCAATGTACTTCGTACTTATGTGGAAAAATAAAGTTATGTCTTATCTTTAATGTCTCATTCTATGCTTTGACTTTCATACTCAAATATGACCAGAGTCGCCAGGGGACACTTATTTTCCGAATCACCCTCGTAATAGTTAAAATTTTAAAGCAGCCTTTTTTTATCATTTAATTTTGAACTATAAATAATATTTTAATTTTATATCATAATTTCGTTTGTTGTTTACTCTGCTTATATGTTTCATGCGCACAAACACACACACGTGTGTGTTTGTGTGTGTGTGAGTTTCTAATATTGTTCTTTTTCTACAAGAGAAGAAGGTAACTCTTCTTTCTACAGCAGCGTTTTTCAAACTGTGGGGCGTGCCCCTCTAGGGGGCGCAATCATATCGAAAAGTCGAAAATAAAAGACTTAAAAAATTAATTTATTGAAAGGAATCCAAACTAAATACATTATGAGATAGTAAAAAACACACATTTACAATAATATAATATAAATGTATCAACACGCCAAATGATATATATGATCACTTATTCATCAATATTAGTTTAATAATTACTAGCGACCCCAAGGTTTTGTCATATAGTACAATACTACATGAAAAATTTAGCACTTATCTTGATATAATTTATATAGTTTATATTATTAAAGTTGTATTGTAATTTTAGCGTCAAAGTACATTATTAGTGAATTCAACGTATTATTATTGTACGGAAGGGGGCGACATGAAAATTATGATTGAAAATTGGGTCGCAAACATTGGAAGTTGAAGAAGCATTGTTCTACAGCATTAAGGTATCCGACTACGTTCGGAACCGTGATTTTAAAAAAGCGCATAAAGGTATAATTTTCACGATATTTAGTGTCACTCACATTAGAATACACGCATAAAATTGTTTTAAGGACATTTTGAGAAAAATAATTTAAATACAATATTTCGGCAAAAAATTATCATAGAATAACCTTTTTTCAAAATGTTCTTTTGTGAAAAAAGCTTCTATTATAATAATATTTTGCCTGTATATAGCTCTGACCTCTCTACAGAGGCTCAACTAGAATTTTTGAAAAATTCACATTATTTTCAGTTACCTCCAATTGAAATAATTATTGAATTTTTTTTCTTAAAATTTCTCCCCTCTGTTGTCGTAAAACATGAATAAACCCACTTCTAAGTTATATATTTCAAAAATTCTTGTTGAGCCTCCGTAGAGAGGTCTGAGCTACATACAGGCAAAATATTATTATAATAGAAGCATTTTTCACAAAAGGAGAACTGTTCGAGCATGCACAGTGGGCGCCGCGCGGCGGTGATTAAGTGTATTTAGCGAAACGAGGATTAAGAGTTTTCAGAGTGTGTGTGGGAGATCAGACGAGCGAGAGCGTGGAATTACGGTGCCCATCGTAAGTGTTCCGACATACTCCCCGAGCAACCGAGTGTGAAAATAAAGGAGTTGTGTCAACATCCTCGTCTGGTTTCCTGAGAAAAAAACACATAGGGACCACTCCCCAACATGGTCCATCGAGCCGGAGAAGTGAGCTATTCAAGGTGACATGAGTAGTGGTCTTTTTTGTGTTTTTATTATTATAAATTGAGGACTAAATTAATTTTAGAAAAATGTTTAAGAACTGCCGTAAGGAAGATCTTCGGATCGTAGTTCTGGAACTTGGCGAGACTGTTGCTGAAAAAGTAACTATCATTTATATATATAGTTAACTGAAATTATTAAAGAAAATAAATATTTTAAAGAGGATGTTGAATTTGTTAAAGAATTAATTCAAAATACGATCGAGGACCGTAAGAGAGCAGAGGAAGACCATAGGCGAATGCGAGTAGAGGAAGACCATAAAAAAGAAGCGGAAAATATGTTACGAGAAAAGGAGCTTGAACTTGCACGTTTAAATGTTAGAGTTAATTCAGATAACGAGAGAACAGGTGAGGGTTGTAACACGCTGGATGCGTTGGTGAAAAGTGCTCGAATCCTAACGGTGAATGTGCCTAATAGACCTGAATGTTGGGCATTCTTTTTCGCTTCGTTAAAAAGAGCCTTTGTATCAAAAAATGTGCCCGAGAAATTCAAGTCGGAGATTTTATTAAATTTGTTGGGAGAAAAAACTTCAAATGTGTTAACATATGTTAAAGATGACGAGCTTAACAATTATGAACAACTAAAATCAATAATACTAAGAGAATATGAGCCAAGTGCAAATCAATTCCTTGAACAATTTAAAAAAACTACGCGTCATCCAAATGAAACATATATTCAATATACTTCTCGCTTAATTACAAATTGGCAGTATTACTTAAAATTAAGGAAGGTCTCTGATTTTGACAACTTAAACGATCTTATTGTGTCCGACAAAATTTTCAGTTCGCTTGAAAAAGAGGTAGAGTCACACATTTCCGTTCGAGCAGGAAATTATTGGTTTCGCCCACTAGAGCTTGCCAAAGAGATAGACTTGTATAACAATTCTCGGGGAAAGAGCTTAAAACCTTTGCCGAATGTCCTTACTAGAAATAATCCAGTGAAAAACGCGTCAAGGGTATTTTTGAGTGAGATTAAAGATTCTAAATGTATTTGTTGCTCTGAATCGCATCCATTATATAAGTGTGCAGTGTATTTAAAACTTCCCATAAATAAGAGAATTGATCTGATTAAAACTAATAACCTTTGCTTTAATTGCCTTTCTACATCTCATAGAGCGAAAGACTGTAAATCGAGATTTGTTTGCTCTGAGTGTCAAAAGAGACATCATAAAACGATACATTATACAGCCCAAAACCAGGAAGTAACGAATTCCACCTTTGAACCTCTTAACACATCAGCGCCAGTCTTCGAGCTACGAGTAGAAACTCAAAATTTACTAACCGCAACGAGTATAAACAGAAAAAAAATGTGTTTTGCTAAGCTCAGCAATTTGTTACATTAAAAGTGAAAATAGTTCATTCCCAGTCAAAGCAATTTTAGACAGCGGATCTACATCTAACTTTTTAACGAGGAGCTTATGCGATTTAATTGGATTGAAAAAATACAAGACTAATGTTTCGGTTTCGGGACTAAACAAAACAGTAATTCCAATAGACTCGCGCGTTTCAGTATCTATTAGCAATAAAGAAGGGAGTTATATTAAAACATTAGACTTTTTTTTTGGTACCAACAATAACGGAAGATCTTGTTCCAACAACGAAAATCGATTTTAATCTGAATAATATTCCCAATCTTAAATTAGCTGACAAAAATTTCAATATTCCAGAGCACGTGCAAATGCTATTAGGTGCAGAAGTATTTTATGAATTAATGTTACCCGGACAGTTCAAGATGGAGGGTTCAAATGTTATTTTTCAAAACACTGTTTTCGGATTTATCGTTTCCGGATCTACTTCTGCAGACGCGAAGGGAAAAGAACATTGTGGGTTTATTCAGGCTGCAGATAATCTAGAGCATTCAATTAAGAAGTTTTGGGAAATCGAAAATGTAGAAATCGATTCTGTTAAAACCAGTGAATTAGATATTTGTGAAGACCATTTTAAAAACACTCATTCGAGAGATGACCAGGGAAGATATGCGGTGGCGATGCCATTAAAAGAAGATACTTCATGTCTTGGTGAATCCAGGCAAACCGCAATTCAGAGATTAAACTCTTTGTGGAAACGACTAAGTAGAGATAAAGAATATTTGTCCCTGTATGAGAAATTTTTACAGGAATATGAGGATTTGGGCAACATGAGGGAAATCAAGGCGGATGGATCTGGAGTTTCATTTTACATGCCACACCATGGTGTTTGTCACCCCGAAAAGTCTACAACTAAACTGAGAACTGTTTTTAATGCATCAATTCCTTCAACGAGTGGGAAATCTCTAAATTCAATTCAATTTAATGGCGGACTGGTCCAAGAAGACCTCTTTCCCATTATGGTTCGCTTCCGAAAGCACACGTATGCCTTTGCTACGGATATAGAAAAAATGATTCGCATGATAAACATATATCCGGAGCAAACGTGTTTGCAAAGAATTCTGTGGAAGAAGGGCATAGGAGAGCCAATAAAAACGTACGAGTTGACTACAGTCACCTACGGCACAGTTAGCGCACCTTATCTAGCCACGAGAACTTTGAAACAGTTAGCGATGGATGAAGCTAATAATTTTCCTTTAGCAGCTCCTGTGGTGCTGAGTGACTGCTACATGGATGACATACTATCGGGATCCGAGAGTATAGAAGAGATAATCGAATTGCAGCATCAATTAATAGAAATGTTCAAGACCGCAGGGATGCATCTTCATAAGTGGTGTGGAAATTTACCCGAGATAACTTCCAATCTACAAGAGTATGCTTTCTTGGAGTCTGATGAGACTAAAGCGCTAGGAATAATTTGGAATCCTAAGTTAGACTGTTTTCTTTTCAGAATAGAGCAACAAAGGCCAACTTCATTCACCAAAGGAATGGTTTTGTCTACTATTGCAAGAATCTTTGACCCTTTGGTTCTCCTAGGACCGATCACAACTTAGGCAAATATATATATGCAAAGATTGTGGTTGCTGGAATTGGGATGGAGTGATGAACTTCTTTTTAAAGAAGAAAAGGAGTGGCGTCGATTTATCGACTCTTTGGAAGCCGTGAATAACATCTCTATTGACAGATGTATTGTGATTCATAGAGCGGAGAGCATTGAGTTACATGCATTTAGCGACGCATCGGAAAAGGCGTATGGTTCATCCATTTATCTCAAGTCTATGTCTGCTCTTGGAGAAGTTCAAGTGTGTCTCGTAACGAGTAAAAACCGAGTGTCGGCTCTGAAGCAGATTTCCATTCCAAGACTTGAACTGTGTGGGGCAGTTCTTGCCGCTAAATTGATGAAGAAAGCGAAGGAGGCATTGAATCTTCAGATTACAGCTGTGAATTTTTGTTCGGATTCGACTATTGTGATTTCATGGATACATCGAGAATCAAGAGAATTGAAGACGTTCGTTGCTAATCGAGTGTCTAAGATTCATCAACTAAGTTCCCGTGACCAGTGGCATCACATTGCATCAGAACAGAATCCTGCAGATGTGTTATCTAGATGACTACTTCCTGAGGAGCTTCGTGACGACTCTCTATGGTGGCATGGTCCTGAGCTTCTACAGAGTACTTATTCAACTACTGTCATTACGGAACCAACCCAGAGAGATGACTTTGACTGCGAACTAAGGGTTTCTGAGAGAACTCTGGAGACTTCATTGCTGAATTCCAAGAACTTTGACTTTTTCAACCATCTTATGGACCTTTCTAATAATTATTTTAAAATAATACATATTGTTTCTTATATTTATAGATTTTTACACAATTGCAGATCCAAGGTGAAAAAAAGGGGACCTTTAGCTACAAGTGAGGTAAATGATGCAGAAACCTGGCTTATTAAACAGGACCAGAGTGGCATTAACTTAAGTGACCCGTCGGGTAATCTTAAATCTTTGAATATGTTCCAGGATGATAAAGGAGTCCTGAGAGTTGGTGGAAGGCTGGAAAAAGCTTCCATACCCTACAGTCAAAAACATCCAGCTATACTGGCTAAAAATTCTAAATTGAGTAAAATATATTTCATAACTTCGCATAAGAAATTATTTCACGTTGGTACACAAGGACTGCTGAATGCAGTAAGATTGAGATTTTGGGCTTTAGGAGGTAGAAACCTAGCTAGGAAAACGGTTCATACTTTTGTGGTGTGTTTCAAGTGTAAACCAATTCCCTCTTATCAAATAATGGGCAATCTTCCATATGAAAGTGTAAATATGGACCCTCCATTCAGTATAACTGGACTAGATTTGGGGGGTCCATATTTTGTAACTTACAAACACCAGAGAAAGGGCGTTTTGAATAAAATTTATGTTTGTGTTTGCATTTGCTTTGTGACTCGTGCCATCCACCTAGAAATTCTTTCCGATTTGACTTCGGATGCAATAATTGCGACCCTTAAGAGATTTATGTCTATGCGCGGAAAATGTTCCAAAATTTTTACGGATAATGCAACAAATTTTGTTGGTGCGAATTCTCAACTAAAGGCATTTTATAAGACCCTTAACTTTCAAGATCAAAATCTGGCGGCATATTTCACTGAGGAAGGTATTGAATGGAATTTTATTCCACCAAAGGCCCCACATATGGGAGGTCTTTGGGAGGCGGGCATAAAGTCAGTGATATATCCCCTCAAGCGAGCACTGGGAAGATCCCGACTCACATACGAGGAGTTTGAAACAGTGATTATCCAGGTAGAAGGAATTTTAAATTCCAGACCCCTTTTTTACACCAATATCCAATGATTTTGATAACTTTGAGGTACACGCCTGCACATTTCTTGATTGGTAGATCAATTAATTCTATTCTTGAGCCCCCCCCCTAGTAATTAATATTAGTGACAATAGATTAAGCCGCTGGCAGAAAACAACAAAGGTAATTCAGGTAGTTCGGAAAAAAATGGAGTACCGATTATCTGAATACTCTCCAACAGAGAGGAAAGTGGATGATCGAGAAGGACAACGTAATGTGTGGTATAACGGTAATTGTAAATTAGGATTTTACACCAGTTTGCAACTGGCTTTTAGGGCGCGTCGTTGAGGTCTATCATGGTTCTGATGGTAAAGTGAGAACAGTCAGAATTATAACAAAGACAGGAGAATTTAAGAGGCCCATAACTAAGATCTGTATTCTACCTATAGATGTAAATAGTTAAGGTCAATTTCCATTTAAGAAATTATGTGCTCATCTTTAAATTGTGCTATTGTAATTTTAACTTTTTTTTACTGAAAATTTATAGTACCTTACATATATATATATATATATATATATATATATATATATATATATATATATATATATATATATATATATATCTTTCATAATTTTGAAAACAATTGTGTAATTTTTGTGAAACTGTATTGTGCTATTGTTGAATATTAATATTGCAAGGCCGGGGTGTGTGTTCGAGCATGCGCAGTGGGTGCCGCGTGGCGGTGATTAAGTGTATTTAGCGAAACGAGGATTAAGAGTTTTCAGAGTGTGTGGGGGAGATCAGACGAGCGAGGGCGTGGAATTACGGTGCCCATCGTAAGTGTTTCGACATACTCCCCGAGCAACCGAGTGTGAAAATAAAGGAGTCGTGTCAACATCCTCGTCTGGTTTCCTGAGAAAAAAACACATAGGGACCACTCCCCAACAAGAACATTTGGAAAAAAGATTATTCTAAGTTAATTTTTTGCCAAAATATTATAGTTAATTAAATTTTTTTTTGTCTCCTTAAAACAATTTTATGCATGTATTCTAATCTGAGTGACACTAAATATCATGAAAATTATCCATTTATGCGCTTTTTTTAAAGTCACGGTCCCGTACGTAGTCGGATACCTTAAATTGCGTTTAATTTAAATAAACTTCATATAATGTTACTCACATCATCAATCACACATAAAAGGAATATTTTTACTTAAAAAATACTAGAATATTAATGAAGTATACACGGAGTTCTGCAGAAGACAGCGAAATCACTTTATCCTTATTAAAGGTACAAAATAAACATTATTGCAGATTAAATTACAAATGTCATGATGTGAGTGATTTTCATAAATTCTCTTAGTGAAGTTCATTTCCTTTCTAAGAATTTTAGCAAATAACCTACTGGAGCTAAGATAAACCTTTAAAATAAAAGTAAAAAATATTTTAGATGCTTTATTTTTTCATCTCCTTTCAATAAAAGCATAGAAACAAATCCAAATTGTAGCGGCGAGAATAATATTGTAGAGAGCTGATAATTATAGAATAAATATAGAATAAATACTTACCCCCCAGTTTTGCTTCAAGATTCAGAAGATGTTTTATAAATACAAACATTTGTTGCTCAAATTCATTAACAATGCAAAAAGCCTTTTTAAAAAAATTATTACAAAAAGATCTGCAAAACAGTTTACACATTCATTTATGTTTCTGTGTGTTTTAGTGTGTCTTTTTGGATATTTTCTCACTAACTAGTCGAAAAGTTCATAAAATTTGTTAAACCCCACGTATTCAGTCCTAAGTCTAAAACTGCTCTTTGGCTTTCTAAGCTTCTTTCTTCCTTCTTTTTTTTGGTTTTATTCGATATTTCTATTTCCTTTTATGTATTCACTTCATTATGTTGTATTTATAAATTAATTTTTCATATTCTTTGATTTCTCTCTCTCTCTCCCTTTCTCTATCTATAGACAAAGTGCCAATAAATGATGGATAGCAATTTAATACGAATTAAGTCTTATCTGGGCATGATAATAATTGTCAAACGACAAGAAATAGATTCAACAAGTTTACAAAATCGCTCTAAATGATTCTCTTAACAAACATGGGTTAGATGTGCCCATAATTTGAATTATTATCAATGTATATATTTAGTATTTGTAATCCACATGAAATTAAAATTTTCGTTTTGTGTGAATAATTATAAGTAATGCATCATATTTAATTTTATTGAGAATCGAAATACAAGTCCCCCCCAAATTAATAATAATGGTTTGACATAATAAATATAAAACGCGTAAAAATTTCGCAGAATAAGTTTTTAATTAAATTCTTTGTATATTATATGGCATAGAGTACGAAGATTATCGTCTTACAGTCATATTATGTTCTAGTAGATTTAATAAGTTAACATCATTTACAAAAAGAGAGAGAAAATATGGAACAAACAATGATTGTAAAACAAACTACTTGTAATTTGTTGTGATTAATTTATAAAATTAACAACTCAATAAATTAATGTATAATAACATATCAATTTCAATAACTTTTACCATGGAAATTATCTTTAACTTATACATATAATTATATACATACATATATACAATAAGTTTAGTAGTTTTATATAATTGTATTGGAATTTTATGGTTTTTAGGGAAAATTTAATGCAACGCGAGATAAATAATAATTTTCAGTTTAATGTTAATGTACTGATAACGTATATTGCCCTTTTATGTACTTTTAAGTTTCAAGTAAAAAATATCTGCTTTTCTATATTTATTTTATTTAATTCCTTTTAAAACTTATTTAAAAAATAAAATATTTTCAATGAGAAATGCTATATTGTTTCAAATAATATTTCAATTATATATATAACATAAGAACAAAATAATAAAAACAACGTTTTTGAAACAACAGTACTTCAAACAATATTTTCAAGAAGAAAAATAAGCTTTCAATACTTCAAATGATGAATATTGTAATCTGTAAGAACATAAGCGGAATTTCTCTATGTAACATTTAGAAACCTATATGATTTGGTTTTTACTTCTTCAGCTTTTGTTACAATTTGATATTTAACTTAATAAACCATTTTTCAAATTCAAGAAACTTCAACACAATAATGATCATTGTGACAGAAAAATCAAGACCAAAGTTAAATCAAGTTTAGTTGTGGGTAAAGGCCCATCACTGATTGCTTTATACATTGAGGACCCCTTAACGTCAAATGGGCTCACAATAATATGCCATTTTGAATTCTAAAATTAAATTTCGTGATTGATTCTTCTTATTTTTCTCACCGTAATGGATTCTGTGAAGAATATGGTATGGCCGGAAATTTAAAAAGATACTCATTGGCAAAATTATTTATTGCTATGAATTGATGAATAGTTGTTAAAGTCTGGATTACATTGGCTCAATATTTCTCTCAAATGAACTAAAGTTAAATACCATACAAAAATTATACAAAATAAAGCTATAGAATCATTTAACATTCGGTATAAACCATGTAAATCGATATTCAATCTTTGTCGAATAAATAAATAAAGAGCTTGATCGGTTGTAATCATGGTTCCTAGGTATAGACTTAACATACGTATCAAGTGGTTCCTGTAATCATGAGGATGAAACAAATTAACCATTTCTAGTAGGACAAAAATTAGGAAAAATGACACTGTTGCTAAAATTTTTAGTATTAAATGTTCAGAAACTTCGTTCGTAGATAATTTCGTGGAAGCATTGGACGGCTTAAGTTGAATCGCAAATGGGTTTCTCGTTGTCCGAGAAGATCGAAGCATAATTTTTCTATCAGGTCTTTTTTCAGTCTGTACTTAATGGAGGTTAACAAATCTCAATGGCCTGTACAAGAAATAAAAAAAACATATAACATTAAAATTTACCAATGCATAAAATATTCATTCAAAAATAATTGATTAATTTCAGAATACTTGCAAAATTACTCACATTAGTAAAGCTAAATTAAAAGTTACAACAACGATAAATATGATTTATAGGTAAATAAATATAATTTGTTTAAAAGACGTCTCAAGGGTGTTAAATTTCTCTAGAGGTCTGAAAATATAAACGATTTTCAAACAGGTATAATTCTTTTAAATTTAAATTAAATTATTCGAATCTTTGCACGTTATTTATAAAAAAAATGGGGCTTCAGAAAAGTACAAAATGTTTAAAATATAATAATAATTTAAAAAATTATAAGCATATAAAAATTCTATAATAAATATTAAGTATTTTTGCGTTGTGTGCACGCTATTTTCTAAAATAGTAGCCCCTCTGATGTATAAAACTTTATAGAATTAGGAAAAATGCATCATACTCTTTAAACCCTACCTAATTTTAGTATTATAAATCTTTTGTATTTCAAAATATTTGTAAAATATTGCAATTTTTTGAACATTTTTTTAAAAATGTTTTTTTATTTATTAAAATATATAAGTTATTATTCTATTTATATAAACATAGCTACCGTGTAATAAGAATACATTTAACTTTATAAATCACCTTATAGCTAGTATTTAAAGCTAATATTTTAGAAAATAGAATGCGCGACGTAAAACGTAATAAATATTTCTTTTAGAATAGTTTCTTATTTTCATATGCATATAATTTTTTAAATTATGATTATATTTTAAACATTTTATACTTTTCTGAAGCCCCATTCCTTTATAAATAATGTGTAAAAGATTCGAATTATTTAATTTAAATTTAAATGAATTATACCTGTTCGAAAATTGTTTATATTTTCAGACCTCTAGAGAAATTTAATACCCCTAAAACTCTTAAAGTATAAAAAATATCATGCAAGATAAGAAAAATTGGTGTAGTTAACAAATAAGTGGCTTGTAAGATATTTGATCTCTCTCTCTCTCTCCACATTTATTAATTTTATTATAACACCATTTTTCCCAAATGGAATAGTATAATGTTTCTGATGAAAAGTCATTAAAAATTTAAGACCTTGATAATACTAGTGATTCCCATGACAGTTTATCAAAATCATGATCACTGAAAACACATTAATAAGCAAGAATCAAGACTGACATGATTTTTTCTAATAAAACGCAGTAGAGGGGCTCCAAATCCTAACAAATGAGGTCATAACATTCACACAATGCAGGAACATGAGAATAATAAACAAGTTAAAAATAGAATTCGTAGACATAGAAGCTAAAATGGAAACTTAACTGTAAGCACTTTTGACAGAAGATTAAAATGTCCGGTGAGACAGGATGCTCACAGGAAAAGTTTAGTCTAAGATACAAGGAATATGATCCCCCACCTAACTCTATTCAGTATTTACATTGCATGTTTATGATGTGTACAAAACATTGCTGCTTATTCCTGTAGAAGATTCAAAAACAACTTATATATGAATTATCTATTATTAACTATTTAGAGCATTTTTCCTAAATCTTTAAAAAGATAGACACTAGCACATTGAACAATAGACTCATAAAATGTAATTTACCTTATATCAGATTTAATAACTGATTCATTAAGAACAACTTTCAGTTTTTTCCCCCTTGAAGCTTTAAACAGTATGAGGGATTTCGTCCAGTTATATACGTCCCTTTTTTCTTAATATGGCTGTGGCAGCTGAGTGACCAATGTAGCGTTCAAAACATTGTACAAGACATTACTACTTATTCCTGTAGAAAAGATTTAAAAAATAAATATTTAAATCATCACCTATTTAGAGAGCATTATTTTCCTAAATTTTTAAAAAGATAGACACTAACACATTGATCAATTTATTCAGAATGTAATTTACTTTATCAGTTAAATAATTGATCCATTAAGAACATCGTTCAGTTACCCTTAAGCAATAAATAGTATGATCGATTTCGGTGAATTGCGATAATAATTGTAAAAGTTATTGTATACGTTCCTTTTTCTTAATATAGGTGTTGTAGCTAAGTGATTAATGTCGCGAACGTTGTCGCGTAATGGGTTCGAGTCCTGATGTCATTAAAAGTCAATCGTGTGCAAAAGCTGATGGATATTATATCTGAACCTGAAAACCCTCAATTCGGTGATGGTTGGAAGTTTGAGAAATTGAGCGCTTGCTCAGGTGCCGTCTTCGTTAATTCACTAAAGCTATAAGTTGTGAAGTCCGTTTCCAGTACCCCTCATAGAGTTGCTAATAGTCATATTACTAAAAATCAAAACTTAACCATCGTTCAACATTCAAAGCCATTTTGTTTAATCAAATATGTTTGGCTATTATTAATAATCTCAAAAGTTTGGATAGGTAAAAGCCAAAGTAGCAAGTTTGTTTCCTGTAAATTTCATCCTTTATGGCGACTTCAAAAAATTGTGTAAAATTTTACACTTAAGGTATCCGACTACGTTCGGAACGATGATTTTAAAAAAGCGCATAAATGGATAATTTTTATGATATTTAGTGTCACTCAGATTAGAATACATGCATAAAATTGTTTTAAGGAGATTTTGACAAAAAAATTATTT
This sequence comes from Trichonephila clavipes, assembly GCA_019973935.1. NCBI lineage: Eukaryota > Metazoa > Arthropoda > Arachnida > Araneae > Nephilidae > Trichonephila > Trichonephila clavipes. The sequence goes on from BMAU01021313.1 coordinate 19,296, forward strand.
AAATATAATATTTTGGCAAAAAATTAACTTAGAATAATCTTTTCCCCAAATGTTCTCCTTTTGTGAAAAATGGTTCTACTATAATAATATTTTGTGTGTATATATCTCAGACCTCTCTACAGAGGCTCAACTAGAATTTTTGAAAAATTCACATTATTTTCAGAGTTATCATAAATTGAAATAATTATTGGCGTTTTTTGCTTAAAATTGCTCCCCTCTGTTGTCGTAAAATATGAATAAACCCATTTCTAAGTTATATAACTCAAAAATTATAGTTGAGCCTCTGTAGAGAGGTCTGAGCTATATACAGGCAAAATACTATTATAATAGAAGCATTTTTCACAAAAGGAGAACATTTGGAAAAAAGATTATTCTAAGTTAATTTTTTGCCAAAATTTTATATTTAAATAAATTTTTATTGTCAAAATGTGTCCTTAAAACAATTTTATGCATATATTCTAATCTAAGTGACACTAAATATCATGAAAATTATTCATTAATGCACTTTTCAAAATCACGGTTCCGAACGTAGTCGGATACCTTAATAGACAAAATTATTCTACGCGCTGATTATTTTTTTTACACACATCTCATCGGTCATTTGTCTATCATCCAACGTACTGCACTCTCTATATGATACCATAAATTTTGGTTAAAATGCATGTGTACAACGCTTATATAATTAATATTTTTTCAATACACTTACATATACTTTGCTTCACCAAATCAAACAGCATTAACTATATATATGTTGAATTTATATACATACAAATAATGGTAGCATTTTAAGTTATTTAACAGATATTTTACATTTGTGGTAAAAATTCTGAATTGGTATTACCAACCAGAGTTTTAGACACGCAGTAAATAAATTCTATGGCCTTTGCATAATAATTAAAAGTAATTACAAGTAAACAACTCCGAAAAGCTGTATCATAAATTATAAATGCAATAAAAAGAAACGTATTTTAATTTAATAATAAATGCATTACCTGAAATGAAAAATATACCTTGATTTTAGCTTAATTTGCTACACAGTAAAATCAGCACTCGGTAATGTAGGTTCTGAACCACACACACACACACACACACACACTTATCAAAAAGAAACTGTAACTTTGTACCATCAGACTTAACAATCTGTTTTATCAACAGCATTTAGATAACATAATTGTGATTGAAATATATTAAAAAAAATTACTTCCTACATAAAACGAGTAATATTTATCTAAGTCACAAAAAGGCGATTTGATAAGAAAGCTTCGTTTTATTGATAATATGAAACATATGAGACTCGTATTTTAAGAACAAATGAGAAGTATATAGGTAATATCTAGATAATAAAAATAATACTTCAAACGTTTTATCTTTTTTATTGTTATAAAAATATTTTCAAAAGTGGCAGAAGTTCTTATCAGAAATTAATGAAATAGAGCCTCCCAAACTCGAGAAAACAGTTTAAGTTAAAAACACCCCAGAAATTATAGGGAATGTCGCATATTGAGGGATTAAAGTCAATCAAACAAAACCAATCTTCGGTATATTGAACAACAAGGTTCGTTGGTACTGGACCTACTGTGTCTTCGTCGTCTTCTAGACGAAGCAACAAAACGCTGAGTGCAGCATGGAAGAGATAACAGGACATTACGCATTTATTTAATAAAAAGTAGCTAGTTTTAGCACAAACTTGGCTGTTTAATTTTCATTATAGGCAAATTTATGCATTCGTAAAGAATTTGTCTGAGGTGTGTCTGATTAGGTAAATTACTGAATATTATGAATTCATTAATTTTCATTTTTGTGTAGTGAATGCTCTATGACTTCTTAAAATGCGTACTTTTCCTTTGTTTAAGGGTATTTAGATAGTAATGCAACGCCCGTTTGATTTAATGTTAAATTGATTAATTTATTTCGTTAGATCCATTTATAATCGCAAAACCCAGGTTCTAATTTATCATTTGGCGTCACACTATAAATTCGCGGCGGTTTCTGTTTTCTGGAGAGATTTTTCGAAAACAATCATTTATCTGATTTGATAATTCGCAGGAACAAATCTAAATTGCAACTTAATCTAACAACAAGGAAGTTGTAACAGTTAATTATTCAAACCATGAAAAAATGAGAACTTGTATTGCTGCAGACATTTATTTCTAAAATAAAATAACTAAATAATATAGGAATTCCAGCAAACGAAATTACTTAATCCATTATTAAAAAATCTGAAGACGAACAAAATTATACATGATGTTACAGGATAACTCATTTTTCAGGGATATTCTGCCAAAAAAAAGCACGTTTTTTCCTGGTAAAATAATATTATAATGAAACAACATTATAAAAAATGTGATCCGGCATTTTCAAGATATCAAAGCTCATAAATGAAAATCCATTGCATTAGAGTAGGGTAAAAGCTTTCGGGAAATCGATTATTTGAGGGTTTTTGTTAATATTTCTGGAAATCACACAAATCAGACCTTTCCAAATTTGCTTTTAAATATAGAAGTATTTTTAAACGTGTAAAAATAATCAACTGATATACTACACCCACTCTAGGAGTATTGAAAGAAATACAGGTAAAAATGTGAAAACATTGTCATTTAAACGTGGGAATATTCTCCCCTTATTTTATTTATTACCCAAAAAATTTATCGAATAAAGTTTAATTTTTAGAGCTTGCTAAAAAGGAATCAAATTTTGACCCCGATTTGCATGTGGGTTTAGTGTTTTGAATGTGGTATATTTAATATGTAGATTTTTACAAATGAATTTAAAAAAAAATTTTAGGTCTATTCTTGCAAATTACAAAATTTTATAAATTTAGTTTTAAAAAATTGTTATTATTACAACAAGTCATCGCGTGTTTACATAAAGTGCTAAAAAAAAAAATACTTTATAGGTATAACTATTTGCGAAATCTAAAATTTTAAAGTTGCTAAAAATGAGCAAACTTGATAAATATTACCTATTGAATGTAAAAAAACATATAGCAAAAATTTCAAGCAAAAAAAAAATCCAACTGCAAATGAACATGAAATAATATGTGATAATTTTATCAAAGGAAAAAATTTAAGAGAAAAAATTAATAAGTAGCACATAATACCAAGAGTAAAGTTTTTATTAAAAATATGCAAGTAATTAAATTTCCTGATACATTTTAAATGTAATTGTGTATACAAGTGACATTTTTGAAATTTCATGGGATTTAAACAGAAAGCAGGTATCATAACAAAAAATAACTCAATTAATCAAAATTTATAATAATAAATGCTTGTTTTTTGTCCAAATTGCCTTTAAGAAAACTAATTAATATATTAAAAATAAAATTTCAGTTCCACAGTATAAATATAAATGACTAATTAATATGCAATATCAAAATCTTGAGTCTTTATTTTAATAATAAAATACCCAAAAAAGGTATGAATTATACATCGAATGTCAACTCGATGTTAAATGCATTATTTTTAGAGACAGCTAATTACATACATAAAAATAATGATGAACTCAAAAACATCAAAACATTTTGGCTGTTTCAGAAATTTCATTTGTCCAATTAAAATAACGTTTGAAGTTTAAAACTTAGGTCTACAACAAAAAAAAAACTAAAAACGTTTCCAAATGTATATAATCAGGTATTTTTTAATACCATCTCAAACTTTTCATACCAAAGAGCTCAAATATTGAAATTTTCAAACTTATTATACTTACAAGATGCAAAAAATTTATGCTCAACTTTGATATTTTTTCATAAAAACATTCCAAAAAATTGATGCAAATGCTAAAAAAATATCGTTCCAAAAAAACCTGCAAAAATGCTATATATGTATTTTCAAACCAAAAAATTTTTTTGTTTCCTATTTCATTAAAATGTTTTATAAAAATAGGACAAATATATGTCCAAAAATTCATCGATTTTTTTGCCTTTTATATTAAAAACAGAAATTTATCAACAATGATTGTTTTCAAACTGCGTGTACGGGGGGATTTGCCAGAATCTACTGAAAGAGTGCATATTCTGACCACCAACAAAAAAACTTTTACCAAATATAAATAGTATAAAATTTTAAATGATTTTTAAAAAATATTAAGCCTAGCATCAATCAGCTGATAAAACATACACCAATTATTGCACTTTTGACAGAAATATATTTGTAAAATTTAACTTTAGTAAAATTATAAACGTAATCAACAAAATTTGCAGAATTTTATATTTAACAGAAATAGCCGCAAATTTTTTTTAAAAACCTCGGGGGTAATAAAAAAAAATTTCAACATAATAGCAATAAAATTATTCGTATTGAAAAATTCCTCGACTTATTTTATTTATTCATACCCAATTAACATTTTAGATATCTGTATTTAAAAATTCTCACCATGATTTCGGGCATGAAAAAAGTAGGACAGAATTTTTTTTTTATAAAATAAAGACGAAGTTTTTAAAATAAATGATATATGTAACGCACGATATAATTCCCAGAATGAAATATAAATGTCACCTTACTATGGACATATAAGTATCGGCAGTGTAAACTGTTAACTTACTGTTTGTAACATCCGAGAGAGCCTGGATCCCAGCCAGGTAGGATCTCCCACCTCGCCGAACAATTATGGAGTGTATTTAACTAAAATTTACTGTAAGTTGTTTCTCTAAATGTTTAATTGTATTTGTCTTGTAATAACCGATGATTGGTAATGGTGATGTTTTAGTTTATTAAATGTATTAATTTTTACCCCGTGATGTTCATTGCTTTCAACTCAGTCATCCCAAAAAACAAATCCCCGTTACATATATCAAAATCTGTTCAGATATTCTTCTAACTTTTTTTCAATGAATTTAGAACAAAGATTTTTTTACGATATTACAAAGCCATTTTTATTTAGTTGCTTACTATCCAAATAATTTTCGTAATTCAACTATCAACATTTTTTTGCTTATTTTGTAAACATGGATAATTTATATTCCTTAACGGGAAACAGTACCATCACACAAATAAATCACACGATCTCTTAAATGGCGAAGACGTAATTGTAAATAACGATCAAATATAAACAAAACGTAAAAACTATTTTATCTCAGAGATGAATCGTTAGTGTTTTTTACACGGCTAACAATGTCTCTGGTTAAGCGAAAAAATATAATTTTTGTAACGCTTTCAAAAATCACCTGAAGCCCCTCAATACTAAGACGAATTTTTCACAGTATGCTGACCCTTTGTAGTATTTATTAACGTCATCTTTCATTTCACATTTCGTAAGATTTTTCAGATTAGGGATTTACAGTTTTGTTGAAATGCATTGTTAACGTCTTAAAATAGTTTGGAGCATTTTATAGACAGATAACTGTGGCAAAAGAAACTTGTGCCTCTTATCTTACGATATTATATTTTAATCCGTATCTCATAAACTAGTCACTAATGATGATTTATTAGAAATCATAATTGAAGGTATCTAATGATGGATAATTAATTTTTGAAACCATATCATATATAGGAACAGAGTTTCTTTTAGGTAAAGGAACGATAGGAATATCTTGGTTTTAAAATTTTACCTTCCGTTGAAATATTTATTTCGATTTGTGTTTGAAGTGTTGTTATTTGCTTACATTCTCGTTTCAGTTTGAAGCTAAAATTGTACACTTTTGGACTACATCTGATACTCCGCTTCGAAAAAGAAAGTGACACTAAGCTAAGTTTTCGGATCAACCCAACGCAACTCACATTCCAAACGTTGTGTAGAATCAGTTATAATCTGAGAGTTAAAGGAGTGTGAAAATTTCCAAAGCATCGAACGGATTCTACACATATGTTCATTATTCTTCATCATAAGAAGCTAGAAAACTTGTACTTGTAAATTGAGTGTAGTGGTATTCCAGAGAAGTCCTAACATGTTGCGTTTTTTTTCTGAGTCTGTTATAACTTCTCAACATTCCTATGCATTATTTATTCTCACAGTGGAATAACGGAGAACATCCCGGCTCCCCTGCAAAGTAGGTTTTGAGCCCCAAGTTGGATCTTACACAGGATACGTATTTTGCGTCAATTAGGAGGCCGAGGTAGCCGAGTGGTATAGGTTTCGGATCATGGCTTGCCTTGTCACGAGTTCGAGCCCAGTAGCACTAAAGACACGCCGTGTAGGGCAGCGATGGCGTTAAATCTGTCGAGAGCTGAAACGTCCTCCCATTGGTATTGTGTGGTTGTTAGAAGGGGGGTGTCAGCTCAGATGTCGTCCACGTCACTTGACAATGGTTCAAAATTACGTAGTCCGTCGCGAAAAGCCCTCGTGTAGCTGAACAGTGTGACGTTAATATTCAATCAATCAATCTCTGTTTGGTATCATACAAAGGAAAAATTTTAGGACCCATTACCACATATAAATGCAACTATTCATACTTAGAAGAAGTTTTAATAAAGAAGTGGATATTAAAAGTTATCTTGGACACTCTTTTGATGATTCTTCAAATATAACAGGAAAGTATTCGCATTTGAGTGAGTGAATACTAAGGTCACACTGTTCAGCTACACGACGGTTTTTGGCGACGGACCTCGGAATTTCGAATGACGAGGACAGCACCTGAGCTGGCACCCCCTTACTTAACTTCCACATCACACCAATGGGAGGACGCTTGAGCTCTCTAGAGATTCAACGTGCATCTCTCCCCTACACGACGGGTCTTCAGTAGTACTGGGTTCGAATTAATGACACACCAGCCACGAGTCCGTTACCTTGACCACTAGGCTACCGCGGCCGTACTCGTGTTTGAATGCCCACATTAAAGAACTTAGTCCAAGTGCGTTTTTTTTTATTTCATGCACTAACCATTCTTTAAATTTCATTCGAAGTTTAGTTGCAGATAATTGTAGGGTTACAGTTCAATATTTTATGTTTGAGTACGTCACATTTTCTTGACATCAAATCTTTGGTAGAAAACTTAAGTAGGAAACGTAGAAATGAGTAAAGAATAAAAAATTCCTCTCGCTGAAAAGAGTTTCTAATACAAAATGGTTAGCAAGAGCAGATGTTGTATTTCTCGTCTAAAAGAAGCTTTAAAGGGAATTCGTAAATCAGAAGAAAAGCAATTTACTTTTGTCTGATTTACAACTGTTCTCTTCTGATTACATTCTGTTTTTTTACCAACTTCATTTCCGAAGTTGGTAAAAAAACAGAATGTAATCAGAAGAGAACAGTTGTAAATAATTTTCAAAAGGAATATGAAGAAGTTGAAAAAGAGACCCCTGGTTTATCAGGACCATCTTTTAGAGCAAGCATTCCCAACTCGCATGCGGCCCATTTGTAGACTTTTTGCGGCCTAATTGAAGTTTCTGTTTTGACCCCCACCCTCCCTCTCCCCGTGTGGTTTTTTTCCGAAATAATTTTTTTTTCCTTTATTTGACTTCCAAGAAATTGCAATAACAGGTGTTGATGGATGAATGGAAGCAGACGAGCTTGGGTATGTTATTCCTCTTTCAACAAGAACTTCGTTTAGAGTGAGCAGTGTATTTAGTTCTGTTTGTCAGAGAAATAATTTATGTCTATATTTTTAAGTTCAGATTAGTAGTTTTTTCTTGTTTTATTTGGCAATGAAAGAATCCAATGATGGATTTAATGAGTTGCCTCAGAACTGTAAGACAAGCTAGTAGAAATATAAGATAACGGAAGTAGAATTAAAATGTTTAATATTTTAACCTTCTGAAATTATGTAACTTTTTCCTTTTATGATATACACTCATGTCCATAAATTAAGGATAATGAAGTTTAGGCAAAGAAACAGACAGAAGCAAAATAAATCTGACTTATTTGTAAAGTCTATTTATTAAACAAAAGGTAAAGAGCAAAAAAGATGCTATATGTTTGACATAATAAATAACAATTGCGATTTTTACTCTCTGGAGCGAGTTTCAAAAAAGAACCTATTTACAAAAAACAGTATAACATGGTTAGTATGATGGTTAATACGGAGTATGTCTCTCGGACGATGCAATACAGGCCTTACAACGCCTAGGCATGCTGAGTATCAAATTATCAATCTGATCTTGGGGAATATTACACCACTCATCAAGCAATGCCCTCCGAAGTTCCGGTAGACAAAAGGGAGGGGGTTTACAGGCTGCAATTCGTCGGGCAAGCATATCCCACACATGCTCTATTGGATTCAAGTACGGTGAGTATGCTGTCCAATCCAAACGGATCATATCCTCCGATTGAAGGCATTCGTCTACAATGTTTGCACGGTAAAGACGGGCGTTGTCATCCATAAACAGAAATTCAGCACCCATGGTGCCCGGAAACAAACGTATATGTTGTTCCAGAATGACATCCCGAGTGAGTGTTGGATTTTATGGTGCAAGAGCCAAACCTGGCTAAGCTGCGCCAATGACATCCCGGTAGATGTGGCCTGTCATCGTTATACTCTGAACATGCAGGTCAGTTCTGGAACCAATAACAATTCCTCCCCAAACGAGCCATCCAGCACCACCATAACGGCATCGTTCAATGGTGTTCTCTTGGTGGTAACGGGTACCTGGCGCTCTCCATATTAAAGTCCGGCGAGAATCAGACTGCAAACTAAACCTGGACTCGTCAGAAAATATCACACAAGACCACTGCTGTGGAGTCCACAATGCATGCTCTCTACTCCAGGTTAATCGCAGGCGACAGTGAGTTGCGGTAAGTGGAACACATCTGACATGCTTACGAGCATATAGACCAATGTGCGCTAAGCGTCTGTACACGGTCTGACTTGAAACTGTCATACCGGTAGCAGAAGAGAGCTGACGAGACAGGTCTGATGCTGTGCTCCGTCTGTTTCTTTTGACCGCAACTACCAAATACCGGTCCTTATTCGGCGTTGTAACTCGGGGGCGACCTATGGTGTAACATCTACTCACATTACCATCATCTTGGAATCGTTGCCAAAGCCTGGATCTGACACTCTGGGCGATTCCAAGTTCTTCGGATACTTCCAGCTGGGTGCGTCCACATTCCTGTCGTCCAATAATTCTACGACGTAAAAATCCTCCAAATGCTTCCTTTGTGCCATAACTATGCGATTATTACACTGAAAAGCTTTTAAAGTGCTTGTGAACAATTTTAATTCTTTGCCACCATTCCTTATATACCCCTCTCTTACACTCTCTTCATTGTGACGTACTATCTGCGCCATCTGGTGGTTTCCTGTAATTTGCATATTCTTCTTCAAGATGTGTGTGATAATTCTACAGGTGAAATTTTTATTTTAGAGTTCAATTTCTGTGTGATTCTGAATTGTCCTTAATTTATGGACATGAGTGTATTTTAATCACGGAGCAATAATTAATATCATGCAATAAGAAACTAAACATTTGGCTATCGGGCAGAAAAAAACCTTTTTGTCAAACAGTGTAATAATTACAATGCTGTTCTTCTTTGCTTAATTGCCTTTTTGCATATGAAATAAAAATTTTGAAAAAATCTAAATCAATTTTATGCAAACATTCTGTAACACAAGTATAAAATGTGAAGATGTTACGCACATAGTTGTTATACAACGTAACCTCAGATGTGGCAGCATAAATCTACTGTAGTTAAGAACCTTGTAGGTTAAGATGTATTTTTCCACCAACAAGTGCAATAGGTCGACTTTCAACTTTGTTGGGATTGTGATCCAGTAAAAGGTAAACTTGCTGTTTTTTTATCATATCAATAATTATTGAATAAATTTCTGTTATATATTTATTCGTCATGGCTGAAATAAAAATTGAAAAGAAGAAATGGATGAGGAAAATAGACAGTTTCAAAGTGAATGGGAAAATTTGTACTTTTTTATTCATGTAAAAGACAATGCTGTGTGTTTGATTTGTCGTCATTCAATTTCAATTTTAAAATCATACAACTTTAAAAGACACTATGAACAAAAACAAGGAGAAATTGATAAACTTACTGTTGGTGAACGGAAAGCTAAGTTACAGTCTTTGAAAAGAACAATTTGACATCTCATTGATACATATTTCATAAGCAAACTGCCGAATCAAATGGTATTGTCAGTGCTAGGTTTCGAGTATCCTACATCATTGCTAAAAATACGAAGCCTTTTACAGATGGTAACTATATCGAAGACTGTCTAATTGCCGTAGTTGAAGAAATCTGTCCAGAAACACTGGATCTCTTTACTCAAATTAGTATGTCACGTCAACTGCAGAAAGAAGAATAGAAAACATTTCACGTGAGATTTGTGCATCGATAAACACAATTACAACTAGCTTCGTATATTTTTCACTGGCTTCGGATGAAACGTCAGATATAAATGATACTGTTCAACTTGCTATTAATATTTTAGTTATTTAATTTCATGTTTAATGTGAAGAGGTACAACTATTTCCAACATCTTAGAAATAAAAAAATGTTCTAGAACATTTTCTTATATTTTTAGTAGAAATTGTCCACAGAAAATAGGAAGCATTGTCAGTGGTATTTGCGCTTTAGAAGATAAAGCGGGCTATATATTTTCTTAATAAGTTTAATATAAGACAAAAACAAGGAACTCATAGAAGTCACACCAGTCACAGAAGACATTAAGCCAGCGGTACTCAACCCACTGTACCTTTCTAAGTGGCCCGGTTATGGCTACTGTTATGAGAAATTTTTTTTATTGAAGAGCATTCTATTAAAAATTTGGTGGGAAATTCTTTGTTAAGAAATCAAATGTATAATTTTTTTTTGCTGCCGGTGTCGTACGGGTACGAATTGATATTCTTTTTCTAGTTGGAACCGTTACGGTTAGTGATAACTAACAACAATAGAGTAGCGACAATTTTATGGGTGGAACTAATTTTTAACTATATTTCATATCTTAGAAGCGAAAAATATTCCAAGAAAATATATCGTTTCAAGTTGATTATTTTGTAGTGAAAAACAAACATGGATCAGTAGTTGTTTGATTTGTCACGAAATTGCTGCATTTAAAATATACCAATAAACAGGAATCATTCAATGACACTTTTCTACGAAGATCTCTTTCAAGAGGTGATAAGTAGGCTTTCTTGAATAGTCTTTGCAACAGCGACAAAGTGTATTGTCGGTGGTAATATCACGGCGGTAACAAAGACATCCTATGAACTTTGTTATATTATTGGTAATCATATGAATCCGTTTTCTAATTCAGAAATTGTGAAGGAGTGTTTTTTAAATGTTTCTAATTTAGTGTTTGTGACAAAAATAAAAAATATAAAAAAAAAATTAAAAAAAGCAAAACACAAGTTATAATATTTTGATTAATTTTCCACATTTTAAATTATCAATGTTATTTTGGTTTAAAAGAATTTCTCCTCCGCCATTTATCCTCCTGCTGCGGCCCGCATGAAATATTTGATATATATATGCGGCTCAGCAGAAAAAAGGTTTCGTGTAATACTGGTGTCCATAGATAACACATCAATCAAATCTGAGTTTTACCTCTACTGTTACTATTTTCACATGGCTACGCGCACATTCCTTCATTCTCTTTTGAAGAGCCTAATAAAGTAAAGGCAATTTTTTGCAACAAAATAAGTTTGTAAGCAACACATCATTAGTGAAAAAAAGAGGGCCAACATTTAAGTGTACATTTCTTTAGCAAACTAAGTTGTCCACTTGCAAACCAAGCAACATTTAAAATAAAACTGAACATTAAGCAAAGGACAGAAACAGATACATCAGAAACACACTCATTGAATACAGAACAGAGAAAAAGGCTGTTCATGCCGTTCTCAAACGGCTTATCTGTAATGCGATCCGGCATAAGGTTTTGCTCTATAAATCTATAATCCGACCGGTCATGTCGTACGGATCACAAATTTGGGATCCGCCGGCATGTGCCACAGCTACACACGCTGACGAAATTTTTGAGACAAATCGTTAATGCTCCTTGGTTCGTACGCAATGAAGTCATTTATCGTGATTTAAAAATTAAACCATTTTTACCTCACATAAAGAACCTTTCTAAAAGGTTCTTCGATAAACTTCCTTCTGTTCCCAATGAGTTAATTAGAAACCAGCCTGCATACGATCCCGCAGTGCCATCGTCTCAAAAAACGCCCCAGAGCGCTTCTTGAGCACGACTTTATAAATTTTGCCAAAAGGCTTCGGGTTTAAATTATTGATCATTGGGAACTTATTTTAAAAAAAATAAAAAAAAAAAAAAAAAAAAAAATTTTAAAATAACTTAATTTAAACTTCCTACTTCAAGATTAAATACTCTCATTTTAGCAAGTAATTTAACTGTCGCGGAAAGCAAGCGAACACCGCGGTCGGAATCCAGGAGGGTGACCTCATTGGATTCAATTGTGCGGTGTTCACGCTTCAACTTTCCTTTTCGGCCACCAGATGGAGGCACGAAAGAGCTCTCTTAAAAATTCGTTTCACGTCCAGCAATCATTAATTAAATCGTTCCTTCGAACGACCGCTTATATTTTTGAGAACTGGACATTCCATATCTACATCTATAATTATTACTCATGATTGTATCACATATAACTTCATTGCGTCATTATTTTTCCTTAAAACCGATGTTCATTTTTCTATCTTTTTAGTCCTACCCCCACCCCCCTTTAAAAGTGCAAGTTGGTTCATTAAAATTTTTATTCAAAAACTATTTTTTGAGATCCTTTGAATTTCAAATTCAAATCTCCTTTGCTCGGGTCGTTTATTTTCGGATCGACCCAATTCCATTTCCACGCCCACTTCTCTGCGAGCGAACGGCCTCGGCCAATCAGATCAGGAAAACGACAGATTCACTCTGTCGCCGTTCCAGCAGAATTGTTTGCCCATTTTTATTATATCTTTTAAAAATTAATTTTAAGTAAAATCACTATTTGCCCTTAATTCTAAAATTCTGATGTACAGGTACGCCCCGTTCCGGGGCAGGCACTCCGTAAGTTACATGCCACTTGCCACAAGCGTTCGGAGTAACCAACCGAGTACAAAAAGTATAATTTTTAACGCCGATAGATGACGCGGCATGTGCTATTAAATTGGTATGACAGGGTTACAATTTAAGAGAAAGAATTATAATTTGTTTTCATTAAATTTATACCCTTTATTCAAAAGTAAATTGTATGTTATTCATTATTTCCAATTACTGTTATTTTTACTGTTTCGCTTCTGTGAAAAAATATCATTTTAAATAGCTGACACGTTCTGATTTAGTTGCATGCGCTATTTATAACCTGACCTAAGAATGCGGTTATGCGCTTTAAATTTTAAATATTCTACAATTAACAAAAAACAATATTTTTTGTATTTTAATGTAGGCATTTTTCTACCGTTAAGCATGCGTTTCATTTATTTTTGTAATTTCATATTAAAATTATGTAACTTATAATAATTTTTCTCTCTTCAGTAATGTAACGATTGCAGTGCCATCTACATGTAATTCTGAAGTAAGAACATTGATCAATACCAAAGTTTCCTGAAAGTCGAAAAATATTGTTTTATATACGGAAAGATTGGTGAATCTCAAACTCAACAGTTATTTCGTTAATGTCGAATAGTCGTGTGACTGGGAATATTTTATACATTAGAAACTTAAATACAAAAAAAAATATTATAATGTTCATATTAATTAATTCATTATAATAGTAATGTTATTAATTAAACACTCATTTGCGATACTTGAGTAACATAGTTAAGATTCTACTCGTAAAATTTATTTCCCTCGCAAAAACAAAACAACATTTAACACAAAACATAAAATTAAGCAAAGGAGGAAATAGATATGTTTTGATGGATGCATTGTCAGCAAGAAATGTTCATCCTTTTATGACAAAAAACTGAATTTCTAAGGTGTATCAACTTTTGATGCCAATAGATGGCGCGGCAAATGTTTTGAAATTAGCATGATGGCATTACTAGCTAATAAAAAGGATTAAATCCTATTTGCATTAGATTTATAATCTTTAATCGAAATTAAATTTTGTTATTCAATATTTCAAGTTCCAATTTTTCTTCTATTTCACATCTAACAAGAACAAATAAGATTTAAAATAGTTGACTCTTTCTGATTAAGTTATCGCTGACTGAAAAATTTATGGTTATGCGTTCCAAATATAACGTATTCTACACGTAACAAAATGGTAACGATTGCTACGTCAACTAAATATATTTCATATGCAAAAATGTTGCCCAATTTCAAAGTTTCATGAAATTCAGAAAATGTTTTATTTATGGAAAAATTGGTGAATCTTAAACTCAATAATTGTGTTTTGCAAATGTTAAATTGTCCTGTAATTGTGAATATTTTTTCAATATACATTTAAATGCAGAAAAAAAATTATATCATTGATTAGAAGTTCTTCGTTGATACTTTAGTTGCATGATTTAAATTCTATTCGTCAAATTTATTTCACTAATAGCATTAAACTGAAAAAAGGAGAGAGAGATTAGTGAAACATTCCAAGTTATATTGAAGTTTACTTATTGGTCAAAGCTCTTTTTTCAGAACATGAATCGTTCTGATTAATCTATCCCTGTAAAAACTATTATAAATATAGAGATTGATTGATTGATTGAATATTAACGTCGCACTGTTCAGCTACACGAGGGCTTTTGGCGACGGACCACGCAATTTTGAACCATGGTCAAGTGACGTGGACGACACCTGAGCTGGCACCCCCTCTCCTAACTACCACACCACACCAACGGGAGGACGTTTCAGCTCTCGACAGATTTAACGTGCATCGCTGCCCTACACGGCGGGTCTTTAGTGGTACAGGATTCGAACCCATGACAAAGCAAGCCACGGTCCGATACCTATACCACTCGGCTACCGCGGCCACCATAAATATAGAGAGAGATTATCTCTAAGAAAAATATATTTAATTGTAACTGTTTTATAATACAGAGACTGGATGTTTTCCCCCTTTTGAGAGGTGTGTGTTCCTTCTAAAAATTTATTTTTTGTTAAACTTGTTTGAAAAAGCATTCACTCATCAGAGCTGATCAAAACACACAATTTTATTTAAGTTCGTCTAGATATTATCAAAAGTTAAGAATGTTCATTCTTATCTCTCATCAAATATATGTATCTTTTCTATTTTATGGAATTTATTTAGTCTTTCAATATAAACGTATTACTGTGTCAAATGTTTTTAATACGTCATTAAGATATTGTAATAGTTATGGATTTTAGAATAAAAACGTGATAAGCTAATTCTCATGATAGTTTCATTTAGTTCAAAAACTTTACTTGGTAATACACAATTTCTTAGACGGAAAAGAGTTTAAAAGACATCGTACGCTGTGTGTGCCCATTCTTTATACTTTGTATTATATTATTCTAGCTGGTACACCCGTTCTTCGCACGGGTGAACTGAAAAATTAAACAACATAGATTGAAGGTTAAAGAAGTTTTTAATGAGCTAATTTTACGTGAATTGCAAATTAAACAAAAAAAAAAGCTTTTTGCATATTTTAGCTGAACACAAAAAAGAAAGAAAGAAAAACACCTTTGTTAAATTTTAAGTCTGTAGATCTAATAGCTGATAAAAAGGATTTTTTTTTAGTTATAATTCCCCGTAACACTCTTGAAGGTCGATGTTTGAAAATACCTCCTGTAAGATTCGCCCGGAAGTTTAAAAATCTTTATAGGTGGCGCGGCCATCGAGGGGAGAGAAAAAGACAGAGAGAAGGAGGAAAGAGGTCATCAAGATGTAAAAAAGGTCAACAAGATGGCGGAGTTAGAGAACATTCCAGAATGAGCGGAAGAGTGATTACGTTGGCGAAGATAGTAACAAAATGGTGTTAACTTAAAATTAAATGTATCATAGTTAGTTTTTCTTTTTGTGTTGTGTGTGGCTGTCTCTGGAATAAAACTCTTTAGCCATTAAAGAAGTGGTGACTTTACTGTACCTGGATAAATGTTGAATGTCTTCATTTTCAAGAGAAAGAACCTTTCGAAATTCCTTATTGGCGCAGTCGGAGTAATGTCAACAAAGATGCTAGGTAAGAAAGGGGAGTCCATACTCTCAAATTAAAGTTATTATTGTTTGTATTGTAATGTAAAGAGTGCATTATCAATAGCTGTAGTTGCTTGGAATAAATATGTTATTGTAGTTGAAGGCCACCGCAACGAACTCTTTCGATGACGCAACGCGTGGGTGGAGTCTTCGAAGAAGAGCCTTTCCCCTATTGGACTATTTCATTTCTAGAACTTTTTATTATGTTAACTGTAGAATTAACGGAGAAATCCTTTGCTAAGAAATTAGTATTGCGCGGGATTTGTTATGTATATGTAGACGCTGCCCTCGTGAATTGATATCCGTATTAAAGATGATATAGAATAATCCCTGGTGTGATTATTACTTGAACCTGCTTGTTGTAACCCTGTGTGTTCAACATATTGTGGCGTCCGCGAGTATTTCTCTCGTTAAATATGGATATCGATATACTCAAAGCAAAACGGAAGTCTTTGAGAGCAGCATTCAGTATGTGTTGTAATGGTATTAGCAACAGAATCGAAACCGAAACTTTAAGTAAAAATGAAGTCAATGCTTTGTTCAAGCAGTTGCAAGATAAATTCTCTCGACTGGAAACAATTCAGGAAGAAATATCTGATTTATTATTAACAAGTCATGATCTTAAGGATACATATCAAGAAGATTTTTCAAAAGCTGAAGAATATCGGGACAAATTCTGTCAAATTTTTTCAATATTAGAAGCTAGCCAAGAACAAAAGATTTTGGTTTCCGAAGAAAACAATTCCTTTCAAAAGCGAAAATTTAAGCTCCTAAAATTGGAGTTAAGAAAATTTAGTGGAGAACCGAAAGACTATATTGCGTTTTGGTCGCAATTCGAGAAAATTCACATGGATGCAACGATTGCAGAAGAAGACAAATTCCAATACTTGTTGCAGTGCCTAGTTCCAGATTCTAAAGCAGCTAGATTAGTATCAAGTTTTCCGCCTACAAAGAACAACTATTTAAAAGCAATTACGCAATTGAAAGAGCGTTTCGGAAGAGACGAACTTCTAGTGCAGATATACGTACGAGACTTGCTCTCCATCGTAATGAAGAATGCAGCTGGTCGGATTAAAGTGGATTTGTCGGAGCTGTATGATTTATTGGAAAGTAAGCTCATGGCACTCGAGAGTCTTGGCCGTACGAAAGAAAAGTTTGCTGAATTTCGGGAGCCTTTGGTTGAATCCTGCTTACCGGAGAACGTGCGTGGGAAGGAAGTCGCTCCGTGGAAGATTCCTCACCGCAAGATAATGCGCGCTCGTTGGATAAATTATTGTCCTTTCTTCGGAACGAAGTGCAAAGTGAGGAGATGATTAAGCTCGCCCGTACCGGGTTGGGAGCTTCGCGCGTGTCGCATCCTCGTTCGCATCCAGATGAGGCGGATTGCTCTACAGCTGCAGCCCTTGTGAATTTTCAAGACAATTCAGGTAGGAGAAATTTTCGTTGCATTTTTTGTGATAAACCTCATAATTCTTCAGAATGTTTTTCGGCAAGAAAATTGCCATTAGAAGAAAAACGAAAACTTTTGGTACAGAAGCATGCCTGTTTTCGTTGCCTTAAAACTGGTCATGTCTCTCGTTCATGCAAATATAAGGGGAAATGTTTATCTTGTGATAAAAATCATTATACTATTATGTGTGCAGACAAAGAATCTGCTAAATCAAATGATGAAAATACTGTTGTATCAAGTAGTGTACTTTCTAATCAGTCTGTTAATGAAACTGTAATTTGCAAACTCTTGTTTTAAGAATAGAACACAATGGTAAAGAACTCAAAGTTCGTACTATTTTGGATAGTGGTTCACAAAAGTCTTATATATCGGAGAGGGTCATTAAAGTTCTGCAGTTGCGACCCAAATCAAAACAAACCGTTATCCACGGTTTGTTTGGGGGAGAGAAACTAGCCCTCACTCCCATTTAGTTTTTGATGTTTATTTGAAAAATTTTGAAGACACTTATGCTCACTCAATTGAGGTGCTATCTCAAAAGAAAATATGTGGGTTTGTACCCCAAAAAAAAAATAGTTGATATTCATACTTTACAAGAATTGAAAGAAAAGAATATTACTTTATCTGATTTAGAGGCTATGGAACATGACATTGAGTTGCTCTTAGGAGCAGATGTCATTGGGAACATTTTAACTGACAATTCTTTGAAACTAAGCTCAGGTGTAACTGTCGTACAAACTAAACTTGGTTACACGGTGATAGGAAAAACAAATACTATACATAATAGTTTGTGCAATAATGTGGTTTCATTGCATTGTGCTAATTTCACCGTAACTGATCTGGGGAATTTAGATGCCATAGGCATTACAGACCCAAATGAAGATGCTAAGCGTAAACATGCGCATTTTGATTTTCTAAATCAATTTAAAGAAAACTTATCTGTTCTTCCTGATGGACGGTATCAGTTACCACTTCCCTTTAAATTCGAAACCCAGCTACCAAATAATAAGTCTGCTACCTTTAAGAGGCACCAAAGAATGTGCCAAAGAATTGATGAGCAAAATCTATTAAATGAGTATGAGGTAGTGTTTAGGCAATGGGAAGATCTACAAATAATAGAAGAGGTTCCTAAGACCGAAGTTGATAATTTCGGCTATTATTTGCCCCATAGACCTGTTATGAAACAGGCTAGCCAGACAATGAAAATAAGGCCGGTGTTTGATGCTTCAGCCAGAGATAAGTCAACCGTCCCTTAATGACTGCTTGAACAGAGGCCCTAACTTAATTGAGCTTATACCTGATATAATTGACAGATTCAGGCTGTACCCAATTGGTCTATCGCCAGACATCGAAAAAGCGTTCCTTCAGCTCAGTATTATGCCAGAACACCGAGACTATTTGCGGTTTTTCCTTCCTAATGTTGAAGAATCTAAAATTTACACACTGTCGAGTTGTGTTTGGAGAATTTGTTCTTCTCCATTCCAACTCTCTGCTTGCATAGATCATCTCCTGGAAAATTCTCCACCCCGTTTTGACGATGTGACCCAAAAATTAAAACACTCGTTTTACGTTGACAATTGTGTCACTGGTGTTACCGATGTCAAAGAGCAAGAAAGTTTTATAAGTAAAGCAATAGAGGTAATGGCTAGAGGATGTTTTAACCTACGGGGTTGGGAAAGTAACGTTCCAGGTCGCTATATTTTCCGTAGTTCAGGTGTAACTTCTTTGCTTGGACTATTGTGGGATTTAGACCAAGATACATTAAAATGTAATCTCAATTATTCAGGGGAGGGTGAGATAAGTAAACGTAATGTTTTGGCTATGGTACATAAAATTTTCGATCCTCTAGGTATTTTGAGTCCGACCACTTTGTTACCTAAGGTATTGTTACAGGAAGCATGGAAACTGAAGTTAAAATGGGATGACCCTTTGCCCGAAAACATTCAGAAAATTTTTCAGAAGTGGCGGGATGAAATAGTGTATCTTGAGAAAGTTAATATCCCTCGTTACGTTGAAATAAATGAGAATTCGGAGTTACATCTCTTCGTCGATGCATGCAAGAGTTCCTATGGGGCCTGTGTTTACATTCGAACTGTAACGCCCTTAGGAGTCAAAATTCGATTGATCAGAGCAAAGTCCAAGGTAGCGCCATTAAAAACTATGACTATTCCCCGGCTGGAATTGATGGCTTGTTGTATTGGTGCGAGGCTGGTTCACTCAGTGTACGCTGCTTTGGATGTACCTGATTTAAAAATTATTGCATGGAGTGATTCTATGGTAGCACTTTGGTGGCTGAAGAACCATGATGATTGGTCAGTTTTCGTGGCCAACAGAGTAAATGAAATTAACAGCCTAGTTCCTTCTCAATTTTGGCGCCATGTGCCGGGCGAATTAAACCTCGCAGATTTGCTTTCGAGAGGCATTTCCCCTCGTTTATTTTCCGACTCTCTTTGGTGGGAGGGTCCTTCCTGGCTCCTTGAACCCCCTAGTAACTGGCCCATAGACCGCTTGGCTTGCGAAACATCAGAGGTAGAGCGAGAAAAAAGGAAAGTTAGGTTATGTAATCTGGTTGCAGTTGAAGGGGAAATACCTTGGTATGCCAGTAAGGGGTCACATACCTTTTAAAAAGTTGAAAATAGTTAAAAATAGTGAGCTCTTTAAAGCTCTATAATTTTTTTATTATTGTTTCCTGGAATGTAAATTTTGGAGGAATAAACAAATAGATATTACTTTACTTAAAACATAACCAACAAACACAGTGCTAATTAGGATAAATTTTTGATTAGATAATTACAAAAAGAAATTTTTGTTTTCTTTTCGCAAGTGATGTGCATTACGCGCAGCTTTATAAAAAAAGTTACCAATATTTTTTGATGAACTTTTTGCTCAGTGTTGGAAATTGTGTTATCTTTAAAATGACGAAGCATGAAACACTGATTTAAAATTTTTAGTAAACTATAACAATTTAAAATTTAACTATAAAATTTTTAAAAAAATTTTGCTATTTTATATTTGTAATTTTAAATTTTTTCATTACAAATTCAAACTGGTTCGTTATTTTAAGTACAGATATGATCAGAATCTACAGTAAAAATTTGATCATTTTCCATGGCACGGTTTTGAAAATATGCGCGTAATGAGTAAAAATGACGTTCTGAGAAAATTGACATCAAACGTAAAATTTACCACAGTTTTATATATATATTATTCTGGTTACTCAAACAACAACTAAATTTAAATTAAAACTAATGTGAAGTTTTTTTAGTCAATAAACTTCAATTTATTAAAATTATTATAACTAAAAACATATATTATACCAATGCAGTACAAGCATCGAAACGATATCAAAAGCTGCAAAATAATCAAAATGCAACAAAGTGATTCATTTCTCCAAAATAAAGTTAAAAATTTATAAATATTACTTAAAAACAATCAATACCTTAATTAACAACTACTTATTATAAATATTAAACAATTTGTGATATGAATGCAGTGTATTACTATGATTCTAAAATGCTAAAATTCGCCACATGCGTATGATGTTCCCTCTTTTTCAGTTAATTTCTTACAAGTAGTTTTAAATTGCATTCTTTTAGCCTGTCGTACTACTTTTGTGTGGAGATTAAAATGTACTTCTGCAGTCTGAATTCTTTTTATATCTACAAGTGTAACAAATTTATGTGCAAATTGACCAACAGTCAGACCAAGCGATTGCATAATTTTTAGTCTGCCTTGATTGCCATCATTAAAAATGACAATTGCCTCATTTGTAGATATATCAACAATCTTTCTACCACAACCTAAAGTTTTTGGGCATAATTTCCATATTAATGAGTTAATGGATTCATTATTATTTTGGGTTTTACCCCCTAGACATTTTTGTAGAAGTTTAGGTTGTGATAGATCATTAAACACAGGTTTTATGGCATCCATTACTGCCACTGGCAATTTGTTACTGTGTCTAAAAGTTTCCACACTGCCCTCTACTACTTGATTTTGATATTTACACCAAGAATTAGGACCTACGGGACAAAAACTGTGCAATGCTTCTCTTCGTCGCTTGAACGTATATGGAAATATACAGCCCAAACAGCTTTTCGCATATCTGACAGGCATGTTTTATTTCCATTGCATTTCCATAGTACGTTGTAATTAAGTCGATCATTCTGTCGGTCAACCTTCCCTTTCCCCCAATCGACTTCCCATCACTGAGTTTGGAGCTCATTTGTTTTAATTTTCGTAAACGAGTTCCCATTCTTTTTTGAACATGTCCAACACATTCAATTTTTGAAACTGTGATATCTTCTCCATACGGATTGGATGCAGTAATAGATGAGAATGTTTTGGAATCGCCATCCCCGATGTAAGATGTATATCTCACAGAACGATGACTTAATGAACGCTGAAATATACGAACCATTCCTACAGTCTCCATCATGCCAGCTGAACCATTGTGGTTTTTCAAACATTCTTTAACGTGAAGAATTTTCCACTTTTTGTATAAGCAGGTGACCCCTTTCTTCCTTTCCAAGAATCACATCCTTTACAGAAAGAAGACATCACTTCCGCATCAATACACTTTCCTGTTTTGTCTCCTATAACAGCACACACACCAACACGAGAAGAATAGCCACGGGTTTTCCATGTTCCATCTCCACTAATTATTATATCGGAAGAATTTGTCAAAGTTACCTCTTCCAAAGCTTCACTTTGCATTGAAGCTTCTGCGACTTCTTTACTACACAATTGTAGTTTGTTTATAATGTTATTATAGGATTTTTCAGCAACTGGAGGAGGAAAGTCCATGACACCACAGAAAGTTGTCATTGCTGCATGACCCTGTCCAATTGTCCTCATTGCGTATACAAAACGTCTGTTTATTTCTGGAATATTTTTTCTTTTACCCAGCATTTTTGAATTTCTAAACGAACACAAGTCTTTACAGTTCTTGCATTCAATCGAAAAACACTAGACAAACCTCTAACACATTTTTCTGATAGTTTAATATCACCACCACATTTTTGCAAGAAGCAAAGTTTTGAATGCTTGTAAACATGATAGTTTTATCAAACACTCTATAGCCATCAAAACAGTCATCATGTTCAATAAAAGATGAATCAACATCTTGCAGCCGAATCTTTTTTCCAGATGCACTGTTGTTTAGTGATTCATCCACACTGTGTACAGCTTTGCATCTCGTATGCATATTACCAGTAAACTTCCTTTTCTTAGGACGTTTACCAGATGGTCTTTTGGCAGATTCAGTCGAATTCAACATTCAAAAAATTATAAAAAAAATAATATTTTTCCTAAAACTTATCTTAGAATAAGATACGGTATGAAAATCAAAAACGAGCGAGTATAAATTCAAGATTCACTTTATCAAAACAAAGTAGAAGTAGAAGTTTATAAAGTTAGTAGAAGTTGTAGTTAATATTCAAAACAACAATAATAATATTTGAGGCTTAGATTCAAGCATTTGATAATAATTAGAATGAAAATAGTAGAAACAGAGAAACGCAGCTGTCACCCTGGAGCCAAAATGTAAACAATATTTAAATCGCCTTTTCTACTTTTTATTTTCTTAATAACGTCCGTTCTATTGGGAATATCTGCATGCGGTTTCTTTTAGAACACTCAGAAAGGTTTACTCTATAAAATAAAATAATAATAAAAAAATAGATTTTCCGGAAATTTTAAAAGGTATATGACCCCTTTTCCAATTTTCAGTCAATTATTCGTTTTGTCTCGTGGATGTTGCGTTTTGTGGAAAACGTAAAGAAAAAAACGGGAGTTTCGAGAGATTGGAGATCTGACCATTCACGAGATAGAACACGCGGAGAAAACTCTTATCAAAATTGTCCAAGCTAAGTTTTTTCCTTCTGAGAACTCGTTTCCTAATATGAATGTCATTACGGACGAAGAGGGTATTAAAAGAGTTAAAACTGGAATTACTGAGCGATCAGACCATCCGGAATTTATTTACCCTATTATTTTACCAGGCGAGTGTCTTTTTACCCAACGGCTCATTGAATACTATCACCGACAAAATTGTCATGCTGGAACACAAATTCTGCTCGGAATATTAAGGGAGAGATTTTGGATAGTGAGGAGCAGAAGGGAGGTCAGGAAAATTGTAAGAAGTTGTATAAGATGCAAACGATATAAATGTAAATCTCCAAATATAGTGAGCCAGTGTCCCTGCCTGGTGATCGTGTCAATGACGCAGCGGTGTTTGAGGTAGTGGGTGTTGATTTAGCAGGACCCTTATATGTGAAAGGAGGTCAAAAGTCTTGGATTGTCTTGTTTACATGTGCAACATATAGGGCCGTTCATTTAGAATTGACATCATTGTCCACTGATGCCTTTTTGTTGTCGTTGAGACGTTTTATTGCCAGGAGGGGGAGACCACGAGTAATTTATTCCGACAACGGAACAAATTTTCGAGGAGCTCATGGAGAATTGAGTGGTATTGACTGGGAAAAAGTCTTGAAACTAGCTACCATACAACGCATAATTTGGAAATTTAATCCACCCACAGCCGCTTGGTGGGGTGGTTGGTGGTAGAGGTTAGTTCGTGTGTTAAAGGAACTGTTGAGAAGGACTCTCGGTAACGCCATTCTCCAGACCGAGGAGTTGCAGACAGTACTGTGCGACTGTGAATCTGTAATTATTTCTAGGCCACTCACTTACCTATCCGAAAATTCTGATGATTTAGTTCCCTTGTCCCCAGCCATGTTTCTTGTGGAAAATCGCAACCTGGACGTTCCCGATATTGATTACAGGGATACTGTAAATTTACGTAAAAGGGTTAGATATCGACAAAAATTGTTAAATGATTTAAGGCATAGATTCCGAAAGGAGTATTTAGGTCTCCTTATTCAAAATAAAAATAAAAAGGGTCCATTGTGGGAAGTACGGCTGGGAGAAATTGCCCTCATTGGTGATGACATCAAAAAACGGATGCATTGGCCTTTAGCTAAGGTCATTCGGCTGATTCCTGGAAAGGATGGCAAGATCAGAACTGTGGAACTGAAGACTCGCATTGGAACAATGTTACGACCCATTCAACGAGTCTATCCCTTGGAAGTGCAGTCGACAGAAACCCCCAATGATCCTTTAAACGATTGTACAATTACTAATCCTATTTCTAGTGATAATCTTTCAGATCCTAACGACTCCAGTAACGTCTTGCCTAGAGTATCCAAGTATGGAAGAGTCATCAAAGTACCAGAGAAACTGGACCTCCTCAACCAGGTGTTATATGTTTTTGAGTCCAAGTGATGTCGACTCAAAAAAGGGGGAGGATGTTGAAGGCCACCGCAATGAACTCTTTCGATGACGCAATGCGTGGGTGGAGTCTTTGAAGAAGAGCCTTTTCCCTATTGGACTATTTTATTTCTAGAACTTTTTATTATGTTAACTGTAGAATTAACGGAGAAATCCTTTGCTAAGAAATTAGTATTGCGCGGGATTTGTTATGTATATGTAGACGCTGCCCTCGTGAATTGATATCCGTATTAAAGTTGATATAGAATAATCCCTGGTGTGATTATTACTTGAACCTGCTTGTTGTAACCCTGTGTGTTCAACAGTAGTAAAAGTAAAATAAGTTACAGTTTAACTTATGTATGCTGATTCATCAGAAACCCCAGGGTAAGAAAGATTAGTCGGGTGAGTCATTATAATCATTAAATGATCACCGCGAGAAATATTTTAGTTTTTCGTCAGAGAAGACATTGTTCGATGTGACTCATTAGAATCATTAAATGGTCACTGTGGAAAATATTGAGTTTTCTGTCATAAAAAACATTCTTCTTTTGATTTAAGTTGAGAAATATTTTATTAGTTTTCCGTCAGAGAAAGCATTGTCCGGTGTGACTCATTAGAATCATTAAATGGTCACTGTGAAAATATTTAGTTTTCTGTCATAGAAAACACTTTTCTAATTAATGGTATCACCTATTCCAAGAGTTTAAAAGTATTATTTGGGTTTCATCAGAAACATTATTGCGTATTGGATATATATTTTTATTGAACATCAGTTCAGATAATTATTGTGTTTCATCAGAAACATTTAAAAAAATTATTAGATATATAATTCTATTGAACACCAGTTCAAATAATTAGTGAGTTTCACCACACACACACACAGAAACGTTACGAAATATTGGTACATATTATTTCTATTACTATTGAACATCAGTTCAGGTATTGTTTGTGTCAAATCTGAAACTTTATAAAGTATTAGAATACAACTATATTTTTAATTGACCACCAGTTTACATAATTGTTGTGAAAAGTATAAAATTTTGTTGAGTTTAAGTATCAATGACTAAAAAAGAAAGAATGTTTTTAATTCATACCTCAAATTGATGGATGATTTATGGTATTAAAATATTGCTGAATTATATATATAAATTAAATGTCATTTAAGCAGAATATCTAAGTAAAGGATATATATATATATATATATATATATATATATATATATATATATATATATATATATATATATATACTAGCTGTACCCTGCCACGCGTTGCTGTGGCTCAGTCTTGTTTAACAGAAAGGACATATTTTCAGTATGTTAAATAATTTGCATTGCACGTATGATCTTTTATAAAAAAAATGTATAAATATATATACGAAAAACTTTCCTAAACTGATATTTATAATTTGCTAACCAAATGCTTGAAGTTATTACAGCTTATTTTTGTCCTTATGTCATGTTATGAACCTAAATTTATTTACATTGTCTTTAAAGTGGCAACCTCAAGTTTGAAGATAAATTTTAAATGGCTCTACTCTGGATTCATTGAGGGAATTGGGTTAGTTTTACAATGCTTATGGATATTTTTATAAATCAGAGGTGTGTTCACAAATGCACATTTATTCAAACAATGTCACTTGGAAACATGCATTGTATTTCCTGATGTCATATAGGAAATGTTTAGATTCCGCAGTATATCTAGCAAGCAAAATTTGTAATGGCTCTGTTCTCTGAGTTGAGGCAGTTTAATTTTTTCAGTGGTACAAAACATCCCTTTGGTTTCTCCCTTAAATTCCAGAACATTGCAATAAGGATACACTTTCATCATAGTGTAAATGAGAACATGCTGCCTGAACCTAGAATCTTCCACTGGGTTGTACCAGAATGCAAGTTGACTGTTATTGTGTGATTGCTTACCACAAAGTCATGTTTGACGCAGATGTGCTGTTTTTGGTTAACATCTTTCTGATGTCGTAAAACACGAATGATGTGCTCGCAAATGAGCTTCCTCAAGCCTGGCTGCATGTTGCTTTGCTGCGCCCTCAGCCTGTGTTTGTGACATTCTTTGTCTGCTTTTCTCGTTTGCTGATATCCATTCTTTCTCAGTTTGATGTGCAATTACACTCATTGTAGTACTTTTGCCTTGCAAGTATGACAACCTAAGTTTGATTTCCCGCAAGGCATTATTTTTATCTAGTGAAGCCAATTGACTGCACTTAAAAAAAAAAAAAATCAAACAAAGCATATAAAATTTCTTAAAAACTTAAAACTACACTTAAAAAGAAAAAAAAAATTTAAAAAAAAATATAAAATTTCAAAACATGAAAAAAAAAAAAGAAAAATCAGAAACAAAAAGAAAAGGAAAAAATAAAAAAATGCTAATGAAATATTTAACTTTAAACGTGCATCAATTGACACAGCTGAAATTAAACGCAATGAGAGGCTGAAGGTATTTTTAATCGAATACGCCAGGAAAATTTCAATATAAACACGGATTTTGCAGCAGAAAACTACGATAAAGTGTTGATAATGATGGGAGTATTTTTGCAATTCACAATTCGATTAGTATTAGCAATTATTATCAACAAAGTTAAGGGCCTATCTTAAAAACAGAGTGGCTTATATCTAGACACAGACAGCTTTTCACATGGAAAATTATTTTTTATCTGTGTACTTAAATATTAGCATCACCACAGCCAAATTACCGCAATGCAAATCGCAACATTGTCCCTCCATTTCTTTTTTCATAAAAAAAAAATGTTAGAATCTTTATTGTTTAGATATTAAGGTACGATATACATGGCACCAATTTTGTTACAGTGATGCTAATACATAATTACTGATGTGTGTTACAGAGCAGCAGTCACCAATTGGTAATGCGTGAAAAATTTTGGATGGTATGCAGAAAAATTGGGAAATTATTTATACTTTTATGAAGATTCAGTTTAAAAAAAGATGAACAAAGCAACATATTACGGAACACGAATTATTCTTTATTAAAAGCTTTTAGTTACTGAAATAACTAAGCAAAAAAAAACATAATTCCTGAGGTTAGCGATTTTTGGTAACCTCAACCATTTTTTGGAAAATTGTAGGCAAAACAGTTTGTTAATCGTTGCTTTTCATGAAGCTTATTTGGTTCTATCCTAGAAGAGCCTACACTCTTGGCGCGAATTACTTTGGTTGGCGATAATTGCGCCATCTTGGTAACCCTACTTTTAAACACTACATACGACAACCCTAACTATTTCTAGCATTTTCGTATTTTGTGGGCGCGCATTTCGAATTTCATTTTGTTGTTGGTCTCCGGGCTGGTTGCGTGTGTGAGGGAATCTACTTTAGAATTTTTTACTTTGTTGAATGCGAAAGGTAAGAATGAATTGATTGAATGGTGTATGAAGGAAGGATTGATTGCTTCGAATTATGAATGTCCTAAATGTAATGATCAGCATGATGTAACATGGTCGGCAATTAAGCGCTTTCTTCGAAATCGTGCCAGCCATGCCGAATGTATGTTCGACCATTACCTCGCAGAATAAATATGGCGGCGTTCACACGATCATTTGCTTAGCGATGAGACCTTTAAGACTTTTTTAAAATCTGTTGTTACGCTGTCCCCTCCACTCGGAAAAGATCACCAGTAAGAAAGTAAGTGCTGTTTTTATATTTTTTTTATCTCAAATGTTTCATTTCTGTATTGCTTACATATATTTTCATTATGCATCCACCTTATCCCGCTATATTTCCTTGCCACCATTGTCGCTTTCGCTTGGCACCATCTTGTTCTGGCTTGGCGCCTTTTTTTGGTTTGTCGTCAAGGGTGTGGGCTCTCCTAGGATTTTACCGCTTATTTTCAGGGCATAGAAGATTAAATAAAGACGTAAATATAGCTATAGTGCTCCACCACATAGAGGTAAATCCTTTTAGTGAAATGCTAATTATAAAGTTATACATTAAGTGGTTCATGAAGTGTTGAAAAATGGCAACTACTGCTCTAAAGCAGGCACAGCAGACAAGTTCTGTATATATACAGACAATGAAGCAACACAAAATGTCTACTCATAAGCATTGTAAAATTAACCCTTTCACCTCAAGAAGAGTCATTTAATTTGTTTTCAAACTTGGCACCTCTTCTATGGAGACAATGCAAATAATTTTAGATTCATACTATGACAAAAAAAACCATAATAACTTGGGAGTATTCTGTTAACAAATTACAAATGAAATAAATCTGTTTAGAAAAGTTTTGTTAATGTATATTTCCACATTTTTTTTATATAAAAAAAATCATACCTCAAGTGCAAGCAGTTAAAGATATTAGAAATGTGTGCTTTCTCTTTTCTTTCTTTTTAAACAGACTGAGCCACAGGAAAACATCATTGGGTACAGCTAGCTAGCTATAACAAACTTAAATGATAAAAAGCTATCAAAAACCAATTATTAACAACAAATTATCATTTTGATAAAATCACCAAAAAAAGTTGCAAACAAAGGTTCTTGGATACTGTTGCAACTATATCAACCCGATTTTGTTCGCATCATACACGGTGAATTGGCAATTAAGTGCTAATGTTGCCAATATGGTTGCGATAATACATAAATATCAAAACTAACACAAAATATACATCAGAAAATCTTAATTTTTCCATTTATATTTCACAGTAACACCAAATAAAATTTTGAAATTATACAAAATAGATATTTCGTGAGTCTAATGTTATTGCCCCAACTATTAAAAACTACAATAACTATTTCGTGGAAAAATTCACTACCAAGTGCAAAAAAGTATTATTATTGTGCACAAACAGGCATAGAATGTTCTTCCCTTATTGAATGCATATTGCAGTATTTGGTGATGTCTTTTGATTTTAAGTAAATTGCCGACTAAAGAAAAAATATAAGTACCATAAAAATTATATATTAATTTAATTTAGATTCATTGGAGAAAGATAAAATATACCGTAAAGTCCGGCATATAACGCACACCCATACTTTCAAGCTGCGTTTTAAATTTTAGGTATATTCGCTATATAATGTGCACCCCTTTTTTACGAAGAAACCTGAAATGTACAAATGCAATGTTATGTTTAGTAGCGATTTATTCAAGGTATTTATCTAAGCAATTGCAAAAATAGTATACTTTTAGAACTACCACCTTTTAAGTTCAATAAGAATGTCATGTCTTTTAAATAAATAGTATTTCGAAATATTTAGAAGTTTAACTTTTTTATGCTCATTTACTTTTTAATTTTTAAAGCCCTCATTTTTATACCCAGCGTATAACTCACACCTGTAAATTTTGATCTTATTTTTTGTGTTCAAAGTGCGTGTTATAAGCCGGATTTTATGGTAGGTGGAAGATTTTAATCGGTATACTACTCGCTAAACACATACATAGTGTACAGAATTAAATTTAGTATTTTATATATAAAAAATTATCCAAAGTAAATAGTCTGTGCTTAAAAATAAATTGAAAAATGATATACAATACGAACAGTAATTGACATAAAAAGAGCTGAACTATCTTTATCAACGCGAAAGTAAAATTTGAAAAAATAATTACAATCTTATGACAACCTGCTTCCTCAACATGTATTTGAGCCCGCTGTCTGTTTTGCTCATTCACTGATGCTTACTCTAATTTGATCAGCATTTATCCCTCGCACTGCGTTTGCTTGGCCAGTATGATGACCTAAGTTCGAGTTTCTGCAATACAATTTTATGTACTCAAGCCGATTGACTGCAGTTAAAGTGAAGGTTTAAAGAAAAACATATGAAATATTACAAAACAGCTCTGAGTGGGCCTTGTTTCCGAATTCCTTTGTGGCCCTTTTTCAGATATGAGCACCATGTAAGTGGAATTGTAATAGCATTCGTTGGGGCTCCTGCATCATTGATACAGCGGTAGCTCTATATCCCTGACAAAAACAAACCATAATAACTTCCAGTATTTTTTTTAACAAATTACTAATGGAATCTGTTTAAGAAGGTAATAATCTTATAAAGCAATGAAAAACAAAATAAGGTGCAACATTTTGATGACTCAAAATCAGAAAATCTTAGTTTTAACATTTGTATTTCAATACTAACATCAAATGAAAGGTACTTACGTATTATCGCAACCTATTAGCGATATTGTATAAAACGAAGCACGGTTGCCAATTCCGCGCGTACAACATCTGTGAAAATGGAATGGCCAACTTTGCGAGTTATCATTAAAGTTGGCGATTGTTGCGATAATACGTAAGAATCAAATGAAGTTTAAAAAGTTGTCTAAAAAAGAAAAAAAACATTCCTAATAAAAACTCCGTCCATTAATTTCGTCACATTAAATTATCTCCAAGTGGGAAAAAATATTGTTACCAAGCATTGAATGTTATATCGCGGCATTTGGCTACATCTGTTTATTTCAGGTAAATGGTTGACGGAAACTATTTGGTAGAAAAATAAGTAGCGTACAGAAGTCAATTATGTTAGTTATATTTTCGCTTAGTAAAGAGAAATAAATTTGGTGAAATTGTCGAATCGGGCGCCTTTCCGCCAAATTTTGAAAAATCGCCAATTTGGCGCGTTTTTGCGTGTTGTGTTTCAGAGTTGCAACCCTACCACAACACGCAACGCCGGAGCGCGAAATTCAAGATGGAGGAAGGAAAATCATTAAAAAAGTAGCATTTTAAAGTTTTGAAACTGAAAATCGCTGCAAAAATAAAGCATTTAAAAATGGAAATAATTTCACTTACCTTTAAAAAATGCTGCTATTTCCAACATTTATGACGATGAGTTGCCTACTGAAATTATACCAGTGTGCTACTGCATATTTCTGAGAGCCCCTTCCAAAACATTTTTATTTTTTCATCACTAACAAAACGGTGCACAAATCCATATTACTCAATTCAAACCAAAACAATTTCTTTACACTCCTAAACACATGATGGGTATCCTCTTTCACACTCGACTGAATTTGGCAGTACCATTCAAAAACGATCATTCACTTTCTTACCCGTTCTTTCTCTCAATTCCATACTTTTTCCACATTTCGGACATACATACGATGATCCAATCAAACTTTTTTTCATGCACCATTCTAAAACAGCTTTTTTTCCAAGCACAGGCAACTTGGCAAAAAAACCTTTAACAATTGTAATCGTAATTTTTCATGCATTCATTCAAATTAATCCTAAGAGCATCGCTGGACATCATGGCAATCTTTTGAAATTTATGTGGAGAAAGAAATAAAAATATTACCTGTAAAAAGTAATTCCCAAAACGAAGCCGAACACAGCTCTCCCAACCGGAGCAAAAGAAATAACCATTTCCTCATTAACGGAATTTTTAAAGTAATAATGCGACGCCTGTTTACGCGAGAGGCGCCCGATTCGACAAATCAACCATAAATTTAGCTTAAAAATACAGAAAAAACACGATGTAGAATTTAATCAAAGTCGTAAACATCCCGCGATAATGCTATCCAACTGTTGCCAAACCTACAAAACAAAATTTGAGTTCTTGAAAGAATAATTTTAAAAAAAAGATTTATTCGAAAAATAATCCCAATTACGTATCAAAGGACAATAAATAGATAAATATGATAACGCATAAACATAGCCATAGAAGAGTTATACAATAATTTGGAAAAATCTAAGCGTAAAGTTTAAATTTTCTCATTCAGAGCGAATCGTGACGTCATAACACCAAAAAATCACTTAAAAATTAAATTTTAAAAAATTTAGACAGAATTTCGAAATAAAAAGTGCATAAGATCCTGACCAGAGACAAATGCAACGTTGTGTCAATATTTCAGATTAATCCATATTATATATATATATTGTTTTTTTTATGTGAAATGTACATTATTTGTTGAAAGATTTATTCATTATTTCAGTCAATTGCATAATATTTAATTTTGTTTAAAAAAAAGAGAGAATATATCATATATTCATTTCCTTTTCTGAACGCGTATGACTCATTTATGAAAATAGGATTTTAACCATTGCTGAGTAGGGATAAAATAAATAAAAGTGAGTGATCGTTCAAGGTCATAAGCAGAACTGTCTTGCAACTCAGTGTTGTGCATTTTTTAAAAGTTTTATTTTATTAGAGTAAAGTGTAATAACTTATTTTTTTTCTTTTGAGTACTATTAAAAAATTTTATGTCTGCCAAGTAGAACTTGTATTTATGAGAATATGATTTTTTTTGTGAAGTATAAGATATGTCAAATATGTTTTTAGATTACTAATGATTTTTTATTTTGGCTAAAAGGTTGATTTTCTTTTATTTTTATTTGGATTTATTTTGTGAAAAGGATATTGTTTGATCACTACACCAGGAATAGCTCAATAACACACACCTCACACATGGACAGTAAAACACTCTCTATTTTTATTCACCTAAACACATAGTAACTAGAGATACATAGACAGCGCCGTCTGGCGCACGGTTTTTGCGACAAGCATGAACATTCTCCCCCGCGTTGACATGTAATACATTCAACAATAACCCAAATTACAATAAAAAATTAAACGATAAAATACTATAGGATTACGTAAAACAAATTAAGGTACATATAAAAATTCTAATACATAATATTCAGAGACAAAATTCAAACAGGCATAGGTAAAAGACAAACTCTTGAAATGGCTCTTTTATATTCTCCAAATTGTGTTTTTACTTTTACAACCCTTATTAGTGCATCACTGCCACTATAAATCTCAGTGATTCTCCCTAAAGGCCATTTAAAGGTTGGCATATTGTCTTCAATGAGAACTACCAAATCACCCACGTTAACATTTTGTTTTTTAAATTGCCATTTATTGCGTTGTTGTAATTCACTAAGATAACATCTGTGCCACTTATTCCAAATTAGTTGTACTAGTCTGGTTATCCGTTGCCATTTATTAAGGGCATTCTCTTTTAATTCAATTAAATTGGGCTTGACTACTGAAGTCATAGACCTCCCTATCAAAAAGTGGGCTGGAGTTAAAGCGTTCAAGTCATCCGAATTGCTCGATAAAGGGCACAGTGGCCTGGAATTTAAAATTCCCTCTATTTGGATACAAACAGTTAAAAACTCCTCATAGGTTAAATTTGAGCCACTTGCAACTCTCCTAAGATGGTACTTTATTGACTTAACCAAAGCTTCCCAAAGACCACCAAAGGATGGCGCTCTAGGTGGTATAAACTTCCATTCTATACCCTCAGCAGATAAGAAACCTGCTAAATTATCATCTGAGTCCTCAATAAGTTTTAGAAATCTCTTGAGCTCTTTATTGGCACCTACAAATGTTTTCCCATTATCGGAATACAATTTAGCACATTTACCTCTGCGACTAAAAAATCTTTTTAATGTAGCAATAAAAGCATCAGATGTAAGATCTGACACAATTTCTATGTGAATCGCTTTAGACACAAAACATACAAATACACAAATATAAATTTTATGCAAAATTCCTTTTCTTTGAATTTTGTACCTGATCATGAATGGGCCACAAAAATCCACACCAGAACAGTTGAACGGGTAATCTGGGACTACTCTATCACGGGGTAGATTACCCATTAGCTGAGAGGAAACAAGGGGTCGGCTTTTAAAACAGACAATGCACTCATGCACTACTTTTCTGCATAATGAACGACCATTTAATGGCCAGAACTTTTCCCTTACATAGTGTAGAAGAGAAGAAGCACCAGTATGCAGATTCTTTCTATGGAAATGGACAATTATTTGAACAGTTAAATTATGATTTCCTGGTAAAATTGCAGGATGTTTATTAACATAAGGGAAATCTGAATTACTCAGCCGGCCTCCAACTCTCAATAATCCATCACTGTCTATAAAGGGATTTAAATTTCTAAGTTTACTATTAGGTGAGACAACTCCTTTACTTTGTAAGCTCTTAATTTCAGCCAAAAAAACCTGTTCTTGGACCTTTCTGATCAGTTTAGTTTCTGCTTGGTCTATATCTGTAGCAGAAAGGGGACCACTCAATGTTAGTTTACGTTTGTTTACATTATTACTAAATCTTAATACATAACTAAATATACGAACAATTTTCATATAACTATTACTTTTACGTAACAAAGTAGATAAAATAGAAGATACACAATTAGTTGAAACACAAACACTAGATGTAATTATATCAGAACTCGAACCAGTTTTCAGTTCCTTAGAATACTCGCATTCCTTAACTGGTGACAAACTTGTTTCTTCACTTGACAACTTACCTTTTTCAAGGAATTGTGGACCATGCCACCATAACCTTAAATTTGGAAGGTCACAAGGGCGCAATCGCCGAGACACGAGATCTGCTGGGTTGAGAACAGATGGCACATGGTTCCACTGGAATCCTTCAGTCAATTCTTGCACCTTGGCGACACGATTGGCCACGAAGGTTTTTAAACGATTGGTAGGTGTATTTAACCATACCAATGCAATAATTGAATCCGTATGTAGCACAATATCACTTATGTTTAACCTCAAGGTGGAGTGTATTTTCTTGACGAGTTGAGCTAATAAAACACAGGCACAAAGTTCGAGTCGAGGTATGGAAATAACTCGAATTGGTGCAACACGAGATTTGCTGGCAAGAATGCTCACTTTGGCAGCACCGTTGTGAAGAAAGCACTGTAGGTAAACGACCACTTCGTAGGCCGCTTCAGATGCATCCGCAAATCCTTGGAGAACGATTCTAACATTATTGTCAGCCATAATAAATCTGTTAATTTTCACTTCCTCGATACATTTTAATGTTGTCACAAATTCTCTCCACTCGTTGGCAACTGAATTAGGTAACACATCATCCCAATCCAGTTTACATTGCCATAATTGCTGCAGAAACACCTTTGCTTTCACAATCACTGGGCCTAAGAAACCCAAATCGTCGTATAGCTTAGCAATTACACTTACAACTTCATTCTCAAACACATCTTCCTTCACTTCACCTTTCAATAAAATGTCATTAAGGCTTATGCCTGTTGTGGTGGGGGATGAACCGTTAAAGACGATTCTTAGTTTAGTAGTCAGTTTTTCAGGGCGTAATACACCATGGTGGTGTATGTAGTAATGTGTGGGTGGTTCACTTGACTCAACTACCCTTTCCAAATGACCTAACTCCTCATACTCCTTTAAAAATTCCGCATACAACGATAAATACCTAGAATCCCTAGACAACCGTTTCCACAATGAATTAAGTTGCCTAATAGCAATATCTTTGGAGTTTCCTAGACAAGAAGGATCTTTATTTAATGCCATCGATACTACATACCTACCCTCACAATTCCTCCTATGAGTGCGCACAAAAGGATCCTCACACAAGGACACCTCTATTAACCTTAGGCTCTATGTGAACACCCTCAATTTCCCAGAATTTTTTCAGTGTTTTGTTTAAATCGTCATCAACAATTAATCCGCAATGAACGCGATTCTCTGTAACTTGTGTGTGTGTGATCTACACTTCCACTTACAACATAACCAAACACCGTATTTTGTAACACTAAATGCGAATTATCACAATAAAATTTTCCAGGCTTTAACAATTCGTAAAAGATTTCAGCACCAAGTAACATATCAATTCTATCTGGTATATTAAATTTATCATCCGCTAAGGGCACAAACTCTGAAACATTAACATCTACATCAATCACCTTGTTTGGAATGAGATCTGTAATCTTATTAACTACTAACAACATTAACTCACTCTTAAAAGTTTTGGCTTTATTTGCAACTGAAGTTTTTACGCAATTTTTAACAACCATAGAAGCATCATTAACACACGAAACCACTGTATTTATTTTCTCCATTTTCAGCTGTAACTTCTCAGCACATGCCCTCGTACATAAACAAGACTGCGATCCTACATCTAACAAGCATCTGACCTCCACCCATTGAGAGTATTTATTTTTAACAAGCGCGCGTACAGTATTCAAAAACACATTCTTTAGTCTGCCTTTTTCAAACCCAGTCGTCACAAACTGTGATTGTGAATTTGCTTCAACTGATCCTTCAATCTGCCCTGAAACAAAAGTAGGAGCATCCAAATTTAAATTACTAGTGGGAGTGGGATTCCTCGTTTTTTCACGTGAAAAATGAATCAAGCCATTACGAGGTCTAAGGCAAAAACAGTTTTTCTCTGAACGGCATTCCTTCAATCTATGAGGTAAAAAACAACGAAAACAAAGATTATTCCGTTTAACTACCTCTACTCTATCCTCAACTGATAGTTTCTTAAACTGATAACACTTAGAAAGGGGATGAAAATTATTACCCTTACATAGAACACAATTTGGTTTGATTTCGGCCAAGAAAACATTCGATGAGTTTCTCTCTTGACGCCAAGTGCTAACCGTCTGCAGTCTATTTCGCCCATCTGTTTTGACTCCACTCCCTGGATTTCTGCTCATTAAATCATTCGAAACCTTTCCTCTCGCGGATAAATAGACATCACATTCGCTCCCAAGCTGTTGAGGCTTGAAATATGTTTCTCCCTGTTTCGTTGCAATATGATTCATCGTATCTCTATCTAGCGCTTCAAATATTTTATCTGAAATTATTAGATCACACAAAGAGCGGAATTCATTAACTTTACGCAACTGACACACACACAATAATAATCGAAGGTTGCACTTAAGCGGGAAGCAAACTGAACATAGTTTTCGGATGGTAGTTTACGAGCCTTTTTAAAGTTACTCAGGCATTCTTGAGGCGTCGGTTCAAACTCTCTTAATATTAATTCTTTAATTTTAACATAATTGCTTAAATCCTCTTGACTCACATATGTTAGCAAATTATTGACTCTTTCTCCTAAAATATTTAATAGAATTTCGGCTTTTAGCTCATCAGGCACGGATTTGATTTGAAATGCCTTTTCTAAAGAATGAAAAAATAAATTAAAGGACTCTGACCTAACCGGTACTTGAATTGTCAAAGTTTTAATGCTCTTTACCAAACTTTCCAATTTATCAGTTATGGAGCTTGGTTCTCCGCTTTCAAGAGACTGAGAATTTTTTTTGGATTCCTTCCAAACCTTCGCCAATTCTAATTGTTTTTCAATCTGAGATAATTTAATTTTTTTCTAATTGAATTTCAGCCTCGCGCTCAATCTGAGATAATATATTTTTTTTTCTAATTGAATTTCAGCCTCTTGTTTACTTTTCTCTAAAGCATTTTCAACAAGACTAAGCACAAATTCAATATCATTTTTATAAACGGCACTTGATTCAATTAACTTTTTTAAATCTATTATTTTAGCTTTGCTAGGAATCTCCAAACCCATTTCCACAGCAACCGAGATAAGCTCGTCTTTCTTTAGATTTAATTTCAACGCCATTTTTAAACTTATTTTGTCACAACATCTACACAATATACACTATTTTCAACCAAAAAGCATTTGTAAGCACCTAAATTACACTATTGAGAATAGGAAAGTATACAAAAACACACAACAAGAATATCACAATCACAACACAAATCTACAAACACTAATTTCAACCATGATATCCGTTAAAACTATTCAACTATTAACACCAACTTTAGCGAACACAACCAAATAACTTCTAAAACCATCATTAAGAATAGAAACACTCACATATTGAAAAATTTCACCACCAAATACTCAACTAATAAAGCACAAAACCATAGTTGCTTGTTGAACTCCGGGAAAGTCGGACCAAAATGTTTGATCACTACACCCGGGATAGCTCAATAACACACACCTCACACATGGACTGTAAAACACTCTATTTTTATTCACCTAAACACATAGTAACTAGAGATACACAGACAGCGCCGTCTGGCGCTCGGTTTTTGCGACAAGCATGAACAGATATAAACGCAGATATTTTTTAGTTATGATTTATGATGATGTTTAGAATTACGAATTTCGAAAAATTGAGATATTATTTTATGCAAAAGAAATCTTATTATTATTGTAGTAATAATATTTAGTTGAATTTAATTTTGGTCTATCATATGTGCTAAATTTATCATCCAAGGTATAAATTTGCAAATTTTATGCGGAAGAAATGCAAAACATTTATTTTTTTAAAAATGAGATCCACCTTGATTAATTAAGCATACTGTTGTGTTTTGAAATTATAGTGTTATTGATTGATTTTTAGGATAACTAATAGTAAGGGGCGAGATGACATTTTTAGGAAAGGGATCAAAAGTAGGCGTGCAATACATGGCTACGGAAATGGGAGTTGAAGATGTCCTTGGGATGAGAGTGTTTGAGTTGAGAGATGCTATCCTGAATAGTGAATACTTCGACGTGGAGTTTTGTAGAGAAGTTTTAAACACTATTATAGAGGAACGCGAGAGAAAAGAAGAGATAGAATTGGATGCGAGGAAAAGGAAAGAAGAAAGAGAACTGACTGACAGAAAAAGGAAAAAAGAGATAGAATTGGATGAGAGGAAAAGAAAAGAAGAGAGATGGAAATAGCGTAAAGGAAGAGACGGGCCGATTTCGAGCAGAGGATGAGGGATGTCGAAATGGAGTTCGAAACCCAGAAAAAACTAATCGAGTTGGAAGGAGAAGGTCATTTCACAAGAGCATGCCTAGACATAGAAGTGTCCGCAGGTAGAGGCAACATTGGAAACGAAGCGAGATCAACCTTAGCAGTGAGACCAGACTCAATGTTGAATTGGAGGATAGACTCTAGGCTGATGAGGAAGCCAAATCAGTGGAGGAAGGGTGGAAGATGGAAGAAGAAAGAAGAATGAACGAAAGACTAGCTTTGGAAGAAGAAATGCTTTCTTCCCAGACATCGGCGCCCGCGGGGCTTGAGCTGGAATGTGTGGAAACGGATGGGAGCGGTTGAGTGACAACAGGTCAAAAGAGCCGAGTCCGAAAGGGGCGGAAAAGGGAAAAACATCTGTGGATATACAAGGGAAATGAGAGGGTCAGAGAGGAGAAAAAGAGACTTGGCGTTTTGGAGGGTGCTGAGTTGAAGCCCCTGGCAGCGATACGAGTTTTTTTAGAGAGAGCGGTTGTGAAGCTCCTCCCGCGAAGAGACTAATTTTTTGAGTTAAAAATAAAGAGTTGTAACCAGCTGTGCAAAGTCATTACAGCTAAATTATTATCTGGTGGCAGCGGTTAGCATTTAAATGGAATAAATGCTTAGAGCTTACGTCTGAATAGAAAAAAAGAGTTTTTAAATCGAGTGAGACGGACCTTTGTGTGTGTGTGCGCGAGACACAAGAAAAACTGTCCCAGTCAAGTTTGTGATCTGTTTATATCAGCGGAGTTAAAAGCTCGCTGAAGGAAAAAAAGGTGCAGCTACGAAAGAGAACTCTTCAAGGGACGAAAGAAAGGCGCCTTCCCCTGTGTGCGAGTAGGTAAGTTCTTTTTTCTTTGAGATTATGCTCGGAGCAGAGTAGCTGTTTATTTATCTGTCTGTTAGATTAGTATTTTTCGGAACTCTAAGTGAATTTCATGCTCGCGGTAATGAATTTTGTTTGCCAAGAGTCTAAAAGAGTTGTTTTGGTATGAAAGTGTGTTTTTATTATGTTAGTTTTGTTACGGTCAGAATCATAGAATTGTGTTTATTTTATGGTATTGTTAGATGCGCACTGTTATAATGTAAAGTACATGTTGTCGATTTTTGCATAGTTACTTTACAGGTTTTTTTAGCAGTACGGATAGGATTGTATTGTTTGGTATATGTGTGATTTTTTCTTTCATTCATTGCAATACTCTTGTTTAGTTTATTGTATATTTTTGCATAGCTTTTGTACTTCGGAGTATTTTAGCAGTACTGATAGGATTGTATTGTTTTGGTATATGTGTGATTTCATTTGTGGTTGTACCTTTGTTTAGTTGTTTATTGTATATTATTGCATGATGACTTTTCTTTTAAGATTAAGAAAAGGTGACTTGCTAGAAGTAGAAAGGGAATTAGGGGTGGAAGTCAACGGCGATCAAACAAAAGTAGAAATTAAGGATATGATTTTACAAAATGATAAAAATGATATAGAAACGATCAAAGCGGTGATGGAGCGAATTTTAGAAAAAAAAGAAAGGGAATTTGAGGAGCGAAGACAAACTAGAGAACATGAGTTGGAGCGGTTAAAATTGTCTAACGCCACTGAGACGGTTAATGTATCGTCTGCCGATTTAGAAGGGCAAGGGGTAAATAGACTTGTTAATTTAAAAGACTTAGTGCCTAAATTTGATGCAAAAAATGCAGATATTAATTTATTTTTTGAAATTTTTGAAAGACAAGCCAAGAAGGAGAAAGTTTCGGACGACAGGTGGGTTTCACAACTCATTCCGTTGCTCCCTGTGGAGTTGACTGAATTGATTGCGAAAGAACCCCCGGAAAAAGGAGACGATTACCCTCACATTAAAAAATTAATTTTAAATAGATTCCAGCTAACTCCCGTAGCCCTTAGAGATAGGTTTGAATCCCATCAGTGAAGACCAGGCACTTTATGGTCAGATTTAGTCTTTGACTTAAGGTCTTATTCAGAAAATTGGTTGGCTGGAATGGAAATAAAATATTTGAAGAAGTTAAAAGAATTGTTAGTGACCGAGCAATTAAAAAAAGAGCCCCCATTGAGGTAGTGGACCATTTTATCGGTTCATGGGACAATTTTAAGGACGCTACTGAACTAGCAGAAAAGCTAGAACATTTCGAAGCAGTAAAAAAAGTACATAGGAAACCGAATACCATGAAATTAGGTGAGCGGAAGCAATTTGATAGGCAACCTGTCGTAGTTAACAAGGGTAATCATCTTAGCGAAAAAATTAAACTAGTTAACGTTTTAAATAAGGAACCCTTTAAAAATTCTGAATTTCAGGGAACTTCGCAAATTAGAAGTAGTTAAAGGGAATGGGAGAGACTGTTCGAAAGAAAAAAACTCATTATTTGTTACTACTGCAACGAAGTTGGGCACATTAAACCAGCTTGTCCTAAACTTATGAAAACCGATTTCGAAACAGTGGCTAGCTTAAGAGTAAACTCGGAGAATGAGGACTGTTTCGAAAAATTTAAGGTTAAATTTGAAATAAATGGCGTAGAGCGTCAATGTTTAAGAGATACCGGATCTACCATAGATCTGTGTGCAAGTAGTTGGATAGATGAAAACGATTATTTGGGAGAGTCTGTTTTAGTCAAAAGCCCGTTGGATGACGTATGTCATCGGTTAACTCTTGCAAAGGTAAAATTTAAAACCAAGGGAGGCGAGTTTTACACGAAGGCAACAGTTAAAGCAAACAGCCACCCGAGCGAACGTTGCCTGTTAAGCAACCGCACCGCGAAACTCATTCAGTCAAGGGAAAAGAGTGTGCCCATGATAGACCAATGGTGACTCGAAACGCTAGTAAAATAGTTCCTTTCGAGAAGGAAAGGGAGGCAGGTTTAAACGCGGCAAGTGGTTTTTCAATTGAAAACGTGGATCCAGTTTTTCCCACCCAAGGGGACGGAACTGAACCAAAGATAGAATTTCCGGCGTTTGTCGAAAAAAACGAAGGGGAGACAGCTCAATTAAAGAACTCCGATTTTAGTTCAGAGCAAAATAAGGGCAAAGACCAGCATGTATTGTGGGAAAGAGCCAAATGGGGTGTAAGCGAATGTTGTCGGACAAAGGAAGGAAATTTAGAGAGAGTTGGGACGAAGAGAGGGGAGGAATTCCGAAAACTAGGTGTGCCCTTGAAATTCACCCTAGAAATTAACCAGTTAAGCCACCCGTTGAGCGACTCATCGGGAAGGGTTCAGGGGATTTTAAAACTCGCCTTGAAGGCTCTTTGTGAGGAAAAGGGAGAAAAACGGATTCTCTCAGCATTATTTACATTACACACTGTTTCGCATGAAAATAGAGGTTTTAGCCCCTCCAAATGTGCGATGACGAGGGATTTTATGACCCCTCAAAACCTGATTTACCAGTGGAGGATTGTCGGGGAATGCCGACGGATTAAGTAGGTTAAGCTTATGTGTTTTTAGTTTTCTTTTAAATTGCTCTTTCTTTTGTGTGCGTGAATGTATGTATGTATTGTATGTGTAAAAATAATTAATGTGTTTGTTAGCAAATCTTTGAGCCTCTTGGTATGTAAATTTAAGTGATTTGATAAAAAGGAATAAATGGTAAAATTTTCTTGCAGGGAATTGACATATTGTTATTTTTAATTACCCCTGTGTGTGTTTAAGATAATTTCTCTGCCCGAGAACGGTCTCACTGAATGTGGGACAACTCGCAGGCATGCCAAGTGAGTGATGTTGCTTCTTAGTGTCCCATGAAATGGACACTTGAAGGGGGAGGCAGCTGTGACGAAGCCAATCACTTCCCCTCAATTACTACGGACACCTCGCCCTTGCCGCCAAAGTTGCGGAAATTCTAGTCTATTCATTAATTCCTGGAAAGGAAGTTCGGAACTTGGTCCTCGGCGTCACAAGAGACGCATCAACAATGTGTTTTGTTTGCTCCCGCCGATCCGGTGACGGCAGCGCGTCTGGAAACACACAATGTGTACCCAGACATCGGCGCCCGCGGGGCTTGAGCTGGAATGTGTCGAAACGGATGGGAGCGGTTGAGTGACAACAGGTCAAAAGAGCCGAGTCCGAAAGGGGCGGAAAAGGGAAAGACATCTGTGGATATACAAGGGAAGTGAGAGGGTCAGAGAGGAGAAAAAGAGACTTGGCGTTTTGGAGGGTGCTGAGTTGAAGCCCCTGGCAGCGATACGAGTTTTTTTTAGAGAGAGTGGTTGTGAAGTTCCTCCCGCGAAGAGACTGATTTTTTGAGTTAAAAATAAAGAGTTGTAATCTGCTGTGCAAAGTCATTACAGTAGTAATGCCGTCAGAAACAAGTAAGCCTTCAAAATTTGAAAATTTTCAACATTGTTTAAAAATACCTTTTGTTGTGTATGCGGATTGCGAGTGTGTAACTAGGAAAACTGATACTTTCTGTCCTAATCCAAACTTTTCCTTTACTAATGTTTATGAAAAACATGTCCCAATAGGTTTTTGTTACTTTATTAGTTATCAAGGGGGCATTATAAGGATCCAGTAGTATATAGAGGTATTAATGGCCCCAAAATTTTTATTGAAATGTTAGAAAAAGATGCAATAGAAATTGATAATATTTATAAAAAACCAAAAAACCGTTATTACCTCTTACCGAATCAGAAAAGTAATTGTATGATAATGCTAAAAATTGTTATGTTTTTTTTGTGATCAAACCTTTCGCGAACACAATATCAAGGTTAGGGATCATAATCATGTTAGTCAAAAATTTAATGGCCCTTGTTGTAATAGTTGCAATTTAGCAATGAAAACCCCCAAATTTTTGCCTGTTTTCTTCCATAACCTTTCTGGGTATGATACTCATATTTTTATTAAGGAGTTAGGATATGATTATTTCCGAACACTGAAGAAAAATATATTTCCTTCAGTAAAAATATTTCAATGGATTTGCAGTTAAGGTTTTTTGATTCTTTCAAATTCATGTCTTCTAGTTTGGAAAATTTGATAAAAACAGTTAAAAAAGATGAATTAAATACATGAAACATTATTTTGATTCAGAAAAAATAGATTTACTTCTAAGAAAAGGAGTTTTTTCCGTATGATTATTTTGACAGTTTTGAAAAGTGTAAAGATTCTTGGTTACCACCTATTAGCAAATTTTACAATAAACTAAATGAAGAGGCTATACGTTTAGAGGATTATAATCATGCATGTAAAGTGTTTAATGAATTTCATTTAAATAATCTTGGTGAATACTGCCATCTATATGTAAAAACTGATGTCCTATTGGTAACCGATCTGTTTGAAAACTTTCGAAAAATATGCATGCAAACTTATAAACTTGACCTCTGATGGTATTTTACCTCCCCAGCTTTATCATGGGATGCTACGTTATTACATACTAAAGTAGCTATCGAACTGTTCCCAGATTATGATATGCTTCTTTTTATAGAAAAGGGCGTAAGAGGTGGTATTAGTCAGTGTTGCAATCTTTATGCTATAGCTAACAACAAATATATGTCTAATTTAAACCCAGATGACGAGATAAAATATTTAATGTACCTTGATGCAAATAATTTGTACGGTTATGCAATGAGTAAATATCTACCCTTAAAAGATTTTGTTTGGAGTGATAACAATTTAACTGAACAGGAAATTTTAAGTGTATCAGATGAATC
This sequence comes from Trichonephila clavipes, assembly GCA_019973935.1. NCBI lineage: Eukaryota > Metazoa > Arthropoda > Arachnida > Araneae > Nephilidae > Trichonephila > Trichonephila clavipes. Next base: position 64,108 of record BMAU01021313.1, read on the forward strand.
CGATGCAGGTTACATCTTGGAAGTAGATCTTGAATATCTTTCCGATTCGCATGACAAACATTCAGACTTTCCCCTTGCTCCTGAAAATAAGCCCCACTTAATTGTAAAGAACCTAAACTTTTAACTACTTTGGAACCAAAAACAAAATATGTTCTCCATTATCCAAATTTAAAGCTATATTTAAAATTAGGGTTAATCTTGGAAAAAATTCACGGCATTTTAAAATTTTTTTAATCTCCTTGGCTTAAAATTTACTTAGATTATAATACTAAATTAAGAATTAAAGCTGTAAATGACTTTCAAAAGAATTATTACAAACTAATGAATAATAGCATATTCGGGAAAACGATGGAACATGTAAGAAGAGTAGATATACGTTTATGTTCAACAAAAGAGCAGGCTCAAAAGTTAATAGTGAAATCAAATTTTAATCGACACACAGTATTTTCTGAAAGCTTAATGACCGTCCATCTAAAAAAACCCAAATCAAATTTTTGAAACCAATACAGATAGGAATGATGATTTTAGACATATCAAAAGTTCTAATGTATTATTTTCACTATGAGTACATGAAGCACCGTTATGACTCAAAAGTACGGCTCATGTATACAGACACCGATTCTTTTATATATGAAATAAAAACTGATGATTTTTATAGTGACATGAAAGGGGATATTTTAACTTATATGATACTTCAGACTATGATGAAAACAACATTTATAATTTACTTCTTGTTAACAAAAAAGTCATCGGGAAAATGATGGATGAAAATAAAGGAAATATTATGACAGAATATGTAGTATTAAAATCGAAAAAAAATGTATGGCTACACACACACACAGAACAAAAAATAAGATTGAAAAGTGGTTAAATGGAATTAAAAAACAAACTATAAAAAATAAAATAACATTTGAGGACTATAAAGCCTGTCTTTTTAATGAAAAATTAAAATATGTTGACATGAACTTAATTCGATCCAAATTTCATTCATTACATTCAATAAAGCAAAACAAACTTGCTCTGTCATATAAAGATGATAAAAGGTTTATTAAAGCTGATGGCATTACTACTTTTGCCCATGGACATTGGTAGTTGATGAATTTAGACCTATTCAATGAGCAGTAAGACATAAAATCCAATAATGTGATAAACTCACAGTAATGTGATTTTTGTAATGTAAATAAATTATTGTAATGTGAAACGGAATACAGAATGCCGTTTTTGTAAATAAATAACTTACTTTGTATCTTTAATGTACGTGTGTAATCATTATGCTGAATTCAAATTTACAAATTATTAAAATAATATAAATTAAATATTTTTTTAATTTAGTTTTAACAAAGAAAATGATTTTAACACACATAGCCATCTGCTTCGCCTTTAGTCTAGCCCACCTGCAAAATTCAATTCATTAGATTATAAACATAAGTTTTTTTCAGGTCTGTATACCTTCATAGGACAATGGTTAGGTAACTGAAAAAGTATTGTCCTTTGGAGGCATTTTGATCTGAGACCGTGAGTTTGAATCTGGATTTATTATTATTATTTTTTTATTTGAGCGTTATTTATTTCAATCATTTTAAAATCTATAAATAGTGTATATTTTAATCAATAGGTGGCGCCATGAGAACTTTTAACATTCCCATACTTCAATTTTGTGCACATTTTTTTAAAAAACAACTTAGCAGTAGGAGAAAACCACTCAACTCGCCCCCTGAACTCGAAAACAAAAACCATAACAGGAGAAAAACAACTCAACTTTAACAGCGGGAAGAAAAACAATTCAACTCAGCACTGTCTGCACCGCCTGCACACTATAGCAGGAGAAAAACAACTCAAAGCAGCAGGAGAAAAACAACTCAATTCTGTGCCGCCTGCGACCGTAGAATCGGCTTTTATTACCTACTTTCAATTCTTTAAATGTTATATCAAATATGAAATCTAAACACATTGTTGCGAACGAAACTAAAGAATTTGTAGTTCAACTGCAGTGGCGTTGTGATTGCATTCATTTTTGTGTTTGTTTTCTTTTTGTTTGTAGTAGAGTAGCTTTCGAGTCTTTGTATTTGAACGTAATGGATCAACGTTTAAATTTCCTTAATTAAATAATTTTTTCAACATACAGGACTCTCATACTTATGAGTAGTAGTATTGATGATATAACATAATCGAATTTTAGGTCAAGCTCATCCCGGGCGTTAGAAACGGAAGAATAAGGTAAGTAGTACCTTTTCTCTTCGTTAGAAATTTGAAATTGAAAATTAATTTTTTCACATGGCATCCCAATCGGGATCCGAGCTTGAAATAGTTTTAGAATTGTGAAAACAAAAAAAGTTGAAAACATAGAATTTTAGAAGACTAAAGTAAAATTGAATATTGTATGCAGTTAAATATGTACGTTGCATTTTAATTTAAATATTTGACGATCGAAAGGAAATTGAAAAATTTTGAATTTTTATATTTAAAACTGTTACATTGAACTGTGTTAACTTTTCAAACAATATCAAACTAGAACATTAGAAATTATTCAAATTATTAGAATTATTGAAAATATTAAGTTGATCTGAACTTGTTTTAGTGTAATTGGCGATTATTTTAATGTATTAAATATGGCCAGAGCACAATCATTCCAAGTTGTTAAAAGAGAAAGGAAAATAATTGGGAACAGCTGTTATACTAAAAAAGCTAATGAATTAGAAAAGCTGAGTTATCGAGTTCTGATTTAAATATTGATAGGTTAAGTGAATTGGTAGAAAATATGAGCATTTTTAACCATTAGTTGATCAACAACGGACAACTTTTTAAGCCCGAAACATTCGATGGTGAATTTGAAATCACCAAAGAATATAGAGAAAAACTGTTGCTTTGGCAGTTTCGTGCGAAAAAGATTAATGAATTTTCAAAACCCCATGTTACGTCGCCTTCCTTACAGACTACTACATTATCACAATTACAAGATGGACATTTTCGGAGCTCTGAACACATTCGCATTAAAGTCACAAAATATTATATTATACACTTCTATGGAGATGACGCTTCAAAATGTTTACCTTTTTGAAATAGCTTCGAAACAGCGGTACACAATAATGAATCTTTAAAATGGATAAATTTAATTATTTAAAGGCGTGTTTGGGAGGATCTTCTTTAAACATTGTTGAAAATTCACCATTTTCAGCAAAGGCCTATGATGATGCCGCAGAATTACTAATGAAGGGATTTGTCAATCCGGAATTATTAATTCGATCCCATATGAACAAGATTTTATCGTTAAAGCCTTTAAAACGTTCTAATGACATACGTTCTTTTCAAAAATTTGTTAATAACTGTAAGGTTCAATTAAATTCATTAAACGTTTCTTCTGCGAATTATGGAAAAATTTTGAGTCCCATGTTGTTAAAACTTAAATAGAATGAATTACAACAAAAGGATTCCAAGGTCAGATTACAACAGTTGCTCTCGTTCCTTACGCAATCCTTGACGTCGCGAGAGCCGGCTTATACTACTAATTTTGAATTATGCAATCGTAGACAGGAAACAAAATGAAACTTTTCTTGAGAACACAGATCATAAAAGCCAAAAAAGTTCTGCTGCAAACGAACTGGTAACGTCGCCCCCTGTTATAGAAAATAAAGACAAAATAAAACTCATCCGTATATTTTGGGATTCTATGACTCATAATTCGAATGAATGGGAATACGCTATTAATCTGTCTTTAGAAGAAAGAGTGTTTTATTGCAAGGCACTTGTTTCAACTGGTTAAAAGTCGCGAAGCATTTATCTCATGATTGCCCTACGAATAAAATCAAATGTGGAATTAGTTCTGGTTTACATTATAAATTTTTTGTTTGTTTTTAACAACAAAAAAGAGAAATCGGGTCAATGTTCACAGATCTAACTAACCAAAACACCGGAGAAGTTTTTTTTGCAAGCATTAACTGTTTACATCAAAAATGGAAATTCCCAACAACTGGTGAGAGCGATTTTGGACACTGGTACCCAAAACAGTTACATTTCAGAATATGTTGCAAAATTTATAGGTTTAAGAAGTGTAGGGAGAGAAACAATAACTCATGGATTTTTCGGAGGATACAAAATGATTTTTCGAAAAGCTTTCCTGTTGATATATTTGCACGAAAATGACATGAACTTTTTTCATTTCTTGTGGTGAGAAGGTAGTAATTCGGAGAAAGCTGCGTTATCTACAGGCATCGTCGTTGTTTTTGGCGTTTCATGCAGTCTTTTTTTTATTAGCGCCAGTATTAAGCTATCATTTTAAGCAGGATCCTGAACATTTGAAAAAAGCTACTGAAAATTGAAAGATTCGATGTACGTCGACAACTGTGTGGCGAGTGTCGATTCTTCCGAAGAACTTATGTCTTTTTAACGAGATTCTACAGAATTGTTGGCATTGGGTTAATTCGTTAAGGCAACATAGTGAAATAGAACCAAATTTCGACTTGAGAGATAACCTACAGGAATCCGACCCACAAGAAATACAAGTTCTTGGACTTATGTGGAATGTGAAAGAATATACCCCCTTTTCCATCTCCTACAGAGAAACAGAATCGAAAGAAATCCCAAAAAGAAGAATCCTTTCTTTACCTCATCGAATTTTCGCCCCAATTAGATTCCCATGTCCTATCACCCTCATCCCCAAATTACTTATGCAAGAGTGTTGGAGATAGAAGCTTTATGGGACTCCAAAAAATTACGAATAGACATCGAAAGAAAATTTGAAAAGTGGAAAAAACAACTTATAGAGGGGGTACAAGTCATCAAGCTTCCACGAAGGTTGTCGAATCACGATCTTAAAGATGCGAACCTGTCACTACAATTTTTTTTGATGCTTCGAAATAATCATATGCTACTTGTGCATTTTGCGAACAGAAAGAGAGGGTGAAGTAACCTGCCAGTTAATTCAAATTCGATTAAAAAGTCGCTCCTTTAAAACTGACTTCAATTCCTAGATTAGAGTTATCATAAACGATTGGAGCATGGATAGCTGATTCTGTAAAGAAGGATTTGCATATGGAAAATGTTGACGCTACCTATTGGTCAGATTCAAAGTATGCTCTTCACTGGATAAAAAGAGAAGGCTTGTGGGCCCCGTTCGTTGTTAATTGAGTTGAAGAAATGAGAAGACTTTCAGCTAAAGAAAACTTGAGATACATTCCTTGAATTTTCAGACCCAAGCTAATCTTTCTTCTAGAGGATGTCCAGTGAAGACTCTCAAAAAAGAACGTTAGTGGGAAGGTCCATATTGGCTTAGAGATCCGATTGACGAATGGCCCAAATCCTAACTTTTCTCTGATACTGACGTGATCAACTCGGAAAAGAAGAAAACGATAATAACTGCAGCTGCTATCAGTTTCACAAAATACATTTAATTAGTTATTTTCAATGTCTATATGTATTTTTGAAATACATATTCATGAAAATGAAAATTTTTCAAGATTAAAAAATAACTTTTTTTTTTTGCTCATAGTATATAGAATGTTCAATCCTGAAACTCACAAAAATAAAAATATTGTCAGCGTTCAAGAAAAAAATTACATTGAAACTTGAAAAAGAAATATTGAATACTCTAAGAGATAAATGAGCATTTAAAGATATAATTTTTACTGTACATTCCTGCATGCAAGATATCAATATTTTTAGTTCACAAATTTTTATGGTCAAATTCAGAAAGATATTGACGATACAGTGAACCGTATTTATGATAAATCATTGTTCATTTTTAATTAGATGCACGCATGCATATTTCTTCGTATTTTTAGGATTTTAATGTTTTAACAAATGTTTGGCGTAATATAACAAGTATTTTAAAACGGACTGCCTCTCCACACACTTGAGGCGAGAGCGGTTGCCTCTTACACCTCGAATTACACTCGGGCTCCGTCTCGCAGGTGGAGGGAGGTTTCTCTCACGGCCATTGGTTATCGGGGTGAGGTCAGATGAAAGACCCCGCAACATATCTGGGGGTGCACGAGTGCATATGAACAGTGTGCTATTCACATAAAGAAGCCGATTTTGTTGATGAATGGCATTAAATACGTTACAACAGCTTTCACAATGCATACTGCTTCAAAAATTAATAAACTCTTTATTTTTGAAATCATTCTCAAGATAAATATGAAAAATATGGAACAATTAGTGAAATAAATATAAGGCTCACATTTAAACATGAATACTCGATTCGTGCCTGTATCTTACTTGTACCCACTTGTTTTAGTTTTCTTAAAAATTGTGAATACTTACATAAATATTACATAAACAAAACAATACGATATTCACGACTCAAAAATACTAATTATAAAATTTTTCTGTGAAATAACTATTTAAAGTGAATATTGAATAACTCAGATATACTTTAAAAATAACTCATAGCGGATACGTAGAAGTTTGTAATTTCTTTAATAAAGTTTCCATGCCGTTTTTAGACTGAATAATTTAGTTTTTTTCTCGAGGAACTTTATAATGGTATAAAAATGTTTTACATGCTTTTTTATTTTTTTTTTATTTCTAATATTTATTACAAGATTTATTTCACCACAGCATTATTTATCATATTATTTTGAATTTTCTTTTCTTTTCCATATTTCTGGAAGTGCTTGTAAAATAAATATGATTATTATGCATACTGCAGCGTTTGTCAAACTGTGGGGCACGCCCCCTTGGGGGCCGTGACAACTCTACGAGGGGGGGCGAGCATACTGAAAAGTCGAAAACAAAGTTTTATTTAACTAAATTTGTTTGTTTAACTTCAGTAAATTATTAATAAATGCCTTCTTTCATAATAAAAAACAAAATACATATTTCCACTGATATATCACACTTATAAATATATCAGTGCTACACAATGTGTTTTATAATTAATTTAACAGTACAAACTTAATAATAAGTTTAATAATTACCAGTGACCCCATGAGCTTCTCATATATAAAATTATAAACAAAAATTAACTCTTATCTTAATCATTTGTACTGTTTATATTTAATCCCCTAACTGCCAATTAAGAGACTTGGTACCCTAAAAATCACAAACCTATCGTTTTTTTTTTATTTTCATTTAATCTTATTCTTTGCATTATTATCTTTCGATTGATATATCACTTGTGCATGTCGGAAAGTTAGAAGTTGAATAAAACTTCATTTGAAAACAAATTAGCAATTCAGCCACACCCCTTTTTAGAAAAAAAAAGCTAAAAAATGCGTTGTGATAAAAAAAAAATCTATTTTATAAATAGAAATAATAACTATAAAAAAGAATGTGTAGTATTAAAAGCAGAATATTTCCGAGGCAATACCATAATGTAATTTTTCTTCCTTGTGAAATGTGTGCATGTAAAATTTTTAAATTATGGCATTTTATATTAATAATTTTATAATTTCAGTTCTTATTCCTGATATATTTTTCATACAAATGTAATACTTTAATATTATAAGAAGAAAAACAGCTAAAATTTCTGTCGTGACAGAAAAATTTTTTTAAAGTTTTTCTTGAGTTTTCTTGTGCAATTAGTACTCTCTAAAAGTTGATCATTTATAAAAATGTGTGGGTTGAAAACATATGTAAATGCAATTATTTTAAAGAAAAACGTTATAAGTAATATTTTAAAGTGGTATTTTAAGTTTAATTAAGCTTATAATAATTATTTTTTCAGAATTATAAACTTTAAAGTGGTTTTTCTCAGTTTGTGTTTTTCGAAACCTTAGTGCATTCAAAATGCTACTCCTTCTACACTTATTTACCAATCACTTCAATTTTTTTCCTGCTTGTTAAAAATAAAGCATGTAATAAAATTAGGGATCCGTTTTTCTATAAACTGAATACTTTTTAAAAAAAAAATGAAATGTAAGACATGTTGGCTTTTTCGTTGATTTTTAGCCTGTATATCAACATTTTATTTTTTTTCTCGAAAACGAATGAAGTTATTCTAAAATCGATCCCTAAAGTTGTTAAGAACATCCATAAAAATATTATAAAAAAATTTCAGGTAAAAAATTAATTTTTACAAAAGAAGTAGGATTTTTAAAATTTTCCCAATTTTCTTCAAAAAATTTAAATTTTTAAAATTGTGTGAATAATATATGAAAATTTTCATCTGGTAACATTTTCTTGAATAGAAACATTGTATAAAATGTTAGAATATAATTTTTAAATACGTAAATAAAGAAGTTTGCTCAAAGGGTGCCAAGGCCCCTTAAAAGTTACGCGATTCGCTTTCCACACAGGCATGCGTATGCGATGTATATTGGGGGAGTAAGGAATAAAGAAGCAAGAAATCTGAGAAATAGGTAAATCCTTCGCAAACACTATCAAGGTCCTTTGATTGCATTCCAAAGCCTTCGAATAATTTTATAGATAGCAGTGCACAGAAAAGATCGTACTTCGGAAAGACGTATATATACGTCCGGGGAAATTAATGCTTTAGCTGAGCGAGAAGTTTACATACGCCAGTGGCACTTAAGAGGTTAAAGTCGTATTGAAGCTTTAGCGTCAAAGTATAGTATTAGTGAACTCAATGCATTGTTATTGTATGAGGGGGGGACGATGAAAATTATGATTGAATAGTGGATCGCGAATGCTGAAACTTTGAGAAACACTGGCTTACTGGAGACACAGAGCATTAAAATAGTGTCAAAACTAGAATCAAACAAACTGATGAACTTTGTCTAAAAGGATTTCAACTCATGTCACATGAGAACTGTAATTCCGTGTTTCCAGCCAATCATTTCATGCGCTTCGCTGTTGCTAGATTTGGCTTTTTACCGAAACTTTATTTTAAAGCGCACACATTTGTCCACAATAATAATGCACACAGGTAAGCAAAATACACTTTATTTTAGAATACACGTATAATTTAAGAACTTTTTTTAATTTTGAAAAACTTTTAGAAGAAATTTGAGCATTCTTTACTCAAAAAACTTCTAAATTTTAATATATATATATATATATATATATATATATATATATATATATATATATATATATATATATATATATATTATTACATTTATTTTAATAATATTATCTTAACTTTAAAGGAACATTAAGAGAAGTCAAATGTGTCAGCTTGAATTAATGGAGAACACGCGATTTCACTTATCACGTGACTGTTCATTAAATCATTTAATCATAATTTATTTTCCGAATTCATTTTAATTCTGTTTTTCTTTCCAAAACTCATGACAATCACGTGATAAATACAACCACGTGTTTTCCATTCAGTTTAAAAACTGACATTATACTTGTACTTGTTCTCCTACAAGGACAATTTAAATAAAATTACAAATTTCATAACAAGGTAAAGATATTCTAGTAATAAGATTCTTGAAAGAGTTTTTCAAGATTAAAAACAAATATTGTCCGTGTACAATTAAATAAAGTGAATTTGGTTTACTTATGTGCGTTATTATTTTTGAAAATTATGTACTTTTAAAAAGTTTCTGCAAAAGCATAAGTTGGCAATTGCGAATCGCATAAATTGATTGGCTATAAATACATGATTGCAGTTATCGTGTGACTATGACGTCATGTTAGTTTAGTTCACTAAATGTATGTGTATGTGTGATAATTATTAACTTTATCTTAATTATTTCCTGCTGAGTAATAACTGTACTTTATTTTTTTATTAATGAAATTTCCAAAATTCCTTCAGTAAAAATGACCGGGACAAAATCTCGCTTCAATCAAATTCTCACAATTATATTCCAAAACACATAGAAAGTAAAATGTGTCTTTACATGAAGGCAAGCTCATAGCAGAAGCCAAAATAAAACTTTTCCTTTTTTGCATCTAAAGAAAAATCATTTCTTTCTCTGACTTTTATCATAATACCTCTGAAGAACTTAGTTTGAAGTCCCCCAAATTCTTTCGAATACAATGTATTCGGAAATGAATTCTCAGATGGTATTTACATTTTTAAGATTCAACTGGGAGAGGATCTCTTTGAAGATGCGTCAGACTGGAGGATTGGATTTAGTCAAATTTTTATTCGAATAAATGCGTAGCTAAGAGTGGAAAAGGAATGAAAAATACTATTCCTTTTTTTTACTGCCTTTCGACTTTTTTTTCCATCCGTGGAATCAGTGAATAAATTGTAGGTCGAATGGAGATTTGTATGACATCTTGATCTTTATTTTTCTGAAAAAGTGAAAAGAACGAGAGAGGGAGACAAATTGAAAGTCTTATTTCGAGAATTTGACTGTAGGGTTGAATATAAAACGCATTCAGCTTTCCCAAAGGTTGAATAAATATTTCCGAGCTTTTTGGAGTATTAATACGTTTTAAGTCGTTCTAACATTTTTATGAATGACTGATGAAGAAAAGTTGTTGTTTCGTTCTCTTTATATTGTTTCATACATCTCGAACATCTTTTAAAAAAATTTAAGTAATTAAGAATGACATATAAATTTTCAAATGTTTTCAATAAAAAACCCCTGTTATTATATCTTTAGGAAGATAAATATATGTACTACATGTTGTTGTCGTTGTTTCTTATACTACCTGATCTCGGTTGTTTCAGGTACAGGCCCACGAAATTCATCATAGCAAGGGGCTAGATGTACACCTGTCGTTGAGCACCATACAGGTAACAGTACGATTTTTAGCTCCGTTCCATCCCAATTTAGAGCGAAAAACAACCTTGGGGTTAGGGTCAGGGATTACCACCTCTCTTCCCTCTTCCCCCAACCTCACAAGAGATATATACTACATATATATAATAATAATTAATGCGTCATAATTTCGAGTATCCATTTCGAAGCATGTCTCATTTCATTCATTTTTCATTTTATTTCATTTCATTTCATTCGGAAAAATCAGGATTTCGGCGGGGGGCTTACACCCGAGGACCCACCTCCAAGCCCTTGATTTTTTTCGATTGATTATAACCCTATGTATATAATACTTAAAAATTAATTACGTATTTGTTATTAATAATTAATTAATGCTAATTATTCATTCAATAATTATTTTTTATTGTTTTTTGGTTCAAAAAATTGACAGAATCAAAAGAATATGTTGGGCGGCGTATTGGAGCATGATACAAGAATTGTGAACTTTCGACCTGACCCCCTTTGAAAAATTCCTGTGTGCGCTACTGGTGCTCCCCAACAATTTTATCGCCGCTGGTCAACGTTTAATAATTTTACCACGGCCCGATGAAGGTGGGACATTGATTGTTTATATTTAAGATTGTTTTGATTTTAATAATTTTAATTAAATTGTGTTTAAATAGGCCTTCAGAATGAGATTGAGTTACGCCAAAAAATGAATATATAATGTGGTATAACATAATATAAAGTGATTTCCATTAAGTCACACAACCCGAGAGAAGTACACCACAGTAAATAAAATAAAAAGAATTTAATGTTACTTAGAAGGTCCGGTCTATTGATCCTCCACAGACTGGTACTGATCCGCGACCCGGGGTTTGGGACCACTGCAATAAAGGATTAAAACCTATATTTTTATATGACTTACGTATTTAATAATACAAATTTCTTAAGTGTTTAATATTTCTAACTAATTTTAAGAATAATTTATTTATTTAAACTATTAATTGTGTGTGTGTGTGTGTGTGTGTATTGCTTCCAAATCTATAACTGCAGCAGAAGGAGTAAAATATTAATTGTCGGGAGTTAGTGGGCATAGAAGGGGGGACTCCCTTCCATAGCCCTTGGTGATATTAAAATATTTTTAATGTATTTCCTTTCACACACACAAAGTAGTATTTTTTTCTTTTATAACGATAATTTTTAATAAATAGTTGCTTAGCGAGAGAACCTTATTTTCTACCTTATTTTAGCTGTACAAATTTCATTTACAGCCTTTTAGTAATTTTCATTTTTGTATTTCTATATCAGTTTTATATTCGGTAGGTTTAAAACCTTTGAAAACTTTAATATTTTAGAAGACTTGATGAATTTAATGTTTTTGTGTATCATCAGAAACCTTGTAATCAAATTGGTGAATAAATAGCTGGCGATGGTCGCCTCCAAAGGACACATTTCCTGTTAGGGAACTAGTGACACCTTAAAGTTTTGTGTAGTTTCGCGTGAGAAATTATCCGATATCGGACACTCTGTTGCTTTTGTTTCAAGGCAAGTCAACCTTTGACCTCCCTTAAGCCAGCCGACAAAGAGGTAACCCGGCTTAGTTCCAACGCCAATCTCCGGTTTAAAAGTTCACCGTGTGAGTGGTGACAAGGACTAATAGCCAGATAGTATTCTTGGTCTAACAGAAGTCATTTTGTATGACGTGAGGCTTGGAAGAAAGGGGGGGGTGTATTCGATCTATAAAGAGACACGAAAAGGGGAAACAAAGAGCTTCACTGACTCAAGAGAGACATTTTTACAGTTTTACTTTCAATTTCCTTTTTTGTAAAGATGAAATTGTGTTTTTAAATAATACACACGCTGTCAAAACTGTAAAATGAAATTTTTTTAATGTATCATAGCATTTAACATACTAAAAAAATTAAGGTTCGTTAACATACAACGCTGGTGTCATTAAATTGTATTTATATAATTTTTATTATAGCTAGTGTTATTTAATACATACTATGAAACATTATTACGATAGAAAGTAATACGTATGAGGGCTGTAATAAATATATAATTAAATATGTATGTATTAAACCTAAAGAAGAGAAACTCATGTACGAAGAATTAATATAATATTCTGAAAAAAAAGAATGATTACTTCAAATCTAATCTGAAACAAACGTTTTATTTGTTAAACATTTGATGCTTACGCTCTGCTATATTATATAATTATAATACTGGTCTTTTACTTTAACATTAGCGTGATTTTTTTATTTGTCTGAAGATACTATTCAAAGCGTCGACGTTAATACATTGTTTCAACAATCGATACAAAATGGGTTGTATTTGAATAATTCAACAGCTGTCGAGAAAATATGTGTAAATAGTTTGTCGTAAGTTATGACTCTTTTTAAGTTATAGTTTGTTATAGTTATATTTATTAACTAAACAACAGAATGGCTGCGCATCATAGTGAGCAGAGTTCAATAACTATAAATTAAAAAATCAAGTAAGAATGTAGTCACATATATAATATTTATATAGTAAGGTAATTATTAATATATTGTTCGTTAGTTAAAGGGAAAATTGCTTACAAGTCAGCTAAAATATTTTATTATAAGAAGATATTAATCAAACGAACATCATCATTCCTCAAAAGGTTCTCATAGCAGATAACGAATAATTGTTATGACACCCCTGTTTGGTGCACTTGAAATGTTTCCCCAATTTCAAATTAAAAGCGAGTCATACTATTTTCAGCAACAATCATCGCGCCGTTGAAGACGCCATTCTATATATCTAACTCTAAATTTTTAATTGATTGTGGTAGATAATAACAGCTTGGAGACATAATACGATTCAACTGACAAAAAAGTCGGTCAAAAATTAAAATAAAATTTTTGGCCAAAATTATTATTGATATAATTTTCTATAATCTCACAAAATTTGACAGCTTAAAGTTTTAAAAAATTCAGAGTTATAAAATAACTGTTATGTTCGTTTTTATTCACATCCCAATGGCAAATAGAATCTTTAAGCGGATTTATATGAGAAAGAATAAATTATAGTTTAAAAAACTAAAAGTAAAAAATAATTTTAATATAAAAATAAAAAGGATTTACGAGAAAATTAATATCATTGGGGTAAAAGCGTGGTGTGCTCTATATCAAATGTAATCATTTCTTACTAGTTCTATGGTGGCCACGGTAGCCGAGTGGTATAGGTATCGGATCGTGGCTTGCCTGGTCACGAGTTCGATCCCAGTACCACTAAAGACCCGCCGTGTAGGGCAGCGATGCACGTTAAATCTATCGAGAGCTGAAACGTCCTCCCGTTGGTGTGGTGTGGTAGTTAGGAGAGGGGGTGCCAGCTCAGGTGTCGTCCACGTCACTTGACCATGGTTCAAAATTACGTGGTCCGTCGCCAAAAGCCCTCGTGTAGCTGAACAGTGGCGACGTTAATATTAAATCAAATCAAATCTTACTAGTTCTATTCCTAAATGCTGAGTTATTGTAAAAAATTTAGTACAAAGTACTCCACGCTTTTACCACAATGCCATAACAATTTTCTCGTTAATCATTTTATTCTTATATTAAGAATTTATATTTTTACTTTTTTCGTTCGATTAATCATATAAAAGCGTGTTTTTTTTAGTTTTTTTAAACTATAATTCATTTTTTAGTTCAATCTACAATAAAAGCATGCATTTTTAGTTTTTTAAACCAGTGCTTCTCAAACTTTTAATATATGCGACCCAATATTCGATCACCCTTTTCATCGAGCCCACCTTCCATAAAATAACAATGTATTGAATTCAATAATAATACACTTTGACGCTAAACCTATATTACGACTTCGACCTCTTAAGTGCCGCCGGCGTATATAAAAGTCTCGCTCAGCCAAAGCATTGACTTTCTGGACGTATATGTACGTCTCGCTCAACCATTGCTTTAATTGCCCCGGACTTATATATATATATTTTTCCAAAGTATGATATCTTTGCTGAGAACTGCTATCCATAAAATTATTCCGCAGGTTTTGAAATGCAGTAAAGTGAACTTGACAGTGTTTGCGATGGATTTACTTATTTCAGAGAATTTGCTTATTTATTATTTTCTACCCCCTTCCAATACACCCCATAGGCTCGGCTACGTGTAAAACAGTGGCATTGGGGAACGAATCACGGAAATTTTAATCCTTATTTAAGGGATTAAGATAAGTATTAATTTTTGCATATAATTTTATATATGACTAGCCCATGGGGTCACTTGTAATTAATAAACTTGTTCTTAACTTAGTATTGTTAAATTAATGGTAAAATACATTGCGCAGTATTGATATATTTACAAGTTTGTGTGTTATATCAGTATAAGTGTGTATTTTACTTTTTTATTATGTCAGAATATATTTTTTTTTGTTTACTTTCAGTAAATTTATAATTTTTTAAAATAATCTTTTGTTTTCGATTTTTCAACATGCTCGCCCCCCCCTCGTAGGATTATCATGCCCCCCTAGGGGGCGCGCCCCACAGTTTGAGAAACACTATTTTAAACTATCATTTATTCATTGATGAATTACTCTTAAATGCGTCATTTTTTAGAATCTGGAATATCCATTGGCATCCTATCAGTGCTTCGATATGGCCTAGTTTGCAAAATGTAGGATCAGCCAACTGAAGAAAATCTGGAAGAGCTATATTTGAAATATTTCATGCGAAAGAAGGTGTAAAGTCAAGGATATTTTTCACTAATAAAATCTTAATATTCTCTCTGAAACTTGAATCAGTATTAGACACAAAAGTACACTTTTGGAATCGAAGAGTTTGTGAGGAATTATTTAATCCTGAGAGACCTATGAATCGATCCTCAGCTGTTTTGGTATAATGAAGCAATGAATGATGGTTCATTCCACAGATCCGACAAGATAATTTAGAAAACAGTTTTTAATTATGAGTTTAGTGGTTAGAACTTTAGAGCGGTTTAGCTTCTCAATCTTTGCATACTTGCGACCCAATTTTGAGTTGTAATTTTCATCGCACCCCCCTTATTCAACAATGTATTGAATGCAACAATAATGTACTTCGAAGCTAAAGCTACAATGCGACTTTAATATTATATAAACTGCACATATTACCAATATATGTATTACATTTTGTATATGACAAGCCCATGGAAGTCACTAGTAATTACTAAACTTGCTTTTAATTTAGCATAGATAAATCAATTATTAAGTACTTTTTGTCGCACAGATATATTTACAAAGTATCTTATATCAGAGTGAATATGTATTTTATTTTTTATCATGTCAGAATGTATTTTGTTTTGCTTCCTTTCGGTAAATTAAGTATAGATTCAGAATTTTGACCCAAAAACTTACACACACACACATTTTTCACTTTTCCAATTTTTATAAAATATGAACTTTTACGCTTCTAATGGTGTAAAAATTATCATTCTATGTGCAGTGAAAGTATTTTTAATATTTTTTTAAAAATGTTTTACCACCTGTCAGAGTCCACCTGTCACACCCCCTCATATGTAAATAAACTTTTTTTTGCATCATAAGCCCCCAATTTCTTTTTTTATTTTCATTATTATTTAAAATACTTTGAACGGCAACGTCTAGTAGAAGAAATGTAGTGAAGCAAACGCTTGTTTACTATTATGAAACGTGCTGTTTGCATTGAATTTTGAAAGTTTTTAAATAGCTTTTCTTATGGCTACATTTACTAATATTTTAAAATTTGTCATATATTTCCTGGTAATTTTTGCTTTTTAAACAATTTTTTCTCACAATGCCACGTTTTAAAAATAGAATTTTTAAGAAAAGAAGAACAGTTTGATTGCATTGACAGTCGAAGGTAAGTGAATCCATTAACAATTTGAATGTTTCTTCTTCAGCTAAGAAGCTGAAATCCTGTATGGATTACAGCAGTTTTCTTGGGGAAAGTGGAAATATAAATGAAATTATAAATAATACTTTATTGTCTGAATCTATAAAAATATCTGTTGTACGTAAAGAATGCAAAAGTAATAGCGTTTCAATTAAATTTTTAAGAAAAGTTCAAGGCTTGGCCACATAATTTTCTGTTTCTTGCGAAACTTGCGGATTCAGCCAACCATTTGTAAATACTGACATATATGGTTTCATGTAATGGAAAAGAGTCTAAGTATTATGAAATCAATACCAGGCTTTCATATACAGTGAGATGTATTGGTAAAAAGTAAGTCTTTGCTAAAGCTTTGTGTGGAGTTATGAATTTACCAACTCCATCGCAAAGATTAAAAAGGAATCAGGATTAGATACAGCCGTAGAAACTGTGGCTACGGTGAGTATATGCAAATTGCAGCTAAATAAGCCAAAGATGTCAGCGGAAATTTTGATATACCAGTTGCTATTGAGGGTACTTGGCAGAAGCATGGGATACGTCTTTGAATGGTGCTGTTATTTCAAAAAGTTTTTATATCGGCAAAGTGCTTGATGCTTCAATTTTATCAAGATTTTGTAAGTGTCCCAACAAAATGCACAATGAGAACAGTAAGGCTGATCATTTTGGAAATAGTGGAAGTATGGAAGTTTCACGATATACCAAATTTTTGGGAAATGGTGACTCCAAGCGTATAAAGCAGTTAACGAGATGCAGCCGTATGGAGATACAGGTATTGAAAAACTGGAATGTGTTGGCTATGTCGAGAAACAGATAGGGACTCGACTACGAGCTTTATAACTAAAAATGAAAGGTAAGAAATTAAGTGACAAAAAGCATTGGATGATCACGGTAGACTTTCAGACGTTGAACTTGATAAATTACAGCGTTATAATGCATTGGCTATCAGAAACAATATCGATAGTATTAATTCAATGAAACGAGCCATTTGGGCTACATATTTTCATAAAGCATCTATTGATGCATATCCACAACATGGTCTGTGCCCAACAAACGAAGATACCTGAATATAGCTGAGAAATTACAACAGGTTAAGTATATAAACACAAGAACACCTTGTCATCAGAAGTACTCAATTGCATCAAAAATGTGTGCAGGGAATTATCAACAACTAACCTCCTTGCCAAATGCTTACATGGTAAGACACAAAACTGTAACGAAAGTGTAAATTGCATAATATGATCACGGATACCGAAAAACATTTTTGTGTAACTGGGCACATTAAAAACTGGAATCTATTGCCTCCTACAATCAAGGTAATATCACTAAATGTCATGCTCTTGTAACATTATGTATATATATATATATATATATATATATATTTCCAGGTTTTTACACAGCTCGAGCAATGGAAACAGCTCATCGGGAGAGACTACGAAAAGCAAATTATGACATTTTACAAAATTCTAAAGAAGCAAGGGTGAAAAAAAGGCATAAGAAATGTATATTAGAAGATACTTTAACAGAAGAAAGAAAAAACCCAAGCTTTGAAGCTGGTATGCATTAATTACTAGTAAGTTTATTACTAAAATCCATTTTTCTCAAAACTAACATTTTTACTATATAAGGAACATTTTTTCCTAAACTACTGCATTTAACAGCTTATAACTTTGTACATTTAATAATTACACTCTAATACATACTTTAATCAAGGGATTTTTTAAAAACATTCTGACTTAATTTATAGTATTAAACATATAATGAAATTTCATTGTTTTTGAAAAAAAAACAGATATGTGCAAGAAATGATTTTTTAAAAAATAACTAGACATCTTATCCATAAAAGCTCTGATTAAAGTATGTATTATGGTCCAAAGAATATTCAGTAAAAAATTGGAAATTGTAATTCAATAGAATGTTTATAAATGTTCCTTAAAAATACCTATTTTTAACATTACTGAGATACAGACCCTGTTTCGTGAACCTACCCCCTTAATAATTATTTAAAATCTTTTATTTTGGAATTTTCGATACGCTTGTGACCCCCCACGATTTGAGACACGCTGGATTAGATCATAATTTTTTTTTCATATGCACGAGTCTTTTTTTTTTATTTCTAATTCAGAAAAACTAGACAATATTGTTTATATTAAGATAAGAAATGCTGATGCAAACGTTTTCGCTTTTATAGGGTTGTAACTTAATCTTTTATTCACCAAATTTTGAAATGGAATATGAAATTGGTCGCCAAATCTGGATAGATATAATGAGTTAGTTGCCAAATCTGGAACAGATATAATGAATTAGTCGCCAAATCTGGAAAAGATATAATGAATTAGTCGCCAAATCTCGAAATTCTTATTACTGAGGATCCTGATCAGGACAATGAAATAAAATTAGGAAATTACTGTTTTGTCATCGGTCCTTGACAAGTGTGTAAAATTTTGGATGAATCTGACCTTTCAAAGTGGGTAGAAATCGGGTTCAAAAATTAAGAGAAACTTATAAAAGCGTGCTAAAAAACAATTGATTTATCTACATTTAAAATGCTAAGACTCTTTTTTATATTGTGCCTAATGCTTTTAAATCTTCTTACCTATAGTTAATAGGACATGTATCAAAAGTTTGTGACGAATCTGTACGGAACCTTTCCACTAATCTTCTTAGGCGTCTTTCTGGGGAATATAAATTCGCGTTTATTTCCAATCAACTCCAAAAAGAAGTTTGGGATATTTAAATTAGATAAGGTATTTAAGTCGAAGGTTGCGAGATAGCAAGAGAGATGATGGTAGGCTATTGAGCCAACAACGTAAAAGCAAAACTAGAAGATTCAAAGAGATTAGATTCGTGGAGACGTCGTGCTGCTAAACGTACCAGAAAGCTGATATAAGCTAGCGGTAAATATAATTCACGTACGCATAAAGTGAGCGTCAGTTTAAGAGACTTAGTTAAAGTTAATGATAATTAAAAATTCGAATACGTGTGTTTCTCGGATCTCCTATTTCGGTAAACCTTACTTGAGTTGAGCTAGATTAGTAATCAATCGTATTCTTAGTAATTTAATTTAATATAAAGACAATTCCCTTTAGAAGACATAACATTATTATATTATTTGTTATCAGAGATTTTTGAGGAAATTATAACAAAAATAAATAATATTATTATTCAAAATGGCTTTTGGTGGTTCTTTGCCTCAAATTAATCTTGGTGTTGGTGTTCATCACAAGGTGTGACAATACTTAATTCAATTCCTATTATTAACTTACACTCTCTATATATTTATTTATCTTGTTGGAACTTTCAATCGTTAATAAATTACATTTTAAAGTGCTCAATTGAGCTGAAATTTCATATTAATGATTATTTTAGATGACAATACAATAATTTAATTATAATTAATAAAAATTAATTGATTTAACTAATTATTTAAAGAATTACAAATACAGCCACGTTGGCATAATTTTTGGCGTTTTGTGTCAAAACTTGAAAAGGTTTTTTTCTCACGCTTTAAAGCGTTCAGTTGAACTGAAATTTTATATACACGATTGTTTGGGATGACAATACGATACTTTAATGATAATTAATAAAAATGAATTACTACTTAATGTTGTGATTCTGTCCTATCCATATACATATTTATATTAATTGTAACTATTTAATAAAAAGTATCTAAAATAAAATTTTTCTTTGTTGATCTAAGTAGGTTGATTGAATATTAACGTCACACTGGTCAGCTACACGAGGGCTTTTGGTGACGGACCACGTAATTTTAAACCATGGTAAAGTGACATGGACGACACCTGAGCCCCTCAATATCCCCTGAATTTTTTTCAATTGATTGTAATCCTATGTATATATTACCTAAAATTTAATTAAATATTTGTTATTAAAATTAATTTTTTCATTAATGCTAATTATTTATTTAATAATTAATTTTTTACTGTTTTTTGTTTTCAAAAATAGACAAAATCAAATAAATATGCTTGACGGCCTATTGGAGCATGATACGAGAATGGTGGACTCTTTTGACCCTTAAAAAACTAAACGGCGCGCCACTTCTTTGTGACTCATCGGTAAACATAATATTTATATTTGGGTCTATATATATGCAGACATTTAAAAATACATTTTCTAAGATTTATATATACGTTCCATTGTAATGTATATATTCTTTTTTCTTACAATCTTTAAATCTTCAAATGTCAAATTTTTTTTGTTTTATTCTTTTCTTATGACATTATTAATTTTGCAAAAATGGGATAGATTACTTGAATGATTGTAATTATACAAGTCTATAAGAATAACCAATTTAATGAAAAGAAATAAACCTTTACTTATATAAATTAATATAAAAAGAAAATAAATAATATAAATAAAATAGTTTAGCGGTAGTCATTAGTTATTAACACGTTAACGATATCCCTGTTCCTAACGGGAAGAAAAATCAATTATAAAATCCTCAAGAAATGTATGCACATAAATGAACTGATCAAGGAATTAGGCCCTATAATTGAAATTTTGTGTCGAATTTCTCGATTTCATTTTATAAACGTGAACATAAAACTGTATTATTTTTATAAAGAATCTCGACAGAATTAAATCGTTCTGTTATATCTTTCACCATTTCGCTAAGGAAAATATTGTTCGCTCTCAACTTTTTGGGTTGAGGGGGACGGTCATAAAAATGTAGAAGAAAGAGACTGCTCTCGCTCTTTCACACACGCCGAATGTGGTGTGATACCCCCTTCCCGGGGTTACCATCTCTTCCTTTACGTGACCTAGATTTGTAGGAGAAAATGATTGATCCCCCTAATTCTCGCCATTATAAATCTAATTTATTACTATTCCAATACATTGATCTCAAACAACACAAGTCTTACTATAGGGGTATAATCAGGAGTGATATAAGGTAATTCTAAATTCTAAGTAAGCGCTTGATATCCTAACCACTATCTTTATGAGAAGCTATCCTAAGAATCTTTATCTACCTTATATATATATATATATATATATATATATATATATATATATATATATATATATATATATATATATAGATTTCTTAACACGCTAAAGCCCGTTCTATAATTACGTTTCTATATTTAATGTCTTACCATCTGCTCAAGGCGATCAGCATCTCAGCTTTCTTTCTCCTTTCATTCTCTCACGGGAATACTAAAGCTCCATTATATATCCATTAATTAATCTGCATATCACGGTTTCTTCTTGAGAGGATTGGATATGAAATAAGGCCATTCTGGCCCCAAAGATTACCCAAGAGGATTAAGGTGAAAATACGATAAAGCCCCGTCACAGTAGTGATTTGAGTAAAATGAGCTCCGAGTATAAGCTACTAATTTTTTATAAATTAATTTTGTTTCATTTTTGCAAACTAATCTAAGTTTTATTTTTATGTACGAAGGAAAAGGAGGCTACCCCAAAAATCACCCTTTATTATTTAATGAAAATAGATCTGTTCACATTTATGATTTTAGCAAGGAATTGATACATTACACCTGTGCTTCCCAACCCCCTGGCTACAGATCAGTACCGGTCCATGGACCGAACGATATCGAGCCATCCAAGGAACTTTAAATTGTTTCTATTTTATTTACTGTGGTGCATTACTCTTTCACGCAGGTTTGTGTGGCTTTCACTTTATACTCGTTTTTGGTGCCACTGTATTTTGTTTTGAAAGCATGTTTAAATACAATTTAATTAAAATTAAATAAAAACACAATCTAAAATACAAACAATCAACCCCCCACCTCACACACGCCTCAGCGGGCCACAGTAAAATTATCAAAGGCCGCGGACTGGTCCACGGCGATAAAAAGGCTCGAGAGCACTGATTTACGCCATGTTTACTGAATATGAGAAAGTTCAATTGCCGGGATACCACATGATACGTACATTCATTAGGAAGATATATTGATTATTTATTTATATAATAAGTCAGAGGAATGTTTATTAAATATTCGAATTTTTTAAAAATATTCTATGAATATGCACTGACATTTTAATAATTGCATAATTGACACTTCAGTGAATATTTTATAATAACTCGATAATTGTAAAATATTTGTTTGCTTTTCAAGTGAAAATAAGTGCATCCAGTTAATTTGGGGAACATAATCCTCAAAATCAACCAAAATGATCGCATGCTTTTGTATTATTTTGGTTGAAATTTTTTTCTTTAAATCTTTCAAAAGTTCTCTTACTACATCCTCTACAAGAAAGAACAAAATTGTTTACATACAAAAAATTTTTTATGCTTTTAAAAATATAATAAGTGATGTTTTAAAAACACATTCCAATGTGTGTTTAGTTATATTCGTTTTTGTATTATTTTTTTGAAAACTGCAAATTAGAAGTGTGATTCTTATCTTCAGAAAGACTATTATTGTACTTCATGTACTTAATTCAGGATGTTTAACTCAACTTCAATTACTTTCCATTGTGTATGGTGAGTATATAGTTAAATCCTTAACCGTTATAATAGAATGCATTATTATTTGACTTCATTATTACTTAAAATTGAATTCGTTCAGTATTTCTTTTCAATATTACCCTCGAGAAACAAACACAACCAATAAGTGAAAAGATTCTTTATCATTGTTTTCATCCTTAGTACTTGAGACTGTAGTCCTAAAGCATTGTCAGCAGCTTGTTTAAAAAACGTTAGAAGAAACAACAGTTTAACTACGCGTGACGTGCATATAATAAAAGCTTTCCATCAAAATTCGTAATGATCTTAATGCTTTTTTACTCCAGCACTGCTTATGTACTGCATTTAGTTTAATTGTTACAAGCGATTAGAGAGACCAAGCAAATAATGCAACTAATTACCCATGTTCCTCCTTAGAAAAAAGTGCACTGAATATACCTTAATGGCTTTTTGTTTCATTGTTTCTTTTTGGTCTATGCCATCTTTCCTAATTACTTCTAATGCATATACTAATGAAAAGTGCAGGAAATATCTTTTGCGAAAAATAGGAAAAAGGGCTAGTCTTTATTTTTTCCAGAAAATCTTTTATTGGAAGTTGTCAATATTTTACAATTCTTATAATTTAGGTTTTTCCCTAGTAAAACAACTTGTGTTTTGCATTTTTTATAA
Source organism: Trichonephila clavipes (assembly GCA_019973935.1). Classification (NCBI taxonomy): domain Eukaryota; kingdom Metazoa; phylum Arthropoda; class Arachnida; order Araneae; family Nephilidae; genus Trichonephila; species Trichonephila clavipes. The sequence continues at coordinate 87,662 of BMAU01021313.1, forward strand.
AAATTGCAAATATCCATTTCAATGTATTCTATACCAAAAAAGATATATTCTATTCTAATAAATTTTTATACTGTCGAAGAAGTTTTATTTGTATTCATTCTTCTAAGGTAAATTAATGCTCTTTATCAGTATGTAAAAAATGTGAAAATATCGTACAAATTATTAATTAATTTATAAATTTCACACTACAGAAGAATGGTTAATATTTTTTTCTTTAATAAAAATTTAGTTAACTTATCCATTCATATATCTAACAAAGCTTTTAGTTATGGTTATATTTTTATGTAATTTATTCTTCCTAAGTCAGGTTATACTTAAATGCTTGTTATTTTTTTCATCTCTGTGCAATTATTTTTTAAATAAAAAATATTTAGATCTGAAATATTTTCTACTAGTATAAACTTCGTTTTTTCTTCTGCCATCAAAAACATAATTAGGATGCTAATTTACCTATAAAAATATCGTATTCAGATGAGACAATTTAGAAGCATACACTTTTTTTGTAAATATGCAAGTGGAAATGAAGCTTTATTCTATTTCTGTAGTTAGAATTAATTAGATCAGGGATGGGCAACCCACAGTAAGGGTGGTACAGTGTGGCACGGTGGAGTTATAACAGTGAAAAGCGAAGACTTATTGAAAAGTTAAAAAATTGGTGAAAATAATAATAAATAATAATTTTATTTTTATTTTTTAACAGAATGTGAGTGTCTCAGACAAAAATAAACAGTGAAATTCATTTTAAATTCACTTAATTAAATTACAATAGAAAATTATAATATATTTGTGACGGACTCACGCGTCTTTTCATTAACATGTCTTTTGGGTTCTTTGGGGCCAGAATTAATGGCAACTCTTTTCCAACCAAAACCAAGAAGTAAAGCGTGAAGGAAAGATGCAAATTAGGAAGCTTTTAAATATCAGAAGTTAGAGTAAGCTGGGTGGCAATTTGAGGAATGTTATGATTCAAGCGTGAAGAGGTTTTGGAAAGATTAAGTGACAGCTAAAAGAAGTTATTCTTGACAGGTGCATACCATTGCACTCCAGTAAATCCGCAACTTCCAGTAAGATTGGATTGATCGCGCGCGATCAACATTAAGGTAAGAGTGACTGTTTAATATTAGGATAGGTGCTAGTATTGGAATATTGAGTTTAGGCGAGTTTATTATTGATAATGGTCCGGGTTACGATATTTCGGTATTATATATATTGTGTGTTTAGCCACCATAGATTCTCTCACGTATATTATTATTATCGAATCTGTTAGATGTTTAAGTTTTAAGATCTTAATAAAGTCAAATTAAGATCATAGCAACTTCTAGTTCTTCCGTTATTCCTACACCTCTAGCTCACGCTGATAATCAAGGAGAAGGGCATCCGGGGGGGGGGTGCCCTTACATATTCTGCATTATTGTGTGCGTTGGTATTCCAAAGGAAGTGCCTTCCTAAAATTCTGAAATTTTAGGGAGAGTGTCATAGAAAAGTGTCTTGGAAGAAAACAATGAACTGTCCAGTGAGTGCTTGCTACTCAAGAACGAAAAGAACCTTTGAGATTTAGCTTTTCTTACCGATACTATAAGACATTTTAGAAATTTAAATTTAAGATTACAAAGAAAAGATTGTTCTTTTACAATCTTGATGAATCATATATCTTCTTTTGTAAACACACCTTCGCTTTTTTGTCTAGATTTTGGAGAAAAAAAGAGAAACACTGATTCACACCTAAAGCAACTCAATTTTGTTAGCATTCTCGAGAACTAATCCTAATGCAGATGACTTTTAGTAAAAAATGTTTACAAATTGAAAAACTTCATTTATATAAGAAAGTACTGACTTTTTAATAATTATTTAAAATTAAATTTTTCTGGTTACTCATTTTTATTTTATACCTAACTTAACTGATTGAATCTGAAAAAAAATTAACAATAAAACTTAAGAGTTCCTACTTTTGTCATATTTACTGTATTATTTTTCAATTTCCACTACTTAGAGCATAAAAAAATGTGCTATTTGCATAAAAATTCCATAATAAGCCTATTAGTAACATTTTTTCACCTTCTCATATTCTTTTGTTTGTTGAAAAAGTTTGAAGTGACATGTATAATACTTTTTTATCAGGTAATGGCAGTCTTCCCAAAAGGGTTGGCCACCCCAGAGTTAGATCAATCGTAATCTTGAGGAATAGAGTATAGAGGCTCAGCATATGCATGTTTTTAACAAAGCATATAATGATAATACTTTATTTTGCTGTTAGAATTGTTGAAAGCCAATATGGAGGTTAATTATTTATCAGGACTTATTCTTGACTTTACAAAATAAAGCTTGTTTTCTTTAGAATAATTTGATTTTACTTGATTTTAATTTACGTCAGACTGTGAAGCAACATGAAAGTAAGATAAGTAAATTTTAATTCATTTTTTATGATGTTTCTAGTTTTGTTACATACAAATATAATCCTGAGCTTTAAAACCAAACATCAGAGAAGATACGGCATACTAAGTCAAAACTTTTTGGCTGCAGAAACTGGAGTCAAATAACCAATTTATCCCATTGAAATCGTCAAATATAGAAATAAATGGTTAATCCTTTTAATTAAAAAAATTATGTAATTTAGCAATTTATACGTCAATTTCAGGAATCAAGTTAGGGCTGTTTAAAGTGGCTGCCAAGAGCATTGTGAAAAAACTGTTGCCAAAAAAATATGGAATTATCCCGAATAGGTAATTTTGTTCACAGTAACTGATTTTCTTGGAAACCTAGTGATGTGTCACATAATTAAGTAAGTATTGAGGTCGTCTGTGTGAGAAAAAGATCGGATACTACTTTGAACAATTGATTTTATTCCTCATTAATTGAAATCCATGTATAGATTGCTAAGTATAATTTTTTTCCCTCCTGTATAGTCAAATCTCAATTTCTCAGGGCTCGTAAAATTAACTATTCCAACTGATTTATTAAACTTTTAACTGTATACAAAGTAAAACATTAAAATAAGCGCTACTTAGTTTTTCCGAAATAGTCCTGCCGGGATTCATGCTATATCATCAACCTCTCTAATTGATGCCTAGAATAGCTTTGATTTCACAAGATAGTGTGTTGTTATATAAACTCTAACACTCGCAGCACCACAACACGCTTTCAATATTCTACGAACAATAGCGCCGAAGTAGCCGAGTGCTCATGGTATCGAGTCCGTGACCGGTGATATTTCAGGCTGGAAACCCAGTTCCAATAATGATACAATGAGTAGAGTGACTGATACATATGATACCCCCTCCCTGGGAGTACCATCTCTTCATCTACGCGACCTAGATTTGTGGGAGGCAAGAATTGAGCACTCAAATTAGTCATAATAAATCCAATTTATTATTATCCAAATATACTGAACAACACAAGTATTACTAAAGAGTGTTTTTTTTCCAGGTATAGAAGTTTAAGTTGGCATTACTTTCCAAGATGGCGACCGATTTAACAGCTGTCAAGTGATTTATTCTCAGTTTGGTTTAGCAATTCATCATGAATAGACTCACGCCTGAACAACGCTTTTAGATTCGTCGAATGGGCCCAAAACGAGATTGCCGTTGTTCCCGATTTTCATAAGAAAATTTTGTTTAGCGATGAAGCGCACTTCTGGTTGAATGGCTACGTCAACAAACAAAACTGCCGCATTTGGAGTGAAGCTAATCCACAAGTGTATGTCAAAACACCGTTACATCCAGAAAAACTGACTGTTTGGTGCGCTTTATGGGCTGGTGGAATCATTGGTCCGTACTTCTTCAAAAACGATGAAGGCCACAACGTTACAGTCAATGGTGATCGGTATAGAGCCATGATTACTAACTTTTTCATTCCTGAATGGAACAATCATGATGTCCAGGAGCTGTGGTTCCAACAAGACGGCGCAACATGTCACACAGCTCGTGCCACAATCGATTTATTGAAAGACACGTTTGGTGACCGCCTAATTTCACGTTTTGGACCTGTGAATTGGCCTCCAAGATCTTGTGATTTAACACCGCTAGATTATTTTCTGTGGGGCTATGTAAAGTCATTGGTCTATGCGGATAAGCCACAAACGCTTGACCATTTGAAGACAACATTCGCCGTGTTATCGCCGATATACGGCCACAAATGTTGGAAAAGTCATCGAAAATTGACGTCCAGATTGACTACATCCGAGCCAGCCGTGGCAGTCCTATGCCAGAAATCTTATTTAAAATGTAATGCCACAAGATTATCTTTCGAATAAAAAAAAATTCATGTCAATCGAATAATACATCGTTGTTTTATTGCAATTTAAGGGGTCACAGGGGTGTTAATCTTGGATTTTTTCGAATTTTCGAAAAAAATATATATGTTGCTCCTCATTTTCTTTTGAACATTTTGATACCAACCACGTGATAGTACTACAAAAACTTCGAAAGTTATTCGAAAAATTCCAAACAGCAATTTAGTAATAACAATGTTTAAATGGCCACATGCCACACCCACTTATTCTTGATTTCCGCATACGTTTTATTTTTCTGTTTTTAAAAAGCCTCATGAAATATTTTAAACATTTGCTTAATTGAGAAGGAAGCTTGCAACTCAACACACAATTTTTTATTGTGTTTTGATTCTGTTTTGGTAATGCTAGACACGTTGTTTGAAATAACTTATCGAAATTCAAAACAGCGTTGTTTAAAACCGTTTATCAAAATTGAAAACAAAATTCTCTCGATTGAAATGGAAAATACTCATCGTAGACCTTCAGGTAAACGTCCTAAGAAAAGAAGATTTAGAGGGAATCAATTCATGAAGGTATGTTCTCATACATATGTTGCAGAAAGGAGAGATACATGTAAGTGTGCTTCCGGTAATAAAATCTCAGGAATTCAGACTTCATTAAAGTCAAATCTTGTTAAGGTAAGTGAAAACTTCAAAGGATATCGTATTTTTGATTTTATTTCAACTTTTAGCTCTATTTTATCAGTATCATGTTGTTTAAAATGTCATAAACCATTAACAATTAATGAAAAGTCCACTCGTGGTTTATGTTCGAATTTTGAAATACGTTGTAAAAACTGTGGGAGTGTTTGTACTTTTTCAAGCTGTTAAAACACTGGGAATAAAAATAATGCTCCAGAAATTAACAGGAGATCTATTTTAGCAATGAGATGCATAGACCAAGGTTTAGAGTCATTAAAAACCTTTTTGTGCTGTAATGAGTCTTCCTAATCCTGTTGAACAAAAATCATATGATGTTATTAATAATAAACTTTCACGTGTTATGAAGGAAGTCGCTGAAGAAAGCATGAAAAGGGCAGCTGTCGAAGAAAATTCTTCGTCACCTGATAACCTTTTAACGGTAAGTGGTGATGGTACCTGTAAGACGAGAGGACATTTATCGTGTTGATTGGAGTATGTACTGTAATAGGGGCCGAAACAGGGTAAGGTTTTGGATAGGGAAGTGTTGTCCTCATTTTGCAAAGGATGCGACAGTTATAAAGGGGTAAAGTTTGGTATCAAGTACAATAAATGGCAAAGAGCGCATAAGATTTCATGTAGAAAAAATTATTCTGGCTCTGCTGGTAAGATGGAGGTTGACGGGATGTTGAGGATTTTTAATCGATCAGAAAAGCTTCACAACCTGAAATATTCGAACTACATAGGAGATGGCGACACAAAAACATTCAATGCCCTTTCTGAAAACAAGCCATACGGCGATGACCATCTTATTCTGAAAATAGAATGTGTAGGACATGTGCAAAAGAGAATGGGTACAAGACTTAGGAAGCTTAAATTAGTATATAGTAAAAAGAAATTATCTGATGGTAAAACTATTGGCGGTAAAGGTAGGTTAACTGATAGTTTAATTGATAAACTTGCGCATTACTATGGTAATGCTATTCGATGCAATTCTACTAGTGTAAAGGAAATGCGGAAAGCCATTTGGGCTGTTTGGGGTCATTCTTGCAGCACTGATGATGAACCGATGCACTGGTTTTGTCCTACAAATCCAAATACATGGTGTAAGTATAATGCCGCAATTAATAATTTACAAAATTGTAAACACAAACCCTCAGTTGCTAAAGCTGTTCGAGATGTAATTAAGCCTGTATTTGCAGACTTATCTCATCCGGCACTCCTGAAGAAATGTTTAGGAAGTAAGACACAGAATCCTAATGAAAGTTTAAATTCATTAATTTGGAAGTTTTGTCCTAAGACGATTGGTTCTAGTCTTCAGATTGCAGAGATTGCTGCAAATCTAGAACCAGTGTTTTTAATGATGGAAATCAAATACTTATTACTATTTTAGAGAAATTTGGCTTAAAAATTAACAGAAATGTTTGTGTGTCCCTGGCTGAACGTGACAATCGTCGAATCTTTACGTCAAGACAGAGGCGCTTAGAATTATCTTTTGAAGCTCGTAGAGCCAAGAAAATTAAAAAGAGTAAAGAAATTGTGCTGTTTCAGGAACAGGAAGGTATATCTTATGATCCTGGAGCATTTTAGCGTGTAAGTTTTAAGATTTATTTTCTCAAATTCATTTTTAAAACTTTAAAGCCCTTTTTCTCAGTTTGTGTTTTTTCAATTACGCGCATTGCGTTTCAAAAACTATCATACTTTGATGTATAAAACTTAACAGAATTATAAATTCTATCATAATCTTCAAATCCTTATATAGTATTATAAATTTTGAATTTTTTGAAATATTTCAACAAAAACTGAATTTTTTAAAATTTTTTTAAAAATGTACTTTTTTATTTTTAAAAATATTATTTTTTATTTTATTTATATAAGATAGGCCAGCATTTAAAAAGGATATATTTGACTTTATAAATCAACTTATTGCTAGTAATTAGAATTATTATTGCAGAAAATATCATGCGCGTCGTAAAACTTACTATTTGTTTCTTACAAAAATTTTTCTTATTTTTATGTGCTTATTATTTTTTAAATTCTGATTATATTTTAGATATTTTATACTTTTTTGAAACTTTATTCCTTTATAAGAAATGTGTAAAAGAATCAATTCATTTTAATCTCAAAGAATTATTTCTAGTCGAAAATTGTTTGTATTTTGTGCTCTCGAAACATTTTTAACACCCCTGTGACCCTTTAAAGTTCTATACCTATAAAAAAAACACCCTTTATAGGAAGGCAATCAGGAGAGATATAATGCATCCCTAAATTCTATGTAAATAAGCGCCTGGCATCATAACCATTTATCCTATGAAACTTAATCTTTTCTTTAATTTTCTTAACTCTCTAATACCCGATCTATAATTATGTTTCTCAGTTTAATTCCTTACCATTAGCTCACGACGTTTAGCCTCTCAGCTTCCTTTCTCCTCCTTTGAGATTACAAAACCTTCACTATATATCTACTAACTAATCTAATTATCACGATTTCTTCTTGAGAGGCTGTGACGTCTTACGCGTCTTTTCTTTAACAAGTCCTTTGGGTTCTTTGGGCCAGAATTAATGGCAACTCTTTTCCAACCAAATCCAAGAAACGAGAAGTGAAGAGATGCAAATAATATAGGATAAATATAGGATCTTAGAGTAAACGCAATGGCAATGTAATGGTAGTGTAAAGGAATGTTCGACAATTGAGGTGCGTTGTGGTATTGGATGATTATTGAAGTTCGTCGTTCAAAGATTCAAGCTCTACGTGTCGTGGATAAACATATTGTGATCGATTAGAAGTTAAACGTAAAGCTACATACCATTGTAGATAAAGACAAGTTTATTACAGAATAATATAAGGTAGGATTGTTTACTTATTATTATATTTGAAGATTAGGCGGTTCAATTGTTGAGAGTGGTCTGAATTATATTGTGTGTTGCGAATTGCGTCATCGTAGATTCTCTCATTCATTAATAATATTATATTTGTTCAAAAAGTTTAAGTTGAATATCTTAATAAAGTCATATTAAGATAATGTTTGATTCTAGTTCTTACGATAACCCTACACCTCTAGCTCACGCTGATACTTCGAGGGATGTACTTCCAAGGGGAGGTACATCACAAGGCTTCATTGTGAAATAACTCAATGTTGGCTCTAAAGATTCCCCAAGAGGATTAGTATGAAAACGCGGTAAAGCCCCATCCCATACTTGCTAAATTTGTCAGGTCTTTAAGTCCTCATCCTCATTTTGGCCAGATGGGAATGTGAAGAAGAGGTTCAAGTTCAGCTGTATATCTCGTCATTTGATTGGGATTCATTGTAGGGCAAAGTGGGATTTGAAAAAAGCTTCAAGCCTCAATTAATGAGCATCCCTTATATGCAGAAGTATATATATACATAGTTAATAGATTTTACTTTTCCCTCCTAATAAATTATTTTTCTGACTAAGCAATTAAATTGCTCGTGTGTTTTCGTAATAGAAACTCTTTGTTTCCGTGCTTGCTATCTCTCTGTTTTGTTTTCTGGTTTAGTGTAAGAGTCTGAATTGTATAACTCCACAAATTTATCAGAACTGAAACTATTACGTAGAAGTTTTATGTACAAAAAAGTGTATTCTTATATACAAGTTCTTAATATCATATAAAATTCATAATTATTATTATGTTAATGTCTTTCATTACAAAAATATTTCGTTCAAAGCATTTAAGGAACAAAAAAAATCTATTAAGTTATTATAAAACAAGTACGTTTTTAAGTTAATCGCACTAAAGATAAGGTATCGAATCAATAACTTTTAAATTAAAATAATTATAAAAATACCATTCAAACAATTGAAGTAATTTAACGGATGGTTTCTGTCACAAAGGTCTCATTGAAATATTTTATCTAAGAAACGCATTTTTTCCTGTGTTACTCTCCTACATTTAAGCTTTGATTGTCATTTGTTTGAAAAGATTTTTGTGTTTGGAGACAGATTCCAAATAGTGATTTTTTTTCGTTCGATAATTCTTGTACTACAATGATTCATTATTGTTCACCGACAGCAAAAGATGCGTGTTCTTTTTTTCTTCTCGTTTCCATTTAAAAATGTTTTTAAAGTTCTTTTTCTTCTTCAAAAGAAAGGAATTCTTAGTTGCCTTTATCGAGATTCATTACAATATTTTCTTCTGACAAATCATTTGTGTTCGTTGTTTGTCTGTACGTAACAGATAACTTTCCTTTGGGAGAAGAACGAAAACCTAAAAAAGAAGAAAGAAATGTTTCTTTTAATGAATATTTTGCGTAAGCACTTACGACAACAGCTCACTGTTTCCTTTATAATATTTTTTCTATTCCTCACTTATAACATTTTTTCTAAGGTTTTATTATCTGAGAATGTATTTCGACAAAGAAAACTCAGAAAACTGATTTGCTATGAACATCGTTTAAACTTTTTGAACAAGGATATTTGTTGCTTGCATTGCCGGTGAACATGATTAGGAATAAAAATAATAAAAGAGTATATTATTAAAAAAATAATGTTTAAATCAGTATAAAACCTTATATGTAAAACAATGAAGAAAATTTTGATTTCATATACCGTACTAAAACTGCATTATAAATCCTTAATAGTTCATATCAAAGAAACTTTATTTTAACAATATTTGATGAAAATATATTAAAGATTAATTTCCATACACTTAACAAATACATGAATAATTAATTGAATTAATTAAATGTGAAAATCAATTTACCGTAAAATCCGGCTTATAACGCGCACTTTGAACGCAAAAAATGAGATCGAAATTTACGAGTGCGCGTTATACGCCGGGTATAAAAATGCTAACTATAAAAATGGAAAAAAAGATGAGCGTATAAAAAAAAGTAGACTTCCGTATAGATCGAAATACTATTTATTTAAAAGAAATGACATTTCTTATGAACTGAAAGGGTCGTATTTCTAAAAGCATACTATTTTTTTTAAAGCTTGGGATAATACCTCAAATAAATGACTTGAAAACATAAGAGCATTGCATATGTACATTTTGGGTTTCTTCGTAAAAAAAGGGAGGGGGGCGTGTTATACGGTGAATATGCCTAAAAATTAAAAATTGCACCTCGAATGTATAGGTGCACGTTATACGTCGGATTTTACGGTATATAAACTGAGAAAATATTTTTTTATATCTATGTTTTGTTAGTGTGGGTAGTTAGGTCAGATTTCTAATACAGTAGATCTTCGTTTATCCGAACGTTTGTTATCCGAAACGTCAAATATCCGGACCAGTTTTTTTTCAACTACATGTACTGTATATGAATACGTTTTCGAACAGTGCAATGCAAATTTAGAAGTGCAGATTAAGTAGCGGAAAAAGACTCCAATGACGGCTACAGGGAGATACGGACTTTGTCCAATCGACCCCAGGATTTCAAGAATGCGACGAAGAAGATGTAGAAACCTGGATGGCATGCGATGCAGAAGACTGGATTTCAAATGCTAAATGATGACGACCCTGTCAACGATGAAACGGATGAAGACGAGGACAACATAAACAACGAAAGTAGCAAGTGTCCATCAAATTCTGACGCATTTTCTGCGTTAGAGACAGCTATGGAGTGGTACGAACAACAATCAGAGTACTGTCCTACTCAACTACTGCTGCTCAAGAGAATCAGAGGCCTTGCAGGAAAAAACGAAGGTGTACAATGGTACAGCAAAAAATAAGTGATTATTTGCCACAATAAAGATAAAATTATGACATTTTGCACCTATTTTGCTTTTTCTTCAAGCACGTTTCCCGCATGTGATTATTTTCAATATTCGAATAGTGTCCGGTTTCGCATACTGCATGGGTCGCATTCGGTTTTCGGTTATCTGAACAATCGCGTATCCGAACGGTGTCCCGTCAGAATAGTAAGAGAGTTAAGGGAAGATCTCTCTCGAACCCAAATTGGCAAAGTAAAAACAAAAGGACGCTCTGGGGGACCTCTAGAAATAATGGAAGAGGGCGTAACAATTTGAATTGCTTAGGGTGCCAGGTAGGTTAAAAATGGCCTTGCAGACTTCCATTGGTCGATTCATATATTAATTTCCTACACTAGTATGCAATAATATAATAAGCGGCTTATTATAATAAGATGGTTGAACTTGATTTAATCCTACATTTGTGCAGAAAATATCCTATTTCAAAGAGAAATGACGGTACGTAATTGTATCTAAATTATGTGTTATCCTTACCAATATTTTGCTAGAATTGCATGTTTCCTTCCATGATATAAATGCAAGATCAGTCAAAGTGCAGTCCCTCACAAGCTGCGTTCTTTTAATACTTCTGAAGAAGAAGAAAATAAGGTTCCAGCTCTATTATAATTTTCTTAAATTAGAATAGGAAAATTTTAATCTATATACAAATTTTGAGGTCAACCCTGAACTGAACACTCCAGCCTCTCATTTAATAATACTAAACGAACTCGATGATTTTGTTATCCGTAAGATTTAACATTTATCGACTCTTTCACACAATAGCTTTAGAAGAATTAAATCCATGTCTGTCTCTATCAACTACGCGCAGATTCATGTTTTTTTCTTTTGTATTATTTTTAAACGAAAACGCCATAATAACAAATTGAGAGGGGCGTTTAGTATTTTTCTGCATAAGAAGTCTATTATTTATCTATAGACCAATGCTTTTGATTTCTGTGCATTTAAAGTAAATATACCTCTTAGAATGTCTGAGTGAATGTGATCTAATTTTTTACACGAATATGCTAATGAATAAAGAAAGCAGTTAACGAACTTTTCTTTTTACCAATACAAAATGCAAATAAGAACTTAGTAGAAGAAAAAAATAAAGCTTCTGCCTAGAAATTAATTTTGGAAATAGAAATATTTTGTGCATTTAATAAATCCTGTGCAGTGACAAAAATGGTTGAAGAATAACTTGGGTGTCGATCTCTTCTTCAAACTATTAAAAGAATTTCAATCCTTTACTGATCTCCATGAATACTACTCAGTAATCTTCCTTATACTATTTATGCTTAAAAGGTGAGAGTTTTATTGCAATTCTATCCGAAATCAAAGAGAGAGAGAGAAGTAGATTGGTTGGAATGTAAACACTAAAAAACTAATTTAAACTACTGATAAATAGTGTCTGAGAGAGAGAAATTAAATAAAAATTATATTCTTCCATGTAAAAATTGGCTATTTAAGCATCTATAATAGAACTTTGCTGCTTCTACAAAAGGAGTGAGAGAGGGAATATATTAAGGTCTCACTGTTCAGCTACTCGAAGGCTTTTGTCGACGGTCCTTGTAATTTTGAACCACGGTCAAGTGATGAGAATTTCACCTAAACAGGCACCATCTCTCCTTACTACCACACTTCACCTACGGGAGGATGTCTGAGCTCTCAACAGATTTAACGAACATCGCTCCCCTACACGGTGGGACTTCAGCGGTACAGGCTCGAACTCATGAGACGCCGGCCATGAGTCCGTTCCCTTGACCACCGGGCTACCACGGCCTCTACAGCTGGAGAAAGAAAAATCAAATTTTAAAGAATTATGGATTGAATGAATTTGCTTCTGCTCCAATCGATTGTTTTATGCAGATTGTTTTATACGTTGTTTTATCGATTGTTCTCGTCTTGACGAAGAAATAAGTGTAAATATAGAGAAATCATAGATAAAAAACATTAAAAAGAAATTATTTAACCATCATTATTTATTCATTTTGTTTATTTACTTTCTCTTCCAGACGTAGAAATTTTAAGGGTTTCCAAATAGACCCAAGTGATAAGTTTGTACAATCTTGTTTATTTAGCTCATTTTGTTTAAAATGTGCTACTTTTTTTCTACTGAAGAAAAGGGAGAAAAAATAGTAAAGAAGATTATGCTACATTTTTGTAAATTTAATACAAATACAACGCTATAAAAGAAAAACCAAATCTTCAGTTTACTAAAGGAAAAAAAAACACGAAAGTAAAACAAATAAAAAACCGATGATATGGTAAATAAAGAACTTTTAAACTTAAAGAAATATAAAATATTTTCCATTAAAATGTTATGCCAAATTTTTCATAGCTATGAAGTATGTTTATGTAACAATATGTTCTATATGAATTAATTGTCAATATTGCCGAGCAATAAATCACATTACAAACATAACATTTTCATAATATAATCTATTAATTAATATTGTAAATATTAATAAATTTTTTCCTCAATATATACATATACAGGGTGTCCCAGGATTACTGGGGCACTTTAAAAGGAGATAGGGAAAGTCTCAAGGATTCAGATTTGCATAGCAACCCATGGTCTGAGAGTGTTGAACATGTTGTTTGGAGCGCCTGATCTCTGTAAGAGATCTATATCTCCTATTGTAGTACTTGGGGGATAGCATTAGTTTCTTAACTTGCCCTTTTAAAATTTAAAGTATAAAAAGCGGTCGGAAACGCGTGATGGAAAAGTAGTACGACAGGTATAAGAAACGAAGAGATACAAAACTGAGATCATCTGAAATAGTTATCGGAAGGACCTGGCTAATCTGGACTTCACCAGATTTTCGGGTCATAAATTTCGATCCGCCAGTGCCAAGGGGGCCCGTAGATCTTCTGCGCCCAGGGCCCGAAGTGAGTTTTAATCGGCACTGCTAGCCAGTTAGGTCTTCAGACCTCATCTGAATAGAGCAGAGGTATTCAACCTTTTATCCCGCCGGGCTACATATTTATGATAGGTATTTCACGCGGGCCGAAACATACGGATAATAGGGAGAAAAAACACTATACAAACAAAACAACATTCGACAAACCAAATTGACTGTAATATATGAACTCTCATTTTCATCTTATATTTTAATAATGTATTAACATTTCTATCAAACACACACATACAAAAATTATATTTTTATGCACCTTTTATTGAGTTATGAGGCTGTTTCGATTTAACATGACCAAGCCTCTCTTGTTTTCATTCTGCTATAAAAAAAGCATGTGTTGATAGCAAAATTGATGTATGTGATTGCTTGATTGCTAGAATTTCCCGCTAAATTTTTAGTACATTGTTCTTAAGCAACTAAACTTCTAAGAGCAATGGGACATGACCGGGGCACTCAGAAAAGGCTGGCGGGCCGGAGGTTGAGTATCACCGAGTTAAACTGTCAACAACTTCAAAATTATGCTTTTGAGATTTCGTAGCAAGAGTTTTTTTACGGAGTAGGATTGTCAGCTCTGCGCCCAACCCCCGAGCATAGTGGACCAGACCCCTAATATAATCCACTGGTGCAGGGTAGCCGGTTATACCCCCGGACACAATTTACGTTAAAACTATTCTTATATCACAATATTACTTTTATTAAATTTGCAGTAAACTGTGTCGAAAGCTTTTAATTCTTCAAAAATTCTAAACATTAAAAGAAAAATTATGCTCATAGAGACAATGGTTCTCATTTACGAAAAACATCACATGAAGTGTTTTAAAATATTTATTTTCCTCACCATATGAGAAAAATTCAAAACAGTTAAAATTGAATTTTTTTAAAGAAATTTCAAAAAACTTTTAAGTTTTTTTTTAAAAGAAATTTAGAGTTTGAATTTCATCCTTTATTATAACTAATGGAATAAAATCACCAGTTAGTAAATTTTGCTGTTGATGAAATAAATATTTTCAACGGTAACAAAAGTGTTTACATATAAAAGTTTGCTAAGAAAGAGGGAGAGTACTTGTAAAATAACAAAATAGTTTTAAGGTATGTGATAACTTAAAATTCGTTGCTTTGGTAAAAATTTGTGAACATTTTTGTATGCTTTTATTTTATAACCCATACATTTAAGATTCCCCAAAAACGCTCGATTTTTGTTTCTACAATATTTAGAAGTAAAATTTATAGTATACCCCGTAAAATCCGGCGTATATATATATTAACTCTCAAATACAATAATAAAATCCGCGATACTTACCACATGTGTTTTTCAAGTGCTATCCACTTGAAACCACCACCATGGTGGGCTTTTTTCCTCCCTGCTCTCAGTGTCAGAAGAGATGTAGAAATGATTGAATACAGATCTTCCCTTTTTAAAATTTAATCTAATTCTGTCTTCAAAATCATGACATGTATACATACATATATATATATATATATATATATTATATATATGTATATATTATATATGTATATTATATATATATGTATATTATATATGTATATTATATATATATATATAATATATAAATATATATTATATACATATATATAATATACATATATATAATATATATAATATATATATATATATATATAATATATATAATATATACATATATATAATATATATATATATATATGTATATATATATGTATGTATACATGTCATGATTTTGAAGACAGAATTAGATTAAATTTTAAAAAGGGAAGATCTGTATTCAATCATTTCTACATCTCTTCTGACACTGAGAGCAGGGAGGAAAAAAGGCCGCCATGGTGGTGGTTTCAAGTGGATAGCACTTGAAAAACACATTTGGTAAGTATCGCGGATTTTATGATTGTATTTGAAAGTTAATGCTGACACACATATGGCGGCTGCTAAATCTAACGATCTGGATAGACATGCTTATTGGCTAGGCCATATGTTCGGAAGAAATAAGTGGGTGATTAGTTTGATGCTTGAAGATGTGAACTGAGAAAGATGATTCAAGTGCTAGATAGGGAATTTAATTTTAATCTAATTTAATTATCCTTACATTTGCCCCCCAATTTTAAAAGGGAGTCATGGCGTGGTTTTTTTCTCTCTTTACAAAATTAATCAATTTTCAATAAATACAAAACAATACATAACATTATTTAGAAAGACATATTAAACACAGTAGAAATATTTAAGCAATAGTAATACTAAAATCAAAAAGCAATACAATAAACGAAACTATAACAACAAACACAGTAAGGACACTTCCAACATATTAATTGATAAAAATGAATTTCCATACATATAAATGAAGATTAGCTTGTTCAAATATATTTGACATCTAGAATAAGAGCTCGCGTTTCCTCCTATTCCTTCATAATGATAGTCCGTGTAGGGCAGCGATGCACGTTAAATCTGTCGAGAGCTGAAACGTCCTCCCGTTGGTGTGGTGTGGTAGTTAGGAGAAGGGGGTGCCAGCTCAGGTGTCGTCCACGTCACTTGACCATGGTTCAAAATTACGTGGTCCGTCGCCAAAAGCCCTCGTGTAGCTGAACAGTGCGACGTTAATATTAACTCACTCACTCATTCATAATAATAGATTCGTATTATAGCTGGTAGATATTTTCAAAAAAATTATGTTGGAAAATAATATATCAAACAATAAGATAGTAAATATAAAAATACAGGATATCATACAAATGTTAAAATAATAATTCTGTATAAAAATCTACTCTGGCGCCATCGTAGTAATACCTTATATTGTTACGCACATTTTGCATACATGAAATACATTTTTTAAAAAGATATAAAAATACAGACACTAATATGTAAAATGAAATTATTAATAATATGAAAACGGTGTACAACACACAACTTCTATGCACTATTCAACACAATAAACAATATTTTATTTCATATGCGTTATAAAATATAAAAATTATAAGAATAAAAGAATATAAGAATCATAAGAATACAAGAGCTCTTTTTAATTATTTTGGAGTCGGAAAAGTGGACTCACTTCAATAATCACTTTTAGTATTTATGAAAATTTTCTCAACATTCACTGTAACTTAACAATATCGCATAAAATATTTTGAATCTTAAAATAACCTTCTAAAAATTCGTTTCATAGACAAAAATTCTCGAGTTTCTCTTACATCACACATTCATTAATATAAACTGTATCACATTACTTAATTTCGAACACATCTCTCTAAGAAATCTGCGTAATCAACTCACAGATGTTAAGGGATGCTGATAAGAAACAATGAGAGGTGTACATATTAACCTAAAGAAGTTTGTCATCTTAATGTTTCGAGACATATACAAAATTATAATGATTGTATTCTCCCTTATCCACTGTATAATATCCAAAAATAAGCTTCAAGTTATTAAATTAATTTTAAATTTAGATAAGGAAAATTTGGAGAAATAACGACTCTTGATATATGGCCGGTATATCTAAACACACAATTTCAAAACGAAAATTTTTTAAGTGACATGCAATAAGATTACTGCTGAATAAAATAATTAACAAAACAATTAAATTCAGTGGAGAAAGAAAGAATACAACGTGACTTTACTTTTGTTTCTTATAAAAATCAATATCACTAGTATTAGTACATTAGTCATTTTTCTAAAAACTTATATGTATATAATTTATATTTTTCCACTTTAAAACATCAATTTCTATCATAACTGTTAACTCATTCGACATTTTAAGATAAAATTATGAGAAGTATATTAAAATTTCTCACAATTTTGTGTGACAAAACCTATATACTTCGTTTTCTCAATTAAAATATAAAGAATATCTCATTTAACACAACTATATTATAAAAATTAAATATCATATCATATATTATTCTTTTTCGCCGAAAAGTCTTGTTAAGCAGAACTCAGTTACTTCTGTATTACGTAAGAGGTTTCTTTTCATTATTATCTTATTCTCATTATTATGGGTATTTTGTTGAATGTAATTCAACTGAAAATTTTCAGATGGATGAAAATGTCTTAAACGAACTGAACGAACCAATTCAATGTCAGTTATATTAAGACCATTGGGTCTATCTATTTCAAATAATACATCAGAACATTTTCTTTAATATTTTTCTTAGATTCATAATTTTAAAATTTTTTTTCCTGTTTGAAAAATTTTATATTCACTAAAATTAATATTTAATTCAAAAACACTCATAGAGTTTATTAGAAATCATTAAATATTTCAGTTCTACATTTACTATGAGGAATTTAATATCTTTAATAATTTCTCCTATTTTCAATTGTAAAGTAATTGCCTCACTTACCTTAATTTGTCCATTGACGGTGGTAATTTGTGTTTTGATATACTCCACATTGTGGTGTCCGTTGATTTGTGATATCATATTTTTTGGAATAATGTTGACACTTGATCCTGTATCCAAGAGGACTTCGACTTGTTTGAAGTTGATTATTCCCTGGATAATCATAAGTTCTCTTGTTCGATGAGGTTGGGCTAATGTATAACTTTCATGTGTTCTTTGACGGAGGTAGAAAGTTGGAGCATCCAATCGAAGAACTGATGGTCGTTGCTGCAATCGCCGGCTCCTCGGATATACGGTCGGCCGCTGAAGAGAAAAGGACAGGTGATGATAAGGGGATAGAAATTGAGGAGAGTATACATTGTATCTTGAACCGGTAATGGCATCTGGATGTGTTGAGACTGATCCTTTCTCCAATTCCATCCTCCATACTGTTGTCTACGAGCAAATTGATTCGTATGGTGGGGTATACTCTTGTCACTGGATACTTTGGATATATCATTCCGATCTGATTTTGATTTTTCTTGGATATTTTAAAGTTTCATATTTTCCTTCAGTTCCTCTATGTTGCTGCAGCTTTGTAACTGTATTTCTATGGCTCTATTTTCTTTTAATCCTTTTATGATGTAATATTTTTCAGCTTCTTCCATGTTTATCCGGGATGCAATTTCTTTTATTCTGTAGAAATATTCTATGTGGGTCTCTTTTGCTGTTTTTTCTGTTTTAGATAATTGAAGATGAATCTCTGCTGGATTGACTTGTGTTCGGAATTCACGTATTAAATTATTTTTCAGTTCGTAAAAACTTTTAAGGATCGATTTTGATTTGATGTAAGTCTTCACAGCTCCATCTACTAACTTGATTATAAATAGGATTTTCTGTTTCTCTGTTATATCAAAGGAATCGCACGTACTTTCAAAATTTCTAATGAATGTTTGGATGGGCATTTCCAGGTTATATTTTTGGAAAAAAGTCTGTAGATCTTCAAATCGAATATCCTTTTTAATAATGGTTATAGATTGTTTTAATTTTTCTTCATCAGCATCTAAATTCTCTTCTTGCTTAATTTTATTTTCGTTCTTTGCTTCCATTTTTGAAGTATGACTTTCTGAAATTTTGTTAGGAGAAGACGATACTTCTATTTCTTTGGCGGTAAAAGCGATGTTCTTTCGGGGATTACTAGCGCGTTTCTATTTTTTTCCCGTACCATTTTTAATTCCGGCAATCCGACGTCTTCAGAATATAGGCATACGGCGCAGTCGGTGTTCCATCGAATTCTCCATATCAGTTATTACGGTCGCTGGCGTTAGTTTTTATGTTAAATAATTTATTTAAAAGAAAGGATATATATATTTCTTATGAACTAAAGCATTGTAGTTCTACAAATATTCCATTTTTTCTAAAGCTTGGAATAAATTACTTCAAAACAACAGCATCGCTCACAAACACATTTTAGGTTTCTTCGTAAAAAAAAGGAGTTGCGAGTTCAACACTGAATTTTGCGCTAATTAGTAAACAGAAAATGGAGTTTTCAAAACCGGATGTAGATACCTACACAAAATATTTTTAAGATATTAAATTGAAATTTTCAGAACATGTTTTATTTAGTTCTATCTGTGTTATGAATCAAAATCTAATCTCTGTGTATATATTTATGTACTTTATTGCTTTTTTATAAAAAAAATTATTTTTTTTAAAAAGTCGTGTTTTTGCATAAAATTCGGCATATTTAAGAAACTTTCAAAAGTACTACAAATCCTATAATTCCTAACACATATAAAGATGTTATTCACGTACTGTATAAATATGATTTGAATACATTTATTAGAATTTTGTGTAACTTCAATTTTTCATCAAAATTTCACTAAAAATGACAATTGTTACAACCTGTAAAACTCTCTAGAAAACAGCAAAAGGTAAAAAAAAAGTCCGAATTATTTAAACATGAGGCTAAAGAGATCTTGACTTTTAAATATGGTGAGTTTGAAAAAATGTACAATTAGAAAATTTTTTATACTGTATTAAAATCTTTAAATGGATTTTCTGAGAAACTATGTTTTTCAATTTTAAGCTTCACTGTAAAATTCACTACAAAATTCCTTTTTAAGATAGTGAATTAAAATTTCCAGAAAATGTTTCATTTAGTTTTATTTGTATAATGTAATCTCTCTGTATATGTTTATGTATTTTATTGCCCTTTTTGTGAGAAAATAACATCAGTTTTTTTGTAAAAAATTGAGTTCTTGCATAAAAATTGACATATTTTAAAAAGTTTCAAAAGTATTACAAATCTTATGGCTCAAACCACAGATAATGATGTTATTTATGTTACGTGTAAATATTATTGGGATATATTAATTTGAACTTTCAATACAAAAAGTTTACCGTAAATACAATTTTTTTCACTAATATTTCACTCAAAATTTCAAATATATCCAAAATTATTTTTAATTTTGGGGAAACTGTATTTGGATTCCTAGTTTTATGCCCTATTGCAAATAAAAAGTGTTTATTTTGTTGAAAGTTTATATATTTAAAAAAAAAGTGCAACGAAGGTATATTCACATACTTTAAATATAACTTTTCTTTAAAAATTTGTAGAAAATACATCAAAACTAAGTCATTAAAATTTTAGAAAATTTATCCAGTAAATATTAATTTATCTCGATGTTTCATAAACCAATTTTATTGAAAAAACGTGTAAATGTCTATCAAACACTCTTCGTTTTAAATACTTCCTTTCTATTGGCATACATAAAACTTTCAACTTCCATCAAAACTAATATTTAAAAATCGAATTTCATTATAAATTCGAAATACACTTAAAAAAAGGTTAATATGCTGAGAAGTGTGCTGTGAATATATACATAGTCCAGGTCCTGGTTCCCAGAAAACTCGTCGTGTGGAATAAAGAAGCTGAAACATACTTTTTTTTATTTCTAATGGGCTACGGATTGGTATTTTATCATTGCAGACTTAGTATACTCTCTGGAAGCTAATAACTCTTCTTAGTGCGGCACCCTATAGTCGGATACTAATCGCCGCAAGTAATTTTGTCGCCCCGTTTCCTCCCCAGAGGGAGGCACCTGAGCTCTGACGTTGACTAGAATTTAATTTTGCCGAGAGCACCCAAGCTAAACAGACTCTCAAGGGATCTTTTACATGCCGTATAATCATACAACATAGCCGCTATACATAACATAGCAACCAACCACGCCACCCAACCCAAACCGGCAGAAG
Source organism: Trichonephila clavipes (assembly GCA_019973935.1). Classification (NCBI taxonomy): domain Eukaryota; kingdom Metazoa; phylum Arthropoda; class Arachnida; order Araneae; family Nephilidae; genus Trichonephila; species Trichonephila clavipes. The sequence continues at coordinate 108,757 of BMAU01021313.1, forward strand.
CTAAAACATATTACCTAGATTCAGTGGCGCACACAAGGGGGGGGTCCTTGGAATCCGGACCCCCCGCCCAAAGCCCTTGATTTTTTTTCCGATTGATTATAATCCTAAGTATATAGTACGTAAAATTTAATGAAGTATTTGTTATTAATGATTAATTTCATTAATTAATGCCAATTATTTATTCAATAATTAGTTTTTTACTGTGTTTTGTTCTCGAAAATCAACAAAATCAAAAGGAGCATGATGCAAGAATGGTGAACTTTCGACCCCGGACCCCCCTCCCTGAAAAATTCATGTGTGCGCTACTGCCTAGATTTGAATGTTATTGCGCGACATAGAAGATATTAGAAGATAGAATTATCATCTCAGATGGTTGCCTAGTCACTTGAACTTGACACAGAATTATATACATTCAACATCTTAAAGCTCTTACTTTTGTTAACATTCCCTTCCCCCTTCACACCGAAGAGTAAAATAAATGAGCCGGGTTGGGATAGGTGTTTTCGTTTAACAGGGAAAGACCAGTCCAAGCATTATTAAACATTAAATGTGTGTAGGTAATAGTATAAAAACAAATTAAATTTTTCTTCTTCTCTTCTTTACAAAAGGATATTAATATAAATATTCATGAATCGAGATTTGAACTCAAGACTATAGTTAGATACAATCAGGTTTTCCTGTTTTCATGTATTCATGTTTTAGTAGAAAAGCTCTTTTGGTAAATAATAAATGATTTCAAAGCGTGAATCAATGCTAAAGGAAAACAAGATTCTCGTACAAAACAATCGGAACTCAATTCAACATCTTGACCAAATTGGAAAATTTATTATTATTTATGTTTTAAAAAGTTTCTCTTTTGGTAGATACTAGACAATTTCAAAATTTTAATCAAGAATAAGTGGAGAAATAAAGTAAAAATAGCAATCGGCAGAAAAAATGAGGAGCACATTGAAAGGTATGATCAGAATACGGGTAACTGATTGATTATCATTAATACTTTTAGCTTTCTATTTCTGTTATCATTTAAATATTTTGATTTTACCAATTTTGACTTTAAAACATTCTTTCTTCCTTTGTTACTGAACGCCACAATACAGCATCCAAAATTAAAAACTTATTAATGAGTTTTTCATGCAAGGATGTAAAATGTTACAGAAATCCATTTGTTAAAGTATTAAATTTATCAGAATTAAATATTCATTACTTAAACATGTACAAAAATACTTATTTTGCATACTCAATGACTGTATAATGTGAATGCAGTTTGGTTAACAGAAGAAAAAAACTATTTGGAAAAAAAATTAGTTGTGGTTTATATTCAACTAGCTTAATTTCTATTAAACTTACTTTTGTTCAAATAGTGTTTGAATTAAGGAATAAACACTTAATTTACAGTTTTTGTTGAAAACTATGTAATAGTTAAGGTGTTAACTAATACATATAAAGTTTTAGCAATTTCTATTTAATTTTGACATGTTAAGCTGTATTAATGCCATGTTGTTGCTCTTAAAGCTCTTACGATACTTTAAAATGAGATAAGCTTTCATTTGTCCAACGTCTCTAATAGTATTTGATTTACAGTTCTAACCAGCTTTTATTTTCGCACATTAAATGTGTGAACGAGACATTCTTAAAATAAATTTATATCTAATCTATATATAAGATTTCTGAAGTGAAATAAATCTTATTTTTCTACTGTTTGTCGACAATTAGTCTTTCATTTTCTTTGAGTTATGCAGTATTTAATCAAAAAATAACTCATTACCAAGTGATTTATGATACATAATCCCATCAACATTTCACACACAAAAGAAGATTTTCAAGCAAGACATCATCCCATTACACGGTAAAAATGGGAGTGAGGCTATATGTCATAAGGAAAATTAGAAGAAGCTTTTCCTGTCTCCTCCAATCTGCATCTTTAGATCGCTATCTAGCCCTATTGTCAAGCCTTGTCAACACCAATCCCGGTTTCCGTTTCACCATTGCGTGCGCTGACGCTTCCAATTCCCGGGGGAAAGTTACCTTCCTGCTTCCAACTGACAGAATACATAATGGTATAAACTATTTTCAGATTGGCAACAATTTGTTTGGAAGAAATTTCTCGGGCTTATAGAGTATATATGTATTAAGTTTTTACAGTAAGTAGGAAAATATATATTAGTCAGAGTGTATATATTACCTCGACGAGAAAAATTGTTGTTTAATTAATAAGGATCTCTCTCTCTCTCGCTAGTTCAAAAAATAGTAAATGGAACTATAGAGCTGTTCATAATGCGATATTTCTCTAATTGCTTTTTGAAAATGTGATTATTATGCGATTTAATAGCATTTTTATTTTGTAATATTTAATTTTTTATAGCAAAAAGTACCTCCACTATTATATTGTGATTATTTGTATTGATTATTTTCAACTACACTTTTATTTTTATGAATTCTTATCATCGTACATATTAAAAAATGCACTTTAATGTGTATGGTGCGAAATTACGATACTATTAAATATTTATAAGGCAAAGAAAGGTAGGGGTTTTGTGTTATTCCGTATTCAAAATTCATAAATTGTTAATTATGTTTTCCAACAGCCGATGCAATATTTTATATTCAGCTATGGAAACCATTCCTTTCCCACGAGTTGAACCTACATTATTAACTGATCTCACATATTCTTCTATGAAATAATATAGATGTATTACACAATTTCTCAAAAAATGACGATTGTTAAAGTAATTGTGATTTGCATACAATGAGCGTTTTCATAAAAATCAGACCGATGGAATTGATTAATGACTTTTATGATTTCATTTGAATCCTGAAATTATGTCTAAAGAGATCACGTCTTGAAGAGGGAGGGGGGCAATGCACATTGAATCTGTCGAGGCTCAATGTCCTCCCTTTGCTGTTGTGTGGTCGTTAGGAGAGGGTGGTGGCAGCTCAAGCGTCATCCTCGTCGCCTGATCGAGGTTCAAATTTACGAGGTCCGTCGCTAGTATCCCTCGTGTTGCTATACAGGGTATTGCCGAATTCGACCAACAAATTCAGAGGGTTGGTAGTAGGCAGCATGGGGATGACAAATCAATTTGGAACAGGGGATCGCAAACCACGTTTAGTGGATAAAAATCGCGAAAATAGAAGTTGTAGGGAGGATGATGAATAAGACGAAGGGAATGGCCAAACAAATACGGGGATTTGGAGCGCCGTGGTTGGGATGAAGAAACCTGTACCGACCACTGTACACCAGAATATGTGGTTCACGCATGGTGGCACACCAGTTCATTTTTCGAATGTGATGCGTAACCACCTCCATGCTACATATTCCAGAAATTAGATTGCGCACAGTGGACCTGTTACTTGGCCCCCACTCTCCTCGGACCACAATCTCTTGATTTCTTCTTCTGTTGCCCCATGAAATCGCTTGTGTATTAGATGCCGGTGGCTACAGTGGAGGATCTGACGGCATGGAACGTTGTCGTTTCAGCGAACATTGCCAGCACACTGGACATGTTTGGACACGTCCCATAGTTCTTTGTTTGTTGGTATCTACTGTGTTATGACCTACGCGACCGCAACTTCGAACAATTCCCGTGAAAATCACTTGTCTGTGCATCTCTGACGTCGAACATCGTATTGTAAACATATTTTACATCTAATAAATCTATTTCTGACCACTTATGGCCCCTTTTCATTCCACTGGACATCACACCCTTCATAACTCTTTTTGCGAAGCACTTAAACTCAATGGGGTTTGCTACCCCATGTTCTATGAGGATTTAGCGTCCCCATGCAGTCTACTATCACCCCTCAAAATTTGTCGGTCGAATTCGGCGCAACACCCAGTTCTCTCTCTCTCTCAGTGCGACATTAATAAAAATTCTTACTCATTCACTTATCTAAGTAGAGTGAAAAATATTTCAATTCAGATATATATATTTGATTTTTCAAAAAACGAAATTTAAAATTGATCACCATTGGTTTAGTTTGTTACCAATAATAAAAAATATTGTGTCTTACTAACTATTAAGGTATACGAATACGTTGAAATGGCCAATTTTTGCAAAAAATCACATTTTGAGTTTTTGATGTTATAGAATAAAGCAACTATTTAGCTCTATAAATCTGTTCTTATTTTGTTCCTAGGTCACTTAGAATTCAAGATATTTAACAATTAGTAGAGCGCGGGAAACCGGAAGTAGGTATTTAAATAGCCGGAAGTCAGCATTTAAATGCCCTTAAACTGGTCAAACAAGATTTAAAAACATTATTTTTTTTAAGTATAATTTTAAAAAATCTTTTGATAATATTAAAAATAATTATACAATTTGAAAGTATTTGACAAAGTGAATCTGGCAATATTTGTTTTGTTTACTTTCAGCTTCATTTGATAAAAATTCTGCGTATTTAGTTACAAAACAAAAGTTATCAAGTATTATTTGTGTTTGTGTTAAAACACAAGTGAATTAATAGCTCGCATTACTATTTTATAATTATGGGAAATAACAGAAATAAAAGATATTCCCGTAAACGTCAGTTCAAAGGAAATAAGTTCTGCAAAAGAGTTTCAGTTTTCAACAACGAAAAGATAAGTATCAATTCAAGTATTCCAACTGCAAGTGAATCAAAGCTAATTAATTCTTTGAAACCTGCAGATGTTCCAGAAGACAATGAAAAAAATGTTATTTTTAACTTAGGAGTTTTGTACAATATAATATATATATATATTTCATTATTATGCTGTCCTGTGTGTTTTGAAAAAAAGTTAGTGTTGTACAAGACTCTGTGTTTGGGTTAGCTTTAAATATGACTTTGAAATGTGAAAACTGTGACTATTCCTTCTCATTCTGCACTTCTGAGAAAGTAAACAAACTGCATAGTATCAATCTTGCATTTGTTTTTGGTATGAGAATCATTGGTAAAGGACATTCTGCGGCTAAAAAACTTTGTTCTGCTATAAATATAGATGTACCATCTACAAGAGCATTTGGTTTCCTGGAAAAAAAGCTTGAATTTGCTGCTAGCAACGTAGCATGCAATACAATGAAGGAAGCTGCATTGGAAATTAGAAGTAACGAAACTGATACTGAATTTTCTCAATGTGGTGTGTCGGTGGATGGCACATGGCAACGAAGAGGATATTCCTCCTTGAATGGATGTGTCTGTTATCTCGATAGATTCTGGAAAGGTGTTAGACGTTGAATTTATGTCAAAAGTGTGTAGACTTTGCAATTCCAAAAACAAAAAGTTAAACAACATTCATAATTGTGCAAAACATATAGGGTCATCTGGTGCTACGGAACTCCTGGGTGTTTATCGTATTTTCGAACGATCTGTCGAAATGAGAAAATTACAGTATGTAAATTTTTTTGGCGATGGAGACTCTAAGGGGTATGCCTCTGTAAAAGATATTTATGGTAAGAATACTGTAGCAAAATACAAGTGTATTGGACACATACAAAAGCGTGTCGGAACAAAACTGAGGAAACTGAAATCCAAACGAAAAGATCTAGGAGGCCGAGGAAAACTGACGGATGCCTTTATCGATAAGTTACAGAATTACTATTCCATTGCTATCCGTGACAATGTAAATAATTTACAAGGCATGCAACGGACAGTCATTGCAGCATTTTTCCATTGTTGCTCTAATGCAAAACAACAAATGCATGGCCAATGCCCTGTTGGACCGGATAGTTGGTGTAAATATCAACAAGCCGTATCAAAGGATAAGATCTACATCGATAAATCTAAAGGATTTCCCCCAAATCTGATCAACATAATCAAACCAACATATATGAAGTTATGTGATCAAAACTTATTAGCAAAATGTTTACCAGGAAAACACAAAACTCTAATGAATGTTTCAATGGAATCCTTTGGAAATTTATTCCAAAAGATGTTTTTGTTTCATTAACAATACTGCGATTAGGAGGATACATGGCTGTAATTCAGTTCAATAAGGGATTTCAGGGATTGATAGATATCTTGAAACATTTCGGAGTGACTGTTGGTGTATTAACATTGAAAGGTTTTTCAGAACTTGATGAAATTCGAAAAACAGATTCTAAACGACATTCTCTGACTGTGGCAAAAGTTGCCAGAAAAAAGTACATTAGCTAAAAAAAAAAAAATGATTAAAAATGAGCTGATAGAAGGTGTAAGCTATAAAACTGGTGAATTTTAAGTAAGTAATTATGTAAATAAGAAAAATATGTGATAAATTGTACTAAAAATGCATTTTCTCAAAATAACTTTTCGTATGTTTTGAAAATTTCAAAAATGATAAATCAAAATATTACCATTAAATAACTTTGAAACTTGGTACATTTTTTCTCACAATGTTTTCTAGGGCCTGAAGTAAAAGAATGATCATAATAAGAATAATTTTTAAATTATGGATTGGTATTTGTGTAACGGTGTTGTAAAACATGGCAAATTTCTTGTTTTGGCTTCTCGATTAGTTGTGGAATTTTTATTTATTTATATAATCATAAGATTTTACTCCAGGCCCTAGATACACACATAATGATTATTTTGATACTAAATTTATACAAATTGAGTCCATGGATTTTCATGTAGAATTTTTTAAATGTCTTTAAAATTTCTTCAAAATTTCCAACAAATTTATCAATTTTCTGAAACTTGAAGGATTTATTACAAATATGAGCTAAGTATAGTTTATTTATATATAAACTGAAGTTAAAAAGAGTATAATTTTTTTTCTAAATGATGTTTTTTAAAAAAAGGGCTCCGAACGTATTCGTATACCTTAAAGGATCATTGTTTTAGCTACCGCTCAATTGTTATACTAACAATTTTCCCATCCATCAATCCTGTGTGCGCATGTGCGTAGGTATTCTACTTTGACCTGTATTGCCTTGCTGTTTTCTTACATATTGCAAAGTAATAAGTTAGAATTATACGCATTTAGTACACTAATAATGATATGTGTATGAAATTAGTAATTGTTTACGGATTTGTAAAGGAATAATAATACTACAATCTGAGTTTTGTTTTGGAGTTTATAATGTTTGTTTGTGTGTGTGATCTGCATTTTTGTTACGATAGAATTTGTACAATAAAAACTTGTTGAATAGAGTTAATTTTGTGACTTTTATTTATAAATGAAGTACTAAAATAGATTGTTAAACCTCGAATAGGATATTAACCCTTAAAAAATATGAAAGTTTGAACAAAATTCGCCCAGAGAAAATGTGATTCAAAAGAAGTATGAAGCAAGGGAAGAATTTTATTATTCCCATTAATGCTGTTAACTTAAAATACGTATATTAATTTTTTAATAATGTCGCTTAAATGAATAATACTATTTCTATTATCCCATTGGGATCATTTTCCCCCAAGGTGCTTTTAAAAGGGGGAAATTTCTTTTTTTAACGTTCTTGAAATATTAATTAGGATTGAAAAGAGCATCTAATTTGAGCGTGTTATAAATTTTTCTTAAATGTTAACTTAAATACTGCCGTGTTAACTTTGATTTTATAACCATTTAAGTGAGTTTACAATATTAAGAAAATATCAAACCTCAATTTGTAAATTAGAAACCGTAGGAAACTTCCATTTATATATATATATATATATATATATATATATATACCATACATCAAAAAAAAAAAAAAAAAATATATGCACCCAGAAGAAATTACGAAACTCGGCAAGAATGTAGTCTGGTAAGAGATATGCAAATGATTAAAATTTCGAAGCCAATGAGACAAGGCTAAGTGTTTACGCGCATATTATAGTTTAAAAGAAAATATCCAAACGAATCTGATGACTTTGATAGACGATATTGAGACTTAGGATGTCTCTAAGACGTAACCGGCGGCAGTACGAGCAACGGATAGAATAGAATCGGCCGTACCTCGGTCGGAGCGAAAGTTGCTCGGTGTTGGCAACAGTGGATCACAGAAGGTAGAGTGTATCGCAGAGGGTCAGGACGTCCCAGGAACACAATTGATCGCGAGGATCGTGCAATGCTGAGTGGCCACTTCGGCACCAACAACGTCGCTAGCATCGATTCAACGCCACTTACCTCCCTTCCAGACATCCAGTGCCATCAAGATAAACCATACCGATTGAAAAAGAGCCGACGTCCGCTAAGACGCTTACCACTGACCCCACATCATAGGCAGTGTCGATTCGGGCATGGAGTGTGTGACAGACTGGAGACGTGTCATCTTCAGTGATGAATTTCAGTCTCAGTGATGATGATGACCACCGCACACGTGTCTGGAGGCGCACCGGCCAGCGGTCCATCCGGCATTTATTGTCGAGCGGCATACAGCTTACGAATCTTTAGTGGTCCTTCAAGGCACTTTGACAGCTCGCAGATACGTGGACGATATTTTAACGCCGATTTAGTCGCCAGGTGCCATTTATCAACAGGATAAATGCGCGACTCTCCCAACAATGTCTTCAAGATATGACGTCTAACAGGTCACCAGATCTTTCGCCAATAGAGCATGTCTGGACGCGCTGGGAAGGCAACTGCAGCCGTCCCGAGATACAGGAGAATTAACTGCGCAGATGCAAAGACTATGGCAGGATCTTCCACAGGGGTCATAAGTGATCTAATTGAATCGATGCCACGCCGAATTGTATAGCTGCCAGAACTGATTTTTAACCTTTGCAAGCTGTAACCGCTTAATAAAATGATATTTTGATCTGAATTTTTAATCATTTGTTTATTTTCATATACACTACATGCATTCGTGAATGTAGCTCAGCATATATTTTTTTGAACAGAGTGTATATATATATATCCATATTTAAAAAAACTTTCATGATAATGTAATAAATTTATCTATACATTAGCTGTAAAAAGGGGTCTTAAAAGATGAATTCAGCTGAAGAGGAGCGCGAAGAAATTTTATCCAGCACTTTATTGAAGAAAATGTGATCGTGGATTTCTCCAGTAATTTCAGAAACTATATGGTAGCAAATTTAGTCGCCAAAAATGATGGTAACTTGGCTGTACAGTATTTTGCGAATTTTCTTCTGAAACGGCATTATAATGTAAGGAACGAATTGCAAATATTACAATTTTTATCATAAAATAAATACAACAGAATGGAATATTAACGTGTACTAAACATCCAGATATAAATTATTTACATTATTTAAGATGAAACAATAGGGAGATAAACAATTACACAAAATAGGCTCTCTCTATATAAAAAAGGTTTTGTATGATGCTGTAAAAATAGAACTACATAATATATGGGAATGGCAGTTTTGAAACTTGAGCAATGAATATAAACAGTTGTATAATTTATACACTGGGGTTTGGTTCACACTTAGGCTGACAACGGGTGTCGTCACCTAGTCAAAAATTAAAAAAAACTATTAAATTGCAAATACATCACATGAGATAAATAAATTAAAAGTAAAGAATATATATATATATATATATATATATATATATATATATATATATATATATATATATATATATATATATATATATATATATACAATTTAATGGAAAGCCCCGAGACATAAAATTTGATTAATCCACAATAAGGTGACAATGTGGATTTCATGTGCTCTTTTTATTTCTTCTTTAACATTTTTTACACGCTCTTTTTTTATTGCATAAAATTATTAAACAATGCAATGTTTTTTTTCAATAAAAATCTTTTAACAGATTTTTTAATTTTTTTTCCTAAATACGTTTATTGCTTTTCTTTACATTTTAATACAGTGAGAGTAATTTTTATATTAATGTGTCATATTAATTCAAAACTAAAACTTACTTTTCATAACGGTTTTCCTTTTTTGAACCCCACGTGATAAACAGAGCGATTGTTAAAATTGGAATATGATCTCTAAGTTGCACTATTAGACCTTGTGACGGGCTCACGCATCTTTTCTTTAGCATGTCCTTAGGGTTCTTTGGGCCAGAATTAATGGCAACTCTTTTCCAACCAAATCCAAGAAGGGAAGTGTGAATGAAAGATGCAAATGAATAAACTTTTAAATATCGGAACTTAGAGTAAGCGGTATGGCAATGTAAGGTAATGTTTGACAATGGATGCTAGTTTGTGGCAATTGATGGTTATTATAGTTCGTGGTTCAAGTCTGAATGAGTTTTGCGTGACGTGAATGCAAGTTATTAGTGATAGAATATATGAAAGCCAAGTTGCACACCAGTGCATACAAATACAAGATTAAGCATAGACCAAGATTGATCGTTTCTCCAAGCTGTAATAGGGTAGGATTGATTATTTAATATTAGAATCGGGGATTAGACGGTTCGCTTATTGATAGTGGTCTGAATTAGATTAAGTCTTATTATAAATATATATACATATATTGTATGTTGCGTATTTTGCCATCGTAGATTCTCTCATATTAATTATTATAATTTAATTTGTTAAAGGTTTAAGTTGAATATCTTAATAAAGTCATATTAAGATAATGTTTGATTTTAGTTCTTTCGTAAATCCTACACCTCTAACTCCCGCTGATACTTCGAGAGATGTTCTTCCGAGGGGAGGAACATCACAATGGCGCCCAACGTGGGGCACGAACCCACGACCCCGAGATTAAGAGTCTCGTGCTCTACCGACTGAGATGAGTGGAAATTTCTGTTTAAATTATTAAATGCATTCTTACAGTAGGATGTCAAGTTGCGAAAACCTTTATTTAAAAAATTTCATAACTACTGTATTAAATTTTAAATTTAAGAGTTTCTGGACATATAAGATGAAATGTCTTTAAAATTTATATACATTACACTTCCTTTTTTACAACTCTGTTTAATAACTTATGTTTTTAAAAAAACTACATTTTCCCAGTTTGTTTGTACGTTTGTAGTTTAACAATAGGAAAATGACTGTCTATCAACTAATGGAAAATTTTTTTTTAAGTGATTATGAAACAGTCTTAAATTTGTAAGTGTTTGCAACAATTTAAACTATAAAATCAATTTTTATAAAAGCTTATTATTCAGAAACTATTGAATATAGTTTTTTTAAAACTTGAAATTCCATGATGATATAATAATTACAGGGAAAATAATCCGCATTGGTTAAATTATAATTTAAGTTACTTCATCAACCTAACATAATACAGTTCATTTCGATCCTTTAACGATTACACCAATTTTTTGTCCAGACAGAATAGAAATTAAATTAGCAGTTTAAGTTGGCCATTTTTGCGACTATATTTTAAATTACAATTCAATGATTTCTTTAGATATTTGTAATCACAAACTTTCAGATAAGTTCATATTAACTTTAAAAAGTTTTGAAAAATGAAAACTTTTAAACAAAAATAACACATCGCTTCGCTGTTGTCACGCGACGTTATACTATAGTATCAAAGGAAGCAGCGACAATGTTCACCATACAGACATCCGTGCTGCTTCAGACGTCTCCGTACTGTCTATGTGGATACTTTTCATTCTGAAAACGAGCCCACCTGCTGACTCAAGGCCCTTGATGGGACTATATGATCCTGCAAGGCCGACTTGTCAACATGTTTGCCCTCTGGAGCGTTAGCAGCCAGAAACCCTTGATGCCCTCCATAACATTAAATATAATCATCCTAAACTCATCGATTCCATATTCGCATGGCAGTCCATGGTTTCCTTACAATACGAGTAGCAATATCTCGGTACGTTAAATCTCTTTCATCATAAGCTACGGTACTGAGACTATCGAATTTCAATACGTACAAATAGACATTTCTCCTAAAATGAAGAATAACACGACCTTTTCACAAACAAACAAATTCAAATTGCGATTTCCGAATGAGAAACCCATTGCGTAATTTTCCTTTCATGCAAAGTTTGGGATGCAATTTCTCCCACTGGGTACGTTTAATTTCTCTTGAATGCTAATCAATTACAGTGATATACGTGTAACACAGTGTTTCTAAAAGTGTGGGGCACGCACCCCTTTGGGGCATGACAACTCTACGAGGGGGGGCGCGAGCATATTGAAAAGTCGAAAACAAAAGATTATTTTAAAAAAAATTATTAATTTTCTGAAAGTAAACAAGCAAAATATATTCTGACATAGTAAAAAATAAAATACACATTTATACCGATATATTGCACTTATAAATGCATCAGGTGCTACAGAATGTATTTTATAATTAATTTAACAATACTAAGTTAAGAACAAGTTTAATAATTACCAATGATCCCATGGGATTCTAATATATAAAATTACATACAAAAACTAACACTTATATTGACAACTTGTACGGTTTATAATTAATTTCTTAACCACCGAATTCAAGTTACGCTATTGGCCAACCGTTTTCCACGTAGGTGCGTGTATGTGATGCATTGGGGGGGGGGGAAGAAATAAAGAAGCAAAAATTATATCTAAAATACGTAAATCCTTTGTTGCAAACATTGTCAAGGTCATTTTATTGCATTCCCAAACCTTCGGAATAATTTTGAGGAAGCAGTGCACAGAAAAAAATCGTACTTCGGAAAGACGTATATATACGTCCGGGGCAATTAACGCTTTGACTGAGCGAAACGTTTGTATACGCCGGTGGCAGTTAAAGTCGTATCGTAGTTTTTGTGGCAAAGTATAGTATTATGGAATTCAATACATTGTTATTTTATGAGGGGGGTGCGATGAAAATTGTGATTGAATATTGGGTCGTAAACATTGAAACTGGGGAGCACTGGTGTAACGTGAAAATAATTAAGACGAAACATCGTGCTTAAAACGAAACAATACAGCAGTCCCGACAAACTAATACGTATTTTCATACATTTCTTTCTCTTAGCACCAAACAGAAAGTTTCTGTATTATTGGCCTTTCTGATGTCCTACTGTATCCTCGAAAGAATTCGTTGAAGTAGATGATGATAATGTGTTAATGATATTGTGTCCAATTATGGCAGGCAAAGGCATTTTGAAGTTTGTTCAGTCTCCTCAGTTTCGTGTTAAATGATGCTCTCTATGCCAGCATGCCTTTCTTTTCATGCGAATTTGATATATTCGTATCATTCCTCCTTCAGGTTTTGCAATTTTAATAAATGTAATCGAAGTACGCGCAATTTTATTAACAAATACACTTGATTAATTGATTTCAAATAAATGAAAGCTTATGACGGGGCACAGGTTCTTTCAGACAGTACAACAATACAGTCACTGTTACTAATTGTTTTTAAGTTACACATAATGTTCTTTATACAATCTTTAATATAGCACTAGCTACATGGCCCGGCGTTGCACGGGCTTTTTTAAGTGCATATCTTTTTGCACATGGAAATTTCACCTTCTTATCTCAGAGTCAGCACTTCCTGGTGTGTATGTGTGATTTCTGTATAATGTCCTTAAAATTCCCTTTTTTGAAATTTCTTTAACGCCTTTGTTCCTTCGGACGGCTCTGTTTCCCCTCCGTTTAGCCCAGCATTTCACGAACTTTTTCGGGGAGTTTGACTTTATTGCCATAGAAATTTCCCTTTCCATCTCGATTCCAGCATTTCTGAGTGGTCGTGTAAGCGTGATGTGAGTGATTGTCATTAAAGTTCCCTTTTTCAACATTTCTTTCCCTTTTTTTCTTTTTCAGACAGTTTTCTTTTGTCTCCGTTTAGCCCGGCGTTGAACGGGTTGTTTTTCCATCTCCCCCTACAAGCATAAGATCTTTTTCCAAATTTCTATTTTGTATTAATAATTCACAATATCTATGACAACTTTTAAAACCCTACTCGCTATAGTCGTAATAAATCAGGTTGAGTTCGCTACTTTTCCGACTTTCCGCAACTCCACTGTTTTCTGTTTATTTAGAGGTCATTAATTACGAATGTGCAAGAGGTTAGGCGCCAATAGTCTAACGAATTCTTTTCTTTGGATTTTACAAAATAAAAAAAGAATTTCTCTACCGTCTTCAGATCAGGCAATGAATTATTGTATAAATCGCATTCATCATTTTTTCCCCTACAAAAATAAATCTTTATTAGAAACTTATTCCATTTCGCATTTTTTAAATAACAACCGAATGAATTGAAAAATTCGTCGCTTGACAACAATAAAAATTCTCGAACTATTTTCTGTTTTCAGATTAATGTGTACGATTTGGTAATTTGTTGTTGTTGCAACGTTTATTGTGAGGAAACAATTTTCAGATGGTTACCTAGGTAACGGTCTGGGAAAATTTATTGTACTTATCAAAATAAATGTCACATAAAAATTCAAAACCCTACCTTTCTAGGAATTATTTTTCTATTATAATTTAGAATATTCATCGCGATATAGTTATCTCAATTCAATTTGTTTCTCATTGTTATGTTTTATTTTACAGATTATTAATGAGATTGAAATAAATAATAAATTGCGCTTATATATATAGTATATTTCATTGTCCTTATTTTAATAAAGATATCTAAATTTTATTTTCTTATATGTTAAACACAAGTGAAGGAAATAAGTTATTTAGATGGGGATGTGTGTGTGAATATAGAGAGTGCTATGTAAAGGATATTTCTGAATAAATTGTGTTGTAACGAAGCAAAGGTAAAAAATTTTGTTTTCAATATTTTTGAAATTTGTGTATGATCAAATCGCATTAATTTTAAATCTGTTCTTGTAGTTAGTATTCCCGGGCTAGGCAAGGTTGACTCGACCTTCCATCCCTACTGCCGTGTCGGTAAATGAGTACCAAGTTTGCTTGGTGACTTAAACACTGAGGGTCTTGCTTCAGACTGACCACCTGATCCGGACATCTGCTCATGCACCTCAGCGCCTAATGGTCCCGTGTAATGGGAAGGACACAGTAGGCCCTGGCTCTCATGGGCTGTTGCTCCACTGAGTTTGAGTTGGTAGTATTTGCATTTATCAAATTTAAGTAATAATGCTTCAATATTAATTGATCTTTTAAGCATTTTAAATTCTAAGAGTTTTCATGATTATTGGGCAAAATTCCATTAGATAACATAAGTATAAAATTTCATTTTTATCTACATATTTGTGTAGATAGTATAGATGTTAAAATACTGAAATATCAATATTTTTAGACCTAAACAAAAGAAACAAGCTTTAATTTCTCTAAATCTTTTATCTCAGTTTATTAAACTTGTATTTTACAATGAAAAATAGCTACTTTTGATAAAAGATTTTCTTTAATTAAAAAAAAATATTCTCGATCAAAAATAGGAAGTATTGCAGTTCTGGTATATAGTCCCTGACGTTGAGTGATAAATCGCCTAGATTTAAGCTTAGTTTGGGAGTACTGATTTTAACACGTCTTTTTTCTGTTTGTCTCTTCAGTTATTCTTATATATATTGTGTAAATAATAGAAAAAATAAGTTTTGTATCTGATTTCGTGTAAGTCTTCTGCTTGAATTTTATACAATTTCCCTTGAAAATTTCCAAATGAAATTCGGGGGATTATATAACTTCTGTAAAGAGAATAATTTATTATCGTGCAATCTCTGCATGCATTTCTTATCCTTATGCAAACAATACTTTTTAAAGCAAAATGAACCGACAGTAGAAAATAAGAAGTTAAATCAAACTGTTACGTAGAATGAATGCTTCCATCGTATACCGATTCATATTTTGCATTGACCAAATGCAGTTATTTTTTGTTGAACATTCTTGTCTCATGCAAAGGTGTGATTCATCTGTCTAAAAATATTTAAAATTTGTTGAGATTTGCATTCTATTTTTTCCCTAGAATTTCACTACCTAAGTTATATTTGATGATAGCAACTGTATCTATGGTTTGTGTAAGGACACTGACTAAGTGTTCCATTTGAAATACATTTGTGACGGGTTTTCATCGCGATTTCCATTAATGTCCTCTTGGGGTTCTTTGGGGCCAGAATCGCAATTCTTTCCAACCAATTCCAGAAGAAGAACGAGAATGGAATCTTATAAATAGTAGAAGTTCAGCGTTCACGGGGTGGCTATGTGAAGTTGCTATATGAAATCTATGTTTACGATTAAATGCAATTAAGTTAAAGTTAGAGGAAATTACTAGTTCAAGGATTAACCTACCCATACCTGTGTATTTAAAATAAAGGTGGATACCGTTCCACAAGGATTAAAGCCACGTCAGTACAACAAAGAGAGTAACTGTTACCTAGGATTTAGCGGTAAGCGTCTTCAATTAAGATATAAGGAAACTACGTGTATTAAGGAGTTTAACAGTAATCTGTAAAGTTAGATATAGTGGTTAATTACGAGATTATTGGGTAATACGAATTGTATCTTCTCACTCCAGATCCGCTTTCTATAATTACTA
Source organism: Trichonephila clavipes (assembly GCA_019973935.1). Taxonomy (NCBI): domain Eukaryota; kingdom Metazoa; phylum Arthropoda; class Arachnida; order Araneae; family Nephilidae; genus Trichonephila; species Trichonephila clavipes. The sequence continues at coordinate 124,984 of BMAU01021313.1, forward strand.
TTATCATTGTGTATAGTGAATAAGTTAAGATCTTAATAAACAAATATTAAGATGAATGATGTCTGGCTCTTCGATTTTTCCTACAGATACAGGTCACGTGGATAATGTAGAAATGGGCACCCACGGGCGAATGTGCCTCACACATTGACTTACCAGACTTAGTCCTTTTCCAGTCTGAGAACATAATTTTTCTCCATGAAGAATCCTGAAATTATTTTCTTCTTAAAAGTTTCCATGATAAGTCAATGAGAGTTTTCTACTTAGCGATCCTCCAGTTGAAAATGGTATCACATGAGTAATTGCAAAATATTTCCTGCAAAAAATAATATTTTTGCGATTATTTTTCTTTTTAGATTATACGCGTTAAAGTAAATTATTGATTGTTTTTGGTTGCTAAGCTGTGACACCAGTTATATATTTGTTGTGCTTTAACATTAAAGAATAACTGCATTTTTTACAGATAAAGTTTAAATGTGATTTTAGTGATATAAACACATATTTTACCCCAAAATTTGGAGTAATTATTGGTTATTTTTTATCTTTTGTTAAAAGGGTATCTATCTCTTCCAAATGATCTATTTCTTTACATAGTAGGTCTTCAGTCGTCCCAGGAAACGAATCCAACGTTGGACAATGCCGGACAAGACGACTATAACAGTTTGGCAAGCGCTGACACAAATCAAATTCATAATTGATGACAAGAATAACGTGTGGTGATATTTTAGATGCGTTTTTCAATTCCTACTATTGGCTCACAATCTCTATATATTTATTTATATACATATATATTTATTTATTTATCTTGGTGGAATTTTCAATCGTTAATAAAATACATTTTAACGCGCTCAATTGAGCTGAAATTGTATGTTCAGGACTATTTTGTATGACAATACAATAATATAATAATAATTAATAAAAATTAATTGATTAAAACTAATTATTTAAAGAATTACAAACACAACCACATTGACATCATTTTTGGCGACTTAGTGACCCTTTTGGCGTCTTGTATCAAAACTTGAAAAGGTTTTTTTTCTCAAGTATTCAGTTGAACTGAAATTTATATACACGATTGTTTTGGATGACAATACAATACTTTAATGACAATTAATAAAAATTAATTACCACTTAATGCTGTGATTCTGTCCTATGTATATACATACTTACATTAATTGTAACTATTTAATGAAAAGAAGCTAAAGTAAAATTACTTTTTGTTGATCTAAGTAGGAATTGATTAAAAATTTTTTTTTTCATATTACTTGTTTTTAGAAATGTAATAATTATATTTTAAAATTAAGAAGGCACGGCACGATTTACGCAAAGTTTCTCACTCTATTGATTTTCGTAATTCTTTTGGTTGCCCCATATGCGTATGCATTATGTAAAACAGATTTTGAATTCAAAATTTCATAAAAAAGGCTAATCATTTAACTTTTAAGAAAAAAACTTAAAATGTGAGATTTTAAAATGCTACTCATCTAGCAAAAATTCACGCACGCACATGAAATTAGATTTACAAGTACGTTGAACTGTGTCTAAGATTTATTGGTGTGGTTTTTGTGGTAACCTGATTGGTATTCGTACAATACTTCATTTTATGTATGATTATTGAAAATTCCATAAAAAACTAATACATTCTAAATTTAAGATGTCCGTACACCTCCAAAACGTCATTTTCGTCAAAATTTTTGATGTTTGAATTTCAATGTTATTTTAAAATATGAATTAGTTTCTTTAAAATGGTGTTTAAATTTTGTTTCTATCTTATTTAGAACTTAAGTTATGGGGATTTGTATTTTACTCAATAGCTACTTTTTGAAACCGGAAGTACAAGTCGGCATTGAGGAATAATAAATAAAAAAAATTGTTTTACATTTTTATTTTCAAATTATCATTTAAATACACAATAGTAGGAAATTTAAACGCTTTAAAATATGAATTTGAGTTTTCAGAATCATCAAAAATATAATTGGCGACAGGTTTTTATTGATATTTTTATTTAGAATCTGGCAGAAAAATAGAGTGCTTTATTGTTTATTTATATTTCCTTATGATTGCGTAGCTCTTTATAAGTTTCTGTTCCATCCTTTTTTTTATTGCTAAAAATTTTAATTTTTTTTTCATTTAAAGTGGGTAATGCTAAACGTAGAATTAGTGCAAAGAGAAAACGCCAATTTCGAGGTAATGGATCTACCAATAAGCATTAAAAAAAAGCAGCTCAACATCTACCAACGCCAGTTCTTCAAAAATTAAAATACCTGCTGTCTTTGATGAAGAAATAGCACAATATGAACGTAAACCACTTACTGGTAACAGAATAATTGATGTATATGTCCTTTTAAATTTGTTTTTACATTTATGTTGCTCAAGATGTACCCAAGAAGGTTTATCACTTTCTGAGGATTCCAGATATGGTTTGTGCTCAAGTTTTGGTATAAGGTGTAAACATTGTGATTTTTACTCAGGATTTTCTAGTTCAAAGAAAACTTTAATCTGTTCTGAAGTAAATACAAGATTTGTTTATGGTATGGGACAAATTGGGAAATGTTTTCCTCCTGGGTTTAAATTATGTGTGGTACGTTACATTTACCCAAGCTCAGTAAAACTGCGTGCACTAATTATGAGAATAAACTCATGTGTGTGTCTGTGATTTTAGAAGTTAGTAAACTATAAAACTATAAAGCTTCTGAACTGTTAGTACTACATCCTTCTAAAAATAAAATTGTTGAATGTGGCGTTTCAGTTGATGGAACGTGGCAGCGTAGAGGTTACACTTCAATGAATGGGTGTGTTGCAGTTTTGTCAGCTGACACTGGTAAAATAGTTGTTCTAGAAATTCAGTTGCAGGTGCATCTACCAGATGCTGAGTAACTTTGGTCAAAATAAGACTAGACGTCTTTCAAGATAATTCTTTTATTCTACTGAGGACGGCACATTAAAATACATAAAAAATAAACGTTCGGCAACCGCCGAGCGTCCAACCAGTACTCTGAATATATTCGTCAGCTCGCAGACTGACGTCACAAAAACAACGCCGCCTAGCGGCACTTTTATTTCACTTCATTTTGCAACATCCTCCCCCCTTGAGACTCGTAAAGAGTCTCAAGCACATAACAAATTCTATTAAATAAATCCAGTCTCTTTGGTTTCTTCACACATCTCCCGGATGAAGTATATTTTTTAAATATTACCTCATCGGGTGACAGAGTTTCAGATACAGTGGGAATTGATTCCTCCATACCCCTTTGAAGATTTTCATTTGAGCGTATCTCTAAAGGGTAGATACGCTGTATTGGTCGCAACATTTTTCCGTGTTGAGTTTTAAGTCTAACCGTTCGAATTTCGCCATCTCGCCCTGGAATTAATTCAATAATTTTGGCTAATGCCCAGAACAATCGTTTTTTGTTATCATCTCCAACTAAAACTACTTCTCCAATCTGAGGATCATGCGATTCCTTTTCATTATGTTTCTGTATAAGTTGACTAAGGTATTCATTCCTAAAGCGTTGGCGTAGATCTTTTAACAACTTACTCCGATATTTTATTCTTTTGTTAAGGCTGTTCGAATTTAATTCTTCAATATCCTCAATGTTTGAGTTTTTATTACTGATAAGAAACATGCTAGGTGTAAGAGGAATCAATTCTTCCGGATTTTCTGACACATATGTTAATGGTCTACAATTTATAATGGATTCACAATCACAAAGCACAGTATACAATTCATCATAGTTTAACACTGATCTACCCAAAGTACGCTTTAACAATTCTTTTACAGTGAGGACCAGCCTTTCCCACCAGCCTCCCCACCAAGATGCAGTAGGTGGGATAAATTTCCATAATATTTTTGGAGTTCTAGTTTCTTCCACTATTTTGCTCCAATTCAATTTTGATAGATCATTAAAAGCGCCTCGAAAGTTAGTTCCGTTATCGCAATAGATTGTTCGTGGCCGACCACGCCTAGCAATAAAGCATCTAAGGGCCAAAAGAAAAGCATCAGAAGTTAGGGAATTAACAAGTTCAAGATGAATAGCACGGTATACCGCGCAAGTAAACAAAGTTATCCACACTTTTCTTCCATCTTTCAAAAATAAAGGCCCCGCCAAATCTATTCCTACGATTTCAAAAGGTGCACAGTCTGTTACTCGGTCTGGTAGTAAAGGCGTTGGTTCGCTTGACAGGGATTTAACTTTAAAGCGTTTACAGAATATACAATTATACAGAACATTTTTTATAGCTTTCCTAGCTCTAATTATCCAATATCTTTCTCTTAACAAACATTGCATCATTTGAATTCCCGCGTGACAATTTTTCTTATGTACATCTCTAATTAATAGCTTAGTAAGTTCACACACACATTTTTCTGGTAACAATATTGGGTACAAAAATGATCTTTCATCATCTCGATTAAGTATTTTAGTTTTCACCCGTAAAATACCTTCATCATCTATGTAAGTCTCAATATAATTTGAAGATTTCGCATCAGGAAGGTAATAGCTCTGAACTAAACGAATTAATTTCTTTTCAGAATTTTCAATTTCTGATTGTGAAAGTTCAGAATCCTTACATTTTCCATTCAACAAAATACAATTATTCACAAACCTTAAAATCCATGAAAAAACTCTAATCATTTTATTATAATCAGATATAGCATACAAATGCCAAGGAGGTGCGTCTCTTGAGAGATCAATATTTACCACTTTTAATTTTTTTCCTTTCCAATTCTACTTCCTCCGAATCGCCAGGAGTTTCTCCAAGAGGCCAATATTCAGGGCTTTCTCGCAACCACAAAGGTCCTTCCCACCACCTAGAGATAAGCATTTGCCGAGGAGAACAACCACGCGATAATAAGTCTGCAATGTTAAGATTTCCGGGTACATGCTTCCATAAATGACCTCGAGTTAGTTGACGAATTTCTTTAACCCTATTTTCTACAAAAACGGACCAACTCCTTTTTTCCTTTATCCACCAAAGGGCTGTAGTAGAATCGGACCAAAATGTAATTCTTAAGTTCGGTAAATTAAGCGCATTGACAATAGAATTCGCAAGTCTAGAACCGATGCAACAAGCCATAAGCTCCAAACGAGGTATACTAAAAGGCTTTAGAGGGGCTACTCTGGCCTTGGCTCGAACGAGAGTTACCTTTACATCTGATTTAAACATTGATCTCACAAAGACGCACGCTGCATACGCCTCCTTGGAAGCGTCAACAAAAACATGTAATTCAGAAGTGGAATTAATTATCATACATCTTGACAAAGTAACATCTTTCAATACATACAAATCTCTAAATCATTTTAAAAATACATTTACATCCCTAGGAGCCAATTCACTGTCCCAAGCAATTTTCATTTTCCACAAATGTTGTATTAATAGTTTCGGAAGCAATGTAGCTGGAGTTAATAAGCCAATAGGATCAAAAATTTTCTGCACAATTGCCAAAATTAATCTTTTTGTGATTTTTGTTTCACAGGTCAAAGTATCCATATCTGTGCAGCACTTCAAGGTATCAGTTTCTAAATTCCAAATTACTCCCAAAACGGAAGTATCTCCTGAGCTTCTATCAACATTTTTGCCAGCCACATTGCTTTCAAAACCACGCAGGTTGAAACATCCATTCAACATGATCAATTTCGCATGTTCAATGAAACGTCCCAAGTGGCCATGTAACTTACGGAGTGCCTGCCCCGGAACGGGGCGTACCTCCCTCATCAGAATTTTAGAATTAAGGGCCGAAATAGTGATTTTACTTAAAATTAATTTTTTTTAAAAGAAATAATAAAAATGGGCAGAACAATTCTGCTGGAACGGCGACAGAGTGAATCTGTCGGCCGAAGAAACAGTCGCACCACTTTCCTGCGATCTGATTGGCCGAGGCCGTTCGCTCGCAGAGAAGTGGGCGTGTATGAAACGTCCCTGCTCGTCAGTATTAAACACACCAGATACACAATTGTCCACATAGAATGAACTTTTCAGTTTCTGAGCAACCTCTTCATGTTGAGGTTGACAATTTTCTAAAAGATGCATAATAGATGCATTCAGCAGAAAAGGGCTAGAAGAAACACCAAACACAACTCTGCAGTGCCTATACACGATCCGCCCTTCACTAGATGGGAAAAAAAATCTGAGAAAATCTCTGTCTTTCGGTGCTACAGACAGCATTAAGAAAGCCTTCTCTATATCCGCACTAATACCGATTGGATACATTCTAAATCGATCGAGAATATCAGGTATTAGCTCTATCAAATTAGTTCCCTTTAATAAACATTCATTTAAAGGTTTCCCTTTTTCGGAGGCCGAGGCGTCAAAAACGGGGCGAAGTTTGGTCGTTTGACTATCTAATTTAACAACTGGCCTGTGAGCCAAATAATGGCATTCTTTATTCAATTCTAAATCTGGTACGCGTTCAATAATGTTCAATTTTTCCCAATCCTGAAATACCTTTTGATAATCCATAAAAAATTTCCCACATCCAAATCTATTTATCATTCCTTCAAGTCGTTTCCAGACCAATTCTTTATTACTTGGTAACTTCAATGAGTCATACTTCCAAGGGAGTTCTACTTCATACCTTCCATCAGGAAGAATTTTAATTCTGTTATTAAAATCATTTAAGCTAAGTTCAGTTTTCTGTTTTTCAATTTCAGTAGGACTGGAAATTCCTAAAACCTCAAGTTCCCAAAGTTTATTAACTGGTATGTTCATAGAATGCATCGATAATGTTGTTACAATATTATCCTTTACACATGAACCCTTTCCAAATACTGTCCAACCAAGTTTCGTTTCTACGGCAGTTAAGCCGGACTCTAATTCTACAGAATTCCCTGTTAATAATTTTCCTAACACATCTGCACCGATTAAAAGATTTATTTCCGTTTCCCTTCGAAAAGAATCAGTAAATTTTATTTTCTTTCTTTTTAATTCATTCAAGACCTGTTTATCTTCAATCTTCGGAATATATCCGCAAATCAATTTTTCAGAAAGAGCTTCAAAACTACAAGTATACGTCTTATTTAAATTACTAACCTCTACCGGAAATATATCATGTTTTTTTGGTTTTGTTTCACTCCCCCCAAAGAGTGCATGAATCACTGTTTGCTTTTAAGCGGAAGTGCTTTTAGATGAGTTATTACATTTTCGCTAACGTAAGTACTTTGAGATCCACTATCAATCACAGCACGGATTAACTTTTCCTGACCTTGACACCGAATAATAACGCAAAGCGTTTGCAAAAATACAGTTTTGCTTTTACTGGAGTTAGAGAGAGAACTTTCCGATTTTGGAATAGATTTCGTTTTCATTTCTTTTTCAGAACACATGATTTCAAAGTGATGGTTATTACAATGAGAACAATTTAATTGATTTTTAATATTACAGAATTTACTTAAATGACCAGTTTTGAGACAAGAAAAGCATGCCCCTTTTTTAAACAATAAATTTTGCTTAACAGCTATTGTCATTTTCTTTGCTGAGTAACATTTTTCACTTGGATGCGACTTATTACAAAAATTACAGTTTAAAATTCTCTTACCTGGGTTGTCCATATTTACTAAAGCTGCTGCTGTCGTCGTTTCTACCTTATTTACCTGTGTTGCATGATAATCCTTTTTTCGTGGATTCTGGTGGGGGGTGAGGCCGGTCCGTGCCAAAAGAACCATCTCCTCTCCTTTCACCTCTTGCCGAAGAAAGTTCATCAACTGTTCTAAAGAACGGGATCCCTCGGATTCTGTTTGATGATTTCTGCTTCTTTCCCAGGCGACCAACACTTCCTCAGGCAGGCAGCTCTCCACTAAGGGCGTCAGAAAATCTCCGTATTTATCTTGAGTCTTCCCCAAGCTCTCCAAGGATCTCAATTTACTTTCAAGTTCATCATAAAGTAAGGGTAAATCTGCCTTCGCTCTTCCGGTAGCAGCATTTTTCATAACCAAAGTTAACAGGTCTCGAACGTAGATTTGTACTAATAAGTCTTCTCGTCCAAATCTTTCTTTCAGTTGATCTATCGCCTTTGGGTAATTTGCAGCAGTAGCAGGGAAACTTAGTACTAATCTCTCTGCTTTGGACCCTGGCTCCATCGATTGTAACAAATACTGCATTTTATCCTCTGCCGCAATTCCTCTATCTTCGTGTATCTTTTGAAATTGGCTCCAAAAGGTCAAATACTCTTTCGCCTCTCCATTGAACTTTTTTAGTTCGATTTTTGGGAGTTTAAATTTCCTTGATTCTTTATCGCTCGGAACAGTACACTGTTGCGACTTCAGTTCTATTTTCGTAGTAAGCTCCCAGAACTTTTCTCGGCAGATTTCAGCATCTTCCAAATCTTCAGCGAATAAATGCTCACCATCATCAGACAACAACAATGTTTCTGAAATCGCATTCTGGCAAGAGTCCATTCTCGCAAATTTATCGTTGAATTGAATTTTCAAAACCGAAAGTGTCTCAAAATTGCAGAGTTCCTGTGCTAATTCAGATTCGATTTTCTTCAAACAATTAGAAAAAGCCGTCCTCAGTCCTTTTCGTTGTGCTTTTAAAGCATTTAAATTCATTTTCGATATCAAAAATTCAGAGTTCAACTAAAATATTCAAATCCAAAGTACTCGAGTCCTGTCACGGACGCCACTATGTTCTAGAAATTCAGTTGCAGGTGCATCTACCAGATGCTGAGTAACTTTGGTCAAAATAAGACTAGACGTCTTTCAAGATAATTCTTTTATTCTACTGAGGACGGCACATTAAAATACATAAAAAATAAACGTTCGGCAACCGCCGAGCGTCCAACCAGTACTCTGAATATATTCGTCAGCTCGCAGACTGACGTCACAAAAACAACGCCGCCTAGCGGCACTTTTATTTCACTTCATTTTGCAACAATAGTGGACATTGAAATAATGCCGTCATATTGTTTTACTTCTATTGTTCTCACCAGCACAAGGATTTCTAAAATGCCAAGAAGCATTGAGTTGGAAACCTTTGAAACAGATCCCGCGTGCCATTGCAATTCCCAAGGTTCTGCGTTAAAAATGGAAGATGTTGGTGCTACTAGAATATTCCAATTTTCTATTGTCTAACGAAGCTTTAAATATGTTCATTATTATGGGATTCTAAGAGCTTTATCAGTGTCAAAGATATTTATGGGAAAGATAGCGTCACAAAATATGAATGCATCGGTCATGTTCAAAAGAAAGTAGGTGCGAGATTGCGCAAACTAAAGTCGAAAAATAAAAATCTGTCTGTTCAAGGCAAGCTTACCGACTCTTTTTTTTTTTGACCGATTGCAAAACTATTATGGGATTGCTGTTCATAGCAATGTTGGAAACCTGTCCAGTTTTCAGCAAAATGTCGCTGCGTTCAGCAAAATTTCATTGCTCGTCAAGTGTCGAGAAACCGATGCATGGGCAGTGTCCCATCGGAAAAGATAATTGGTGCTACTACCAGCGGGCACTGTCTAGCGGCAAAATGCCAAAAGAAAATATAGAGGCTTATCAAATGAAGTTCTAAACATGATTAAGCCTACATATTTAGAATTATGTACCTAAGAACTGCTTATATTGAATGCCTGCATGGCAAAACACAAAATCCAAATGTGTATTAATGGCATTATATGGCATAGAGTACCGAAAGAAGGCTTCGTGTGCCTCAAAACTTGGCATTGCATTGTTGGCATTACTGCATTGGATGCTGTAATACAATTTAATGAGGGATGCAAGGGTTGAGTTGACATTTAAAAAAAAAACTCAATATAACTTCTGGCTATTTTACTTTAAAATCATACAAACATCTTGACATCAATAGAATTAACGTTGCAGAACGACATTCAACACCAGATGTAGAGCAGCGTAGAAAAATTTTAAGAGCTTCAAGGAAAAAGAAAACAATGTTTTAGAGAGAAAAGAGGATATTATAAATCAGGAGCAGTTTAAGCAAATCTAATTGTGTTTAATATTAAAAATTACAGTTGAAAATTTATTTCTGATTTACCTCAAAATGAAGTTTTTTAACGTATTGGCATCTAACAACGTAAATATCAGAAAAAATTGCGAACCAAATTAGTTTAAATTTTATAAGTACACTCGAAGACCCGACAGACGTTGTCCTGTACACACATCTTAAATTCAACAATTCCAAATTTTTATGAATAAGCTTTAACAATCCGGACCGTTTTGAGTAAAATTTGTTTTATAAAGTTATTACAATGTCTGTCATTACACATGTACGGTTATCACAATTCAATCAATCGATAGCGCGTGTGAGTATGTGTATACTATGAGCGAAGTTAAATGTAAAGGCTGTGTGAATAAAAACTTAAACTTGTTTTAATTAAAGGTGAAAAATTTGAGACTTAAACTATTTTATAATAGGTATATTTATTAAATTGTACATAAATTGTATAGTTTTTTATGCACACTTCAAAACTCTTCAAACACTAATTACATCGGAGTGTAATAATTTAATTAACACACGATTTATTTCAACAAAATAATAACATGAAGTGACAAAATATTTTCCAACTGTCACAGCACCAACTGTCGGGACCAACTTGAATTATAATAAAAGATTTTTGAATATTCGATACTGCGATCTTAGCGCAGTCTGCCGGATCCAATGTAAAACATTCCAAGATCAACAATTTATAAATAATTAATTAAATAAGCATTTCTAAACCGAGTTATAAATCTAAATCATTCTCGAATCCAATTGAACAGACAAAAACTTTCATCAAAATCGGTCCAGCCGTTTAGGAGGAGTTCGTTACATACACACGCAAAGAAGAATTACATATATAAAGCTTATGTGAAAATATATTAATTAAAAACGCTAAAAAAAGCGTGAATCGTCAGCATTTTCGTAACAATAAAGACCGGGTTTGGCTGAAAATCAATTTCGACGCCAACTTACGTCTTTTTCAATTCCTACTATTAGATCACAATCTCTATACATCTTTTGTTTGTTTGTTCATTTATTTATTTATCTTGGTGGAATTCTCAATCGTTAATAAAATGCATTTTAAAGCGCTCAATTGAGCTGAAATGTAATGTACATGATTATTTTGGATGACAATACAATAATTTAGTTATAACTAATAAAAATTAATTGATTAAAACTAATTATTTAAAAAATTACAGCCACGTTGGCGACTTAGGTCAAAATTTGAAAAGGTTTTTTTCTCCCGTGTTAAAGCATTCAGTTGAAAGGAAATTTTATATACACGATTGTTTTGGATGACAATAAGATAATTTAAAGATAATTAATAAAAATTAATTACCACTTAATGTTGTGATTCTGTCATATGTATACACATATTGATATTAATTGCAACTGTTTAATAAAAAGTAGCTAAAATAAATTTTTTCTTGGTTGATCTAAGTAGGAATTGATTTAATTTTTTTTTTTATATTACTTTTTTGTTTATAACAATAGCGTTGTTACAACAATGCAGGTGAATTTTGAGTTGTATTTTTTGAATGTTTTTAATTAATACCTTTTTAGCTAATTGTAATATCGTACCGATTTGTGAATTTAAACCATTCTCGAATTTACTTGAACCCCCACAAAAAATTTCATCGAAATCAGTCCAGCCGTTTAGGAGGAGTTTAGTGACAAAAACACGCACAGAAGATTTTTATATATAAAGATTTGCTTTATAGATTCAAGGAACCTCTATCACTTTCATAATTATATCGTTGATATGTTTTTAGTAACTGAGGTATATATCATTCTCGTAATATTTTTTAATGATTTTTCAATTTTCTCTTACTCAAACTTGATAAAAATTGAACTAAATTGATTATCATAAGGAAAATAGTACCAGTCCTAAAAATGTTATGGTGATCAGCACCAAAATTACAGAAAAGTGATATTTTTGTTTACATTTGTGTTATGTGCGTTATTCTAATAATCACTTTAATTGCTATTTACACTATGTTTTACTCCCTGAAATTCTTTATGTACTACAAGTAACATATTAAATTTATTTTTCAAAGTTTTAAGTTATATTACATCAGTAAAAAGTGTTTTAAAAGCAAATATTACAGTTTTTCAAAAAATTTTCTTCGAAAGTGCACAGATACCTTAGTTATTTAAAATAAAATGTTGCTTTGATTTAAAAAGGCTTACCAACTGTCCTGCTGCTTAGTCTTTAGTTTTTTCTGGAAGACCTTTGAAGCTTATCAAGTGGTATGATAAATGTCTCAATATAATTGGTACTTATGTGGAAAAATAATGTTATGTCCTATCTTTACTGTCTCATTCTATTTTTTTTACTTTTTTATACAACTCTGACCACAGTCGACAGGGGAAACTTATTTTCCGACTCACCCTCGTATCTTTTAATCACCATATAAACTTGACACGCATTCATAATTTCATTTTCTCTTTCCCTGTGCACTTTTACTCGATGATTGAAATTTCTTCATATTATTGGGGTGGCAAGAAAGTAATTCCGGTTTCTTAGTATGAAATTTTTCTGCAAAAAAAAATTAACTTTAATTTTGTTCAATTATATTTTGCCATTTTTCTGATAAATTCATAAACTCTCTCTCATTGATTTTTTTGCCTTGATCAGCAAAACTCTCGATGAAGTGTGATTTGCAATAACTGTTATAAAACAGTCGTACTACTCGGGTTTTTCTACTAATCCTCTTGGGGAAGAGATTATTTAACCGTAATTTTAGTTTAAAAACCGCTTTCCGTAGAGAGGGCTTGATTTTATGCGAATGTGACTACTATTTAAACCTTAACATTAGGTATATGAGGTTAATGGTTAAACCTTGATCATCGAGCGGAAAATCTAAGAATAATAAAAGATGAACTGCAACTGGGGAGGTCACGCATTTTGAAACTATTATTTACCGTAAAATCCACCGGGAGTCGTAGAAGTAAATATATTGGAGCTGACAGAGCTATAAGGGTTCGAGAAGGATCATCACAAGGAGCATCAACTGAAGCTGAGTGATTTTAAAATTTTTTTTATTTCTATTTCTAATGGGCTGTGAATTGGAGTTTTTCCATTGTGGACCCCTAGTACATTCCCCGGAAACTGGTATCTCTTTTCAGTGTGGCACCAAATCGGCGGATACCAATCGTCATGAGTAATTTTGACACCTAGTTTGCTTCCTAGAGGGAGGCATTTGAGCTCTAACTTTGTGAACCCGTACTAGGATTTTATTTTGACGACAGCATACAAGCCAAACAGACATTCTACATGCCATATAACCGTACGACATGGTCTCTGTCGATTTTCTGCATCATGAAAATCCTCCGACTAGAGCCAGGGTCGAACTTAACGCCTTGGGTGCTGAAGGCCAGCGACAAACCAACCACGCCACCCCCAGCCAGCTTTTAAACAATATTATGTACCAGATTAAGCATTATGATTTAAAATTGTTCCGAGAGTTAAGCTATACAATTACGTATTTTCATAAAGTATTAAAGACCGTATAAAAGTAGCAATTTTTATAGATCACGTCTGCTTCTTTCCCAAATCCTCTTACATATGCGACCTTCGGGCAGCGACAAAGTATATAATTTAAATGGGAAACAAGTATGGATTTTAATTGTTCATTATAGTCAATTTTGCCCTTGCAAATATACCATTTTGCATGAAATTTTCAATACAGATTATTTTTATTCATATAATATTATAAGAATATGCAAATAAATTTTATTGGTAAAATTTTAAAGAAAAAAATAACACACACAAAAAAATTATAGTTTAAAAAACAACAACTAAAAAACACGCTTTTATAGTGAATCGAACTATATAAAAAGTAAAAAAAAATTCTTAATAAAAAAATAAAATGGTTAACGATAAAATTAATGTCATTGGGGCAAAAGCGTGGAGTGCTCTATAATGTTATAATTTTTCTAGTTCTATTCCGAAATGCTGAGTTAGGGTAATAATGTAGTACACAGCACAACCCCCCCTTTTACCCCAACGACTTTTTAGTTCGATCCACTATAAAAACGTGTTTTTTATAGTTTCTTTTAAAAATATAATTTATTTATCATTTTTTAGTTCGATCTACAATAAAAGCGTGTTTTATCAGTTTCTTAAACTATCATTTATTCATTGTTGAATTTATCCTTGAGTTTGATATTTGGAACCGGAATTAAGTGGCTGCTCGAATGAGTCTTGCTTTTCAATGGATATTAATTAACAGGTCATAAGGGTATTTATTCTCTCCATTTACCGGGCCTCGGACGACTCCCGTATTATTATATTTCATACATGTTATATAGCTTCCGTCTCTGTAGATACAGGTCGAACTAATAAAAGTGTGTTAAGAAGGAATATTAAATGTGTGTCAATAGCATTATCACCTTTTAAAAGTATTGCTGTAATGTTAATTTGTATCATCACTTCTAAACGTATTGCTTTATAAAAATTTAAAAAAATATTTAGCAGTTAGAATATAATTTTTTTTTACATGCACGAGTCGTTTTTTTATTTCAATTTTCAGAAAAAACTAGACACTTGTTTATATTATGGTAAGAAATTGCTGAAGCACCCACCCTCTCCTTTCTCATAAAAAGAACATTTTTTTTGTTTTATTTGTATTAAACACAAGCCTATTCGATTTAGGATTGCTCCTACATTTTTTAGTCATTAAATCTGGAATTAGTCGCCAAATTTGAAAATGATATCTGCAATAAGTCGCCAAATTTGGAAGTGGTATATGGGATTAGTCACTAAATTTGGAAATCCTTATTCCTGTCTATCCTGATCAGGATAATGGAACAAAATTATGAAAATATTATATTTTTATCGGTCCTTGACAAGTGTGAAACATTTCGAATTAACCTGACCATTTTTAAAGTGGGTAAAAATCGAGTTCAAAGATTCCGTTACGTACAAGTAAAACTCATAAAAGCGTGTTAAAAACGAGACGTCATGAACGAAAGTCTATAAAAAATTTAAAGTAAAAAAACTTTTTTAAAAACAAGCTTTTATTTAAATACTCTAAAAAGAATAAAATAAACATTTCTTTTAAAACTTTTTTGCTATCAACTTATAACGTCATTGCACAATTTATAATATAAAAGCTTGTCGCGAGATTTAAGTACTCGTATTTACTTAGTTTGAAAATTTTAAAAATTAAAATTAATCAGATCAAGTCCTTTAATTTGTTTGTTTATCTACACAGATAAATCTCGCGACAAGCTTTTATATTATAAATTGTGTAATGACGTTATAAGTTGATAGCAAAAAAAGTTTTAAAATAAAACTTTATTTTGTTCTTTTTAGAGTATTTAAATAAAGGCTTGTTTTTTTTAAAAAAGTTTTTTTACTTAAAATTTATTTTTTATTTTTTAGTTATCATTGTACAGGTTTCTCAGTCTGTTCATCTCAGTCAAAGCATCATTGTTGCAAGGTCATCTGTCGGTTAATTTTGAACAGGCTAGCTCAGTCTTTTTTTCCGCCAGGCCACGCTTATGTTATAGATACTTTATTTGGGCCGCAACAAGAGAAGAATGGGGGGAGGGAAAACGCTGTAAGACCAAAATAACAATGGACAAAGCAAAATTACTGAAAAAAAATATTAGAGCTCCTTTTTTTTTTTTTTTTTTTTTTGCTTTTACTATAATACTATATTAAAACCTAAAACCGCTCCATCGGTTGAAGACATCAGCTACAAAATTGATTTGCAAGATTCCACCCGAACAAATTACGTTAATATCTTTCTAACTATTTGCGATATCGGAATATAAATGACACAAACCTGCATTGTCATCAAACTAAACGTGTATACAAAATTTCAACTCAATCGTTTGAAAACATCAGTTTCAAAATTGAGTTGCAAGATTCCACCCGAACAAATTACTTTAATTAATATCTTTTTAATTAAATGCTATACCGGAATATAGATCAGCAAAACATGTATTGTCATCCAAACTAAACGTGTATACAAAATTTCAGTTTAATCGGTTGAAGACATCTGCTTCAAAATTGAGTTGCAAGATTCCACCCGAACATTTTACATTGCAAGTTAAATAAAAGCTTGTAATAATCTAGCATACTTTGTACGTATATAAAGAGAAGTATTGTAAAATGTCTAGTTGTACAAATCAAACGAATTTCAAATATATTTTACAGGAAAAAATAATAATCGGAAGCGCAAGGTATCGATCCCGTAACTTTCGCATGCTAAGAGAGCGCTCTACCATCTGAGATACGGTCCCGGTTGAGACCTGTTGTAAAGTAAACATGCTCGCCTTAACACCTCAACAAGATCTTTACAGTAACTAGGTAGATATCGGAATATAAATTGGCAAAACATGCATTGTCATCCAAACTAAACGTGAATACAAAAATTCAGCTCAATCGGTTGAAGACATCTGCTTCAAAATTTATTTGCAAGATTCCACCCGAACAAATTACTTTATTTAATATCTTTTTAACTAAATGCCATACCGGAATATAATTCGGCAAAACATGTGTGTATTGTCATCCAAACTAAACGAGTATACCAATTTCAGCTCAATCTTTTGAAGACATCAGCTTCAAAATTGAGTTGCAAGATTCCACCCGAACATTTTACATTGCAAGTTAAATACAAGCTTGTGTGTAAAAATAAATATTCGTAGACATAAATGCATCGAATAAAATTAGATCGTAACATCACTTAAAGAATCCTCATTTTTTAAAAAAAGTTTTATAAAGAACACTTTTTTTTCTTTCATTGACCTACAACGTATACATTAATGACAATTAGTGGGAGAGGTAAAAAGCAATGAAAGAGAAAGACATTAAAGTGTATTTAATGCTCTTTAATGACTAACTTAGTCAATTAGGTTACATTATTTGTTCTACTTCGTTAATTGGGCTTGTAACAATCAAAGTGGGGGAATAATGGATAAATAATAATAATAATAAAATGTACAAGTTGTTTGCAATGCATTTTGAAGAAAAATGCTCCTTGTATTAAAGTTACGCATCATTGAGGATCTTTAAATAAGTCCTTGTTAATAATTACAGAGCCCTAAGAGCTCTGTAATTAGTTGTTAATTGCATGCAGAAATAATGGACGAATGTTTTTTTATATTGGGCAGTATAATTGTTGATAATCATTTCATGAACAGTTTCAATATTAAAAATGGAGTAATATTTTTTTAAAAAAAACATTATTACAATATTTTTTTTAATGCAATAATTATATTTTCGGTTATTAACTGACTGACAGTATGAATATTCTTTCTAAGAATTACGTTTGCTCAAATTAGTTTAAAACTAATTTGAACATCTGCATTGACTTACAATTAGGCTTAAACTGTTTTAAACGATTTTAGAGCTTTAAGTAACGTTTACGTTCCAACCAATGGAGAACGAGATTTCCTTTACAATGAGTAGGTTTCTGGCTTTATTCTAATTTCATAAAAAAACAAGCCTCACCTTTAAATGGCAATGCAAATTTTGCTGTAATTCACAAAATTAGTATAGTATACAAATGCCTAATAATAGTTACAGTTGGATGTATTTTACCATCGACCAATATCGCTAAATCGAAGGATATTCATATTCAAAATGCATCGCCAAATTTTGTTACAGTTATTATTAGATTTGAACATGTGTTGGAGTGGTTTTTAACTATTGGTTGCACATCGTAGCAATTGGCGATGTCTCTTGATATGAAAACACTGGTCGACGATGTAATACGTTTGCCCCGAATTGTACTGTATAATAAAACAGTACATATAAATGAAAATCAATGAATTTTGGTTTAAATTAGAGTAATTAAGAGCAGTTAGTAGGATAAACCCCTTTTAAAAATCGATTTTAGGATTTTGATATTTCTGAAATCTTCAAATCAAGACCTTTCCAATGATATAACATACAAGCAATTATATGAATTAAAAGTATTTTAAAAAGATTTTTAAAAATTAATCAGCTGATTTACCGCGCCCATTTTGACAGATAGAAATGTAAACATTGTCTTTTAAAAATTTGGGAAAAGTTGCAAAGCCTCGATTAATTTTTATTTTTTAATACGCAAATTAACTTTAGATAACGTTTTAACTGCAACTGTTAGATTTGCTAAAAACCTTTGGAGGCAATTTCAGATTTCACATGTGGGTTTTAGTAATTGTTATACTTAAAATGTAGTCATTTTTTACTGAAATTTAGGCCTTTTCTTTAGTTGAAATTCATTTTTAATTAGTTATTCTTAATTATTACTAAATCTTCGCGTGTTTAAGTAAAGTGTTAAAAAAAAAAAAAAAACTAAATTAAGATATATGATCATGTCCAGGTGAGAAACATACTTTTAATAAATCTTAATTTAATAACTACATAAGGCAGAATGAAGATATGTGATGAAAAAAAAATAGGATAATACTTTTACAAGTTAAGATTTTTTTATAAAAATTGTTTTCTAAATATTTTTTTAAATTTTGTAAATTAAATGTATGCATGTACTATGTTTCTTAAATGCAATCGTTGTGACGTATTGAGTACGAAAACTCACAGCCAGGCTAGAGATATAAATATGTACAATTTATTTACAGAACATTCTAAAAAGCAATCTTCACACTTTTGCCTTCTCCTCCCAGTCGGGACCCTCAAAACCGGTCCTCCGCATGTCCTTTCCAGACGAGTCTATCCGGAACGTAGGGGAACCGGATTCTAGGAAACCCTTCTCCCCCACTTCCTCGGAACATTCGCCACATTGTGTATACTGAAGTGACATTTTTGAAATATTTTTAAGCAGATATCATAACAAAAAGTGACAATTTTCAATAAATTCGTAATAATCACATTTGCTCTCTGAACTAAATGTTTGTTTTTGAAAAAAAAACTAATTAATATATTTAAAAAATTTCACTTCATAAGTGTATAATTAATACATGTAGTCAAAATCTTAAGTCTTTATGTTTAATAGTTTCTGAGATAAAGGTATGAGATGTGATACATTAGATGTGATGTTTGTTGTCTTTGCGAGAAGCTTGTTACATACTTAAAAATACATAAATTTCATGTTTAAAAACATAAAAACTGTTTTATTTTGTCTGTTTTAGAAATCATTTGTCCAGTTTAGAGTAACTTTTGAAGTTTAAAACTTAGAAACTGTCTGCAAAAACAAAACCTAATGATAATGTTACGAAAACCTAAGAAAAACTTACGAAACGTACATATAATCAGATATTTTTAAATACCATCTTAAATTCACACCATATTGACCAAAACCATATTGATACATTTTCACATTATATTTATGATGCTTTCTATTCAAATTTTATATTTGTAATGCATGAAAGCTACAAATTCTTATAAAATTGATGCAGAATTTGAGAAAATTTTGATGTTTTCTCGTTAAAAAAAACCCTGAAAAATGCTTTCAATTTAGAACTTTTTTTGTTTACTATTTTATGCAAAATAAATTGAAAAGATGCTAATGTTTAATAAAATGGGACAAATACATGTTGTAATTCATTATTTTCGTCATAAAGTGGCACTTTATAGTGAAAATTCAATTTTCTCAAAAATGTTTTTAAAACTATATTCATGTTTTTCTCAGAATATAATGCATGAATGTAATGAATTTTTCCCACTCATGTTACTTATATGTAACTATATATATTAATGTGAGTGTTTTGGGGATTTTCCCAAAATATTTGACTGGAGTCCATATATCGCGACAAAAAATGTCAATATTTTTTTAAAAATTCATAGTGATATTTTTATGTTACATGTTTTTGAGAAAACGAAACAATATATTTTAAATATTTCACGAAAAAGCAAATATTAATGTTTATTTATTGTTCAGACAAGTTTTTAAGCTTTAATAATTCAAAAGTTTTTCAATAATAGGTAACTAACAACAACTCAGATGTGTAATGCATTTTGTCGTTGCGAGAAGATTATTACATGAATAAAAATACACCAATTTTATATTTAAAAACATAAAAACAGTTTTTTTTTACTTTTTTAGAAATCCTTTGTACAGTTAGAGAAAATTTTAAATTTTGAAACTTTTAGAAATTGTGTTTGCATGGAAACATACAAATCTATAATTAAATTTTTCTAACGTCGTAAAATCACGTATTCCCAAATCATGACTTTTACATATTGATACATGTTTACATTATATTTATGATGTTATAAGGTCAAATTTGATATTTATAATGCCTTGAAGATAAAAATTCTTCACAGATTGTTACATAATTTGTGAAAATTGATGCAAAATGCTAAAAAAATCTCGTTGAACAAAAACTGAAAATTACTAAATATGTATTTTCCGAACATTTTAAGGCTTTTTTGTTTCCTATTTTATGTTTAAAAAATTAAGGAGATACTAATGTTTAATAAAATAGGGCAAATACATGTTGTAATTCATTATTTTTGTAATTACGTGCTTTTTTACACTTAAAATGCAATTATCTTAAAATGATTGTTTTCAAAGTGCGTGCACCTTTTTCTTAGAAAATAATTAATGAAACCACTTGCAATTTTTACTGCACATAAATAATATGTAACTATATATAATGGAGCTACTTTCTTGGAGATTTTCCTAAAATATTTTGCTCAGAAGCAGTTATCGTAAAAAAATGACAATTTTCACAAATTTCAAAGCGATACTTTTACGATGAATTTTTTTGAAAAAAGTAAACAATATATTTGAAACATTTTACTGTTATTTAAATAGAAAAAGCCTAATTATTATAAAGCCAAAATTTGAAGTTTTTATATTCGACAATTTCTGAGAAACAGGTTCCTAAAATGGCTCAATTTAACATTCTCGGTATAGGCCCTACCGCGACTACTCTTAAATTCTGCTAGAATGCACATATGAACAAAACGCATTCTTTCAATATGTGTTTTTAAATATTTACTATAGAAAAATCTTATTTCCAGGTATTAAAACAAAAAATTTCAGTAAAAATTCCTTTTATATGAACTGAACATTGTTCTCGTGCATAACAATTTTGTTACCCTTTTTATGTGGATATATGTGAATATCACTATTTGAAATCATCAAAATTTGTTGTGAATTATATGGCCAAGGTGTTTCTGAGTGGGTGGATTGTAGCTGTCACCACGTTCAGACCTCATGTGGTCTATCTCGACGAAAATCATATATAACGGATTCTGCTTCAGTGTAAGTCTTGAACTTGACTTCAGCTTTACTAAATGCTGATGTTAACTCAGATATTTTGTGTTAATATTGAACTTGGCTTCGGCATAACTAGGTGTGTCGTTGTTTACTATGATTTTTATCTCGAATTAGGATTTTTGTACAGTATATTTCAGTGTAATATTTTAACTTGGTAATTTAATTTTTTTAAACATTGTTAAGTTTTGTTTTATTTAAATTTATTATTGTTATTAATAAATCCAGGAAAAGACAAACCTTTATCTCCAGAATCATTTGAATAATACCACACGCACACGCATGCACCATCAGTATTGTTATAGTCATTTTTATAAAACTCATTTCAATAACTAGTGATTTTGTTCATTCTCTTCAAAAGTAAATACATATTCTTCCTGTAACATCAGAAAAATTTAATTTTTCATACAAAATTCAATATAGAACGAAGTTCAAGAAACTGTCCTTTTCTCTAGCATTAGACCACCAGAAATCCTTTCTCTTAAAATTGACAAGGAACCTTTGGGGGGCACATGACATCTCCCCATAAAAAAAATTCAGCAATTTTTCTATTGTAAAATCTTGCAATTCGAAGGCATGTTCCAGATAATATGATATTTGTTATTCAAACATAAAGTTTTTTACATTTAAATGTAGAATAGACATTTGTGAATGTAAAAATTCTTAGAAAAGAAATTTAGTAAACTTCAATTTAAATAAATTTGCAGCCACGAACGAAAAGGAGAAAAAGAGAACAAAACGAATTCCATTTCTAGCTTATTACTTTTCTTACATTCTAGGAATCAATAACTTAAATGCAAAATGAATTGAGATTTCAATAATACTGTGATTTGATGTTTATCCGCAATAGTGTTGTATATTAAATATAAATTTATATGTTAGCATTTGAGAGAGAGATCGATTGATTCAAAATTGATTCTCCAGCAATAAAATCAAGTTAAAAATATTTAATAAAGAAACAGTTAAAATAATCTTTTTTGTTTATTTTAAAAACTATTTTTACGCAAATTATTGCTAATATGTGTGCAACATATATAACAAAAAGTAAAAACGAATATTATTTAAAAACTAAATTGTTTTTCTTGTTAACAACACAACTACCCTAGTGTCCAAAATTTAAGCAATTTTTTAGATTGTGCAATAATTCCAAAAATTGAGCTGCGCGACATGAAATTCCAGCTACAGAAGCACATATATGTACTACTTAAAGGTTGATGAAAGCATGGTACCTAAAAAAGACTTGCACACATACATTATGGAACAAATCAAAGAAAAATATCATTGACAAAATGGGTTTCGTAAGAAATATTGTTTGGCCACGAGGAAGTACAGAAAACAAATTTCCTTAATAAGGAATATAACCTTTCCAAACTACATTGTTTGTACGCCACCATCTGCTCATACTCTCAGTATCAGATTATCTAGCTATTCTTGAGGTAATTGCCAATCTTAAGGAGCATATGTTTCTGCTGCTTTTTAGATTATACGATTTTTCTTCCAGGCATCTAACCAAAACATTCCACATGTGTCCTATGGGATTTAATCAGGACGACACGCAGGCCAATCCATTTTGCAGATATTCTCACATTTTAAAAATTGCTCAACATCAAAAGTCCTGAAAGGGCATGCATTGTCATCCACAAAAAAACTTTGCACCAATAGCACTTCGGAACAAACACACTTGTGGGAGGATAATTTCATTGCTGTAATGATCTCCGGCAATCGTAGTTGAAAATATAGAGTTCCGTTCATTCTTTCAACATAATGGCCTCGCCATTATGTTGAACATACAAGTACACCAACATACACAAGTACACACACCAAGACTACCCTAATAAGCTCTTCCCCAAATGTTAGTGGGAAAAACATGTCCCTATCTGGATCCATAGCATTTGGAACTGAGAATCAATCAGATTCTCAGATTGAAACGGTTCACATTAGTAAGCAGAACTTGGCTCATGATATGTCAAGTGTTTGTGTTCTTGACTCAAGTATAAAGCGTGCTGCTGTTAATGGTATGCAGCGTTTAGTACTATGGGTGAGTAGGACGTCTCTATGTAGAAATCAACCCCAGTAAGCCGAAGTATCTGTCTTTTGGTTGCCGTAAACTCAGCTGCTGAGCAATGTTGTCTAATGTCTGATTTCGCCTGCAGAACGATATACTAGTCATCATTTGCCGTTGCTTTTCTCGACAAACTACTGCCAACTTTTCTTACAGCTGTACTCGTTATTTCGAAAGCTTTCCAAGCTCTTGAAATAACACTTTTGTCAATTTCAAACTATCGTCCAGCACTCGTTGAACTATGCTCCTCGTCAA
Source organism: Trichonephila clavipes (assembly GCA_019973935.1). Lineage (NCBI taxonomy): Eukaryota > Metazoa > Arthropoda > Arachnida > Araneae > Nephilidae > Trichonephila > Trichonephila clavipes. Next base: position 148,402 of record BMAU01021313.1, read on the forward strand.
ACTTATCGATGTAGAGTGGACAGACATCCTGACACTTTCTTTTTGCCACTAAAGTAATATTTCAATTCCATTTTCAGAGAATATCTGACTCTCAGGGGATGACCTTCCTTAGGTGTTTAAGGGTGTCCCGATCCCGAGGTACCCTAGTGATCTTTTCCTTTTTCCAAGGCGATCCTTTTCTTCCTTTTACTGTATTTGGTGAACACGGGAGTCACGACCCCGGGGTACCTAGTGATTCTTCTATATTTTTGACCCTCTATATTGTCATTGAACTTCCCCTTTTCTTCCTTTCACGTCGGGACCACAGACAAATATTTTAAGACATACATAGTTCAGATTATTGATTAATTTTTTCTTATGAGAAAATTTACAATTTATTATTAACATATTTTGGTTTACATTTTGTATTGCATTAATTTAGTTTTTTTTCCCGATTTCTTATATTTTGATTATGTTGCTTTATTTGCTTTCTACTAACATCGTTGATTTGCCAACCAGCATAACGAACACACATCGCAAAGGGGGAAAAACTGCCAGTCTCTGTATTATAAAACAGTTACAATGAAATATATTTTTCTTAGAGATAATCTCTCTCTATATTTATAAAAGTTTTTTTAATGATATATTAATCAGAACAAATCATGTTCTGAAAAAGAGCTTTGACCAATAAGTAATTAATCATTATACACATGTTCATGATTACTTCAATATTACTTGGAATTTTTTAGTAATCTCATTTTTTCAGTTTTAATGCTATTAGTGAAATAAATTTGACGAATAGAATTTAAATCATGGAACTAAAGTATTACCAATGAATTTCTAATGAATGATATAATTTTTTTCTGCTTTTAAATGTCTATTGAAAAAAATATTCACAATTACAGGACAATTTACCATTAGCAAAACAATTATTGACTTTAAGATTCACCAATTTTCCATAAATAAAACATTTTCGGAATTTCACGAAACTTTGAAATTGTGCAACATTTTTGCATTCGAAATATATTTAGGTGACGGGGCAATCGTTACAATACCATTTTGTTAAATGTAGAATACCTTATATTTGGAACACATATCCATTAATTTTTCAGTCAGCTATAACTTAATCAGAAAGCGTCAACTATTTTAAATTGTACTTTTTCTTGTTAGATGTGAAAGAGAAGAAAAATTGGAACTTGAAATATTGAATAACAAAATTTATTTTCGATTAAAGATTATAAATTGAATGCAAACAGGATTTAAACCTTTTTATTAGCTAGTAATGCCATCATGCAAATTTCATTTGCCGCGCCATCTATCGGCATCAAAAGTAGATACACTTTAGAAATTCAGTTGTTTGTAATGAAAGAATGAACATTTCTTGCTGCCAATGCATCCACCAAAACTTATATCTATTTCCTCCTTTGCTTAATTTTATATTTTTTGTTAAATGTTATTTTGTTTGCAAGGGAAATTAATTTTACGAGTAGAATCTGAACTATGTTGCTCAAGTATCGCAATGAGTGTCTAATTAATAACATTAATATTTTAATGAATTAATATGGATATTATAATAATTTTTTTGTAATTAAGCTTCTAATGTATAAAATACACAGTCACACGACTATTCGACATTAACGAAATAACTGTTACGTTTGAGATTCACCAATCTATCCGTATATAAAACAATATTTTTCGACTTTCACGAAACTTTGGTATTGATCAATGTTCATACTTCAGAATTATATTTAGATGATACTGCAATCGTTACATTACTGAAGAGAAGAAAAAAAAGAAAGCGTGTATCAGTGTGAACACGCGTTAGAAGTTAACTTCTTTGGCTTACATGTATTGAATTGTATAATAAAGTTTTATTTTGAAGTAATCTTATATATAATTAACAAATTTATTATTATCATTATTATTTCAAATTGTATTTAAAAATAATTAGGATGTAAAAGGTATAAGTATAAACAAAATTTTCATTTTCAATACATAATACTAAAAAAATTTTATTGTATGTATTTTGAGAAAAGTATCATCATTATTAGTCTATTTTCATTATGCTTATGGGTGCTTCAGTACATACTTTTGTTATAAAAGGCTTGTGGTAACTAAAGTAAGAAATGTAGGTTTTGCACTCAATCGCTTATCTCGAAAAGACTGCCTTAATCGTAGTATTTGATTTTGTCGTTGATATTATTCTTTTGTTTTGTAGAGATAAGGTGAAATTGTCTTTTAAAAAATCAATCAATTGTAGAGATTTATCTAAAACAAAATTGACATTAAAATCTTCACTTAAAATCATAGGTATTTTATCATAATTTTTATTAATTAAAGCAGATCCTCTTGATGTGTATGGTAATAATGATCGATGAAGGAACTCGATAATGTCATCCAACTTTTTGTTCGGAGTAATATATACTGCTACAATTATAATTTTTTGTCCATTATCTATTATGCATTCAGCCAAGCCCAAAACCCCCACTGAAGATTGTATGGTACCATAAATATCGGACTGACTGACAGAACATTCCATGGATGGAGTTAAAATGTTAACAGCATCGCTACAATTTTGATATATCGCAACTCCTGCTCTCGTATTTGGTCGTTTATACTTCACAATGCAATTACTTCTGTTGAAATTTGGAATAGATATATCACTTTCATTGCCCAGCCAAGTTTCTGATACACTATCTGGTTGATGAAATAATAATGAAATACATTCTGCTAATTTACTTTAGATATTATTAGAATGTTCTTATTTACTTCAATTTTTATCACTAAATATATATTACGTGTAAATGTGACTGTTACAATAAATATTGCGGAATCTTATATATTGTGCATCTATCTTATATTTGGATGATATCAGTGTTTTTTTCAATTTCAAGTTTATATTTATATCTTTAATTTTTTTTTAAAAAAAACTGAGTTAATTTCCCTTAAAATGAAAAAAGATGTTTTTCTCAGAATCAAAAATTTGCCTCGAAACAAAAATGCAAAATGTTCCATGCGTTGCAATTTTTGTCGAATTATAACAAAACAAACTTTTCAGAAGTATTCATCTAATATATAGTTATAAATTCTTGGATGCATTGTGGGTGAGGTCGATAGCTCTGATTTTAACCACAAATGGTGTGGTTATTCTAGAAATGTCTATAACGGATTATGAGCAGACTTTGAGTTATGTATAACTTGACTGCTCAAGTAAAAGGCGTGGACTGTATACTTTAAAAATGTTTGTTTATTGAGGACGGTAGGTACGTCCGCTCCGTGGCTGTATTACAAGCATACTGACGAAATGTAAACAAGGAGGACTACTAGCGCCCTCTGCACATGCGGGTCGTAACACATTGTAATAATAGTGATAGGGTGAAAGAAGATATTAAAGTTTTTTATGTATAGGAAATCATAAAAATTCTTGAAATTTTTATATAAAAATTTGCGTTTACCCATATTTTGTAAATTATCATATAAAACATTACATTGCATTTGTAAAGAATTGCTTAAAGAAGTTAAATTAGATGAAAATATGAAATTTAAAAAAATTTCAAACGCATGGAACGTTTTTAAATTTTTTAAAAACTATACTCATATTTTTTTCTCACCAATTTTTTCTATATGATTTTAGTTCTACGTTACATAGAGCCAGTAAAAATTTGGGGCATGTTTGTACAAAATTTTACTGCCCACTGTAGTCTTAAAATACAAATTAATGAAGTACTATATAATACTTTCACAACAATCAACTTAATTACACCAAAGCATATATGTGATTTAAAAACTCACTTCTTAAACTGGATTTAGAAATTCCATTCGATTGAAAATGTAGTAAACACAATCTTTTATTGCCAAACTATTGGAAGAAATGTTGTGTTGACACTAAATTTTAAAACAGTATATTGTTTCTATTATTTCTTTAAATGAATTTTAAAACTGTATTTCCAACAAACTCTCCTTAAACTAATTTTTGATAGATTTTGAACCATTTAAATGCCAACTTCGTGTAGATTAAAGACTCACTTCCGATTTTTTTTAATTCATAAAATTGATTTTAATTTGGTTTCTAGGTAACGTAAAAACAAAACAAAGTATGTATCGCAAAGTTAAAAGAGGAGAGGCTTGTTTTAAAGCTGCTGTTGAATGAGGAGAGGAGGGGGGTGCTAGCTCAGGGCTAATAGACGAAAAACACAAAAGAAATTTTAAAAGCTGTAATTTTTAATCTATTTTTTCAATCTTTGAACAGATTACGGATAATACTATTCTACATAGGGAAAAAAGTTTCGTTAGATTATTTTTTTATAAATAATGAAGTTATTAAATATTTAATTAAAATTTTGAGTATTTTTTAAAAAATCGCAAAAAAAGACTCCGTCATTCCCCTATTTTATGACTGATTCTAAAAGAGAAAAGTATGAACTTGCTTAGAATAAAATATCAATTCATTAACTCGAAAGGAAACTTAAAGGGAATGATTTAGAAACCATTTTTATAAAAGCGTATAAATTTTGACTCATTTTTAAAAAAATCGTAAAAAATAGAAAATATCATTATTTTCTTTAAAAAATGTGTACCATATCGTGGCGAAAAAAATGATCTTTCCGATTCTGTAATTATTTTTTGTCTGAGATAGATAGTATGAATTAGATGGCGTTTTTTAAAACGGGGGGAAAATTCAGAACTTCATTCATTTCTACCTTACGTTCATCGCTAACCGTAACCGGAAATTTCTCCCTACCGTGCCATAAGAAGTTAACTTCAAAAATTATTCTAAGTTACATACTTTTAACATGAAATTACAAAAATAAATGAAACGCATGCTTAACGGTAGAAAAATGCCTACATTAAAATACAAAAATAGTGTTTCTTGTTAATTGTAATATATTTAAAATTTAAAGCGCATAATCGAATTTTTAGGTCAGGATATAAATGACGCATGCAACTAAATCAGAACATGTCAGCTATTTAAAATGATATTTTTTCACATTAGAATCGAAACAGAAAAAAATAATAGTCATTGGAAATAATGAATAACATACAATTTATTTTGAATAAAGGTTATAAAGTTGATGAAAATAAATTATAATTCTCTTTCTGTTAAATTGTAACCCTCTCATAACAATTTAATAGCACACGCCGCGTCATCTATCGGCGTTAAAATTATACTTTTTGTACTCGGTTCGTTACTCCGAACGCTTGTGTTTTTCTATTTCTATTGTATTCAATGAGTGTATTTCTGATGTATCTGTTCTTCTCCTTTGCTTAATGTTCAGTTTTATTTTAAATGCTGTTTGGTTTGCAAGCGGACAACGTAGTTTGGTAAAGAAATGTATACTTAAATGTTGGTCCTCTTTTTTTGACTAATATGATGTGTGTTGCTTACAAACTTATTTTGTTGCAAAAAATTGTCTTTACTTTATTACGCTCTTTAAAAGAGAATGAAGGAATGCGCGTAGCCATGTGAAAATAGTAACAGTAAAGGTAAAACTTAGATATAAATGTGTAAAGAACAAAAGAAAAATATGACGTAGGAAACAGGTCATTCAACTTCTGGTTGCCTTGTAGAAGCTATTAAATCGTGAGGCGTACTGTCAACGAGGCCATTAATTATATTCTGAGATATTTCCTGTCAAGTCGAATTGGTGCCCAAGTCAAAAAATTGGTAAAAAATTGTGGGGCCTTCAAGAACAAGTAACAAGTGAAGTTGCAAAAATGCTCTTAAAAATATTAACAAAAGAGAAAAGTAAAGAACACTTCATATTTAATAAATTTATTTAAAAATATTTACACATGAGTTTTTCAGTCTTGCTTTGGTTTTTGTAAAAAATCATCAATTATTTTATCATTATCAATGGAGCTTAACATTTCCTCATCTCCAAAAAATGATTAAGTTATTTAGTCATTCTTCATTGTATACCTCAACTAAATATTTTTGTAAGCAGATAATATGTTGTCCTTTTTCCAACTCATCAGATAAAGACATTGTTACAAAAATTTTCAATATTCAGGAATGCGCAAAAGATTTCTTTGGGAACTCGATTGATGTGTTATCTATCGACACCAGTATTACATGAAACAATGCAGGGGTACTGAACCTATTTTCTGCTGAGCCGCATACATATATCAGCTATTTCATGCGGGGCGCAACATGGGGATAAATGGCGGAGGAGAAATTCTTTTAAACCAAGATAACATTGATAATTTAAAATATATAAAATTAATCAAAATATTATAACTTCTGTTTTGTTTTTATTAATTATTATTTTTTTATTTTTGTCGCAAACACTAAATTAGAAACATTTAAAAAACACTCCTTCACAATTTCTGCATTAGTAAACGGTTTCATATGATTACCAATAATATAAAAAAAACTTCATAGGATTTCTTTGTTACCGCCGTGATATTACCACCGACAATACACTTTGTTGCTGTTGCAAAGACTATTCAAGAAAGCCTACTTATCACCTCTTGAAAGAGATCTTCGTAGAAAAGTGTGATTGAATGATTCCTGTTTATTGGTATATTTTAAATGCAGCAATTTCGTGACAAATCAAACAACTACTGATCCATGTTTGTTTTTCACTACAAAATAATTAACTTGAAACGATATATTTTCTTGGAATATTTTTCGCTTGCAAGATACGAAAGATAGTTAAAAATTAGTTTCACTCATAAAATATTGTCGCTACTCCACTGTTGTTGTTATCATTAACCGTAACGGTTCCAAATAGAAAAAGAATATCAATTCGTACCCGTACGACACCGACAGCAAAAGAACAAAAACAAAATTAATATATTTGTTTTCTTAACAAAGAATTTCCCACCAAATTTTTAATACAATGTTCTTAGTTAAAAAAAAAAAAAATCTCAGAGCAGTAGCCATGACCGGGCCACTTAAAAAGGCACGGTGGGTTGAGTACTGCTGACTTAATGTCTTCAATGACTGGTGTGATTTCTATGAGTTCCTTGTTTTAGTCTTGTTTTAGAATTAAGAAAATATAGTCCGCTTTATATATATATGTCTTCTAAAGTGCAAATATAACTCTGACAATGCTTCCTTTTTTCTGTGGACAATTTTTAATAAAAATATAAGAAAACGTTCTAGAACAAATTTTTATTTCTCAGATCTTTGAAATAGTTGCACTTCTTCACATTAAACATGAAATGAAATAACGTAAATATTTTGCAATCGTCAATGCATGTCACCAACTTCTCTGAGTGTTTTCATCAAAAAGCATTTCTGCCAGTTACATCTTTTACTCTAAAGGATGGTCCTGATAAACCAGGAGCCTCTTTTTCAACTTCTTCATATTCCTTTCGGAAATTATTGATGAAATTTTCAAATGATTTTTATACGATAGATCATTTGAATAATTTGCCATCTGTTTTGATTGCAGTGATTTACTAGAAGCATTTATTCTTTGAAATAATAGTATTCTAAATCACTGTGTCATTGGGCCGTTATTATATTTGTCAATTTTCTTCGGAAATGAAGTTGGTAAAAAAACAGAATGTAATCAGAAGAGAACAGTTGTAAATCAGACAAAAGTGAATTGTTTTCTTCTGATTGACAAATTCCCTTTAAAGCTTCTTTTACACAAGAAAATACATCTGTTCTTTATAACCATTTTGTATTAGAAAACTCTTTTCAGCGAGAGGAAGTTTTTATTCTTTACTCATTTCTACGTTTCCCATTTAAGTTTTCTACCAAAGATTTGATGTCAAGAAAATGTGACATACTCCAACATAAAATATTGAACTGTAACCCTACAATTACCTGCAACTAAACTTCCAATGGAATTTTAAGAATGGTTAGTGCATGAAATAAAAAAACGCACTTGTACTAAGTTCTTTAATGTGGGCTTTCAAACACGAGTACGGCCGCGGTAGCCTAGTGATCAAGGTAACGGACTCGTGGCTGGAGTGTAATGAATTCGAGCCCAGTACTACTGAAGACCCGTCGTGTAGGCGAGAGATGCACTTTGAATCTGTCGAGAGCTCAAGCGTCCTCCCATTGGTGCGGTGTGAAAGTTAAGTAAGGGGGTGCTAGCTCAGGTGCCGTCCTCGTCATTCGAAATTACGAGATCCGTCGCCAAAAACCGTCGTGTAGCTGAACAGTGTGACCTTAGTATTCACTCATTCAAACGCGAGTACTTTCCTGATATATTTGAAGAATCATCAAAAGAGTGCCCGAGATAACTTTTAATATCCACTTCTTTGTTAAAGCTTTTTCTTCTAAGTATGAATAGTTTCATTTATCTTTGGTAATGGATCCTAAAAAAGTTTTCCTTTGTATTATACCAAACGGTGATTGATTGATTGATTGAATATTAACGTCGCACTGTTCAGCTACACGAGGGCTTTTGGCGATGGACAACGTAATTTTGAACCATGGTCAAGTGACGTGGACGATACCTTAGCTGGCACCACCTCTCCTAACAACCACACCACACCAACGGGAGGACGTTTCAGCTCTTGACAAATTTAACATGCATGGCCGCCCTACACGGCGGGTCTTTAGTGATACTGAGCTCGGGCTCATGACAAGGTAAGCCACGACCCGATACCTAAACCACTCGGCTGCCGCGTCCAATTCCAAACGGTGAAACATATACCTTGTGTCACAAAAGTAAAATGGTTGAGACATGAGAAGCATCGGGAGTGTGGAATCAACAACTATACTAAAAAAAAGTTGAAAATTGGATTTCTTTAATTATTTCAAACTTTACTTGGCCTACAAAATTGTCATTAATTCTTTGAAATAAATAGTTCACATTTCTTTGTGTACTTGGTTTGCATCTTTTTGCAGATGTAACTTCAAGAAATTATTTTTGCTTAGGGGCTTCCAGCAGATTAAGCAATCTCCTTTCCTATTGGATTATCTGTTTTCACCGTGACCCCTAAACCTAAATCCTAAGCAACTCAGTAACTTTAACCTTAACAAAAATCTTTTAAACACTTCTCTCTCTGCAGTTACATTATTATTCTTTTTCCTGCAATAGTTGAGTATCAATTCTATACTGAATTTAATTGTTCTTTTTCGCGCAGAGCTGTCATGTACTCTTTGACTCTTCAAAGTCAGATAGAATAACATTAATTGAGATCTCCAACTTTAGCTACCGTTAGTAATTAAAAAAAATGAGAGTTTTTGAAAAGAGTTTGGAACGATACAAGTAAACCGTTTTGCTTGTTTCTGAAAATATCCACACAATGTTCTCTTTTCCTAATGCTATTTGATTCCTTCCTGTACAAGTAATTGTGAGAAATAAGCTCGCTGTACGTGAAGGAAAAACTTTTTTCTGTAACATCGTTGCATGACAAGTTAGATTTATATCTGTGGGTACTTCTGATAATCGAGGAGGGGCACGGTAGTGAACTCGTGTCCGGTGTTGTTTTGTTAAGCTGTTGCTTCGAGTTCTGGTGCCTTTGAAGACCCTTTATGTAAGAAATTGATTCACGTTAAATCTTTCGAGAATCGTCCACGTAATGGTGTCGTGTGTCAGTGAGGAGTTCATGATGCTTTGAAGTTTCTTGAGGCTCTGAGCCCTTATACAAAAGTAGGCCCCAGCTGAGACAATTTTAAATAGAAAGAATATGGCTGCCGCTATCAAATCCTCATACAAAGGGTAATCTATACCAAATAAATCTGCGTGACTCGCAAACCTAGACACAAACCAACTCGACGAATTCTGACTTTCGACTAAATGAGTAATGAGGGTGCTGCGCCCTCTAGCGTCCGCTATGTGGAGCTAGTTTTTGTAAACAAAGGACTCGGAAAAGAACGGTCGAAAGAACTGAAACATGTAACGAAGCGAGCGAGCGGAATGTGTTATGTAGCGGTTTTTGTAGAAAAAATAGTTCTTAGTTTATAGAATTTATATTGTAAATAAACGTTAACATTGCCTACCAAAAGAAACCTCTTTGCCGTCATTTCCATGAGAACCTCTCATTTAACTTAGTAACGATCACATGCTACTAATAAGAACACCACAGAAGGTGTATGATGGTACGCATAGGCCTAAATCCTGACACAGACATAATAAAAAAACTCTTGCTTCTGTTACTATAGTTGGCATATAGCTCTAAATTCCTTAGTTTCATGAAAAATATGTTCAGGAATAACATTTGATGATTAAAATGATTCAGATCGCTATCTTGAGGCCGAGTCGAGAGCACCACTGAGGCAGAGGTTTGGGGCATAAGTGACCTCTATTTTAAAGCGTTCCTGGGCTAAATTTGGATTTCTACATAATAGATGGTGACACCACCTATCTCCACCTTCAAAATTTAGGCATGGGCTAAAGGGGAGAGAAACTTTCTCCAACACCCTGTACCCACGATTTCTGTTGCCACCACCCACAGAGCTTTCAGACCCACTGATTTAACGAGCACGTACCGGTATGTACTTGGAGGGTATTTGTCATGATCGGGAATCGATCCCAGCCCTCCTGTCTAGAGTCCGAGGCTCTAACCATTAAGCTGCCACGGCTCGTTTTCAGTTTGTTTTCACTTTAAAATGAAAGATGATGTAATGTAAAATATATGAGACATTTAAAAATCAGAAATATTGTCCTATGAAAATAATGTTAGATACTAACGCATGCGCTATTGTTTTTATAATTATACAACAGCGTAAAATATATTGCAAAGAAAATACATCAGTTTTAATGTAGTCACATCTTCTGAAATATTAGTAATATTATATTACTATGATGAGATAGAAACATAGAGCAAACTTGTTTGAATAATTTAAGTTCTAGTTGCCTGTGTGACAAATTATACACGCACTTGCCTGTAATAATATTTGTGACAATCATTTATGTGTTGTAGTTGTTTTTTTCTTTAGTATACTGAAATTAAAAATATATTTTGATTTCTTCGCAAATTTAGGTTATTTTATATTATGATGTGCTTAAAATGTTTATAATCTTTTTGTAGCTATTCAAGCGCCCCCAGCCGGTATGGTGGAAATAGCCCTTGGCTTGTAACCGAGAGGGCTAGGTTTGGAATCCTGAATAAAGCATGGTTGTATTCTCTCCGGGAAAAGAAGTCTGACTTTCTCTTGTAATGAATTCCCGTCTCGAATGGAAAGCAGTGCACCCCTACTTGTTATATGCTGGGATTATCATCTGTAATAAATGTCTATATTCTTCTGTTTGTATTGTATTCTTCTGTTTGTATTGTATTCTTCTGTTCTTCCACTTGTGTTTCCTATGTATCCCAGGATAAATACACCCATCAACAATAACTATTAAAACGTTGAGCTTTTTTAAATTGTGGGTACTTTTTTTATAATATAATTTTAAATTCTGTGATTAAAGAACAATTTTTAATAAATAATTAAATATATAAAAATAATTAATTTATAATGAATAATATTCAAGAAATAAAAATAATTAACGTTTTTTTATCCTTTTTTTTCATCTTGAATAAGATAAAAAAATTTCTAAGAAATACATATAAGTAGAGTACAGAGATCTTTGCCCCTGATATATATATATATATATATATATATATATATATATATATATATATATATATATATATATATATATATATATATGTATATATATATGTATATATGTATATATATATGTATATATGTATATATATATATATGTATATATATATATATATATATATATATATATATATATGTGGGAGTCCGAATAAATCTTCGAATAAAAATCAGACTCTTCAGAAGGCGGGATTTTAGATTGGCGAGGTGGCTTGTCTAGGGGTAAGTATTTAAGGGTGAGTGATGAATTAAATGAATCTAAGTCATTAAAACACGAATACTTCTTTTAAGTAAAAGAGAATTTATTTAAAGTTAAAGGAAAATATTTACAAAAAAAAAAGATAATTACAAATAGAAAGAAATTCAGGAATTAAGTTAATTAAAAGTTGAGTAATACCTTTAGAAGACGGGAAATGAACTCTTTCTCATTATTGGACGTTAGGACTGGCGGTGCCGCGTTGGGCGCGAAATGCGGTAGACGCGATAAAATGTTGATCAAGCAGTAGTTAGTTGGCCTCTTGCCGAAAAAATTATTCAAGCCGGAGCTACGAAAGCTCACTAGGTGGCGCTGCTTCGGGAATGCAGTAATAAATCAAATTGAAAATTTATGGTCCTCTGAAAAGGATATCACTCAACCTTTTTACAAATGTTTCAAAGGGAAAATCCTACATATATGTATATATATATGTATATATATATATATATGCATTTATATATATATATATATATGTATTTATATATATGTATTTATATATATATATATGTATTTATATATATATATATATATATATATATATATATATATATATATATATATATATATATATATATATAATAAGAGGTTGTTTAAGAAAACACTGTTGAGTTTTTGAGTTTTTAAATAAATGATAGAAACACGAACAATGATGGAATGTATGAAATAGGGTGATAAAAATACAATTTGCAAGGATTATATTATATTCAAAAGTGATACTTCACCTTTCTTATTATATTTTTTTAAAAACATGCATCAATATTTTAAGAATAAGTTTAAAATTTAAAATAACAATCACCTTGTAGCATTTTTTCATACAGTTTAATACGTCATGAATGCATTGTTTATTGTTGAGCTATGCATAACATATATATAAATCAATTATAATAATACCCATATCAAGAAAGCCTTGATCATTTTATCCTTCTTCATTTTCAAAATGCTATGACCATGATTCTTAGTCGAGGTATGCAAATATCTAAGTGTTTGTCAATTGTAAAATATATGCTAAAAAACAAATTTCAATCCTGAGAATACATTTAGTATATGCGACAGAGTTCTAAAATACATGTACTTAGATTTTTAATTGTTAAATCAGCGTTTCTCAAACTGTGGGGTGCGCCCACCCCCCTAGGACTACGTGATACTCTACGTGGGGTGGGGTGGGGGGCACGAGCATATTGAGAAGTCGGAAGTAAAAGATTCTTTAAAAAAATATTAATTTACTAAAAGTAAACAAACAAAATACATTCTGACATAAAAAAATATAAAATACACATTTTTATTAATGTGAACACACTTATTAATAATTATATTTTATAATTTATATGTATAGACTAGCTGTTATACCCGTTCTTCGTACGGGTAAATTGAAAAATTAAACAATACAGATTGAAGGATAAAGAAGTTTTTAATGAGCTAATTTTACGTGAATTGCATTTTACTTGAATTGCACGTTTAAAAAAACGCACGCGCGCGTGAAAGAGTACCACACAAACATCCACACAAACTTTCACGTTTATAATATTAGTAAGGATAGCTGGTATACCCGTTCTTCACAAGGGGTAGTTGAAAATTTAAGCAATACAGACTGAAGTATAAAGAAGTTTTCAATGAGTTAATTTTATGTGAATTGTAAATTAAACAAAACAAAAAAAAGCTTTTTGCATATCTCAGCTGAGCAAAAAACCATGTTTGCTAAATTTTAAGTCTGTAGATATAATAGCTGATAAAAAAGGTTTTTTTTACTTATAACGCCCCGTAACCCTCTTATGGATCGATTTTTGAAAACACTTTCCTTCTTCTCAGCAAAATTAACACATTGTTAAAAATTTTGTGTAATAAACGCATTAAAATAATGTAAATAATTTGTATCTGGATGTGTAATACGTTAACATTACTTTCTGATGCATTTATTTTATGTTAAATAGCTGTTACCCGCGACTTCGTCTACGTAGAATTTGACAGAAAGTGTTTATTCAATTCGCAGAGTTTACGAAAACTTAATAATTATATATTCCACGCAATGAAGTACCTATGCTATAAGTATAATGCCATTCTACTTTTTGAAACAATGTTTCTTTTTTGTTTTATTTTTTCTTTCTATTTTTTTTTGTTTTTTGTTTAGCTAAGTGTGAGAGAGACGCATGACCATTGATACTGTCGATGGGGTGATAACTGTAAAATCATTAGGATCAAAGGACATGGACGCGAAGTTAAGAATAAGTTTAATAACCACCAGTGATCCAATGGGCTTGTCATATATAAAATTATATACAAAAATCAACACTTACCTTGATAATTTGTGCGGTTTATAATTAATCCATTAACTACCGATTAAAAGTTACGTGATTCTCTCCTCAATGCAACCGCTTTCCACGTAGGCACGCGTATGTGATGTATTGGGGGGGAGTAAAGGAATAAAAAAGTAAAACCTTCTCTGTAAAAAGTAATTCCATCGCAAACACTTTCAAGGTCCTTTTATTGCATTTTAAAGATTTCATGGATAGCAGTGCACAGAGAAGATCATACTTTGGAAATAAGTATATATACGTCCAGTACCAGTGACGCTTTGGATGAGCGAGACGTTTATATATGCCAGTGACACTTAAGAGTTTAAAGTCGTATTGTAGCTTTAGCGTCAAAGTATATTGAATCGAATACATTATTGTTGTTGTTGTTTTCTGATGCCACCTGTCTGACGCAGTCAGATCGAGGCCCACGAAATTCATCGTGGCATGGGCAAGAGGTACGCCTGTCATTGGCCTTGAGCACCATACAAGTGACAGTACGATTTTAGCTCGGCGAAGTTCCCCGAAGAGAGGATAGATGGCGACACGACCTCTATCTCCACCTCCACAATTTCTGCATGTAAACTGAAGGGGAGGGAAATATTATCCAGTCCCTGCGCTCGTGATTAAGCCCACAAGACTACGGACCCACTGATTTAACGAGTACTCCGTGTGTACTCGGAGGGTGTTTGGTGGCATCGGGCATCGAACCCAGTCTTCCGGTCTGGAGTCCGATGCTCTAACCACTAGGCTACCCACGGCCCTTCGAATACATTATTACGGAGGGGAGCGATGAAAAATATGATTGACTGTTGGGTCGCAAATATTGAAAGTTTGAGAAGCACTGCGTTAAATTGTTTGTTCCCCTTCGAAAATTATAGAATATTTTAGATTTTACATCATGTACGTTTCTTCAGTTTTAAAGTATAAAAGTTTTTACTGTTCTTAACTTCCAGTGTTGGAAACTAAAGAGAAAAAATCTCTCTCTCTGTATATAAGAGCGTTCTAAATTATACACTTAATTTTCATTAAAACCCTTGATGTAATTCAATTTACAAAAAGAAAGTATCTTCTCGGATTAAATACTTTGACACAATTTATCCGAAATTGGCTCTTGTGTCATAAGCCCACACACTCACCCACTGACTAATGAATTGCTTATCCTGTTAATTAAATTCGTTTTTTTACTTAGATTCTTTACAATGTAGTCAGTACTTTTGAACATGGATCATCACACATAAAGCTTTCATAGAAATCAGATTAATGTGACTGGGTAAACAATGGATAAATTAGAATATTCTATCTTCTACATAAATTTTCCTCATGCAAATAAAGGGAAAGGTCAGCTAGTTATGTTCCATGCTTGGTGTTCCTTAGAGGTTCCTTTTTTTCAAACAATCAAGTTCAGGAGAAGCTATTCCGTAACTAATAAGTTATCAAAATGGAATATATATAACCTTGATTAAATGGAATATAATTGTCGTGATTATTGGCACATCGAGATTATTCTAAGGCTCTTCTTTCGCTAGCTAAAACATAATAAGATATGTTCTTTTTTACCTATGACAATCAGAAGTGCATAATAAAACTTTTTTTTGTGTGTATAACTAGAAATCAAGGTATAATACTTTGCATCCCCACAGAAGGGCATGATATTCCTATGTGGAAGTCGCGAACATATCGAAAAGTCAAATATAAAAGATTATTTAAAAAAGTTATTAATTTGTGCCGAAAGAGAAAAACAAAACAAAATACATTCTGACATAGTAAAAAATTAAATGCACATTTAAACTGATATAGTTCATAAATCTGTCAGAACTGTAGAATGTGTGTGTGTGTGTGTATTTGATAATTAATTTATCAAAACTAAACTAAGATTAAGTTTAATAATTATACTAGTGTTGGAAATGGAAAAAGTATACAAAATACTTTTATTTTCAGTGCAAAAAATTCATCCACCACCCCTGCCCGAAATTCAAAGAATGATTTATTACTAAGTTGCTTTTTGATTTCCCCACTTGACGCTAAATATATGATTTCTTCGCAGTTGAGAGCCTTTCTGTATCAATGCTCCTGGTAACCTCTCAGTATCTTCTTTAAATTATTTTGCAATCGGTTCTAATTTAAAAATCAGAAAGAAAAAGTAGCCTAACATTTTTGTTCTGACAATTAAAAATAACTTACTTAAATATGTATTACTTAAAAGTAACATGCACAAAATGTAATACTTATGTCGATAATTTGTACGCTTTATAATTAAGATCGTTTTATAGCTTTAGTGTCAAAGTATATTATTACTGCATTCAATACATTGCTACTATACGGAGGAGGGGGCACGAAGAAAATTATGATCGAAATTTGGGACGCTAGTATTGAAAGTTTGAGAAGCACTGATCCAATAGATTTATAAATCGATATAGTTCTACAAGTTTAAAATGACACCACAAGCATTTAAAAATTTTAATTTTAATTTAGTAATGTATATAAATATAGCAAAACAGTGTAGGTCAAAAACAAGATAGCTTCAGTAGCTTAACAGCGAACTCTTAGCCTTAGGAACTAAGATTGTAGGGATAAACAAGTTTTAAAGCCATCCACCCTTCCTCTATATTTTCTCACACTACTGTACTGCAAGGAAAAGAAATTTGAATAAGTATAAAATTACCTTAAAACGGGGGATAATTTATATATACTGGGTGGCCCCGAATTCCTGGTACAAAGTTTAAGGGTAGATACAGGACATTGTAATAATCATTTATGGTATAGGTATGTATGGGTGCAAGTGACAGGGGAACAGGGGAAATGAGGCACAGACAGGAGAAATAAAAGAAAAGAGAAATGGAGTTATCGGCTGGTTGCGTTGTTGGTAGGGGTCAGTAGATGTCTGTCTGCCGTTCGACATGATGTATCTAAGTAGGAGTAAGCGCCATTCGCAATTGTGCTGACGTCTACGATGAGAGACTAAGTATGTAAAAAAGGCTGACATGCATTACATGTACTGCCGAACAAATGGTAACTACATAGATGCGGTACGAATGTTTCGCGCACTGTTTCCTGATCGACGAATGCCGGATCACAGAATTTTTCAGCAGTTACATCGTCATTTTCGTGAAACACGTTCGTTCCACGTCACCAGACATGATGCTGGTCAACGAAGGTCTGTACCCAGTCCAAGCCTGGAAGAAAGCACCTTGATCGTTGTGGCTGATAAACAGAAATACAAGTGCTGTTGCTCATTACGAAAGTGTGAGTCGTCAGACAATTTGTGAAGTGTTGAACGAAAATCGCTTGCACTTTTCCCATTTTCAGCGAGTACAAGCTTTGAATCCTGCAGGCTATCTTCTCCGACTGCCAGTGGGTGGTACAGAAATGTACGTTGTTGCTGGATCTCAAAGTTCACGTGCTGAACAGTTATGTTAAACATTACACTTGTTAACAACGTTTTTAATAAACACTTCGTCTTTCTTTCGGTCTCTTATTTTTTGCGTTCGTGCTTTCCCTTGTCACTTGCGTCCATACATTCCTAAACCATAAATGATTGTTACAATGTCCTGTACCTATCCTTAAAGTTTGTACAATGAATTTGGAACCACCCTGTATACATAAAACTACAAAAACTTGTAGGATTAATTAAATGTTATTGAAATTTTCTTCACAAGTGACCTGTTTCAATATTAATAAACTATTAAATATACAAGGCAAATAACACAAAATAACTTGTCCCTAAACACTTGTCCTCTGCGAATCCACTTCGTGCTGCAATAAGTGATTCTATTCAATGTTGGGCATCAAATCAAACAGATTTTGAATCTGTGCGTGAAGAATAATTTTTCATGTTGCTTCTATCCAAATCCAAAATCCATTCGTATTAGCTATGGTACGAACAATACGGCGACAGATAAAATCCCAGAGATGTTGAATTGGTGACACATTAGGCGAGTAAGCTGGCTAAGGAAGAAGCTGTAAATGTTAAGCTGCAAAAAGGTTTTAAACATTTAAAACAATATGAGAACTGGCATTATCGTGTTAAAATACAACTCCAGAAATGTTTTGATAGTACGGCATGACTTCCAGTTCCAGAACTTCTCTAATATATTGGTGGCTATTGAGATTTTCCATAATTCTTTCCAGTTGAAATCGTCCGTGATACCCAGTGTCGCCTAAGACTATAACGCTCAGCATTTAATCTGTATAACAGAGTAAATGCGTTCCGGGAAATGGTGCTTACCAATACAGCATCTAATGAGGATGTCTGCTATATTTTTAGTTGCCATTGTATCCAGCATTTTAATTTTATAGAGTTTTGAATAAATATATGTGATGTTTCAAAGTCAGCATCAAAAACATTGTGAAAGAAAAATTTATTCATCGAGCATCTGACGCATCTTTCGCTAAGAGAAAACAAACGCCAATTGAAGATTGTACTTAGGCTGAATACTTATGCTCAGAACTGTTAAATAACTTTTTTTTGTAATTTTGTTTTCGATTTGAAAGTGAAGGTTGGCATATGGTGAATATGTTAAATAATGACTTGAAATTAAAATAGTTATGTTTGGAATATATTTTCTAAGAAATAATTGGGTTTTTAATGTAAGACTCGAAGATGTTACGAAAAATAAATTTAAATGGTAAATATGGGCTTTTGTTTTTGTTCTATAGTTTAATTATGTATGTATTATATATATATATATATATATATATATATATATATATATATATATATATATATATATATATATATATATATATATATATATATTTGTGTGTGTGTATATTCATAATTTTATTTTATTTTTTAATAAAATAAAAAATAATAATGCTGTTGCTTTTGGTATTGTTTAAAATGTGTTATTTTATATTTTAACTACAAAACCTATTAGACCATTTGGAAAATAACAATTCAAAGCGTCTGGTATCGAAGCTTCTAATTACATCTGAAATATTGCACTAAAAGAAGAAGATTTTAAACATTTTATTTGTTTATTAAGAAAATTAAATAATTAAAATTTTTAAAATCTAAGGCATATGGAACACAAATTATTGGTTTTGAAAGAAATGCTTACATGTGTGTTTAAGGTATCCGTACACCTTCAAAGCGTCATTTTCGTCAAATTTTTCGATTTTTTAATTTAAATGTTATTTGAAAATATGAACTTTTTTCTTTAAAATGGTGTTTAAATTTTGTTTCTATCTTATTTAGAACTTAAGTTATGGGGATTTGAGTTTCATTCGACAGCACCTTTTTGAACCCGGAGAAGTACAAGTCTGCATTGCGAAGTAGAAAAAATGTTTGTTGACATTTTTATTTTTCAAAGTATCGTTTAAATATGCAATAGTAAGAAATTTAAACTTTTTAAAATATGAATTTGAGTTTTCAGAATTATCAAGAATATAATTGGCAACAGGTTTTTATTTATATTTTTATCTAGAATCTGGCAAGAAAATAGAGTGTTTTACTGTTTGTTTACATTTGCTTATGATTGCGTAGCTCTTTATAAGCTTTTGTTTAATCCTTTTTTATAGCAGA
The DNA here is from genome assembly GCA_019973935.1 of Trichonephila clavipes. NCBI lineage: Eukaryota > Metazoa > Arthropoda > Arachnida > Araneae > Nephilidae > Trichonephila > Trichonephila clavipes. The sequence continues at coordinate 167,973 of BMAU01021313.1, forward strand.
AAATTTTAATTTTTGTCATTTAAAATGGGTAATGCTAAACGTAGAGTTAGTGCAAAGAGAAAACGCCAATTTCTAGGTAATGGATCTACCATTAAACATTCAAAAAATAGCAGCGCAACATCTACCAACGCCAGTTCTTCAAAAATTTAAATACCTGCTGCCTTTGATGAAGAAATAGCAGAATATCAACGTAAACCACTTACTGGTAACAGAATAATTGATATGGAAGTCATTTTAAATTTGTTTTTACAACTTTGCTGCCCAAGATGTTTCGAAGAAGGTATCCTGCTTTCTGAGGATTCCACATATGGTTTGTGCTCAAATTTTGTTATCAGGTGTAAACATTGTGACTTTTACTCAGGGTTTTCTAGTTCAAAGAAAACTTTAAACTGTCCTGAAGTAAATACAAGATTTGTGTATGGTATGAGACAAATTGGAAAAGGTTTTTCTGCTGGGTTTAAATTATGTGGTACGTTAAATTTACCCAGGCTCAGTAAAACTGCGTACACTAATCATGAGAATAAACTCATGTCCGTGGTTTCAGAAGTTAGTGAACTATCAATGCAAAAAGCAGCTTCTGAGAGAACTGTTTTAGTGCTACATCCTACTAAAAATAAAATTGTTGAATGTGGCATTTCAGTTGATGGAACGTGGCAGCGTAGAGGTTACTCTTCCATGAATGGGTGTGTCGCAGCTTTGTCAGTTGACACTGGTAAAGTAGTAGACATTGAAATAATGTCGTCATATTGTCCCACCTGCAGAAAGATTTCTAAAATGCCTAGAAGCATTGAGTCGGAAACTTTTGCAGCAGATCACGTGTGCCATAGCAATTTTCAAGGTTCTGCGTTAAAAATGGAAGCTGTTGGTGCTACGAGAATCTTCCAACGTTCTATTGTCAAACGAGGCCTTAAATATGCACATTATTATGGTGACGGGGACTCTAAGGGCTTTATCAGTGTCAAAGATACTTATGGGAAGGATAGCGTCACAAAATATGAATGCATTGGTCATGTTCAAAAGAAAGTAGGTGCGAGATTGCGCAAACTAAAGTCTAAAAATAAAAATCTGTCTGGTAAAGGCAAACTCACCGACTCTTTTATTGACCGATTGCAAAACTATTATGGGATTGCTGTTCGTAGCAATGTTGGATACCTATCCGATCTTCAGCAAAATGTTATTGCGGCTTTGTTTCATTGCTCATCAAGTGTCGAGAAACCGATGCATGGGCAGTGTCCCATCGGAAAAGATAGTTGGTGCTACTACCAGCGAGCACTGTCTTGTGGCAAAAAGCCAAACGAAAAATATAAAGGCTTATCAAATGAAGTACTAAACACGATTAAGCCTACATATTTAGAGTTGTGTACCAAAGAACTGCTTACTAAATGCCTGCATGGCAAAACACAAAATTCAAACGAGTGTTTAAATGACATTATATATGGCAAGAAGGAAGGAAGAGTGGCACCCAAGGAAGTTTTCGTGTGCCTCAAAATTTTAAAATCTGTGCATTGGATGCTGTGATCCAATTTAATGATGGATACAAGGGTTGTGTTGAAATTTTAAAAACTTAATATAACTCCTGGTTATTTTACTTTAAAAGCATACAAACATCTTGACATCAGTAGAATTAACGACGCAGAACGACATTCAACACCAAATGTAAAGCAGCGTAGAAAAATTTTAAGAGCTACAAGGAAAAAAAAATCAATGTTTTAGAGAGTAAAGAAGGTGTTATTTATAAATCAGGAGCATTTTAAGTATATCAAATTGTGTTTAATATTAAAATTTGCAGTTCAAAGTTTATTTCTGATTTATCTCAAAATGAATTTGTTTAACGTATTGACATCTGACAACGTAAATATCAGAAAAAGTTGTGAACCAAATTAGTTCAAATTTTATAAATATATTTGTTTTATAGATTTAAAGAACCCCTACTACTTTCAAAATTATATAGTTGATATGTTTTTAGTAACTAAAGTATATATCATGTTCATAATAATTTTTTAATGATTTTTCAATGTTCTTTTACTCGAAACTTGATAAAAATTGTAATAAATTGATTATCATCAGGAAAATAGTACCAGCCCTAAAAAATGTTATAATGATCATCATCAAATTTACAGAAAAGGGATATTTTTGTTTACATTTGAGTTATGTGCGTTATTCTAATAATCATTTTAATTACTATTTACACTATGCCTTACTCCCTAAAATTTTTTTATGTACTACAAGTAACATATTAAATGTATTTTTCACAGTTTTAAGTTATATTTCATCAGTAAAAAATATTTTAATAGCAAATATTACAGTTTTTAAAAAATTTTTCTTCAAAGGTGTACGGATACCTTAATAAATAAGAGCCAGCTGCCCTCAAGTCCTGCTATAGTCCTTCATTGTTTAAAAACGCACGGGTTCATGGACTTGATCTGAATGCTTCTGTCAATTATATGGGATAAGAAACTGCAGCAACAAGTTTAAAAAATGTTTAGGAATCTTTCTCAAGCATAAAACTTAGCCTAATTTTGAGCAAACTAATTTTAATATTCTACTTTTTAAATAACATGAAATGTATTTTTGCACTAAAGAAAATATCTACAAATTTTTTTCATAAGTAAATTTTTGCTGTTCTAAACTAAAAGTTTTATCCAACAATTCTTCTTTTATTTATTTAAGGTATGCTGTTTGTTTTGTTGCTTTTTTGCTTTATCTCTTAATTTGAGATCCCATGGAATGATTTGGTTAATCGAAAAAATCACAAAAATGTCTTCATTTTGAATGAGTTCGCCTCTTTAAGAATTCTGAAACAACAAAAGGTAGATGGTAAAATTAAATCTTATAATCACTGGATATGACTGAATTTTTCATATACCAGAATTGTGAAAAATACGATTATTCTTTCAAATATTACATAACTACTGAACTTACTGTGCCTATCTTTTTTTGTGACCTTAGGCACTGGAGCGCATGTGCAGATGTTCCGGTCAAGAGGTCAGTCTGACGTGAACCTCCAGTGTTAAGTTTCTAAGAACGCTTGGTACTCATTTATGGACCCAATGAAGGGATTAAAGGCTGAGTCGACATTGCCCTGCCCTGTATTTGAACCCCGGACATGTGGCATGGTAGCGCTATACACTACTATCTCAACCACTGAGCATTATATAATTACAAAATATTAATAATAAAGAAATTCCCTTTCTGTTTTTTTTTTGCTCCATAAGGTTTTTTTTTGCAATGGTTTTTTTGCACGATTTCAATCTGAGTACCATTAGTTGCGATCAACACATCGAGTCTATGCCAAATTTCTAGCCACGTTCTATGAAGCATAGCAAGATCAACAATCTGAATTCGACTGTAGTTCGACTTTTCATTTTATCAGTGTCACTAATTGAAGAATGGTAAACAATGATTTTCCCGTATTCCTATTAGAAGATGTCGAAAGGTGTTATTTCTGGAGATTCGGGCGGTCGCGCTACTGGACCTCCTCTTCACATTCATCACTTGGAGAACTTTTCATCTAAATCCTTCCTCACTTCCAAGTTCTAGTGCGAGGCTGCTCCATTTACGCTGTACACGTTTTGCTGATTTAAATTCCACAAACCGTCCCACAACTTGCACTTGCTCTCGCAGTGCAGCCATTTTGAAACGAAAATGTTGAAAAAACGAGGGTATTGTGCTATGTAGTTACTTGATTCCTCATCTAACAAAAATTTTAATCTTTTCTGTATCGAACATGAAAAACCGTAAGTGAAAATATTTGCTTATTTTAAATTAATTTTTAAAAGTGTTGTAGACACCCAATACAATAAGCACCATTCACTTATATGACCACTTTAACCGAAAGCCCCTTGTCTCTCCTGAAGTCTCTTTGTGCAAGTTGTGATACCTCCCGGCCCGAGGGTATCATCTCTTCATCTACGTGACCTAGATTTGAAGGAATAAATGATTGATCACTCAAATTCTCCATGATAAATCTAATTTATTATTGTCTAAATACATTGATCAACACAACACAAGTCTTACTTATAGGGATGTAATCAGGAGTGATACCGCGTTATTCTAATTCTAAATAAATAGCTCCTGGAATCCTATTTACTATCTTTATGAGAAGCTATCCTAGGAATCTTTATCTGCCTTAGATTCCTTAACACTTTAAAAAGTCCGTTCTATAATTACACACACTTTATTAAATGTCTTACCAATATCTCATGGCGATCCGCATTTCAGCTATCTGTCTTTCTTCTATTATATTCTTCTACTATTCATCTAATACCATTCTTTCATTCTACTGCTATCCGACTACCATTCTACTAACACGCGAATGCTAAAGCTCCAATATATATCTATTAACTAATCTGCATATAGCGTTTTCTTCTTGAGAGAATTGAATTGAAATAATGCCATTCTGGCCCCAAAGATTCCCCAAGAGAATTAGTAAGGAAATCCGATAAAGCGCCGTCACAACTTTGCATTTGTCGAGGCTCCAAGTATTCACTTTGGCATTGTGTAAAAGTTTAGAGAATAGGAGGACTACACCAGCTCAGGTGTTGTTCGAGAGTCTTGACAGAGACCAATGGCCCTTGCAAGAAGGTGTTAATAAAACATATATAATATGATATTATAAAGGTAATGAATCACATTGTTAGATTTTTAAATAAAGAGAGTACTTGAAAATTCATGAAATTATACACTCCTTGAGAGTGTTAAAATTTTTTTTATGAACTCATACTCGTCCATTAAAAAACTAAACTCACGAAATTTATTCTTTTATGTTGACGCAGAGATGAATTTATTTTACATAAATATTTATCATTTTTTACATTTGTAAACTTATGAAAATAAAATATGAATTTTGAAATAAAATTAGTCTAAAATTTATGTGTATGCTTTATAATTCTTTGAAAAAATTCCCATTATAGCTGACCACCGCTAGAGAGGGTTTTTAAAAGCTCCCGAAAATGTATGGAAAATTTTGAAAAATGAATATGTTTCAATCTGGCTTTTCACAGCAGCAATATTTTCAAAATGTTATATTTACTGATGCAACGATTTTTCTTCGGCAATATTTGTCTTTAAAACTATTTGTTTCAACAACGCTATAATTTATCTGTAAAGCTTGCCGTCTTGTCGTATGCAAATGTTACTGTTATGAATTTTCAATAAAAAGGTTTGTGACATTTTTAGATTTATCAGGTAATCTTGTGATGAATGAACTCCAGTTAATGACAGTTTTTTTACAACAGCGCACGCGCGATCTCTCTCTCTCTCATTTCTTTATTTTTTCATCTAGCATTCTACTCTCCTTATAAGGAAACTAAAAAAAGAGTCTAAGAAACTACATAAAAATTGAGTGCCTAAAGAATTATCGGTTTTATTTTAGATAAGCCATACGCTAGCCATTTTTAAACGCGCTCTCATAAAAAATTCAAAACATAGCATTCTTTTTTTTAAAAAAAAGTTCCGTATATTATATTTTGATTATTTGCTGGCAAAATATACAAATAATAGTTATATATTTTTTAGAACAAATTTAAATTAACTTAACTAAGGTTATATATACTGTCAAGCCAAAATATTATGAGCATTCCCACTCTTTTTAATGAATTCGTGTGAAGATGTGCAGGGTAGTTTATATTAAGTGAAAATGATGTTTTATTGCAGCTGGAGACGCTCAAGAACAATCCTTGCACTTTCTTTTGCGAGGTATGAGAAAAGCTGATGAACTAAGCAAATATAATAAAGGGCAGATTGTAATGGCCTAAAGATCCGGAACGAGTTTCTCCGAAACTGTACGTCTGGTATATGTTTTACGAATCGCAATTGTTAGTATATATATATATATATATATATATATATATATATATATATATATATATATATATATATATATATATATATATATATATGCAAAGTGAATAAATGACAGTAAAATCAGCAATAGACGCCAAGCTTGTGATGTACCTCCCCTTGGAAGTACATCTCTCGAAGTATCAGCGTGAGCTAGAGGTGTAGGGTTATCGTAAGAACTAGAATCAAACATTATTTTAATATGACTTTATTAAGATATTCAACTTAAACTTTGAACAAATATAATATAAATACTTAATGAGAGAATCTACGATGACGCAATACGCAACACACAATATAATTCAGACCACTCTCAATACTCGAACCGCCTAATCTTCAAATATAATAATAAGTAACCAATCCTACTTTATATTATTCTGTAATAAACCTGTCTTTATCTACAATGGTATGTAGCTGTACGTTTAACTTCTAATCGATCATCAATATGTTTATCCACGACACGTAGAACTTGAATCTTGAACGACGAACTTCTATAATCATCCACTGCGACAACGCACTTCAATTGTCTAACATTCCTTTACACTACCATTACATTGCCATCACGCTTACTCTAAGATCCTATATTTATCCTACATTATTTGCATCTCTTCACTTCTCGTTTCTTGGATTTGGTTGGAAAATAGTTGCCATTAATTCTGGCCCAAAGAACCCAAAGGACTTGTTAAAGAAAAGACGCGTAAGACGTTACAAGCTGTTGGACTTCCACGGGTCACCAAAGACAAAGAATATAGGAGATTGTCTCGCGTGGTAAATCAAAAATGTTGCCAAACAATGGCTCAGCTGCCTGCTCAATTTAATGCTGATCCAAATGCAAATGTTGCGGAACACACATTTCAGCCAACACTATCAAATAAGGAACTACGTAGCCGACGTCCCACTCGTGCCCTTTTGTTGACAAAGCGTGCGTATTTGTCAACTACGCCCATAATGGGTGCGGAAACATCAAGACTAGACAGTGGATAACTGAAAGAGAGTTGTTGCCTGGTCATATGAATAATAACGATTTCTTATTCATCAGGTCGATGTTCGTGTCTTCCAGACAAACAACTACTCTCTCCCATCATACACAGTCTTCCTCCAGTTATCAACCATGAACTTGTGTCATCCATCATGCCTAGGTGAAATGCAGCTGTTTTTGCAGGCAAAAGGCAATGCAGCGTGTTATCTAGGGGAGTGGTTCCAAGGTCGAAAGTCTACCATTCTCGTATTCCCCAATACGCTGCAAAACATCTTTATTTTGTCGATTGTTGGGAACAAATAAAATCAGTAAAAAACTAATTATTGAATAAATAATTAGCATTAATGAATATAACATTAATTATTAATAATTATTTAATTAAATTTTACGTATTATATACATAGGATGGTAAGCAATAACAAATCAAGTGCGTTGGGGGGACCCGGTTTCTCTTCCCTTGTGTGCGCTACTGAACTATGAATAACTTATATGAATATTTGTATTATAAAACGGATATTAACAACTAGGAATATACATGAATCGGAAATCGGTATATGCTATTCAAATAAAGAGAGACTTGCCACAACATCCCCTTCGAAATCTAGTTTTATTCTGAATTAAAAAATAGTGATTACACTGACCAAAGCAATAAATTAGAAGCGAGTGCGCTGACGCGAGCCCAGACGACACATAAAAAGGAAAGTTCTGCTTCACTCTTCGATGTAACATGTCCTAGAAATTTCTACTTTAAAATATTTTTTATTTATAACAAAAACTAATCATAAGAAATTAAAAGCGTAAGACGTATTTATAAAAAAAAACATCAATAACTTCTCCCTTGCTATATCAAGCAATCAGCAATTCATAATAAATTTGTATTTCATCTTATCAGCCTTATTGATGTTGAAAATTATATTATTTAGCTAAACTATGACTTTGGAATAAAATTGATGCTCTGTTTTGTTGGAAAAATATAATAAAAAATGTGATAAATTAATGTCGATTTTTTTTTTAAAAAAAATTCAGAGATATTAAATTTTGTTAAAATACCAATTTAAAAATCAAGTTAGGTTTTATCAATTGCACTATATATACTAATATCATAATGTTATTATTATTTTTTTAAATTTTCTCATACAATATGAAGAAAAAAATCAAAATTAAATAAATGTTGGAAGTCGTTTTAATGATGACAAATTTTCAATTCATTTTGACTTATTATTGCCACTCTGTTTTGAAAACAATTTGCTGAAAGATTTATAAAATTATTATTCTTACTTTGTCTCCAAAGAATTTCCGCTTAACCCGCATTGGGTATTTGAATTATTGTCATCCGCCTAAATTTGACAACACCATAATTTGTTTTTAGGGCCTCACATTCGTTATTTATTATCTTATGCAGATATGGCTGTCACATAAATTCTTTAAAATGTGGATTTGACATTTATGATTTCAGTAGACAATTCATACAATACATAAATTAAAGATGTTTCTTTCGTTTTTATTACACTTCATAGAATTAATTCAAAGAGAGAGAGAGAGAGAGAAAGAGAGAGAGCAGAAATATTTAAAGGATTATTAGATTTTCTGAAATTTCTCATTTTGTTATGTTTTTCAAATTGACATTCATTTTAATAAAGTTTACAGAATTTTTCTCATCGTTCTAGAGAAGGATAATTTGAAACAAAGTACATCTGGAATTTATTTCGAATCGTCGTTACTTATCATCTGAATGCAAAGTAATAGCACGTCTTTCAATGATTGTAACCCCCCTCTCAAATTTTAAAATTCACTTATTTCAATGCCTTTATTTTTGTTGCTGGAAGCATTTAGAATTTAAAGTATGATTGAAAAGTAGGTTTCTCAGATAACCAAATTTATTTCTTTTAGTCTCAGTTTGCATTTTCATTTTAATAAATTTTTCGCGAACAATATATTAATTCTGTAAATACAAATATCTATTTATGTTTATAATTTTTTTCCATAAATATCCAAAACATTTAATTAGTTTAGTTTCTAGTACGTAATAAACATTGCCTTTGCCTTTTTTTCGCCACGTCCTTCTACGTTTATGGTATTTTTTTTGTTCATGTTATATATATATATATATATATATATATATATATATATATTTAAATATATAAAATCAATCACAATTATCAATTGAAAAATCGAAATATATGAATCTTATAATACTAAATCCCATTTCAAAATATCAATGGCGAATATAAAAGATAAAATTCCATCGTTTTCAAACAAATTAAAAAATTATAAAATAAAATAAAAATTTATAAAATATCCAAGTGCAATCTCGGACTTAGGGCCGATAAGTGGGGTTAAACTAGTTTGATGGCGCCAACCTTCCCCCTATTGCAACTTGGTAAGTTAATTGGAAAATATCCAAATTTCAAAAATTTAAAAATTAAAAAGTTAAAATTAAACCATTATACTTAAAAAATTAAAAAGTTAAAATTAAACCATTATACTTGAAAAGTTAAACTATTCGCCATCGCATTCTGAAAGATATTACAACATTAAAATATTACAATTATAAAACAATTTATAGTGCATAATATAAGTGAACCATCAAACACCTAAGATGATGCACCCATCTTTAAAATAGTTGTATTGGTAGAAAAAATATTTGAGATCCGAAAGTTCAAATTAAAAAATATTTGAGATCCGAAAGTTAAAATTAAAAAATATTTGAGATCCAAAAGTTAAAATTAAAAAATATCTAAAATCAAAAAGTTCAAACTAAAAAATCCATAAGTTCAAACTACAAAATCCGAAAGTTCAGACTAAAAAAATCGAAAGTTCAAACTAAAAAAACGAAAGTTCAAAAAAAAATCGAAAGTTCAAACTAAAAAATTCGAAAGTTCAAACTAAAAAATCCGAAAGTTCAAACTAAAAAATATCTAAAAACCGAATGTTCAAATTAAAAACACAGTATATTCACAAATGAATAGCGTATATAAATCATTAAAAACTTACCAAAGAGTATCCTATCAGGAATTCAATCCATATCTTATAGAACGACTTTTCATATTTAATATATCAATTACCACATCCATATTTTGCTCATAACATCTACCAATGCCATGTCAATCCAAACGTTTCATGATCTAACACTAGAGTTTAATCACTTGGCATTAGATGCAAACCAGACCGCATGTAAAAAACTTGCTTGATTGGTCATAAGCATTTGATTGGTCATAAATGTGTAATTGGACATAAATATTTAATTGGTCATAAATAATTTTAAAGTGTATTCGTGTAAATATTGGTCTAAGTGTGTATTAAAATGTATCCTGTGTGTGTGATATGCACAAATACTTCACAGCTGGACCACTAACAAGCTGACTTTGTGGACCTAATGTTGTGTGGTGGATTTGTGCATTTATGAGTTTAAAAATATTTTAAAGAAATATTTCTGATCTATATATTTTCTCAGGAAGTTCATGGGATAATCATTCTGTATGCAACACAATATAAATTTCTGGATATTCTTGAATTTATCAATATTGTGCGTAGTTAAATTATTATTTCTCATCAGAAAATTTAAAATTCTCTTTCTAAATACTGATATATGTAGACAACTATTGAAGTTTGGTATCTTTATGACATTGAATTTAAATGCTTCCCTTTTATCATATATATTGCTATATAATTTGTTGTCAATAATAGTTAAATGTAAATCTAAAAATTCAACTTTGTTTGAGTTAAAATTCGTCTGTATTAATTTTAGGTATTCCGGATAAAAATTAATGCTAGGTTTAAATTCCCTATCATGACCTATAACAATTAAATCATCTATGTATCTTAATAAGAGGCAAGAGGGTTCCTTTCTTCGAATTGATTCATAGTGGTGTAAATACAGGTTAGCGAGACTATTACTGACTGGGCCACCCTGAGGCAATCTTTTGATTTGTTTGCAAAGTTTGTTATCAAAAATAATGAAGTTCTCCTGTATTACAAAGCGAATAAGTGTCTTGAACTTTTGAAAACTAATGTAATTATTCAAATCATATTTCTCATATGCATCTGAAAGTACCTGAATTATATCTTCTATTTTAATGGAGTTAAATAAATCTTCGAAATCGAACCCATTCACAGAAAATACATCTTGTTGATCAACTTTCTTTATTACATCATGGCTGTTTTTTATAATAGAAGTATAATTAAATTTGTCTATTGTATCTTGTAATATGGTCTGTAAAATTCTTCCGGATTTGGATATATAAGTATTGAACCCATTTGTTACACTGCGGAATTTGACTGGATTGTTATGAAATTTAGGAGTCAGAAATACAGAGTGTTTTTTTTCCAGGTATAGAAGTTTAAGTTGGCATTACTTTCCAAGATGGCGACCGATTTAACAGCTGTCAAGTGATTTATTCTCGTTTTGGTTTGGCAATTCATCATGAATAGACTCACGCCTGAAGAACGCTTTCAAATTGTGCAATTTTATTTCGAAAATAATGGTCGATTTTCATAAGCGAATTTTTTAACGATGAAGCGCACTTCTGGTTGAATGGCTACGTCAACAAACAAAACTGCCGCATTTGGAGTGAAGCTAATCCACAAGTGTATGTCGAAACACCGTTACATCCAGAAAAACTGACTGTTTGGTGCGCTTTATGGGCAGGTGGAATCCTTCTTCAAAAGCGATGAAGGCCACAACGTTACAGTCAATGGCGATCGGTATAGAGCCATGATTACTAACTTTTTCATTCCTGAATTGAACAATCATGATGCCCAGGAGCTGTGGTTCCAACAAGACGGCGCAACATGTCACACAGCTCGTGCCACAATCGATTTATTGAAAGACACGTTTGGTGACCGCCTAACTTCACGTTTGGGACCTGTGAATTGGCCTCCAAGATCTTGTGATTTAACACCGCTAGACTATTTTCTGTGGGGCTATGTAAGGTCATTGGTCTATGCGGATAAGCCACAAACGCTTGACCATTTGGAAGACAACACTCGCCGTGTTATTGCCGATATACGGCCACAAATGTTGGAAAAAGTCATCGAAAATTGGACGTCCAGATTGGACTACATCCGAGCCAGCCGTGGCAGTCATATGATAGAAATCATATTTAAAATGTAATGCCACAAGTGTATCTTTCGAATAAAAAAAATTCATGTCAATCGAATAATACATCGTTGTTTTATTGAAATTTAAAGTTCTATTCCTCTCAAAAAAAACACCCTTTATACGGGTATATATTTAATTTTATTGCTAGAAATATTTAATTGTTTACAAAATGCCAATAATCTGTTGTTAATTTCTTTGATACTAAATTTACTTTAATCATATGCATTATTATTTTGTATATATATGATCATTTATTAATTTACTATAGTAATATTTACACGTAACTGCATAATTTCCTGGGACTTTATCTAAATAGACAATCACAAAGTGTTTTTGAAAGTTTTCTATTGGTCCCTTAATTTTTCGATAACAATCTCCATTTTTTGTTCTAAAATTAAAATTCATTAAGTCCTTGATATACACTGGTGTGCAAAAATTAAGGACGAAGTCGAAAAATTAGCATAACAGCTGAACGAAAAGGCACAGCGGACAGAAAGAACAATCACGAGATTAAGTAAGGTGATGTACGGTAGCACATGCGCAGATATGCAGGTAGACGTAATGGGGGAGTGTCTGAGTAGTATAAAGCATGTTGTCGGTGTAAGATCAGTATTTCTGGCAAAGAGATTGCACGCCGTATAGCAGTTAAAATCCCACAGAGTTGCTGCCTCAGCGAGAAATGGCGAATAATCAATCTGTTAGACGACATCTGGATGCTTTTACCCGAGGTCGAATCATTGGGAAGTTGGAGGAAGGCCGCAGTGTGACAAGTGTGGCTGCAGAGTTCGGAATTGCTCACAGCATCGTTTCATGACTTTGGAGACAATTTCAAACTACAGGAACAGCTATCCGGGGGTTCAGTAGTGGTCGTCCACGATGAACCACACCCCGCAGATGACCGGGACATTGTCTTACAGGCCAGAAGAAAAAGGCGGCAGACAGCGGGAGAAATCGCTAGACACACGACACAGGCGACTGGACGACCGATATCGCGTTTTACCGTGGCCAGAAGACTGCACGGTGGTGGTCTGTTTGCACGACGCCCTGTACGGTGTGTACCTTTAACGCCTGCCCATCGGAGAAGGCGTTCTCTGTGGTGCCGGTAACACCGGAATTGGAGAGACAATGAATGGGGACGAGTACTCTTTACAGATGAGAGCAGATTCAGTTTTAGTAGCGATTCTCATCGTATACTCATCTGGAGAGAGCGGGGAAGCCGCAATCATCCCTCGAACATCATTGAAAGGGACAGGTATGGAGGTCGTGGTGTTCTCGTTTGGGGAGGCATCATGCTTGGTAGTCGTACAGACCTTCACATCTTCGACGCAGGTTAAGTCAACGGGACCCGTTATTTTAACGAGATTCTTCTTCCATATGTGCGTCTTTTAGAGGCGCTATGGGTCTGCAGTTCTTTTCATGGATGACAATGCACCTTGTCATCGCACAGTAGCTGCCGAACAGTTCTTAGAGAGTGAGGATATTGAACGTATGGATTGGCCGGCACGATCTCCGGATCTCAATCCCATCGAGCATGTATGATATGTTCTAGTCAGACGCTTGGCAGCTCGTACCTTACCACCAATAACGATTCGGGAGCTTCGATTGGCGCTGGAAGACGAATGGGCAGCAATGCCTCAACAACTCATTGACACCCTCATTCTCAGCATGGGCAGACGCTGTGAAACCTGCCTAGCAGTCAGGGAGATCATATCCCCTACTAAAGACCGGATGTTTCTTGCTGGACACCCATCACAGGGATGTTTCGGCCTTCAGTCGCATTGCGCTCCATGCTACTTTTTCAATCAAGCTTCTTTTATCCCTCTGATTTCTCTTTTAGTAAGTGTTGCTTACGTTACACATGTCCTTACGTATTGGGTATCTTACGGTATTAAATGTGTTGATTTGGAAAGCTTTTGTACAAAGTTATATTGAAAAACCGTCTTGTCCTTAATTTTTGCACACCAGTGTATATATATATATATATATATATATATATATATATATATATATATATATATACTCATGTCCATAAATTAAGGAAAATTCAGAATCGCACAGAAATTGAACTCTAAAATAAAAATTTCACCTATAGAATTATCACACACATCTTGAAGAAGAATATGCAAATTACAGGAAACCACCAGATGGCGCGGATAGTACGTCACAATGACGAGAGTGTAAGAGAGGGGTATATAAGGAATGGCGGCAAAGAAGTAAAATTGTTCACAAACGCTTTAAAAGCCATTCAGTGGAATAACCGCATAGTTATGGCACAAAGGAAGCATTTAGAGGATTTTTTACGTGGTAGAATTATTGGAGGACTGGAATGTGGACATACCCAGCTGGAAGTATCCGAGGAACTTGGAATCGCCCAGAGTGTCATCTCCAGGCTTTGGCAACAATTCCAAGATGATGGTAATGTGAGTAGATGTTTCAGCCCAGGTCGCCCTCGAGTTACAACGCCAAATGAGGATTAGTATTTGGAAGTTACTGCCAAAAGAAACGGACGGAGCACAGCATCAGACCTGTCTCGTCAGCTCTCTTCAGCTACCGGTACGACAGTTTCAAGGCAGACCGTGAACAGACGCTTAGGGCACATTGGTCTATATGCTCATAGCGTTTCAAATGTGTTCCACTTACCTCAAATCGCTGTCACCTGCGCTTAACCTGGAGTAGAGAGCATGCATTGTGGACACCACAACAGTGGTCTTGGGTGATGTTTTCCGACGAGTCCAGGTTTAGTTTGCAGTCTGATTCTCGCCGGACTTTAATATGGAGAGCGCCAGGTACCCGTTACCACCAAGAGAACACCATTGAACGACACCATTACCGTGGTGCAGGATGGCTCGTTTGGGGAGGAATTATTTCTGGTTCCAGAACTGACCTGCATGTTCATAGTGTAACGATGACAGGCCACATCTCTCTATCGGGATGTCATTCTGGTACAACATGTACGTTTGTTTCGGGGTGTCATGAGTGCTGAATTTCTGTATATGGATAACAACGTCCGTCATTACCATGCAAACATTGTAGACGAATGCCTTCAATCGGAGGATATCACCCGGACGGATTGGCCAGCATACTTACCGGACATGAATCCAATAGAGTATGTGTGGGATATGATTGGCCGAGGAATTGCAGCCCATCAACCCCCTCCCACCTGTCTACCGGAACTTCGGAGGGCATTGCTTGATTAGTGGTGTAATATTCCCCAAGATCAGATTGATAATTTGATATTCAGCATGCCTAGGCGTTGTAAGGCCTGTATTGCATCGTCCGGGAGACATACTCCGTATTAACCATCATACTAGTCCTGTATTGCATCGTCCGGGAGACATACTGCGTATTACGTATCATACTAACCATGTTATACTGAATTTTCTAAATAGGTTCTTTTTTGAAATTTGCTTCAGAGAGTAAAAATCGTAATTTTTATTATGTCAAACATATAGCATCTTTTTTTGCTCTTTACCTTTTGTTTAAAAAATAGACTTTACAAATAAGTCAAATTTGTTTTGCTTCTGTCTCTTTCTTTCCCTGAACTTCATTATCCTTAATTTATGGACATCAGTGTATATATAATCCAGCGTTTCTCAAAAACCCTTGAGGGGCATGATAATTTAACGAGGGAGAGGGCGCATGAACATATTGCAAAGTCGAAAGCAAACACTTATTTAAAAAATTATTAATTTGCTTAAAGTAAACAAACACAATACATTCTGACATAATAAAAAATAAAATACCCATTTACATAGATGTAATACACTTATAAATGTATTTGTATTGCGCAATGTATTTTATAATTAATATAACACGACTAAGTTAAGAAAAATTTTAATAATTACCAGTGATCCCATGGGCTTGTCACATATAAAATCATATACAGAAAAAAACACTTACCTTGATGATTTGCACGGTTTATAATAGTTACGCAATTCGCTCCCAATGCCGCCATTTCCCACGTAAGTGTGCGTTCATGATGTAATGGGGAGGGGAGAGAAAAGGAATAAACAAGCAAATCCTGTGAAATTAATAAATCCTTCTCAAACACTGTTAATGTCCTTTTTTTGCATTCAAAAGCCTTCGGAATAATTTTACGGATAACAGTGAACAGAAAAGATAGTTCTTTGGAAAGACGTATATATACGTCCAAGGAAATTTACGCTTTGGCTGAGCGAGATGTTTATATACGCCAATGGCACTTAAGAGGTTAAAGCAGTGTTTCTCAAACTTTCAGTACTGGCGACCTAAATTTCAATCATAATTTTTGTCCCCCCCCGTACAACAATAATGTATTTACTGCAATAAAAATGCAATTTGACGCTAAAGCCACAATGCGATCTCAATTACAAACTGTATAAGTATTAAATTTTGTATATGTTACTTTTAAGTAATATATATTTTAAGAAAATTACTCTTAAAATATATATTACTTACTTATATATATTATTAGGTTATTTTTTCCTCTAATTTTTAATTGGAACAAATCACAAAATGATATATTTAATTAAAGATATATTTCCTTCAGCATCTATTTCTCAAAGTACAAATGTCATTAGAAAAATAGTCTAGTCTATGTTGCTCTCTTATCATATCCATCACATTTGGCATTATCGGGTACGTTTGCGTGAGTCTGGGCAGCCTATCGGACGTCTGCGCAAAACATGTAAAAATGCTTTTCCTCGTACAATTCCAGTCAGTTTTGGTCGACTCGATACTTCTATAGCTACCGAATCTAGCTTGAATGTACATTTTTTAATTTGCACGTTCATTGTAATTCACGGTAATTAAGTATTTACGGCAGTAGATTAAAAAAAAATCATACATACATTTTTAAGTTGTAAGCGAGCATTCGACGATAATAAAGGATTAACAAGTACACAGACGAGCATGGTTCCGAAAATAAAATCAAGGAAACATTCTTAAAAATACTTAAATTTTGGATTTATTACTACTGAAGTAAATGATGGGAAAAAAAGCCCCAGCTCGTTATGTGTTAAAACTTACAAATCTGAAGAACAACATGTGAAAGTTGTTTTTAAAACCATGTAAAATCATTTAGCCATGTTGGCAAAGAATTTTAAAAAGTATTTTCTTGATGAGGACAACTTGGTAGCAAGTTACGAGTGGATTAGGGGTCTATTTCAAGATACTCCAGAAGGGCTCTCAACTTCCGAAGAAGAAATTTTCATAGATTTCACATCATGTGAAAGATTAAAAGGGAATTTTGTAATAGATCACTCTTTGAATTTTGGGTAGAGATGGATGGTGAATTTTCTGCACTTAAAACAAAAGCACTTCGTATACTACAAAATGTAACAAAAATGTAAAATGATTTTTTTAGATAAATGCTATAATTGTAAATAACTGTTTAAAAGAACTGTAATTTTAAACCTCACAGAATTGGCATTTAGAATTAATGTTAAATATGAAAAAGAATATAAAATTCCTATGAAGAATAATTGTAATACTTTTTAATATTTAAAGCGAGAAGACATCAAAATGTTTTAACCCGGGAGCAGGCACGCACTCGATACTAACGCTAATGGTAGTGCGGGGGGGGACTCAGTCACCCCAATCATTTGTTTATAATTATTTTTACTCTACACGATACAAATCGGAATTCCAGTGAATAATTTAATTAAGAGAAAGTATACTTACTCTGGTTTTCAAGGAATGTTCAATTTTTCTTTGATGATTTGAGAAAAAATCCAATAAAACTGAATTAAAATTATTCAAAAGTGCAAGACCTTAATAAAGGACGCAAATCAGACATACTTTTCACTAATATTATAGAAATGTTATTTGCTGGCAAAGCTGTCATATTTTGTTCAAGTAATTGTATTTTTAATGAGCTTTCATGATTGAGTGAGTGAATATTAACGTCGCACTGTTCAGCTACACGAGGGCTTTTAGAGACGGACCTCGTAATTTTGAACCATGGTTGACGAGGACGATACTTGAGC
Organism: Trichonephila clavipes; assembly: GCA_019973935.1. NCBI lineage: Eukaryota > Metazoa > Arthropoda > Arachnida > Araneae > Nephilidae > Trichonephila > Trichonephila clavipes. The sequence goes on from BMAU01021313.1 coordinate 185,860, forward strand.
TGGGCTCTTTTAACTATCACACCACTCCACAAGAGGACGTTTCAGTTCTCGACAGATTTAACGTGCACCGTCCCATACACGGTGGGTCTTTAGTGGTACTGAGCTCGAACTCGTGACATCTTTGGTGATCAACAAATAGGAAGTTGAACTTTTTCTTTCTTGTGTCTTTTTGGCAAGGCGAACTGAACCTTGTGGTACACTTATGGCTTCATATTTCAGATGAAGGCGTTCTTTAGGAAGCATTTGAAAATTTTCCTTTCGTTTCATGTTCATCGTGTTTCTCAATCATGAATAATATGCATTCTTTTGCTTGATCAGTTTCAACCTCCTTCAAAAGAAATCACAAATGCCCCACGCCACTGCTCCCGGGTTAAAAGTGTATTCAGACAAAAATAACGGATGTTCTAAAAAGGATTATGACGTTTTTCACTATGCTTTATATGTTTGAGATAACTCTTGAAAATAAAATCTGAGCTAAATAATCCTTTAAAAATCAATCAATTCTTTTCCAAATATCGTAAAACTCTTCATTATTTACATTTTCGTTAAGCGAAAAACAAATACATAAAAGCTGACACGGAACTAATGTAGAAACCATACCAGTAAGTTTGAAGGTCAATCAAATGATCAGCAAATGTATTATGCAGCCTAGCTGAAAAGTGAATCATGTCTTCCTTTTCTTTCTACAACTAATGTACAGTATTTCAATAATAACTACAGTGATGAAATGTTTATCTTCTTAGAATTTTTTAGGGTCTGGCAAGTGGCAAGTGGCATGGAATTTACGGAGTTCCTGTCCCGGAAACGGGACGTACCTCCTCATCAGAATTAATAAAAAATAGAGCTGAATTAAATGAAAGTGACATAAGAGTAAATTTTCGTTTTGTCTTTTAACGAGTAATATTTTATGCTAAAAAAGAAAAACGCCAGATGATAAACATAAATTATATCAGTAGTGTGTATTTTTTATTATGGAAAAAAGTATTTTGTTTTACTTCTTTCCGGTTTGTTTTCTTAAAAAATCTTTAAATTTTCGTTATGCTCGCGCCCCGCTTGTAGGGTTATCGCGCCCCCAGGGGGGCACGCCCCACACTTTGAGAAACACTGGGTTAAAGTGGTAATATAGCTTTTGCGTCAAAGTATAGTATTATTGAATTGAATGCGTTGTTATTGTACGGAGGGGAGCATGATGAAAATTATTATTGAATATTGAGTCGCAATTATTTAAAGTTTGAGAAGCACTGAGTTAATCTGACTTTTAATAGCCTTTAAAATAATAATTAATGAAGATGAATCTCAAAAAATTTAGAGCCTTAACTCCATGTAGAAGTCAAGAACCCCAAGCCCCTGTGTGGGCAGTTATCTATCAAAACATCCATAGCACTGTAAGAAAGACTTCTAAGTTGAGAACCATGAGTTCAATTTAAGTTGTGAAGAAATTCCTCATATTCAGCATGGTAATCTTTAATTCCATTTGGAATTCAAGAAGGCTAAAGTTCAAAATGCATTTTAAAAGTTATTACCCTTTAAGAAAATTTGAAGAAATATACCAGAGGGAATTATATATATATATATATATATATATATATATATATACTACAGTCATTTTTATTTATTTTATTACAAAATCTCACAATCTTCAGTTTTAATTATATAGTTGCTGATTTATATTGAATGTCAATAATAAGAAAACTTTAATATTAATTGCAAATGTAAGCGTATACGTTGCATTATTTTTCGATTATATTTGTCTTAACACTAAAAATAGCGTTCAATGTGCTTTAATGTAGGTTTGAATATAAAGAAATGTGAGATATATTTTTAATAGCTTTTATCTTATGTGTAATGACTCCTCGTTCCTTCAAAAATTACAATCGATGTATATAAAAGTATTAAATCATTAAAACCTATATCCAGAACTTAATTTAAAAATAATTTTTAATTTAAACACTAATTTATGTGTTCCACGTTGAAGGTTTTGGAATATGATGACATATTTCGAAAAATATAAAAGCTTATCTTCTTCTGTTTGAACTATTCCGATAATTTATTTAAAAAACAACGCATAGTAAACTTTAATTTCTTTCTTACACACATGCTTTCTTTACATATAGCCGTTAAACTTCATTTTAAGCAGCGTACACTACCTAGCACCTGTATAATGGTTCAGTTGCATAAGTTTGAATACAACATCTTTATAAGCATATAAAACTGTTTACATATTCGTTATTATTTAGTTAGAACCAAAATGATAGTATACTTTTTCTTTAAATTGCCTAATTATTTTTCTTCTTCAATGGCTGGACAGCACTTCGAGGACTTCGGCCTTCTCCAGGCATCCCTAGTTTTGGCAATTGTTTTCTAGGTTTTAACCTTTAAAGTATTAATATCTTTTTCGATATAATGAATCCATCTTAGCGGGGATCTTTAACGAGGTCTATTTCCCAAGGAGTTTGCCACAAAGGTTTTCATGCAGCAACAAGCTTCATTCATTCAAACCAGATGACCAGCCCATTTAAGGTATCCGAATACGTTCGGAACCGTGATTTTAAAAAAAGCACATAAATGGATAATTTTACACAATGGAATACACGCATAAAATTGTTTTAAGAACATTTTGACAAAAAAATTATGTAAATACAATATTTCGGCAAAAAATTATTTTAAAATAATCTTTTTTTCAAAATGTTCTCCTTTTGTGAAAAATGCTTCTATTATAATAATATTTTGCTTGTATATAGCTCAGACCTCTGTACAGAGGTACGTAGTCGGATACCTTAAGTCTCTGTAATTTGGCGAATTTTACAATATCAGTTGTTTGTAAATTTTATATAGTTCTAAATTAGGCCTTCTTCTCCATTAATCTATTCACTTGAATACCAACAAGAATGCAAAGATCTTTCTCTAGAAAATTCTCAAAGCTTCCTCATCACGTAAAGCCAATGCCAAAGTCTCTGATGCATATATATAAATCAGGGTAGATCTTATAACTCTTTTAAAGAAGCAAATTAGTTGTTAATTTGAGAAAAAGCATGGTTTTAAATAACTCTTCAGGGCATAAAAATATCTATTTGTAGCAATGTTTCTTTTATAAATTTCTGGGATGAACTCATTTTTATTTTTTATCTCCGTTGCCAAATAAGTAACACTGCGACTACTCGTAAGTTGTAAGTCATACTTACAACATACGCAACTTAAGCATTTAGTTTATATATATCTATCTATCTATCTATCTATCTATCTATCTATCTATATATATATATATATATATATATATAATACTTTAATATATAATTACTTTTACTTAATAATAACAGGGAAATTGAACACAAGTTTGAGAATCTATAACTTAGACAGTTCTTTTCAGACCTGAACTTAAAAGCAGTAAGTAATAATTTTATTTCCTTGAAAGAGTTTTAACAAATAATGGAATGCTGGCAACTTGTATTAAATGTGCAGTTAAACTAGCTGTAGTTATTGAGAAAAATATCTGTCTTTTCATTATTGGGGTAGTATTTCTATCTTCTTGAGGAGCACAGATTCTTTCACGCTTTTGTAGGAATAGATTCGAACCGGGCACCTTCCGTTCCGAACGCCAGTACTTTATCGATCACGCCAAGACGATCGTCTTCGCGTGATGTCTAAGTACTGGTTTATTTGGATACCGCTACACTACTCTCCCACCAGTGAGGTGAATAGGCGAACGATTTTTATCCGTTCGTTTTTGGAGAGAGCCTGTTTTTATATATATATAAACATATTCTCGCTCTCATTTTTAATTTATTTATATATTGTTTTTCTTCTCTTATTTTTATTTATTTAATTTTCTCGCGGTAGATGGCGCCACGACAGCTCAGAAAGCTGCGTTTTCTTACTTCAGTCAAAGGGTCACCAATGTAGGTGGATTCGAAACGGGCACCTTCCGTTCCGAACGCCAGTACTTTATCGATCACGCCAAGACGATCGTCTTCGCGTGATGTCTAAGTACTGGTTTTTACTTAGATACCGCTACACTACTCTCCCACCAGTGAGGTGGATAGGCGAACGATTTTTCCCCCGTTTGTTTGTTCTTGGAGAGAGAGCATGTTTTTTTATTTATTTACTTATTTTATTCTCTCTCTCTCATTTTCGAGCCCAGTACCACTAAAGACCCGCCGTGTAGGGCAGCGATGTACGTTAAATCTGTCGAGAGCTGAAACGTCCTCCCGTTGGTGTGGTGTGGTAGTTAGGAGAGGGGTGCCAGCTCAGGTGTCGTCCACGTCACTTGACCATGGTTCAAAATTACGTGGTCCGTCGCCAAAAAAAAAGCCCTTGTGTAGCTGAACAGTGCGACGTTAATATTCAATCAATCAATCTCTCTCTCATTTATTTTTATTCTTTTTTATTTTTCTTGCTGAGATGAGAGAAAGATGATCTATCGTTTGTTTCGGAGAGAGTATATGTTTTTTTTTTTTATTTTATTTATATTTTTTTCTTCTCTTATTTATTTTTTTTATTTATTTACTTTTTCTTGCGGTAGATGGCGCCACGACAGTTCAGAAAGTTGCGTTTTCTTACTTCAGTCCAGGGTCACCAATGTAGGAATATATTCGAACCGGGCACCTTCCGTTCCGAACGCCAGTACTTTATCGATCACGCCAAGACGATCGTCTTCGCGTGATGTCTAAGTACTGGTTTATTTGGATACCGCTACACTTTCCTGCATTCTATAACAAAGCGATCATTTTTATTCTTGAGATAACGTTTTCTTTGACTAACATATCTTTATAATAACTTAAATGATGAAGTATCTGCCTCCAAACACCCAATCCTTTGATATAATGCACACTCAGATAGTTTATTACAAACATTCTACTTTCAATATTGCAGAACTATCTTTGGAATCGGACAAGGTGATTTTCTTTCGAAATTTTAATTGCTGTGTTTTATCTTTGCTCAAATGCCAGATATTGTTTGTGTAAAAAGGTTGTTCCTTGGAGACTGCCAAAAAGAGTTTGGAGTATAACATGTAAAATTTGAAAATGTTTTAAATTGTTTCTTTGAAGAAATTTATCTTTGTATTTTACGGGAATGAGGTAATTTTATTTTCGTACAAGGAAATCACCCAAATATGTTCTATTTTTAGAAAGAGAAATGAGAAAAAAAATTATAACCTCTGTTGCTGTTTTATATAAAAAGTGTAACACACGGTTTAATACTAAGACCGAAATGTAGATGGCGGTACTTGTAACGGAAGCATTGCCGACCGAAGCTCTGTATTACCGCCAGAGAGAGTTGGGAGTTGAATGAGTGAACTGTACTCGTCTCGCTGTCCAATCCTGGACTATGTAATATATTTAATTTCCCCTTATTTCCTTTAAATGTTTAACCTGTATTGTGTCTAAATGTCTGTCCATTGTAACTGTGTTGTTTTATGTCATTAAACTGTTTTAAATTACCCCGAGATCTTATCCATTCTTTTGGTTTACCCAGTAATGTCGTAAGAGAACCGTTACAAATTGGCGCCAAACGTCGGGCCGATCCGAGCAGATTCCCAACTTTCTCTTGCTTTTTCCACTTAGGTTGAGGCGTTGTCACCCGACAACAAATAGAGAATTCGCAACCCTGCAAATAAATCAATATTTTGTTTTCATCCAGAAAACCTGTGAACAGATAAGTGTTGTTTATTCTAAATACTCTTGCTCTGTTATTCTGTGTAAGAACAGTGATTATATATTATTGCTGTTAGTATGTATTGTGTGTTACAGTATATAGTAACGTAATTGAAGTTTAAGTGATATTTTCATTTATTTATTTGTCAGTATTCTTAATACTCTTTTTTTAAAACGAAACTCGCATTCTTTTGTTTGTTCTCATTAAAGCTAATTGAAGGTTATTTATGAATGTATATTTTCTTATACTAATTAAGAATTTAATGCCATTAACATATGTATGTACTTTTATTATCAAGAAATTATTGCGATTTGTATTTATTCAAATATATATATAATTTCACTTTGATTCTTGTTTGATTTTACTGAACTTTTAATTAAATTTTAAGTTGAATGCAATTTTTATCATAATATTTTTTTTACTTTTTATGTCTAATATAAAAATAATTATTTTGTGAAGTACATGATTTATTACGAAGTATTACTATAACATTTCAAAACTTGTATGTTTTGATAAAGTATAAACATTTATGCTTTTTATTTAAAAATTTTTGGAAAATAATTTCAAGTACTTCTAAGTGTAAACAAGTTTGTAATAGTGTTAATTTCGGAGTGGATCAAATAATTTATGAATGGTATTTCTATTTAAACGTATTTGAATTGATTTTGCTTAAAAACAATTTAATTGATTTAAGTTAACGAAAACGAAATTTTTCTTTGATTTAATTTAAATGATTTCATGTTAATTGCTGATACTCTTTTGATTAATAATGAATATTATTGAAATATATTATTTTGGTTTTGATGTACGAAATTAGAAGATAGTTGATATTGAAGAATTTTTTTCCTTTTTTTTAATCTCATTAATATTGATGTGAAAATTAATTAGCACATTTTGAAATTAGAGAATTATATTGTCATTCAGGAAGAGTGTATTATTGTATAGAGTATTTTTTTTGCATGTATCGGAAACTTTAAGTTCATAAGTATTGTTTGACTATAATATTTTCAGATCACAGAATTAACAGTTTTGAGGGAACTTTAATTCATTAACTTTAATTGAACTTTAATAAATGAACTTTGAGACGAAAAATGGCTTTTTTTAGGAAGGTCCAGAAAAGAGGATTTACGAATGTTGACAACAGAATTGGGTCTGGCTCCGTCGGACAATCTCAAAATTATTGAACTAAAAGATCTCATAACCAACAGCGATAGGTATGATGAGGAATTCGTCAAAAATGTGCTCAGCGTCATTGTGGAAGAATGTACTGCAACAGAAAAACAAAAAGCTGCTGAACTGGAGGAGAAACAGAAAGCCGTTTTTGTTGCTCAGCCACGAGAAAGATAATTTGAACTGGAAAAAATGAAAATTCAACTTGAAATGCAGAAGCTGTCACAAACACCTGTTACACAAGCCAACAACTAGAAAACCCAAAGCTTGAGTTAAATAGAATTATTCCGAGATTCAATTCGAAGGAAGATGAAATGGATCTATACTTGACAATTTTCGAACGTCAAGTGAAGTTCTTGAACATCCCTGAAAAAACTTGGACAGCATACCTGATTGGCTCATTGCCACCTGATATAGCTAAGCTCATCACAAGAGAGGATGAAGAGGATGCTCAAAACTATGAAAAGGTAAAAGAAATGCTTCTCTAAAAGATTTCGAGTTTCAGGGGATAGGTTTAGGCAGTACTTTTCCCAACAGAAGAAAAACCCAGATTCAACATGGAGAGACTTTTATTTCGAATTGAGTTCTTATTTTAAAGGTTGGATCAAAGAGTCGTGAAGAGGACCACGTTTGATCAACTTAAAAGTCTAATAATTGCTGATCAGATAGAAAGAAAAACTCCATCAAATATCAAAAAACATTTTCTGGATATTTGGGCGGATTTGAACAATCCTCTGGAATTGGCTGAGAAGTTGAACGCATATGATAGCCTAAGGCCTGGAATGAATAATAATCCAAATCAGACTTTCAAGAAGAAAGAATACAGGAAACCCTTTCCATTAAAGAAAAATCAACCTGTTGGAGGATCCCATGAATACCACTCATCTGGACCCTCTAGAACAGTGCCTAGATTCCCAAGTTACAAAACTGAAGGAAGAAACCCGATAAAGTGTTACGGATGTGGGACTCCTGGAGTCATCAAGTCAAAGTGTCCTAAAAGCACGAGAGCTAATGAAATGGAAACAACAGTGAACTGTATGACGTTATTCAATTTGAATTCGAACTTGTATCCCACAAGTGTGATTGTTCTCAAAATTTTTGGAGAAAAGATTGCTGTATGTGCTGATACCGGTGCTTCCCATACCATTGCAGGTGAAAAGATGTTTAAATTTCTACAAGAGCATGATATCACCTTTACGAACAAGAGGATTTCATTTATGATGGCTGATGGAATTCGACAGACCATTATGGCTCTGAGTACTGTCGTTGACCTGTACATTGAAGGCAAAGTTATTGCAACATAATTTCTAGTATTGCCTGATGCCAAAGGAAATAAGACTTTGTTAGGACTGGATTTCCTCAATGCAGCTGGTATCGTCCTTGACGTCCAGGGTGGAAAATGGCACTTTTCCGGAAATCCTCGGAAACAGTACAAATTCCTCAAGAAGACATTAGAAGATATAACACTCAGCGCATTCGAACTTCAAGAGGATGAGGGTAAAAATCTATCTCGAGAACAGGCAAGAAAAATCAATATACTCCTGGACAGAAATGAGGCACATTTCCAACCAGGGGGAGAGCTCACACCTTTTATTGAACACCGTTTTGACACGGGTGATCAACCCCCAATAGCAACGTATCCCTACAGGATGAATCCCGTAAAGAAACATGATTGTCAGAAAGAAAACTTCGATCGATGAAGAAGAAAATATTATAAACCTGGTGACAAAGTTTGGGTGACCGTTCATCCCATAAGTCGTAACAACAGGAGCAGGAAATTCATGCCCAAGAGAAAAGGTCCTTACCTCATACTCACCTTGAGATCACCAGTAACATATAAGATTGCCGACCCGGCCAACCCAGACCAAGCCCTTGGAACTTATCGTGCTTCTGCCTTAAAGGACTATCAGGAACCTGAAACAGAAAGAAACACCGGATTTGTTGCTCCTCTAAAGAAAAGAGGATGCCCAAAAAGAAATTATCTCCTGGTTCCAAGCCGAGACGTCAATGGAACCAGAGGGGGAGTCTGTAACACACGGTTTAATACTAAGACCGAAATGTAGATGGCGGTACTTGTAACGGAAGCATTACCGACTGAAGCTCTGTATTACCGCCAGAGAGAGTTGGGAGTTGAATGAGTGAACTTTACTCGTCTCGCTGTCCAATCCTGGACTATGTAATATATTTAATTACCCTTATTTCCTGTAATGTGTCTAAATGTCTGTCCATTGTAACTGTGTTGTTTTATGTCATTAAACTATTTTAAATTACCCCGAGATCTTATCCATTATTTTGGTTTACCCAGTAATGACGTAAGAGAACCGTTACAAAAGCAGTTTTTGTAATATAATCATTATTTCACATGAACGACAGGAAAAGGTGTGTTAAATAGGAGAAATAAGCCAGTATTAAACTGAGCATGACATTCATTTTAAAAAAGGTATTTTATATTTCCTTCTAGTTTTGTCCTATACATTATGTATTTTATACAAGGATCCCACTAACAAGGGAGAGTCAATGTAAAAGCAAAGAGAGATTTTGTTTTTCCTTCCCAGTATTTCACTGCACAAGAACAAGAACCGCACAGACTTTATGCTTAATGTATTCAAACAAGCTATTCACCATTTGAATTTTGAAAATTTAAATTCCATCTGAGGGTCCTAATCCGGAATATATAGTGTGTAGTACAAAAATAAATAAATTGTATTTTGGCAGAAGGGTGAAAAAGGACTCTCTAGAGTCAACCTTTCAGGAATAAGGTAAAATAAGTTTTTCCAGATTATGGCTTTTATGTTGCATTTATATTTCTATGGACTGCAATAATACTTTAACTGTCTTCTCAAAAACCTTTTATCAAAATATTTGTTGAAATATTTGCATAGTTTTGTATTATTAACATTTTATTTGTGTGGCAACAGTAAAATTGAACTATATATACTTGTGCATCTGGCATTTTAGTGTGTGTGAGTGAAAGAAGGAATCTTGTAATCTTTAGATCTACGTATTCAAGTAATGCTAAGCGGTTATTTAGTTGATATTGTGCTATGATCCTTTGGAGCGTTCTTCGTTAGTGACCTGACTCTTTTCATTGTGAAAATAAAGATAGATGTCACTTTTTCAAGACTTGTTTATTATTTGCTGTCACACTCCCCCCCATCAAGTCCGTACAGTATTTTCAATTATTTTTGTTTAATAAGCACTCAAGCACTAACTTTAAATTCCTTTTAGAAAAAAAATTATGCCTATGAGTTAATTAAAAAATTCTTTATAAAAAACATCTAAAGGTTAATTCAGGGCAAATGAATTTTGCAATGAATGTTATCTAACTTGGTTATTCTGGTGTTATTGAAATGACACTACATAAGTAATTGAAAAAGTAAGTATATTTAAGTAACAAAATGCAATTTTTATGTTTCCTATACAATTTCTAAACAAAGATAAGATAGATTAATATTATATGCAACCTTCACAAACCAAATACAAATTTCTTTATAACACTTCTTTGTTGATTCATTTACCTACCCATCGGGCCGCATACACATGACAGGTATTTCACACGGGCCGCAACATGCGGAAAATGGAAAAAACACACTATAACACTAAAGCAACATCGGACAAAGCAAAATTGATCAAAATATTAAAATTCATTTTTGGCTTTTATTTTAATACTATATTAAATTTCACAATCAAAAACACGCATAAAAATATTTATTTTTATGCATTTTTGGCAGTGTAGAACAACATGACTTAAACTTTCCTGTGAAGAAAATTGTGCAGGTGGATCTATTGGACTTGATTTACTCTGTGATTTGTGTAGTTATAGATACTAGTTTTGTTCTTCTAAGAAGTGAAAAGCTGAAATTAGGAAACCTAGCAACTACGAAATAAACACCAGGTTGGTTTATGCAATGTGACGCATAGGGAAATGTGCAGAAGCTGCACGAATGTTTTGCGGAATCATAAACTTACCACCGTCACCAACAAAGTTCTCGAAATGTAATAAAATGCTGTTAAGTGCAACTAAGGATGTGCGCGATGCAACGATGAAAGGTGCCATAGAAGAAGCAGTACAAGAAAATCAAAATATTATAGACATTCCTGTGGCGGTTGATGGAACATGGCAGAAGAGAGGATATTCCTCCATGAATGGTGCCTTGACAGTTACGAGTGAGGACACGGGAAAGGTAATTGACACTTAAATATTATCTAAACTTTGTGTTTGTAAAGATAAAAAGAAACATGGACCGGTCTGCAAGAAGAACTTCGACGGGTATAGTGGACGAATGGAAGTCGATGGAGCTCTATCGATATTTCAGCGGTCTGTTCAACGCTATGATGTACGTTACACAAAATATTTAGGAGATGGAGACTCCAAAGCTTTCGATAACATTGTAAAGAATCAAGTTTATGGTGATAATTGTACGATCACAAAACTTGAGGGAGTAGGCCATGCTATGAAATGGATGGGATCTCGCCTCCGACGTTTCAAAGCAAAAATGAGAGGTCAAAAATTGTCAGATGGCAAGGCATTATGTGGAAAAAATAGATTAACGGAAGCATCTATTGATCAATTACAAACATATTATGGCCTTGCCATTTGAAGAAATTTGTCAAGTGTAAAGGATATGCAACAAGGTATATGGGAAATATTCCTTCACAAAATATCAACCGATGAAAATCCACAACATGGATTTTGTCCATCAGGTCCTGACACGTGGTGCTGTTGTAAGAAGGCACAATTGGAACATAAAGTTTACCACCACAAACTTCCAGTTGCTGTTGTGGAAGCCCTTATGCCTATTTTTAGGGATCTTTCTGATCCAGAGTTATTGAAAAAATACTTACATGGAAACACGCAGAATTCATATGAAAGCATTAATAATGTTATTTGGTCTTGTGCCCCCCAAAAGACATTTGTGGCCTTAGAAACACTTTCCTTTGATACATATCATGCTATTGCATCCTTTAATAAAGGGAATGAAACGAAGTTGGATATTTGAAAAAACTAAACATAAAGCCAGGATATTATGCGACATGCTGCGTGGAACGTCTTGACAAGGAGAGGATTACAAGGAAAAGATATACCAATTTGCAAAAAACTAAGGAGGTTAGAATGATAAAAAGACTTAAAAGAATAATACAAAAGAGAGAAATCTCAAAAATCGCTGAAAGTTTGGAATATGGAACTGGAATGTTTAGATAGGGTGAGTTTTTTTTTTTTATAAAAATGTGTTTTTCTCAAAATGTCATTTTTGAAGGTTCGATGCACCTTTTTCAGAAACTATATCTTATGTCCACAAAATTTATATGACACATTCTTTGTATGTTCTAGTATTTACTGGAATGAACTTTTAGCAAAATTTTGTATATATATATATATATATATATATATTTATAAATTTTTTTATAGGAAAACATTGTTTCCTCGCTGTACATCAAATAAATTTTTTTTAAAAAAAACTAATACAAATTTTAAAAAAAAAGCTCATTTCAGTATAATAGTGTATGTGTGTTTAACTTGTAAAAAAATCAGGGGCTGTATTTCAAACAGAGTTTTAGAAAAGAAGCATCGAAAAATGCCTTTTTAACATTATTAGTGTAGGGGGTTCCAATACTTCTTAATAAAATTCGAAAGTGAAGACATAATATTTGCCTATTGCCATATTAAAAAGTGGAATACTATTTTATGTGCTCTCTGTGTATCCTTTTTCTTAGCTTCACGAAGCATATAAAGCTCCTGATAAAAAAACTACGTATGAAAAACTTATCCAAATTAAATTTGAGACTTAATCTGACTTACTTCTTTAATGGATTCATTTGGCCAGAATAATTACAGCAAGCTCTGACTTTCATCTTAAGCATTTAGCCTTAAGAGGACTTGGTACCCTTTGAGCAAATTTCTTTATTTACGTATTTAAAAATTATATTTTAGCATTTTATTCAATGTTTCTGTTCAAGAAAATGATAACAGTTGAACATTTTCATATATTATTCACAGAATTTTAAAAATTTAAATTTTTTGAAGAAAATTGGGAAAATTTTAAAATCCTACTCCTTTTGTAAAAATTAATTTTTTGACCTGAATTTTTTTAAATATTCTTATGGATGTTCTAAACAACTTTAGTGATCAATTTTAGAATAACTTTATTCGTTTTCCAGAAAGAAAAATAAAATGTTGATATACAGGCTAAAAATCAATGAAAAAGCCAACATGTCTTACATTTTATTTTTTTTTAAAAAAAGTATTCAGTTTATAGCACAACGGATCCCAAATTTTATTACATGCTTTATTTTTAACACGCAGAAAAAAAATGGAAGTGATTGGTAAATAATTGTCGAAGGAGTAGCATTTTGAATGCACTAAGGTTTCGAAAAACACAAACTGAGAAAAACCGCTTTAAAATTTATAATTCTGAAAAAATAATTATTATAAGTTTAATTAAATTTAAAATACCACTTTAAGATATTAGATATACATTTTTCTTTAAAATAATTGCATTTTCATATTTTTTTAACCCACACATTTTTATAAATGATCAACTTTTAGAGAGTACTAATTGCACAAGAAAATTCAAGAAAAACGTTAAAAAAATTTTTTTCTGTCACGACAGAGATTTTAGCTGTTTTTCTTCTTATATATATATATAATATTAAAGTATTGCATTTGTATGAAAAATATATCAGAAATAAGAACTGAAATTATAAAATTATTAATATAAAATACCTTAAGTTAAAAATTTTACATGCACACATTTCGCAAAGAAAAAAAATAATTGTATGTATTGCGTCGGAAATATTCTGCTTTATATATTGCACATTCTTTTTTTAATGTTACTATTTCTCTTTATAAATTAGATTTTTTTATCAAAACGCTTTTTTTCGCTTTTTTTTCTAAAAAAGGGGTGTGGCTGAATTGCCTAATTTGTTTTTAAATGAAGTTTTATCAACTTCTAACTTTCCGACATGCACAAGTGATATATCAATCGAAAGATAATAATGCAAAGAATAAGATTAAACGATAGGTCTGTGATTTTTGGGGTACCAAGTTCTCTTAACATGTTAGCGGACAGCTTGCGCAAATTTTTATAAGTATGCTATGTATCTCTAACTATTTTCAGATGTTGCACTTAAACAGATTGAATATCATTACTATACCTTTCCATTTCCATCTTTAAAAATGAAACAGATTAATGGGATTTTTAAGGTGTACTTTATTTTGTTAATTTTATACAAATTGCTATGATTTATACGTAAAGTTATGATGTATCTTAACTCTTGCAATGAATGTTTTGTTCTAGAAGTAATTCTAAGTTTGATCTGCGGCTCACAAAATTATTATTTTATTTTATGTAATTCGGAAAGATATTGTTTGAAATGTTTGAATTAAGGGTTTAAAAGTTAAAAAAATGATGAGAATATAGAAATAAGCTATATCAACTGAGAATCTAAACAATGTATATCTGATGACGATCCAGAAGAGAATTTGTAGAAGGTGATTTTTTTAAGATGGCAAAGATAAAACCACAAAGCAGCGTAAAACTGAAAATATAAAAGATACAAAATGATACAGATGAACATTATAAAAGTTCCTCCAGCCGTTAAATATTTGTAAATGTATAGGAGATGAAGTTGGATGACTTTTGAAATTAAGATTGATGAACATATACAGTGGTTGTCAAAATAATGGAAACACCTTAGATTTATAAAGAATCTTTTATTAGTATTGTATAGGACAGGGGTGGTGAACTTTTATGGATCAACGTGCTATTTTTTCTCAAGAAGTGTTTAATGAGGTATGGACGTGCCGTCAAATAATTTTGACTTGCGATAAGTAGTTAAAGCTCGTTATTTACTACGAAAAAATACCTTTTGCACTGTATAGTTGTGAATGTTTTAGTTATACGTGTAATTCAATTTAAAGTAACATTAGTGTGATTTCTGTTGTTGCAGATTGGATAGTAAATATCTTATATTAAGATTATAAGATGTTGCTTTTACTAGAACGTATGTTGAATTGGGGTCATCTGCAAAAATGGTTTCTAAACAATTCATTATTTTTGCTTTGCTTCACTTTTTTGACAAGAGGATTTGGGATTTGCTTCAAAATGCTTTTTTACAGACGATGTTCTGCATATCACTGTTCCAGAACATAAAACCCACACCGTTTTGTCTCCTTTACTAATAATGCCATGTTTCTAGATTCATCAAGTTTGAAATTCTTTGTTACACTTAATATCTTGCTCTTTTTGTTCTTTTGTTGAACTCACCATGTTAAATAACATTTAAAAATCGTAAATATAACACAAATAAACTTTAAGCTATAGTAGTTTCAACGAAATTGACTATGTTATGCGTAGACAAATTTTACATCATAAGCAAATGTAGCCCAAGAAGTAACTAAGGCAGGGCAATAATAAACGAGTGTGTTCTCGGCCGCGTTTGTTCGTAATACTTCATAGAGAGCCTTGTTATTTTGAAATAAAATGCAAAACCATTTTGATAGCTAGCATGCCCAAAATGTTGTGTCGCGTGCCATTTATGGCACGCGACACAACATTTTGGTTACCACTGGTTCGCCATCCCTGGTCTAGGACCACTTGTGGTATGTAATACAGCTTGTATTTGCCTAGGAATCGACTCATACAAGTGCTGAATAGTATTTTGAGGAATATATTGTGAAAGTTCTGGAGAGATGCCAGTGGTGGATATAGATTCCACTCTTAAATAGATCATAAGATTTCATGTGTGAGGATGGGTGATTGTGCGGGCCAAGGTAGATGGTTTAACTACATCCTCGTGTTCATCAAACTATGACTGGTCCCGATGCAAGAATAGGAGCATTATCATCCTGGAAAATTCCATCTCTTGCAGTAAACAAAGTTTGCATCACAATATGGACCTGATTTTCTAAAATTTCTCTATATTTCTCCCCAGTGATCCTTTCTTTCAGGGTTACGATTGGTCCAGCAGAAAACCCAACAAGGCTGTCCATATCATGACAGATCCCTCTTCCTTCTTGGCAGTTGGAAAAGACAATAATGGTCATACGCTGGTGCAGGTGGCCTCCAAATGTGCACCCGTCTTTTTATAGGGAAAAGTATAAAAGACGATTTATTATACTATGTTACTTTCTTTAAGTTATTCATCAACAAGGGTGAGTGTAAAATCACTGTAGAGGACATTTGACTTGAATATCTGCGACAAGGGGCTTGGGAACTGTTGCTCTGCCGTAAATGTTTTGTTTATGAAGGTGCCTTTTAACGGAAATTATTGACACTGGATAATCCAAATGCTGATTGAAATCTACGGTCACTTTCACTGCAGTCATTTGTCTTTTAGACGTTACAATCACTTCAATACCCGTCGGTAACTTTTACCGAATTTCTCTTTCCATTCAATATTTTGCTTTGCTCAGCTTGTATTGCCACGCTCTGTGTATGCTGTCAAAACTTTAGACACCGTACCTCTAGAAACGCTTATAAGATGGAATGTTTAGGTCACACTTTCTCCAGCAAGACGCACTCCTACAGTTTGCCCCCTTTGAAAATCTGAGAGATCGGACATTTTACAATTTTGAAGAAAGTCCAAGACTTACAGAACTTCAATAAAGCTACTACATACTACCAAATCACATACATTTCTGTTTATAAGAAAAGCCTGGTTCCTATTAGTATAGTTTAATGCTTACGAAGCGCATTAAAAATGTCTCTTTTATACACAGGTGTTTCTATTATTTTGATAACTGTCTGTAGATAAGGTGTTTTTTTCTGCTTCCTTAAAATATAAAAGCTGATATTTCACTCAAGGTATGTATAATTGATTTAGGTCTTGCCTTATCTTTAAAATAATACATTCTTTGATCTGAAAAAGTAAAACTGTAGTAACAAGGGTATGACACACGCCTACACATGCAAAAAATTATGGCACACACTCGTTAGGAGTTGAATAAGATTCAAAAGTGAAGCCACGATATTTTACCTCATTTCCTTGAAAATTAGTACAGAAAATTAGAATAATTTAATATATTGTTACGTAGATCCGGATTCGAGGATTTTATGCAAAAAAAATCACAAAGAAAAAAATCAGTTCTTTAAGAGCGATGCGAATTTATTATCGAAAATCCAATCCTTTCAATACAGGATTCATCGGCAATATTCACAGGGTAAATATCCGAAGAGGTTTTCACACCTTCAACCGCAATGAAACACAATAACAGTGTTTAAAAATACACGTAAGTAAAGATTATTCACAAACACAGCCGAGCTAATTTTGCTAGTCAAAACAATCCTCACTACTCGCTGGCTTAATCAAGACTCCTCGCCGTACCGGTGAGCATCCTTTTTATATGCGTGACAGAAACTTCTAGAAATATAACCGCTCGTGTCATTGAACGTGACACTAGTGGAGAGATCTACTACTTTCTAGAAGATTCCAGAGGGTTCCGAACTCGCCAAAATGGTCGCCAAAGTCGCCAAATTGACCGCCAACTTTGTCACCAAAAATGATGCCAAACTTGGCTCTACCGCCAAGATTTCGCCAAGTTCTCATTGAATCGCCATTGCTTGTGAATAATACAATTTTAACATGAAATAAATATAACATAGAGTAATATAAATGCATTAAACACTCAAATACAAATTATTTACACTATTTACACAAAATTCGTAACAATATGTTTTTCATTTCATGTTTTATCTCTGCTTTAAGAAACATATAAAATAGTTAATTATGCTTTATATGTGTATACTGTAAATAACATAACCTGAAGTAATTACAGTAAAATCCGGCGTATAACGCGTATCCTTACTTTCAAGCTGCAATTTTTAATTTTTAGGTATATTCGCCGTATAACACGCACCCTCTTTTTACGACGAAACCTGAAATGTACGTACGCAATGCTGCTATGTTATGTTATTCGAGGTATTTTCCTATGCTTTTGCAAAATTAGTATATTTTAGCACTAAGTTCATTAAGAATGCCGATTCTTTTAAAGAAATAGTATTTCAAAATATGTAGGAATCTAATTTTGTTTTTTATTTTCGTCTCTCTTTTTTTAATTTGTAAGATTATTGTTTTTATACCTGGGGTATAATGCGCATCCGTAAATTTAGATCTTATTTTTGGTATTAAAAATGCGCGTAATGCGCCAGATTTTACGGTATATAATTATTGTTTAAACTTGTCTATAAACTTGTACAAAAAATGCTTAGTAACGGCTAAGAACAGGGGGATTTGTTTTCTTGGCGGTCGGTGGATAGCTCTAAGTCACTTTAATTGAGCACAATCGTCCATCAATACCCCTGTGGCTTCTAAATATGACTAAGTCGGAGCTTTTCAAACTTTCAATCATAATTTTCAACGCTCTCCCTCCACCAACTATACAATAACAATGTATTGAATGTCATAATGTACTTTGACAATAAAGCTACGACACGACCTTAATTAGAAACCGTACAAATTATCAAGATACATATTAAGTTTTGTATATGTTACTTTAAGTAATAGATATTTTAAGTAAGTATTCCAGAGTAAATTAATATTTTCTTAAATAACCTTTTATTTCCGACTTTTCGATAAACTTGATCCTCACACAGGGTTATCACGCCCACAAAGGGGGGCACGCCCCATAGTTAGAGAATCACTGGACTGAGTAAATGATCTAATGTACTATCTGTCACGACTCTCGCCTGGGGAAGTGTGAGTTTCCATCAAAGGATGAGCAATTTTCTTAAAATATGCACTTTATTATGATTTTTCAATTCCTACTATTAGCTCGCGCTCTCTCTCTCTATATATATTTTATTTATTTATTTATCTTGGTGGAATTTTCAATCGTTAATAAAATACATTTTAAAGCGCTCGAGCTGAAATTTTATATACATGATTATTTTCGATGACAATACAGTAATTTATGTATAATTAATAAAAATTAATTGATTAAAACTAATTATTTAAAGAATTACAAATAAAGCCACGCTAGCATCATTTTTGGCTACTCGTGTCAAAACTTGAAAAGGGTTTTTTTTCTCACGTTTGAAAGCATTTAGTCGAACTCAAATTTTATATACACGATTGTTTTGGATGACAATATAATACTTTAATGATAATTCATAAAAATTAATTACCGCTTAATGTTGTGATTCTGTCCTATATATATACATATTTATATTAATTGTAACTATTTAATAAAAAGTAGCTAAAATAATATTTTCTTTGTTGATCTAAGTAGGAATTGACTTAAATTTGTTTTTATATTACTTGTGTGTGTGTGTTTAATCACTATCTTTTCAACTATGATATGGGAGCACGTCAGCTTAAATAGCAATCTAAATAAAGAGTGTTTTCTTTTCAGGTATAGAAGTTTAAGTTGGCATTACTTTCCAAGATGGCGACCGATTTAACCGCTGTCAAGTGATTTATTCTCAGTTTGGTTTGGCAATTCATCAAAACGATCATCAAGCAAGGCGTAGATTCGTCGAATGGGCCCAAAACGAGATTGCCGTTGTTCCCGATTTTCATAAGCGAATTTTGTTTAGCGATGAAGCGCACTTCTGGTTGAATGGCTACGTCAACAAACAAAACTGCCGCATTTGAAGTGAAGCTAATCCACAAGTGTATGTCGAAACACCGTTACATCCAGAAAAACTGACTGTTTGGTGCGCTTTATGGGCTGGTGGAATCCTTCTTCAAAAACGATGAAGGCCACAACGTTACAGTCAATGGTGATCGGTATAGAGCCATGATTACTAACTTTTTCATTCCTGAATTGAACAATTATGATGTCCAGGAGCTGTGTTTCCAACAAGATGGCGCAACATGTCACACAGCTCGTGCCACAATCGATTTATTGAAAGACACGTTTGGTGACCGCTTAATTTCACGTTTTGGACCTGTGAGTTGGCCTCTAAGATCTTGTGATTTAACACTGCTAGTCTAATTTCTGTGGGGCTATGTAAAGTCATTGGTCTATGCGGATAAGCCACAAACGCTTGACCATTTGGAAGACAACATTCGCCGTGTTATTGCCGATATACGGCCACAAATGTTGGAAAAAGTAATCGAAAATTGGACGTCCAGATTGGACTACATCCGAGCCAGCCGTGGCAGTCCTATGCCAGAAATGATATTTAAAATGTAATGCCACAAGATTATCTTTCAAATAAAAAAATCATGTCAATCGAATAATACATGTTGTTTTATTGCAATTTAAAGTTCTATACCTCTAAAAAACACCCTTTATATATATATATATATATATATATATATATATATATATATATTTAGAATATCTCTAAGTCTTGTACTTCTCAAAGGATGATCCTCAACAATAATGCTATT
Organism: Trichonephila clavipes; assembly: GCA_019973935.1. Taxonomy (NCBI): domain Eukaryota; kingdom Metazoa; phylum Arthropoda; class Arachnida; order Araneae; family Nephilidae; genus Trichonephila; species Trichonephila clavipes. Next base: position 206,020 of record BMAU01021313.1, read on the forward strand.
CCTTAAACGGTCCGTCGGATTCTATCAACTTACACTGTGGCGACTCCACTATTAGCTTCTCTAACGTCTTACAATACTTCTCGTTTCTTACTTCTTCAGACAACTCACACTAGCATTGTCACCAATTTCTCTCTTTACTTGGACTTTAAACAGTAACCTTCAGTAACATAAATCGTGGTTCCTTTACAGAAAGAGCTTGTAAAATCAGAAAACATAATCAAAAGTATATTCGCTGGAGGATTGGTCAGAATCGCTAATAAAACCCGCTATATACGTTCTACTTCAATGTAGAAATTTCAAATACTGTCTGGGATTTCAATCCAGACTAAAGGATTTTACTGGGAAAAAGTTAAAAACGTTAAAAAAATGTAGATATCAAAAAAGTTAACTTGTCAGGATTTATATAAGCTCGCTGTGTTGAAAATGTCCGAATAAAAGCATTTTTTTATTGCGTTTTAATTTATTTACGAAGAAAATTTCATATAGATACAAATAATAATTTGATTGTTATTCGCTTCATTCTGCTCAAAATTATTACATAAAAATTTTCATGAATTTCATTGATGCCTCTTTTGTTTTTGGAATACTTTTAAATAAGATTACTAGTATTTTTTAGAGTATAACTCCTGTGAATTCTACAGTTACATTTCTCAAATTTTTATTTTTTAATAAGTAATTCCGTTTGAAATTTAAATTGATTGCACTCATTTCTATTTTTTAAAATATATATATATATATATATATATACTTATTATTAAAACACTTTCATCCTGCATTTTGTGCATTCATTTAAGGTATCCGACTACGTTCGTATAAATGGATAATACACTGGTATGCAAAACTGAAGCAACAGGTGGGTTTATTGCCATAACTTCACGAAAAATCATCTGAGAAACATGGAATTCAGAAATGAGGGTGAGTATTATGTACGTAAAGGATGACGAAAGCATCGGCGCTGAAAAAGGAATGCAATGCATACGGTATGGAATCAAACAAAAACAAGCTTTATTGAACGCATAGTATCGCAACTCGTGATTGTCTATCCAACAGAAAGAACAACAAGCAGATGTTCTTTAATGTGGTATATGCCCTCCCCTCACTGCAGTGGATGCTTCTCCCCGTCTCCGCATACTCAGAACCAGCTGGTGCAACATTTCTTGCGCTAGGAGTGCCCATTCCTCAATCAGAATCTGTTTGAGTTGTTGGGTGTTCTCCGGATGATGTAAGCGTGCTGCAATAAGTTTCCCCAAATCATCCCACACATGTTCGATGGGATTTAAATCTGGGGAATACGCTGGTCAATCCATTCGAGTGATATTTTCCCTTTCCAGCAGCTCCTCAACAGCAAGAGTCCAATGTGGCCATGCATTGTCATCCATAAAAATGAAATCTGGGCCAATGGACCCTCGGAGCAGACGCACATGGGGAAGAAATACCTCCTCACACAGCGATCTCCGGTTACAGACCCTCTGTCGAAAATGTGGAGCTCAGTTCGCCCGTTCAGCATACTGCCTCCCCAGACAAGAACTCCAGAACCACCGTAACGGTGTCTTTCCTTGATGTTAATGGGATAAATCCGGGTCCCGATCTATCTTCAAATCAAAACGCGTTGAGAATCGCTTCTGGTACTGAACCGACTCTCATACGTAAAGAGGACACGACTCCATGCATCAGTTGTCCAGTTGTTGTGCTCTTTGTACCACTGTAAATGGTGGCGTCGGTGGCCAACTTTCAACGGGACGCTGCGGTCAGGAGGGAGGGCGAATAGGCCCCCTTTGGGGAAGCGTCTGGCCACAGTAAACTGCGACACTTGTCTCTCTGTTGCTGTTCAGAGTTGCTGAGCAATGGCGCTTGCTAACTCATGTCGGTCTCTTTTCACCTGCAGGATGATATATCGGTCATCTCCTGCAGTTGTCGTCCTCAGGCGGCCACCACCAACCTTTCTAACAGCTGTACCTGTGGTTTGGAACGCTTTCCAAGCGCGCGAAACGACACTTTTGTTGATTCCAAAATCTGCAGCTACACTGGTGTCAGCACGGCCCTCCTCCAGCTTTCTGATCATTCTTTCACATGTGAAGTCGTCCAGGTGATTTCTTCTAGCCGTATTTCACGAACTGACTCACTGGAACTTGCAGCGAATATGTTGAATTGCGTCTCCGTCCTTCATTTTATTCTACTGTTGAGCAGCGCGTGCCGATATCATGCGTGTTGCGTAAGCTCATGTCGCTCCTGACGTTTCGTTCCTGATATTTGCATACGCATGACGTTTCTACTGACTTACGTGTTCACTGTACTGATCTCCAGACCTCTTTTTCTGCAATTTCATGGCTATCTGCTAAATCTTTACATTGTTGCTTAAGTTTTGCACACCAGTGTAGTATAAATATAAATATAAATATAAAGCGCATAAATGGATAATATTTATGATATTTAGTGTCACTTACATTAGAATACGTGTATAAAATTGTTTTAAGAACATTATTACAAAAAAAATATTTAAATACAATATTTTGACAAAAAAAAAACATAGAATAACCTATTTTGAGAATATTCTCCTTTTATTAAAAATGCTTCTATAATAAAAGTATTTTACCTGTTAAATTAATAAATAAAATATTATATAGCTCAGATCCCTGTACAGAGGCCCAACTAGGAATTTTTAAATATATAACTTAGAAGTGGATTTATCCATATTTTAGTACAATAGAGGAGATAAATTTTAAGAAAAAACGCCTATAATTATTTCAATTGATAGTAACACTGAAAATAATGTGAGTTTTTTAAAAATCCTAGTTCAGGCTCTCTCTGATGAAGTCTTTATTTTATATAAGCAAAATATTATAATTATTATAGAAGCATTTTTTATAAAAGGAGAACGTTTTGAAAATAGGTTATTCTGTTAATTTTTTGCTAAAGCATTGCTTTAAATAATTTTTTTGTCATAATGTGCTTAAAACAAATTTATACATGTATTCTAATCTAAGTGACACTAAATATCATCAAAATAATCCATTTATGCACTTTTTAAAAATCCCGGTTCCGAACGTAGTCGGATACCTTAATGTGATCCAAGTAATGAATTTATTATTATTCTAACGACGATACTTGGATTCTAAATTTTGTTAAACAGAAATTTATTTATGCATCGTAATACATTTATAAATCAATGGATATTATATTTTAAGAAAATAAAAAAAAATTAAGAGCTTTCAATGAAGCAGTGCCTCTGTTTGAAGATATGTAGACTTAAAATTTATTGAAAAAATCATCATTTAATAAAAAGAGCGTTTTCACAAAACCCCGTCTTGTAACTGCTGAAAAGAACTTTCGCCATTTTTTCAATAATAGCAACTGCAGTAATTAGGAATGCAGTATGGAAATAAGGAAACAAAAAGCCATTAACTTTTATTCAACTCAATTTACTTTAATGACTAACATGGGCAATTAGGTAACATTATTTATTCGAATTCGCTAATTGTTCACGTAACAATTAAAGTGAAAAACAGTAATGCAATAAAAAATATACTTAATTCTTTCCTGAGAAGTTTAATAAAAATGGTTTACATCGCGTAGATATTGCACGTTTATTGCGCGTCACAGACTCCATAATGATTTTTAAATACATCTCCATTGATTCTTATGAATTCTTCGGAACTATGCAGCTTTCAAGTCTATTTTCTACAACGTTTTCTTGTTTTCGTATGTTCATTACTGGGATACATACAAAAGACGTGAGATAGATGAACAGAAACATATAACACAACCACAGAAGAATACAGATTTTTATTACAAACGATGATCCCAGCATACAGTGGTACAAACAATTGAGGATTCACCTTACTTTTACATGATAAATCCAACTTTCAGTCGAAATAACACATTAACTAGAAGTGCAAACGTGTTTTTATTTTCACACGTAACAAAAGGGTTAATTTACAGTAAAAATAACGAAAATCAACAAAAAAATATCTAAAATTGAAAATTTCACAAGTATTTGAAATAAACATAGGTAGATCTTTACCTCAAAAAATTGAGGGTACACCAATGAAATGTTTGTTTAACTACCACTAGATTTTTTTTCCTGCTTGCTACTATAATAGCCCAAGTTTGGTCAATTTTATCTTAAACTGTTTTGACTGCTACTTTTGTCTTTTGAAGTTGGTTATGTGAATTTAAAGTCGCAATTTTAAATGGAAAATGAGTCCTCGGAGAGAGAGACCAGTATTGATGTAAGAAAATTTATATTAAGGTTATTTAAGAAAGGAAAATTTTATCGTAAAATAGTTAAAATTGTCGGTAGAAGCCACTCGTGTGTCCAGTGGATGGATGACAGTCTATTTTTGGGTACCTGGACTGATAAACAGTCCTCAATCCCATATCATGATGTCTGTGATGCAGGACTTGACTTCGTTGGTTTTTTCAGTCTGCGGAGTGACATGTCGGCGATTTGGCTGTGGTGATGGAATCCGGGAGGAGGGGCTTAGAGATGACTACTTGGAGTTAATCGTGTGTCCAGAAAATCATTTGAAGATTTAAAAGCGAAGGATTAATTAAAAATAAAAGTGGAAGAGGAAGGAAAAGTATTCTGAGTGATGTAGCCAAAAGGAGTTTTGAAAGATATCAAGATTGATTCTAAACTAAGTGCAGTCAAACTAGCTGCAGAAACTTCTCGAATAATGGGCAGAAGTGTAAGTGCTGAAACTGTGAGAAATGTGATTAGACATGCTGGATATAGCAGTCGAGTAGCCAGAAAGAAACCTTTCATAAGCTTACAAAATCAGAAAAAGCATTTGGAGTTTGCAAAAACTCATCAATTGAAGACAGATAACTTTTATATTTAGGAAGTAAATTCAACATTTGTGGATTGATTGATTGATTTTGATTGTGAATATTAACGAAAGTAAATTCAACATTTGTGGAAGTGATGGCCGTAGCACCGTTTGGAGAAAGCCGAACACCGCTTTGGATCCAAAAAATTTACACCCTACAGTTAAACATGGTGGTGGCTCAGTCATGGTTTGGGGTTGTATGGCTTCAAATGGGGTAGGAAATTTTGTTTTTATAGATGGCATATAATGAATCATAAGCTTTATATAGATATACTCAACAACTATCTTAAAGAAAGTGCAAAAAAATTGGGTTTAGATGGAAATTTTATTTTACAGCATGACAACGACCCCAAACATACTGCACGTAATGTCAAAATGTGGTGTCTTTTTCATTGTAAACAGCAACTGCACACTCCACCACAGTCCCCTGACATCAATGTCATAGACAATTTGTGGGCCACACTCGAAACAGCGGTTCAAAAACACCAAATTAGGAACTAAGCCCATTTAAAGCAAGTGTTACAAGAAGAATGGGATAAAATATATCCAGATACCACCAAAAAATTGGTCGAATCGGTACCAAGACGTTTGGAGGTCATTATAAAAGCCAAAGGACATGCAACCAAATATTGACATGTCACACAAATTTCATTGGTGTATCCTCAATTTTTTGAGGTAAAGATCTGCCTATGTTTATTTCAAATACTTGAGAATTTTTTAATTTTAGATATTTTTTTGTTGATTTTTGTTATTTTTACTGTAAATTAACCCTTTTGTTACGTGTGAAAATAAAAACACGTTTGCACTTCTAGTTAATGTTTTATTTCGATTGAAAGTTGGATTTATCAAGTAAAAGTAAGGTGTATCCTCAATTGTTTGTACCACTGCATAACAAGAAGAGGTGCACTGCTTTTTTCCTTTCGAGACGGGAATCCAATTCAGGCAAAAAACAGACTTCTTTCCTCGAGAAGATACAACCATGTGTTACTCGGGATTCGAACCCGAATCCACTCGGTTACAAGCCGAGGGTCATAGCCACCATACTGGCTGGGCGACTACAACGTTTTATCCCTTAAATGTATGATTTTTTGTTTTAAGTTCTAAAAAATCTTTTTTTTTATAAAAGAAAGCCATTGGTTACGTAATAAATAAATAAAAAAGTTCCCCCCAGATAAAAATATTGAGTGGTTATTTCGAAAAAAAAGTTGTATGTAGAAATTTTGCAACATACAGCTTTACCCCAAAATCTAGCATATATTCCCAATACAATTTTCAAATACAACATCAAACATTGATAGCCTATCTGACAATAGATGAGCAATAATTTTTTTCAATTACAGAAATGACTCCTTTATAGAAAATATGAAAAAATAGCATATTGCTCTCCAAGTAACACAGTAAACTTTATCACCCACTATATTCAAATGTCAAATATATATATATATATATATATATATATATATATATATAACCATACGCTAAGAAGTAATGCTTTTTTTCTTTCACACGATTTACTGTCTATGGTTATGAATATGCGTTCAGAAATGCACATACTCAGGTTTTTGAATAATATTAAGTGGAACACTGGAATGTACCCAATTGGTAGCAATATGCATTTAAAGGTTAAATTTGTAAACCAAAAGTTGATTAAGCGAAATATTTACTTGCCTTCTAAACCTTCGCTATTAGATCTATTTGAAAGTAATTATATACATCCCGATATTTAAAAAACATATAATTTTATTTGTATTCTCTCTCTGTATAAGGGAAAATAAACTCACTTCTCACGAGATCTCTTGAATTATATTTGACCTACAGATTTGAAATTTGGTAAACATCTTCCTTTTGTTGAGGAGAGATAAGCTAATAACGGGTCTTTCAGAAATTGACACCCAAGGTAGGGGGAGAGATGCAGAGTAGTTATAGATTAAAAAAATACACATTTTCTAAACTAGTAGAATTGCAGAACTGAAATTTGGCCTGTGTGTTCCTTTGATGAGTACAAATCTGCTTAGAACGAGTTCCGTAAAAATGACTACTTAGGGGGTGTTATAGATAAAAACTCCCCTTTTCGAATTATTAGACTATCAGACACGAAGTTTAAAAAGTATGTTCCTTTGTTGAGTAGATATCTGCTAAGAATGAGTTTTAAAGAAATCGATTCCCAAGAAGCCATAGAGATTCACTAAAAATAGGTTTTGTGAAAATCTACTCCAGGATGGGGTTAAAGTGTTATAAACGATAACTCTACTTCCAATCTAGAATTTCAAGATTTACTCTTTATTAATCAATACGCTAGAGCGATAAGATGGTTTTTCAATAAAAATGAAATCTTTGAACTAGGAGGAAGCTATAAATAACTTAAAGACAACTTATATTACAGTCATGCAACCCAGTGGGTGGGTAATGGTTAGTATAATTTCGTTTTTTGGTACAACTTTAGTAAATACTTAAAAATTGATGATACCTTTACTGGCGAATTACCGTACTAGTAATACAGATATTTTTAAATTGGGAAAAAAAGAAGATAAAGAGAAATAACTCTTCTCTGTAGTTTTATAGAATTTTAATAAATATAATACTTTCGAAATTTGAAATAGTTATTACAGGCTCCATCAAAGAAGTATTTCATTCTAGAATTCGAAATGGTTGATAGATGATGGCATTTACTTAGCATGAAAATAATACTATGAATTATATTTATTACTGTGTGTGTGTGTTAAGAATTTATTTTCCATAAAATATCTTTAAAATAAGTATTCAACTGGATTTTAAGTAAATATGCTTCCAAGTACAGTATATGCTGTACAGAAGTAAAAGTTTTTTTAGAAATTTAGAAATGTTATAGATTCATATGTGAAACGGACATAACGAATTCTAACGAAATATTTCTTAAACATTTTTCAAAAAGCTAAAGTAAAATTTCAAATACCTAAAGTAATTTTTAAAATATATGTATTAATATATATATATATACATATATTACATATATTCACACACACAAATATTTACATTAAAATGTATACAAATATGTACATTAAAATATTTTCAAATATCTATGTAAAAATATATACAAATATGTGAATTAAAATATTTTCAAACAGATGCTGTAAATATTTTCAGGCATGTATATAAAAATATATACTAATGTACATTTAAAAAAATTCAATTATATGCAGTAAATGTTTAAAAATATTTTTACATTAGACTATATCAAAAACATTTTCAATAAATATTTATTAAAACGCAGTAAGAATATTTTTTCAAGCTTAAACATCAAAATTATTTTTATTGCACTAGTTTTGAGAACTACATATAACAATCATTTTATCAATTTGCGAATATCAATAATTTTAACCCAATGGAACAAATCCTATATAAATTTATAGAACCCTATATAAATTTTACAAAGTGCTCTCTAAGCAACCAGAATTAAATTTTATAATAAATAAGCTTTTCTTGTAAATATACTTTTCTATCAATTTTTTGGTTTATTTTAATGGTTAATTTGTGAAATTTTTAGATTTTATAAAAAAAGTTTCCGAAATATTGCTGTGGAGAAATCAGGAAAATAGAGTGTAAATCCAGCTGAGTTTGATCCTCGTCACTTCAACAAATTTTACAATTACAAGATTAACAGTGTGTTGTTCAATATGAGATAGACTAATAAACTGAAACAATACTATCCTCCATACAGTCTGTATTACTTGATAAAGATTCGGGACCATTAACTCTACCTCATGCCTTCGATTAAACCAAATACTTGTGATGTGCATCCAAAAAAAAAGGTTATTCCATGGGTCGTAGGTAGATAAAAATGAAATTTTCTTATAACATTTATTATTGAAGCACATGCGCAGTAATATTTCAGTTACTTTTAACCATATGAATAACTGGAACTGAAACATTTATAATGCTGTGGTGTAAGGTCCCAGGAGATGGGGACATTCTACACTTTCCAGGCGACCTGTTTCTGTGGGCAGGAACGAAGAGATATACTAAAGTCATTCATACTAAAATCTGTTTATTAAGATCTTAGTTTAAACACAATACAACAAGAATAATCTAATGAGTATGCTCAAGAACGAGAAGACGCAATACGTATTACCAATCGATAGCGCATATAACCACTGTATCTAACTTTATAGATTAAATACTATCTCACTAGTAAATGCTTTATACTTAAAGTTTAACTTATCAATCTTTCCACTATATTCTGGATAAACAACTACGTTCCTTATCATTTCTATTCTGGCTTTAATCCAGCTATACTCCGTTGAGCTCGAACCCACTTTTGGTTAATCTTCACCGGCACTGTTAGGCTAATTTCCAAGATTAAGATTCCTCTTGTAGACTATATCTCATATCACCTTACGACTACCTTTCTATACTTAGCAACACCTAGAGACTCCACTTAGCGACCACACGAATGCTTAACTTCTAATAAATATATGATTCTTAATTTACATATACACGTTCTTATTCTTGAGTTGGTTGGAAAGGCCCCAAAGAAACCCAAGAAGACTGTTACCAGAAATATTTTATTAGAATGTACGTACTTTGCATCTGTTCTAAGTGGTCAGTACGGTCCCTTATTATGCTCGTCATCATGTGCATTATACCTAAAAACGGATGTTTGCTACACCTACGACACTCCATATGCTTGCTGATAACGTCTGTTCCATAGTCTAACCACCAGGGGCTCTTAAAATGTGATTCGTGGACCTCTGAGGGTCCCCAGCGCATATCTAGGGGTCCGCGAAGGTTTCTTATTTATTGTTAAGATTTCCATCTTTTACAGACTCTGAAATGCCTCTTGAAAAAATTTAAAGATGTCCCATCCTAGACTAGATCAGTAAATTGCCCTCAATGAAAACAGTGTACTATTTTTTTTTCAATTCCTACTATTAACTCACACTCTGTATATTTTTATTTATTTATTTGTTTGTTTATTTATTTATTTATTTTGGTGAATTTTCAATCGTTAATAAAATATATTTTAAAGCTCTCAATAGAGCTGAAATTTAATATACATGATAATTTTGGATTACAATACAATAATTTAATTATAATTAAAAAAATTAATTGATTAAAACTAATTATTTAAAGAATTACAAATACAGCCACATTAATGACTTAGCGACCATTTTGGAAACTTGTGTCGAACAAGGTTTTTTCTGACGTTTTAAAGCATTCAATTGAACTGAAATCCTATATACATATTGTTTTGGATGACAATAGGATACTTTAATGATAATTCATAAAAATTAATTACCACTTAATGTTGTGATTCTGACCTATGTATATACATACTTATACTAATTGTAACTATTTAATAAAAAGTAGCTGAAATTAAATTTTTCTTTGTTCATCTAAGTAGGAATTGACTTAAAAATTTTTTTTATATTACTTGTTAAAAATAAATTTATCTGCAAAACTCCTCATGATGTACATTGTATAACATGAGCCTTACAGACGTAAGTGGTAACATCATTATAAAATTTAAAATAAAACTAAAAATACATTTAAGAGACAAATACAAAATAAAAGAAAGAGAGGAAATACACAAATATAAAGAATGGGAGGTACATATAAAACTTTAAAAATCTCTACAATAAACAAATTTTCTTAAGACATTAAGAGTGAAGGAAGATCAGAAGGTTACGTATTCAAATCACATCCGGGTCACCATTAGGGTAGTGACATAGTCTATTATTTTTAGTGTCTTTTGTGTTTAAGTTAACACCAGCGGATAGTACATAAGAAAACACAAATTTATTAATCTCGAGAACGGCAAGACCCTCTGAGGTTTATAGCCTCGGAGTAACTGCTTGAAAACTGATAGTAAACAGTAAGAAAAAGTAGAGTTGCCAGATACAATATAAAATATATACAAAGAAATGCTACAGGACCAACCGCCACAAGACTTTCAGTACAATTGCCCAACAAAGACAAAACAGGTGGTCAGGAAATATCTAAGCGTTTCAACTCCTTTTTAAAGTTTTCTCTTTTACAAAAATATAGGTTACAATACAACAAGACATGTGTTCCACAATTTTAGCCACAAGAACAAATATCATTACCAATTAAATTAAACCTAGATAAAAGCTCTTAAAATTTCCATGCCCTGTTAGAATATGGGATAACTTAAAATCAGTAACAAATGTCTTACATTTTAGCCGTTGATAAACGGTCGGAAATTTTTTTTAGTCTTCAAAGCTTTAGTGAGGCTGATAATTCGGAGTTCCAGGGCAGAAACAGCTCTTTCCCAAGCTAAATGCTTCCGTTGGGACAGGATGGTACAGACATCGAAAGGTTCATATTAGGCAGGTTGCCTCTTTGGCCAGCTGGTCCACTCTATCATAAAATAGTCTACTACAGCGTTGCTCAAACTGTGGGGTGCCCCCTAGGGGGTCGCGAGCATATTGAAAAGTCGAAAACAAAAGAAAAAATATTAAATTACTGAAATATTAAATCCAAAAAAATATTAATTTACTGAAAGTAAACAAAAAAAACTTTCTGACATAATGGAAAGTAAAATACACATTTATAAATGTATCAGTACTGCACAATGTATTCAGTGGCGTAATGTACACCCTCGCAAGGCCCAGGGTTCTAAGGGGCCCAAAGTCTGACTGACGCAAGTGCCTACCCTTTGTAAAATTCAACGTGGGGGCCCAAAACTTGACTTTGCAGGGGGGCCAAAATGTTCTCCGTTACGCCACTGAATGTATTATATAATTAATTTAACAATACTAAGTTAAGAGCAAGTTTAATAATCACCAGTGACCCCATGTACTTCTTATATATAAAATCATGTTCAAAATTAACAATTATCTTAATAATTTGTACTGTTTACGATTAATTCTTTAACTGCCGATTAAAAGTTACGGGATTCGCTCCCCAATGCCACGTAGGCATGCGTATGTAATGTATTTTGGGGGTGTGTGAGGAAGAAAAGTAATGAAAATAAGCAAATATTCTGAAATAAGTAAATCCTTCGCAAACACTGTCAATTCTTTTTATTGCATTTAAAAGCCTTCGGAATAATTTTATGAATAGCAGTGCAAAGAAAAGATCTTACTTTGGAACGACATACATATATGTCCGGGAAAATTAACGTTTTAAATGTGCGAGACGTATATATACGCCAATGGCACTTAACAGGTTAAAATCATATTGTAGCTTTAGCGTCAAAGTGTAGTATTATTGAATTCAAAACTTCGTTATTGTATGAAAGGAGGGCACGATGGAAATTCTGATTGAATATTGGGTCGCAAATGTAGAAAGTTTGAGAAGTACTGGTCTGTTAGAACATGTGTATTTCGATCAATAATATGAATTCAGTTAAAGGGGGAAAAAATGTCAAAGTCTGTATAGGTAGCAGAGACAGTCTGAGGATTATTGGGGAACATTTAAATCGCTTAGCGATGTTTTGGGAGTCAGGGAGGAATCTTAAAGTTCTTTGGAGTCCCCCCCCCTGTGATGTCAGACCTACACATAAAGAGAGGGGGAGCGCAGCGATCGAAAGTTCAAAAACCACTGCTCTCCACCATTGAAGGTTGAATTAGAAACTAGGCATTTTAAGGTATCTAACTACGTTCGGAACCTTAATTTTGCCAAAGCGAATAAATGGATAATATTTATGATATTTAGTGTTGGAAAATGTATGTAAAATTGTTTTAAGAATAGTATTAGAATAAAAATTATTTAAGTACAATATTTTGACAAAAAATGAACATAGAAGGACCCATATTCAAAATATTCTCTTTTTGTGAAAAATGCTTCTATTATAATAATATTTTGCCTGTATATAGCTCAGACCTCTGTACAGAGTCTCAACTAGAATGTTTGAAATATATAACTTAGAAGCGGGTTTATCCATGTGTTTTACGACAACACAGAGGGGAGAAATTTTAAGAAAAAACGCCGATAATTATTTCAATTAGTTGTAACTCTAAAAATAATGTGAATTTTTCAAAAAACACAGGTGAGCCTCTGTACAGAGGTCTGAGCTACATACAGGCAAATATTATAACAATAGAAGCATTTTTCACAAAAGGAGAACATTTTGAAAAAAAGGTTATTCTAAGTTAATCTTGCCGAAATACTGTATTTAAATAATTTTTTTTTTCAAAATGTTCTTAAAACAACTTCATACATGTATTCTAATCTAAGTGACACTAAATATCAGGAAAATTATCCATTTATGCACTATTTTGAAATCATGGTTCCGAACGTAGTCGGATACCTTAAAGTGCATCCAAATGCCTCCTCTTGATTTTGGAGGACAAACGTATGTGACATCTTCGACCGCTGCAACGAAGTCAATGCAAGTGATAGGAAAAGACTAAAGTGAGTATATGATAGATAGGTATGCCGGTAATGTAACCTTGTCTACCTCGAATACATGTTTGTCATGTACTATGCATCACTTACGAGTATTACCCATTTGTGGTGTTGAACTCAGATTTTGGGTGATCCTCGTGCACTGAAATAATAGCGTCGTCCTATACGATCCCAAATATAGAAAAATGATTCACTTTGGTAAAACAAGAGAGTAAAATAAAATACCGATAACATGATCTTCTCCACCTATATAGTGAGATTTACTTTCAAATTTACGAAGGACTTACGATGAAAAACGAACATAAATGTGAATAGAAACAATTATCATAGCACGTCGAAAATATTACAAAATATTCTTCTTAAAGAAAAATTTTATTTGGATTTCAAGACACATAGTCGTTGTCGTAGCCTAGGGATTATGGTCATGAACTCGTGACCTGTGCGTCATGAATTCGAGCCCTAGTGCCTGTCTAGGGAGGAGGATGCACGTTAATTCTATCGCGGCTTAAAATCATCCCATTGGCGTGGCGTCGTAGCTAGGAGAGCTGTCGTCCTCGTCACTTGACCGGGATTGAAAATTGCTATGTGCGTCGTAGATAGCCTTCGAATTGTTTGGATATGCAACGTTAATTAACACTCACACACTAGAGAGTCAAAATCAATGTAAAAAATATATATACTTCGCGAAAGATTAATTCTATAAACAAGTAATATATATCAAAAAAAAAATGTAAGTCAGTTCCTACAAAGATCAACAATATTTTTTATTTTAGTTCTTTTTATTAAATAATTACAATTAATATAAATATGTACATACGTATGACAGAATCACAATATTAAGAGGCAAAATAGAAAGCGATTTTCTATTTTAATTTCTATATATGTGGTGTTAGACTATTATTTTTTGGTTACTATTTATGCAACAATTAAAAATTTAACTATCCCAATAAAATGGTATAGTAAAAAGAAATCGCAATCTCTGAAATAAGGCCATCTCAGGTGGGTTTCGAACCCATGACCTTTAGACTAGAAGACGAACGCGCTGTCCATCGCGCTACAGAAGCACAAAGAGCGAGTTTCCTTTTTATATATAGTGTAGGATTATTTTTTTTGTTTCTATTTATTCGTTAACTAAATAGAATTAATGAACTAATTTTTGAAAAAACTGTATTAACATCAAGTGACATTCACTGCAAGTTTAAACCTGAACTTGAGTGGATGAATAAATATATTTTATTAATGATTGAAAATTTGAACAAGATATATATAAAGAGTGTTTTTTTCCAGGTATAGAAGTTTATGTTGGCATTACTTTCCAAGATGGTAACCATTTAACAGCTGTCAAGTGATTTATTCTCAGTTTGGTTTGGCAATTCATGAAAACGATCATCAAGCAAGGCGTAGATTCGACGAATGGGCCCAAAACGGATTGCCGTTGTTCCCGATTTTCGTAAGCGAATTTTGTTTAGCGATGAAGCGCACTTCTGGTTGAATGGCTACGTCAACAAACAAAACTGCCGCATTTGGAGTGAAGCTAATCCACAAGTGTATGTCGAAACACCGTTACATCCAGAAAAACTGACTGCTTGGTGCGCTTTATGGGCTGGTGGAATCCTTCTTCAAAAACGATGAAGGCCACAACGTTACAGTCAATGGTGATCGGTATAGAGCCATGATTACTAACTTTTTCATTCCTGAATTGAACAATCATGATGTCCAGAGCTGTGGTTCCAACAAGACGGCGCAACATGTCACACAGCTCGTGCCACAATCGATTTATTGAAAGACACGTTTGGTGACCGCCTAATTTCACGTTTGGGACCTGTGAATTGGCCTCAAGATCTTTGTGATTTAACACCGCTAGACTATTTTCTGTGAGGCTATGTAAAGTCATTGGTCTATGCGGATAAGCCACAAACGTTTGACCATTTGGAAGACAACATTCGCCGTGTTATTGCGGACATACGGCCACAAATGTTGGAAAAATGTCATCAAAGATTATCTTTGGACGTCCAGATTAGACCATTCATATGCGAACCAAAAGTGTTGCACAGAAATGAATAAAATATTAAAATATATTACCATCTCTGTAACA
This sequence comes from Trichonephila clavipes, assembly GCA_019973935.1. NCBI lineage: Eukaryota > Metazoa > Arthropoda > Arachnida > Araneae > Nephilidae > Trichonephila > Trichonephila clavipes. The sequence continues at coordinate 221,293 of BMAU01021313.1, forward strand.
AATGAACCAAAAAAAATGAATTATATATTCTTGAACATTTTTCTTTTCATATAAAGTATCGTGTTTCTTTATTTCATCATGAACGTTTAGCCAAAACTTACTTGAAACTAACGAGGAACTCAACATTAGAGTTTTGTAATAATATATCAACTTTGAAACATGTACTTCGTTTCAAACACGTAGAACGTGTATTTATGTTCTTCAAGCATCTACACTGGAGCGTTGTTTTGGCAATCGATATATGGTGGATTTACTTATGGTGGTTAACTTAAATAATGCAAAAGCTCTAGGGAATTCAAGTATAAGTCGTTAGTGGTAAATTATGACTCTATTAAGATCAGTTCGCTATAAGTTATGATTCCTCATTAACTTTACAGGAAAATTTCACGTGGATTATAATGAGTAACTTTAAGCAATTAGGAAAGAACGAACTCTAAGAATGTGTGCATATTTAATATGGTAGTATTACAAAAATGATGGCTTCTCAGAGTTATGTTTAAATAAAGAGAAAAATAACAATTTAGCGCTACACATCTAAGTTAATGCCTCTTATCCAAGGAACGTTGTAAAATATAATGAGATCCTCGAATATATTTCAAAGTCTCGATAATAAATTGAATAGCAAATGTATTATATTATTATTTTACTCAAATTATAGTGATTATTTTTAATATTATTTTAATTGAATGCTGATATTTTCAGATTTAAGGCAAGTTCAAGTATTTTATATTAATTTGCATACAGAAGAGAGAGAGAAAGAGAGAGAGAGAGAGTTTAAATGTTATTCTTTTAAATTTTACTTAAAAGTATTAGATAGTAATCTTTCATTTTAAATGTATAACTGAATGTAAAAAATTAAAATTGACGTCTTAAATTTGAAAGTTGTATTGAAAACACAATAACTACAAATATATTAAAAATACTTTTTAAGGGATGAAACCCTTTAAAAAGTATTTTTACTACATTTTTTCAATGAATAAAGTATATAGCTTCTTTTTTCCCTTCTGGAATTTATAAAAAAATTAATTCAAAATGGTTTCAAGGTTTTTTTAAACAGTTATCTACAAAAAAATTCTATATTTCAAGAGAAATTCAAGATTTCGAGAAGTTATTTATGCGTAATGAAGCACAAAAATGTATTTTAGTAACCACGGTAGCCTAGTGGACATGGTCATAAATTCGTGGCCTATGTGTCGCGAAATCGAGTCCTGGTTCAGTTGAAGACGCACTGTGTTGAGGCTGTTGCACGTTAAATATAACGAGGCTCAAGTGAGTGAGTGAATATAAACGTCACACTATTCGCTTATTCGAGGATTTTTGGTGAGGGATCTCGTAATTTGGAACAACGCTCAAGTAACGAGGACGACACCTGATCTGGTACCCTTCTTTTTGAACTTCCACACTACACCGAAAGGTTGACGAGGCTTAAAATCTTCTTGATGAAGTATTGGGGTAGCTTGGAGAAGGGGGAGAAGCTCTAGTTTCGTCTTCGTCTTTTGTCCGAGGTGATTTATAGTTCCAAACTCTAACTCAAAAGTATTTTAAATGAGAAAAAAATTATATAAATTTTTTTTAAGTCAGTTCCTACTTCGTTAGAAAAACCTACTGGTGCCATCTTTTGCAGATAAAAGTATTTTCGTCAGAAATAAAGCAGAATAAAAATAAAATTTAATTAATGAATTAATACTTGAAAAATTTGTATTAACGTCAAGTGTTATCCACTACAAGTTTAAAAAAATGTATTCAAACCTGATTGGAAGAGTAGAAAGTATTAGGTGTACAACTTTGCTTCCACCATTCTTTTCCGAAATTCGAGGCTTTATTGTAAAACACTGATTATAAATTTATGATTGAATAATTGCGTTCGATAATGATCGCCTGTGATTGCTTTAGTGGGTTTTAATAACTCATAATACACTACGCCGAGCTGGTCCCACCAAATGCCATGCTGGTCTTCGACGACAAAATCACCGTTCTTGAAGCGTTGAAACCACTCTCGGCACGTTCTTTCACTAATAGCGGCCTCACCATAGGTATTTGAGAGCATTCAATGAACCTCAGGTGCATATTTCTTCATATTAAAGCAGAAAATCAAAACCTCCCGCAACTGACGAGAATTTGGCTCGTAAGCTGACATGTTTAATCGAGAATAACATTATGATGCAGACACAAATCGACTAATATTTCGATGCTGTTATGTTTACAAATACGTAAGCTTATTGTATGACATCTACGATCTCTTTATTTCGACTACCACTTACCGCTACAGCCATCTATTGCAAAACGGTGGAAGCAAAGTTGAAAAACCTAATATAATATGTCGTCTGTTTTTGAAAGTAATTCATTTCATTGTAAAACTTTTTAAAATACTGCAATATATTTTTTTAAAATGTCCACCAAACTTTTTTAAAATGGATTTTGAATTTTCAACCATAGTTTTTAAAAACGACAATTAACCTTTTCTTCCTATTATTTATACACGTCTCTTGAATGAAATTGATTTCCGAACAGTAGTAGAGATAGAAAATAAATCAAAAAGGTTGAATTCTGTTCCGTTTTCTTCGTTCCTAAGTGTAGAAAATAAATCAAAAAGGTTGAATTCTGTTCCGTTTTCTTCGTTCCTAAGTGGTTCGACAGTCCAAGGTGAGCCTTGGCCTTCTCAAGAAGTCTTTTCCACAGGCTAGCATTCTTCCCGCTAGTGTTCTCCAATTCTTAGTTCTCAAAACTAGGAAATCTTTTTCTAAGCCATCAATCCATCTAAGACTTGGCCTGCCCTTTCTTCGTGTGCCTATTGGTTGGGCATTGAAGACTTTTTTAGTGGTGCAGTTTTCATCCATTCTGAAAAAGTGACCTGCCCATATAATTCGTTGTATTTTGATGAAGTTAATAATGTCAAATTTATTATATGTTTGATAGAGCTCGAAATTTGATCTTCGCCACGGTTCATTTTCCTGAATTCCTCCACAAATAAATCCTAATATATTCCTTTCATATAGATACTTATCATGTTCTCATCTGCTCGAGACATGGGCCAAGTTTCCCATGCAAAAGTTAATAACGATCTTAAAAGGCTTTTATACAATATAACCTTTTTGTGTGTTTTCCTTTTGATTAAATTCGATTTCATATATTTTCGTATTCCATTAAGACATCTATTAGCCATAGTAATTCTCTTGGATTTCGATAGTACAATCCTTTCTGTTGTTAATTTCCGAGCGTAATGAAGTGAAATTGTCAACAACTTCAAAATTATACTTTTCAATTTTAAAATGGAATTGTTAAAACATGATTTAGTGCAAGGCATATATTTGATCATATTCTCATTGATTTTCAGTCCCATTCTGAGGACCTCTTTCTCTAAAGATAAGAAGGCTTGTCTTAGTGTGGTTGGTTTTCGAGCAATGATATGAATGTCATCATCTGTTTCTTTTAATTGTCAATAAAATGCTATATAAAACAAATTTTAAAATAATAATCCCTATTTATTAAAAAAGTAATTATTCACGCCTTTTTTATAAATTAATATCTATTTATTATTTTATATATCTTACCCATCAAAAAAAAGAAAGAAAAACTGCAAGAAAAGAAAAAAAATGTTGAGGAATATATTATATTTTCAAAATTAAGAAAAATAATTAATAAATAATATTAAAAGTAATGAATTTTTTAAGGACATTTTCTAATTTAAAGCATACAAATAATATTTTAAACATACTTTTTTTTATAACTAGAAATTCTAAATGTACATTACCACAAGCGTCCTTACATTTAATTACTCATAAAATTTGTTAATTTTGCTTGAAAAAGTGCTTTGTTTCAAATACACTTCACATCTATGCAATGCACCAAAAATCCCTTTAGGCGTATTTTTTCGTGTTTTTTCTTAAACTTTTCAAATCATCCATTGGTACCTAGAAATTGATCGTATTCCAATGCCTTTATAAGTTGAAGAGCTATCTCTATTGCGAAAGTTCTAGAGATCGGAAGATTTTTATATCATATAATCCACTTCAAAACTGCCTCGGCGACATCTTCATAGACACCTGTCCTTAAACGTTTTAAACAAGAATCCTATGAATCATAATTTCGTAACTTATCTCGATTTTTTATAATAGCTGATAAGCTGTTTGGAGGTATACCAAATTTTAAAGCAATATCCTTTATACTTTAAAAATATGGAGAGAAAAAATCGAATCACAAGAAAAAAAGTTCGCTCTATAGGAAAATGCACTTCGCTATTGGAAGGTTATTTTACCAAGAAAATCGTGAAATACGCTTGGTTCCAGGAAAAGTTCGCTGTACAGAAAAATTAGCAATATAGAGGTTTGTAATAAGGAGGTTCGACTGTATAAGGATCCTCCTTATTCTCGAATTCCCGATTTGATTATAATGTACGTCGTATTCTGAAGCAACACGAGATGGCTATTGGAGATGGACCTCGTAATTTTGAAACTCGATAAAGTAAAGATGGCATCAAAGAGGGCACCTCACGCTCAGAACTTCCAATCACGTTAACATTAGGACTTTGAGCCCCGACATATTTAACGTTTATCACGGAAAGGCTTCAGTGGCACAAAGTTTTGAACCCACGAGCATAACTACTCAATTAGTGTGCCCAATTCTGATTCTCGAAGATCTGGCCCTTGCAAATTCTTCATTTGTATTACACTTAAAAACCTAAGAATGCCTTCGAATAAACGATCTTTTAAATGTTTAATTTAAAAAACTACAAAATAAGTAAATAAATAACATTTGAAATTGGAGTTTATATATAACGCTTTTTTAAAATATAAACTCAAATCTCAAAATACTCTTGATGCAGTTCATGAAACTTTAACTGTTACTTTAAATGTATTTATTCATTTAAGTAACTAAATTTAAGTTTTAGGATAGCAGAATAAAATATCAAATTTTGTCGATATTTCCAAGCAGTCAAATGCAATATTTAAAAGCCTTAACCTTTAAGGGAATAGAAGACTTTCATATATGTTTTCGAAAATTTGCTTAAAAATTTATAGAAAAAGATTTTGAAATCTTTAAAATGACTCAGTGTATTCTTGCCCTTTCGCATATAGCAACTATTGTGGCTATTTTATAAAACTGTACTCTGTTTTATAAAATATTTAAAGAAACTTTCAGTTAAAGAGGAACTTAAAACAAAAGAAAATTACAAAGAAATATGAATGTCTCTCTTTTTAAACACTTAGACAGCTTTGAAAAAAAGAGAAAAGGCTTTCTTGACTAAGTTTTCTCGTTCCAGAGAATCTTTAAGGAATCCGACTACTTTTGAAACCGTAATTTTAAAAAAGCGCATAAATAGATAATTTTCATGATATTTAGTGTCACTTAAATTAGAATACAAGTATAAAATTGTTTTAAAGATATTTTGACAAAAACTATTATTTAAATACAATATTTTAGCAAAAAAGTAACTTGGAATAACCTTTTTTCAAAATGTTCTCCTTTTATGAAAAGTACTTCTAAAATAACAATATTTTGCTTATATAAAATAAAGACTTCTCCAGAGAGTTTGAACTGTTTTTTTTTTGAAAAATTCACATTATTTTTAGAGTTACAAACAATTGAAATAATTATCGGCGTTATTTTCTTAAAATTGGTCCCCTCTGTTGTCGTAAAACATGGATAAACCCACTTCTAAGTTATATATTTCAAAAATTCTAGTAGAGCCTCTGTACACAGGTCTGACCTATATATACAGACAAAATATTATTTTTTCACAAAAGGAGAGTATTTTGAAAATGGGTCATTCTATGTTCATTTTTTGGCAAAATATTGTACTTAAATAATTTTTATTGTAATAATATGCTTAAAACTATTTTCTATATAATTTCTAATCTAAGTGACACTAAATATCATAAATATTATCCAGTTTAACGCTTTTGCAAAATCATGGTTCCGAACGTAGTCGGTTACCTTAAGTCAACTGAAATTAATACCAAAAATATATGATAGATTTAATGAACAGGGATATATACATGCAGTTGCGTAACATACACCCCCAGATTGTGGAGGGGGTACTTTGGGGGTACAAATTGGGACTGATTCCAAAGTACGAATCCTTTGTAGAGCATGGCTTGTGGCTCAAAACCTGACCCCCTTTTTATGAACAGTGGCATAACGTACACCCCCGCATCGCGGGGACCCAAAACCTGACTTTCAAGGGGGCCCTAATATTTTCCGTTTCGCCATTGACGAAAAAGTAGTGGCGTAACGTACACCCTTGTAACTCCCGCATTGTGGGATGGGCCAGAATTCAAGGGAGCCCAAAGCCTGTGTTATGTTGTGGTTTTGCAATCCTTTGTAAAATCTGTATTGGGGCCCAAAACCCGACGTTGAATGGGGGCCTTAATATTTTCCGTTACGCCACTGGCTACATGTTATGCAATTAAAATAAAATATATCTATCTCTTCAATCACTATCAAAATACTCCAGTTACAAATACAGAGCCTTTTGCTTCACACATCATGGTGTACCAGACTAATATATCTTCATAAAAAATATCTCCAATACGCGTAATCGAGTGACTTAAATCAGATGGAGGAATGTCTATTTTTCCGCTTACAGAATGATAGTATATATATATATAGTCATATATATATATATATATATATATATATATAGTCACCGAAATATTTCCTTCACCATATCTTCTTTTATAATTAAGTTCGATTCACCACGATTTATTTAAAAAGCTTATAGTATTCTTCTTACTGATAATCTATCGACCCAGAAACTCTTTCTCACTAGGGAAGGTTGGAAAAGGCATTGAATCGTGATATAATGCTAAAATTCTAAATTTAATGGATTCACAGCATAGGTAACTTTAAAAGAGAACTTATTTTGAGGTAGATAATGTTTTGCGAATTTCCCCTACTGAATTTGATTACAGCTTTATGATTGAAGGAGCTTTGAAACGACGATTTCTATGTTATATCCTCATAGCAAACAACACATGATGAATTTGTCTTATCCCCGTGCTTCTCAAAGTTTCAATATTCGCAATCCAATATTCCATCAAAATTTTTATCACACCCCCTTCCATACAATAACAATGTATTGAATTCAATAATACTATACTTTGCCGCTTTAGCTACAATACGACTTTAACTTCTTAAGTACCACCGGCATATATAAAAGTCTCGCTCATCCAAAGCATTAATTGCCACGGTCGTATATATACGTCTTTCCTCAGTACCGTCTTTTTCTGTGCTCTGTTATCCATAACATTATTCTGAAGGCTTTGGAATGAAATAAAAGGACCTTGACAGTGTTTACGAAGAATTTACTTATTTCAGAGAATTGGCTTATTTATTCCTTATCCCCCCCAATGCATCACACACGCTCGCCTACGTAGAAAACGGTGGCAATTGGGGACATAGTCGCGTAACTTTTAATCGGCAGTTAAGGAGTTAACTATATACCGTACACACACACACACACACACACACACACACACACACACACACACACACACACACACACACACACACACACACACACACACACACACACACACACACACACACACACACACACACACACACACACACACACACACACACACACACACACACACACAAACACACACACACACACACACACAAATTATCAAGATAAACTTAAATTTTTGTTTTTAATATTATATATGGCAAGGCCATGGAGAGACACTGGTAATTATTAAACTTGTTCCTAACTTAGCATTGTTAATTATAAAATACATTGTGCAATACTGATACATTTATAAGTGTATTGTATCAGAATAAGTGTGTATTTTTTTTTTTTTTTTCTTATGTCAGAATGTATTCTGTTTACTTTCGGTAAATTAATATTTTAAAAATATCTTTTGTTTTCGACTTTTAAATATGCTCGCGCTCCCTTCATCGAATTATCATGACCCCCTAGGAGGGCATGCCCCACCGTTTGAGAAACGCTGTCTCATCCAATAACACATTTTTTAAAATAATAATAATAATAATAAGACAAAAAAATATATATGAAAAAAGGAAGAAAGAAAAGAGTTGTATAACTTACATTTTTTACGAATTTTTTTTTACGAATCGAAACGTAATTTGCAAATATTCAAAAGTTGCATGTTGTATTTCGAATATTGACATCGAAACAAGATTATAAACACGATGACTCTTTTTAGCTTGTTATTTCAACGGATTTCAATTGGATACGTTCCACATCAAATACAAGTAAAGAAAGCAGAACATAATGCGTTTTAGCATTTTCTGAAAGAGTCTGTGCTTTCTTTGGTTGCGTAAGTCATGTTTTAAAAAGGAAATGGATGCCATTACGCGATTCTCGATAATAGTTCAGTCAGTCATTTGCAACTTAATTTCCATAAATATTTATTCTGTATTTCTTTACATTGAATTTTTTACTTTAGCTTCTTGGAGGGGAATGAAGGTTTTAGATGTCGAATTTCGTTACTTTGATTTTTTTTTTTTTTTTTTTTTTTTTTTTGCTGGAAGTACATTGAAGATGAACTTATTTTTTCGGAGGAGGAAAATATAATTTTATTTTCAAAATAAATAAATAAAAAGGCCGTGAAAAACGAGATGAGATGTTTATTTAGAGAGAGAATGATAAAAAAGAAAAAATTCTTGTCAGATTTTTTCGAATCTTGTCTTTCTTGGAGTGAAGAAACAGATTATGTTTTAGGATTAAATAATTTTACAGGAAAAAAATATATATATCTTACAGAACGCATATCATTCAATAAAATTAAATTTCTGACTTGTATTATTTGAATTTCATTCACAAAATATTTCTTTGTTTTTTTAAAAAAAAATCTTTAATTTCCTTTTTTCAGTCATTGTAAAATTTAATAATAGCCCAGATTGTGAATTAAATAAGTTTTAATACAGTTTATAAAGAGTATTCATCCCTTTTACATCTATCATGTGACGGCTGGGTGGCGTGGTTGGTTTGTCACTGGCCTTCTGCACCTAAGGCTGCAGGTTCGACCCTGACCAAAGTCGGTGGATTTTCATGCTGCAGAAAAACGAAAGCGGTCATGTCACATGATTATACGGCATGTAAAATATCACTAGAGTGTCTGTTGGCGTGGGTGCTCTCGGCAAAATTAAATCCTGGTTCAGGTTCGCATCGTCAGAGCTCAAGGAGGAAACTGGGCATCAAAATTACCAGCGGCGATTTAAATCCATCTATATGGTGCCTCACTAAAAAGAGATATCTGCTTCCAGGGAATGTACTAGACCTGCAATGACAAAACACCACTCTGCAGCCAATTGTAAATAAAGAAAAAAGATCCAGCATATAAAGAAAGAATAACTACGATAAAATTGAAACTGAAATTTTTATACATGCAAGAATGTACTATAAGCGTGCTGCTCTAAGCACAAACTGCAGGAACAATTAAAAAAAGGGTTGCACAAAACTTAGCAAAGATCTTCAGCTAGTGGACATTACATTAGCAATAAATCAAACCTAAATCCAATAATAGACTGAATATTTTCTTAACTTTGCGTTACATTCAAATATTAATGATTAAAATTACATAATTAACCCTTTAAGAGGTCAATTTTCGCCCAAAAAGTTTCAATAAAAAGCAATTTTTATTGCCTATAACTAAGCGTAATACACTCATGGACAAAAGAATTAGCGCACCAAGAAAGAATCGTCAAATTATAACGAATTTTTACGTACGTAATGACTACTTTGATATAAGTAAATGATTAGAAAATCAAATAAAAAGGATCATTTATTTCAGAGAAAAAGAGAAAAGGACGGAGGATTTAATACGAGGATGAAAAATGCACAATGCCATACGATCGGGCATTGAGGCATAGAAGTTCTGTATGATGTCTTGAGACATTTCGTTTCATATTTGCTGTAACCTTGCCTCTAGTTTCATCAAACTCGTGGAATTCCCAACTCGCCATCCCAAATGATCCCAGATATGCTCGATTGGAGAAAACTCTGGGTATCGGGCAGGCCAAGGAAGAGTAGTAACAGTGCCAAGACAGTCTAGTGACACCCTTTCCGTGTGAGGCCGAGCATTGTATTGTTGAAAAATGTCTCCTGGGAGCCGTTGCATGAGTGGCAACAAATGTGTTTGCAGGATGTCATGGTGCCACGGGTCAATATTAGGGGTGACCGCGTATTGTAGGCAAAATGGCACCTCATACCATCCCACCAGCTGTAGGAGTAGTGTGTCACTGTGTGACAAATCTATACGGAACTTTATCACTAACCTTCTGAGTCGACCTTTTTAGGGAAATTTAATTCCCCTACCTTTTTCAATCAACTATTCCTTGTTATGCAGATTAGATGAAGTATTTAAGTCAAACGAAATAGTAAAGTTAGAGCAGTAGAAGATAGAAATTGAAGCGAAAGATATAGTAAAGTTAAATTGAAGATTTCTTGTTAGAGATAGTTTACTCTCAAGAGGAGTCGAGATCCCGTTGGTAATTATAGATTTATAATTAGTCTCATTAAAGTTTTAAGAGTGAGATTAAAGATAAATGTTCAATAGGAACATTATTAAATATAATTCTGGGATCTCTTATCGTGGTAATCTCTGCGTGATCGTTATTTAATAAATTAATTAATTGGATCATTAATTAAGTTAATTTAAAGGATATTACCTTTAAAACCTCATAATACTAGTGAGATAAATTTGTCAATAAGTCTTTGATTCTATTTGGATAAGATAACCAAATAAAGAAAGTTGTTTATAAAAATGGCTACTGGTTCTTACATGACTCCTATTTATTCTCGTTCTCAAAGTGAGGTCCTAGGAGACCTTCACAACTGTAAAGAAAAGGCAGGATTGAGGCGTTTACAACGGGGTCTCTACACACGAACACGATTGTCATCACTGCTGTGACTCAATCTGAATTTGTCGCTAAAGACGACCTGTTTCCTTTCCGCTGCAGTCCAGTTTCCTCGTGAGCGGCACCACTCCAAACGGAGGCATCGATGGATGGACGTCAAGGGCAGCACACGTAATGGGCGCCGCGATCCCAAATGTCCTTCTGCCAGGCGCCTTCGTATGGTTCGAGAAGACGCAGGGACCCTTAGTGAAGGTGCTACCTGTGCCTGGATGGCGGCCGATGAAGCAGTTGGCTGTACGCGTGTATTTTTTACGATGTGGCGGTCTTCTCGACGACTGGTTTGTCGAGAGCGTTCTGAGCCTTGTCTTCGTGTAAATGACATCTGTCGGATCCACTGATTCCAACACGTCCTCATAACACAGTCAGAGCGGCCTAATTGAGACGAGCTACTCGCCTAGCTTACCACCCAGCCTCCATCATGCCGATGATTCTCCCCCTCTCAAACTGCGACAGCTGCTCATATTATCTTCGAAAACGGCGTAATGGCTTGTCTACCTCAGCTCTTCCTTTGTAAAGGATTCAGCCCACTCAAACAGAAAGCTGGGTGGGGGGTCATTGGGAAACTGGGTTATTTAATAACCCTCCGTCCCATGTCATAAATAGTATCAGAGTCCTTAAATGTTTTAAAAAAGTTGTTACAAGTCTAGAGTTTTTCCTTTTACAGATAGGTTGTTATAGAGTCGAAAGTTTACAAAAAGATTAAAAGAGTCTTAGTCGAAAAATTTTTCCCATTGCAGTTGAGTTCTTGTATAATCGGATGACGGGAGAGTCTCAGGTGCACACTATGGTTGTTCGTTTGTCTGATGATTGATGTGGATCCATTGCTGCTTGCAGCGAAGAGCCGTGCTTCACATAGCTGCTTGCTCCCGGCATGGATGATTTATGGTACGTGTCAAGGAGGTGACGTCATCACTGGGGTAGAAGAGTCGGATGATGGATGTTCCTGTCGTCGGAGGTGGAGTTCCCTGCGCAACTGAGTTGCTCGAGAGGACGCACTTAGGTTGGCTGAAACGGTCAGTGAGAAAACCTCTCTATTGGCTGTGCAGTAGTGTCGCAATTGTATGAAAGGGGGTTAGAGAAAAAGTAAAAGATTGCCTGATGGGGTGCAGCGAAAGTAAATATATCGAAAAAATAATAAAAAATTAAATGAATAAATGCAATGACGAAGTAATAAATTACTATAGTGTTCATTCATCAATAGATGAATGAGGGGGCGTGATGTTAGGGAGGATTGTAGGAATCTAGGAGTATTCTCCTAGGTCTGCTGTGATGATCCATAGGTGTGTAGTTTTCTAGATTTGAAATGTTTGCATTATTTATAGTAGGGAGATTGTCGAAGAAATTTTTAGCAAGGTCCTGAATGTGTTTTTGAAGGGGGGAATCTTTGTGGCTTTGTAGATATTGGAATTTTTCATGTATATGCACAGGCTTTTACAATACATTGGACTATTGAGTTTTGTGCAGTTTCTAGTAATTTAATATTCACATTCGCTGCATAACCCCATACAGGACATGCGTAACTCAGGATGGAACGCAGGACGGCCGTGTAGAGAGGTAGCTTATGGTAAAGATAAACGTTAGAATTCCGGTTAATTAAGGAGTAAATTTGCTTTAGTGCGATCCGGAATTTATCTCGCGCGTATATTATATGTTGTTTCCAGGTGAGGTTTTTGTGGAAAACAACTCCGAGATATTTAGTGGTTTGAGACCATTGTAGTGGTGTGGAATATAATGTAGGAGGTGTGATTTGTTTGCGACGCTTTGTGAATAAGACCGCTACGGTTTTATCCACGTTAATTTTGATTTTCCATTTGTTAAAGTAGTTTTCGAGTAGGGCCAGGTGTTTGTTCAGTGCGATAGTGACAAAATTAGTGTTTTTGTAAGTAGCGGATATTGCAGTGTCGTTGGCGTAGAGATTAATCATCGTGCTCGGGTGTGAAGGAATATCGTTCACGTATATGTTGAATAACACAGGGCCCAGCAAAGAACCCTGAGTTACTCCAATGTTAACGTGGTGTGTGGCTGAAAGAGTGTCGTTGACTCTGACGCGATAATTCTTGTTAGTGAGGTATGAGTATAATAGATGAATAATAGCAGGTGGGAAATTGTTATAGTTATGAGTTTATAAATGAGTCCGTCTACCCAGACACGGTCAAACGCCTTCTGAACACCCAGAAAGACAGCACCAGTGGTCCCGCCATTCTGGAATCCCGAAGAAATCTTTTCCGTAAATCTGAGTAGCGGATGATAAGTTGATAGTCGCTTAGTAAATCCGTACTGGTTCGGATCGAGAAAATTAGAGTTATAAATATGATTATGAATCCTATTCAGAATTACGTGCTCTGCAATTTTGCTTAATGATGATAATAATGAGATTGGCCTATATGAGTCAGGGAAGTTTTTGTTTTCCCCTGCCTTGTGGATGGGAAAAACGATCGCCATTTTCCAATTTTTTGGAAAATGATGTAGAAGCAGAATTTTGTTAATAATGTAAGTAAGAATAAGAGTAACCTTAATAGCGAAGTTTTTAATCATTTTGTTGTCAAAACCTGGAGCTTTATTAGTTTTTAGCGTTTTAACGTAGTCGCAGATTTCGACCGGGTTAGTGGGGGGAATGGGAGTGCGTGGGGGAGTGGAAAAAAGTTTCTGAGTGTGTTAGTGACGTCAGAGTCGATGTTGGTAGTGTAATTCTTTGGTCTTTTATTTTCTGTGTAGTTGTCGATGAAGGTGTTTGCAATTAAGTTTGTTTTCTGTCCATCGTTGCTAGCGATGTAAGTAGGACTAGTTAAATTTGGAATATTTTAGCGTTTTTTGCGGAAGTGTTTTTGCATTTGCCAGAGACTGTTATCTTGTGTTTCTAAAGAGGCTAGCTTGGTTGCCCATGTATTTTGATTATGTATCCTGAGTTCTTTCTTGAGTAGACTTTGCAATCTGTTTGCCTCGGTTTTATGGATCGGATTTAGTGTGCGTTGGAAGGTTTTCCTGACCCTGTTTTTCATGGTTATTAGCTGTTTGATGTGGTGTGGGGTGTAACTGTGTCGCGTGTTTGTGATTGGCTTAGATGCAAGGTCGTGGGCGGAGCTGACCGCATCGGTGAACTTTGCTAGTTTTTCTTCTATTAGAAGTTCGCTATTAATGTTGGCATAGTCAGACAGGTGAAAATGATTTTTAAGGTTAATTTTATAGGCAGAGCAACAGGTGGTAATTGCTCTAGGATTACTTTTATGAATAGAGGAAGTTAAATTTTTTGAAACTGAGCATAACAGGGTTATGATCAGATGAGAGAGATGAGGTATGGATTCGATAGTACACGGGAAATTAAAGTTGCTAATGAGAGCGAAATCTAAAGTATTTGAAGAGTTGTATCCATATCTGGTATGGGAAGCGGGGAAAGCAATTTCCAGATTAGAATTATCAGCGAAGCTTTTCAGATGATTTTCTCTAGTGGAGTTATGTGAGCAATTCCACGTTCTGTGTGTGGCGTTGAAATCGCCAAAAATCACACAGTTACTGTTGATCTGAAGGATAGTTTCAAGGTCGCAAGTAAATAAATGATTGTCGGAACGAGGGGGAACATAAATGCTGGTGATAGAGATATGATTAGTATTAGGAGGAGTAATAGTTACGGTGGTAATTTCGATGTGTTGCAGGGTGGGGGGGTTAACATGAGGAATAGAATTTTTGATAAAAATGAGCGTACCACCAGTAGCGGGGCCGTTCGTGATGCGGTCATTCCTGTAGCAGATGTAATTTTTGATGTTTATGTTGTGGGTGGGTCTCAAATGTGTCTCTTGTACAAGTAAGATATCGGGGTCGTACTTCTCTACAAATAGCTTGAATTCAATAATTTTATTTAGAATTCCGTTTGCGTTCCATGAACACAAACTCAGGCCGTTCATTTGGTGTCTACTCATAATAATGTTTGTCTAATTGTGCCTCTACTAGGGTGTACATCTCTTTTTTTAATTCTTCTCTGCTTTTTTTTATAGCTGCGGGGTTTGGGGCGTTTTGCGTAAGGTTCATTGTGCTGATTTGTTGGACAAGGACAGATAATGCTTGTATAGTCTGGTTGAGCGCTTGGGTTATTAATCCCATGCAATCGTTGTTTAAGTTTATCGGCTGGGGTTGGGGGGAAATTTGTCTCCTGGCGGCCTGAGTTTGTGCTTGGTTTGTAGCGGGAATCTGAGTGGTGCGTGGTGCCATCTGTTGAGGGGCGATAGGTTGAATAGTTGATCGAGCTTGTTTAGCGGCTTGCGCGAAGGTGAGATTGGGTCTAACAATACTTTCAACTATGCTGGAGTAATTTGGTTTATTGAAGGTTCCCTTTCGGGGTTTTGGGAAAAGCGGATATTTAGAATAGTTGGCCATGTGGCCGTAGGCTTTACAGTTAATACAATACATATTTTCGACTTTTTGGATCTGGCATTCGGCCGTTTGATGGGTCTCTCCACATTTCAGGCATCGGGATTTGATGTGGCAATTGCTTGCCGTGTGGTTAAATTTTTGACACTGATAGCATTGGGTGACCCCTTTGCTTTCGTATCCTTCGATAGTAACAGTGATGTATGCTAATTTATTAACTTTAAATATTTTAGCGTTATCGATATTTCTAGGGAGTGTAGCTAGAAAAATGGGTAATGGTTGGTTTGTTGTACGTCCGGTAAGTTGGGAGACCCGGTCAACGGTGAATCCCCTAATAAGTCTTGGTGAATTTCGTGAGTTTTGGTGTCTTTCGGAAGACCCTTAATAACTACTTTTATTGGGCGAAGATGTTTAGGAGTGATCGAGTAGAATTCAAAGTTTTGGGCTTCGAGAAAAGCATTTAGTTCGTGAAATTGATCATGTGTGTCGCAATAAAGTTTAAAGTATTCTCCTGACATTTTATTTCTGATTTTAGGCAGGAAATTATTAACTATTTTCATCTGGACACGGTAGTCATCGGTAATTTTAAGCATTATTGGGGGTGGGAGTTTTTTATCGTTATCGGATACTATAGTCGTACTATTTTTAGTGGTATTCGTTGCAGATGGGTTGCCGGTCGAGGTTCCCGCTACGGGATTTGAGCTTGGTTCCTGGATTTCTAGTCCATTAAATTTGTAAGATAAATTGATACAAAAGTTTGAGTCCGGGTTAGCGTTGGTTCTAAGGTTTTTGGAGAGTTTGCAGGTGGGAAAAGAAACGAACCCAATATCCGTTTCTTTTCTCTTAACAGCAGTGGATTTTACTAGATGGGGGAATTCAGCATCGTTAGATTTGGAGGGTATGAATGTGGCGTGTGGTGTACTGCACAGCCGGGAATTTCACAATTCGGTAGAGAGGAGAACTCACTTACCGTTAGGTTGAGTAGTCTTGTGTAATCCGAAAGACGCTGCTCATGTTCCTTGAAGATGTGGTCGAGAAAGCTACTGGGCTGGTCGGCAATGGGTCTTTTAACTTGGAGTTGTCTCAGGCTGGCTTTAATGTGCTCTATCGATGAGGTGTAGAGATCTATTAAAGTAATGCAGTCGCGCCTCCTCTGGCAGCTGGAGAGCTGTGGCGTTCCGGGTATGGAGGGAGGTAGGAATTGGTCCATATCGTTCCCTGTTTGGTTCGGTTCAGTCATATTCTCGGTTCCATTTCCATCGGTCAAGATCTCAGTTCCATAGGTCATTTCGATTGCCTGGTTCGATTCCATAGTCATCAACAAGTTGGGGTGTAACGTAGCTTAGGTTTAAAAAACCTATGCAAAATGCTCAAAAGAGCTCAAAGCAATACTGACAAAGTAAGGATTCAGCCCACTCAAACAAGCTTTGGTTACCTGTTTAATACTCCACGGAGAACGACGTTAAACGCCCGCTACCGGCTATACGTAACGCGCAATCACGCTGTATTTCTAACCATTTGCTTATCTCCCCGACATGTACCTTCAGGCCAAGTGTCGTTACGATGCTACAATTATTTCTTGGTGCGCTAATTTTTTTTTTGTCGTTGGGTTTATTTAAGATTGACGATTTGGTCAATTAGCTGTTTAAATAGATATAGCGTCGGATCGAAGTAGATTAATTAGAACGTATCTTCAAATATTTAGAAGTTGTATTGCCAGGACTTGCAATGAGTAAGTGGTCCGATTTATAATTAAATTATCAATTATCTCTCGTCTACCTCATTTTTGCTTTATATTTATCTAAAGGTGTATTTTCTAACTTAGGTTGTTGAGATTTGTTAATAAATTGTGTTTGTTTTGACTATGGCTCATCTTCTTTTTAACTCTCTTACACCAATGGATGGGACAACCCATCCATCTATTACACAGTTAAAGGGTTAAAATATATGAATTATGATAATAATACATTCGTAGAGAGAGAGAGAGAGAGAGAAATAAAAATGTCAATTATGGTGCAGAACATCAGTATACATCAATTATTCACTGGGATATCATAGTCTTTTGACAGGAATGTTGCTATATATTTCCGAAAAGAAGCCGAGAGTGCGTGCCTAAAATTCAAAATTGTATACAAACCGAATTAAAAAATAACTTTCAAACATTTCGTCATGAAAATGAAAAGGGGGGGGGGGATTTTACATTCAAATAGCTGTAAAGCAGTGGTCTTCAAACTGTGTTCCACGGAACCCTGGGGTATCACGAGGTATACACAAGGGTTCCAAGAATCACAATAAAAAATTCGAAGAGGAACTCATAAATGTGGAAGAAAAACGAGGTCACGTTCTCTAAAATATTTGTTTACCCACAATAGTTTAAAGCTCATTCCTGTCATTAAGGAACTGAAAATTTTATTCATACTTAATAACTTTATTTTGTAATACTTTTAAACTTATTATAATGTAATAAAGAAATATTAAAACATTTTATCTTATATATATTAATTACTAGATTTTGAATATTTTATTGTTTACTATATTCGAAGTTCCACGAGATAATTTTATACTCGTTAGTACAATGTATTGCAAAACTAAAAGTTTTCTAATGGAAAGTGCACCTTTTTATATTTGGGGATAAACACCTACAACATATCAACAGATTCGATGTTAAAAATCTAAATTTGAGCAAGAAGAGATCCTAAATTTTAGGTTGCAAATTCATGCAAAATACACAGTATTTCTCATATAGCTATAAAAATGTTAATGTCATTCCGAACAATGTTTATATAAGGGAAATATTTCTCAACGCGAGTGGCTGCAAAAGCAAAGTATAGAACCAAATGGAACTAAGAATACGTAATGAAATTGTAGTAATTCTCAATAGACTTAGACTTCGACAGTTTGTGTGAAAAAATGCGTGAACATATCCTCATTATTAAACTTAATGCATGAATAGGTGAGATTGGATCACAGATTAATATAATTAATGCAAAAAAATTACATAAAAGTAAATTAATTTTTAAATAATAAATGCAATACTTTTAAGTGCCTTTACATTAATCTATTGTTGATCTACTTAAAGTATTATTTTAAGATACATTCTTCTAAATGTGTGTATGGAATAGGGTTCCACAAAAATACTTTTTTTTCTACGTGTTCTACGAAAACACCTTCTAGTTCTAGGGGTTCCATGAGTTGAAAAAGTTTGAATACCAGTGCTGTAAAGTAAAACGCCTGACATCCGTAATAAAGGTAGTTTTTCTTTTCTAGTTACCATACGCTAAGAGTTTATGTATTTTTTAGTTGTTGCTTCTAATGCCACCTATTTGACATAGTCAGATCGAGGTCCACGAAATTTATCGTGGCAAGGGGCTGGACGTACGCCTGTCGTTGGCCTTAGCCTTGAGCACTATGCAGGTGACAGAGTACTATTTAGCTCGGAGAAATTCCCAAAGGGACAATAGATGGTGATACCACCTTTTCCACCTCCACAATTTAGGCATGAAACTGAAGGGGAGGGAAATATTCTCCAGTCCCCTGCACTCCTGATTCAGCCCACAAGACTTTCGGACTCACTGATTTAAAGAGCATGTACTCCGTGTGTCCTCGGAGGGTATTTGGTGGCATCGGGCATCGAACCCAGGCCTTCCAATCTGGAGTCCTATGCTCTAACCACTAGGCTACCCAAGGCCCTGTTTTTTGTATTCCTTCGTTATTTTGTACACTGTCAGTGTTATTCTTAATTTCTGCGCAATTTCTTTGTTTGGGAAATGAGGGAAAAGAGAGATTCGTGTACAACCACTACAGGTTCAGACATTCCAGTTAGTGAAACCTGAATCATATTATCTCAATTCAGAAATTCAGATTCTGAAACTAACTTTGAGGGATTTATGTGGGTTTTTTCCTTTTATATATATATATATATATATATATATATATATATATATATATATATATATATATATATATATATTTGAATAAAAGTATTATTCAAAGCACTCATGCCTTCAAATGATTAAGATGGTTTACGCATGGCTGACAAAATATGTTAAAATGGGTTCCTAAATTAGGCTTTTTCTGATGTTAGAGAATCCTCCTTATTTTAGCTTTAAGCTAAAAAAAGCTATAAAATTAAAATTACAATTTAAGAGCTATTATAAAAAAATAATTCAATGCTAAAAATGTTTTTTCAAAACATGTGTGTGTTCCACTCTATTCGTTGAATTTTTCTAAAGCATTTTTGATGAACTTTTATTCTGTTGTTGTCATGTCCTCCCCGGAGGGAAGGAATGTAAGTTACAAAAGCCTGAGACACAGGTTGGACTTTTACACGATAGATGGCGACATCTCTTATCTCCACCTCCACAATTTAGGCAAGGAACTGGAGGGAAGGGAAATATATATATATATATATATATATATATATATATTTATATATTTTTATATATATATATTCATATATATATATATATATATATATACTTCAGCCCCCTGCATCAGGGGTTTCTGTAGCGACCACCCACAAGACTTTTCGGACCCACTGATTTAGCGAGCACGTACTCCGTGTGTACTCGGAGGGTATTTGGTGGCATCGGGCATCGAACCCAGGCCCACCGGTCTGGAGAGTCCTATGCTTTAACCACTAGGTTACCCATGGTATTTGTATAATTTAACTTATTGGAAAATTAAATTTTGATTGATAAGTTAAACTAGGAACATTGTTTAAGAACTCGATTTAGTTATCTAAAAATATACAATTCTGGAAGTTTCCCAGTGCTTGGAGATTGCTTGAGTTTCACATCTGCAAAAAGCATCGAAATAACTGTGAGGATTACTTCTTGTAATTTTACTACGCTACTTCAATTGCTGTACGTTACAGCTGTACTTGATATATAACAGTGGCGTAGCTAGTCTTGAGTGGGCCCTATATTAAAGTTCTTTGCGGGCCCTTGCTAGTGGCCCCTTAACATTTTGTGATTTTTTTGCTTACGCGATTTGGGGGCCCAGTATCATTGATACGGCTGATACGGCAATAGCTACGCCCCTGATACATAGTCAATTATTAAAAGACAAATAAATTAGTCCAGTGACATAAATTCAATAAATCCATTAAATGAATCTCGGAACAAAATAATGCATTGATTGATTGATTGAATATTAACGTCGCACTGTTCAGCTACACGAGGACTTTTGGTGACGGACCAGGACAAAATAATGTTATCTCAGACTACCTACTTTGTATAGATTCTCTTTCCTTTTGGATTCTGTTAAGTGTATTTGCTCATCTAACAACATAATCATCGAGATCCAAAAGCAGCTTAAAAGCCTAAAAGATAAAAACATCTCAATAGATTTTGCATTTGTTCACAAAAACACGGGCGTTATCGGAAATGAGAGGACCGATTACCTTGCAAAGGCTGCAAACAAGCGCAAAATTAACATTACCATTAATATACCTAAATCATTTTACAAGAAAATTATGAAAGGAAGAATTGTGAGAAGTCTTGGAACAAAGAATATCTCATTTCAAATAAAGGGAGCCTAACAAAGAAATTTTTTCCAACCATTAATGAGAGACTGGCCTGTCATCATTTCATACTAATTACAAAATAACCCAATTTCTAACTGGTCATAGCAATTTTAAAAGCTACTTGAAAAATTTAATTTAGTTCCGTCATCTTCTTGTGGTTGTAATATTGTTGGCGAGGAAAATGTAGAACATGTGCTCGTTCTGTGTTCCAAGTTTGAAAGAGAACGAAACATCCTAAGACTGGCTTTCAAGAGACATAATATAAATTGACTTCCGAATCTTTACCAACTTATTTCCACCAGAAGTGCTTTTGTAAAGTTCTGTAAATTTATTGTTTATACTTGTAATCTTTCATGATTTTAATTTTTTCCCTTTTCTTTGCAATATGTATTTACACTTAATATTGTAAGCCCCTTGTGATACTTTGTGGTGCACGGGGATTTTGTAATTGCTTTCAATAAAAAACAGTGTAGATAATAAAATACCTGAAATATATATATATATATATAGAAAGTTATCTTTCCCTACGCTTTTATGCAGTAAACCTGAAATCGGAAGAAATCTTTCTTAGTTTAAAGGCATTAACCGAGTACATCTCCATTCATCAGCTTTCTATCTTGATTTCTTACAGATCCTCTAACATTGATACTAAAGGAAAATATTTTTATGGATATCTTTATCCAATAAATTTTTCTTCAAAAAAGCCTTCTGTTTCCCATAAAGGAGTGGAGCTGAGTCAGAAAATAAAATAGAATCAAGCTAAAAGGAAACAAAATGTTTCCTAAATATCGACATATTGCAAGAAAACAAAAATAAAAGAAAGAATATTCTTAATGAAATCGATAGGATGAATTAAAAAGGAAAGAGTGACATTACTCTTCGTAAAAAAAAATCACGATAAATGGTAAAATGAAAAAAGTAGAAAGGGAACCAAAGACGGAAGAAAGAGAATGAAATGATTGCTTATATGAGTGCTTCTCAAAGTTTCAATATTTGCGACCCAATACTCAATCATACTTTTCATCGCCTCCCCCCTCTCCATACAACAACAACGTATTTAATTCAATAACACACTTTGACACTAAAGCCACAATACGACTTTAACCTCTTGAGGGGCATCGGCGTAAATAGACGTCACGCTCAGCCGAAGCGTTAATTACCCCTGGCGTATATATAAGTCTTTCCGATGTGCCATCTTCTCTGTGTTTACGAAGGATTTACTTATTTCAGAAGATATGCTTATTCTTATTCCTTTTCTCTTATCCCTCTCCCCAAGACATCACATACGCATGCCTTCGAGAAAAATGGGCACGTTGGGGTGCGAATGGCGTAACTTTAATTCAGCATTTAAGGGAATAATTGTAAACCGTACAAATTACTAAGATAATTGCTAATTTTTGGATATACTTTTATATGTGACATGCCCATGGGGCCATTCGTAATTATTAATGTTGTTCTTAATTTAGTATTGTTAAATTAACTAAAAATAAATTGAGCACTATTCATACATTTATAAGTGTATTGTAACGGCATGGCACATAGTACATTAGGAGGCTTGACACATAGCACACGATAGACTAGAAAGAGGGCAATGCTGTGAACTGTTTTGGCCTTGGAGCGGGAAAGAGAGAAGAAGAAGAGGAGAGTCTCGAACGTAAAATGGAGGAAGCTGCCTGTAGTTCCCGATGTGATTTTCATTGTAAATGAAATTATTAATTTAGTGATGTGTTTTGAAGGAAATAATAAAAACGGTAAATTCGGTTAATTAGAGCTGATTAATTCTACAACAAGACGATCTTACAGACTGGTGGCAGCGATGGCACGAAACTAAAAACAGTGTTTTTAACAACAAAAGAAATAGTTGGGTTAAGTACTTGATCTATCTAAAAGTACCTTCGGGCGTATTTTAAATTTGAACTCAATTTTTGTATTAAAATATGGGTAAAAAATAATTATAGCAATCATTCTTAATTCACTTTTTCTATTAAATGCCGGATTTTGATTATTTTAAAGCCTTTTACTTATCCCTGCTATTCTCGTTAATTTATGATTTGGTTTTAAATAAACACAAAAATTTATCCTGTATAAAGGAAGAA
Organism: Trichonephila clavipes; assembly: GCA_019973935.1. Classification (NCBI taxonomy): domain Eukaryota; kingdom Metazoa; phylum Arthropoda; class Arachnida; order Araneae; family Nephilidae; genus Trichonephila; species Trichonephila clavipes. The sequence continues at coordinate 244,165 of BMAU01021313.1, forward strand.
AACTTATTTTGTCTGTGGTTGAATTGAGTGCATAAAATTGTTCTTTTTTTAGTTTTAGTTAGTGCATTCTGATTTAAAACTGTGTTTTCTATGTATGACAAATAAATTAAAAGATTCTCTCAACGGTGTTTAAAAAAAATCTCTATTGTAAACATAATATTAAGAATTTGTGTAGAGTGAATGATAAATAACTTATGAAAATTGTGATTATAGCACGAATTGAAGATGCAGTGAAAAAAAAATATATAAAGTGTACACTGGTGTGCAAAAATTAAGGACGAGACGGTTTTTTCAATATAACTTTGTACAAAAGCTTTCCAAATCAACACATTTAATACCGTAAGATCCCCAAAACGTAAGGACATGTGTAATGTAAGCAACACTTACTAAAAGAGAAATCAGAGGGATAAAAAGAAGCTTGATTGAAAAAGTAGCATGGAGCGCAATGCGACTGAAGGTCGAAACATCCCTGTGATGGGTGTCCAGCAAGAAACATCCGGTCTTTAGTAGGGGATATGATCTCCCCTAGGCCGGTTTCACAGCGTCTGCCCATGCTGAGAATGAGGCTGTCAATGAGTTGTTGAGGCATTGCTGCCCATTCGTCTTGCAGCGCCAATCGAAGCTCCCGAATCGTTACTGGTGGTAAGGTACGAGCTGCCTAGAAAATCCCATACATGCTCGATGGGATTGAGATCCGGAGATCGTGCCGGCCAATCCATACGTTCAATATCCTCACTCTCTAAGAGCTGTTCGGCAGCTACTGTGCGATGACATGGTGCATTGTCGTCCATGAAAAGGAACAGCAGACCTATAGCGCCTCTAAAAAGACGCACATATGGAAGAAGAATCTCGTTACAATAACGGGTCCCGTTGACTGAACCTGCGTCGAAGATGTGAAGGCCTGTACGACTACCAAGCATGATGCCTCCCCAAACGAGAACACCGCGACCTCCATACCTGTCCCTTTCAATGATGTTCGAGGGATGATTGCGGCTTCCCCGCTCTCTCCAGATGAGTATGCGATGAGAATCGCTACTCAAACTGAATCTGCTCTCATCTGTAAAGAGTACTCGTCCCCATTTATTGTCTCTCGAATTCCGGTGTTCCCGGCACCCCAGAGAACGCCTTCTCCGATGGGCAGGCGTTAAAGGTACACACCGTACAGGGCGTCGTGCAAACTGACCACCACCGTGCAGTCTTCTGGCCACGGTAAAACGCGATATCGGTCGTCCAGTCGCCTGTGCCGTGTGTCTAGCGATTTATCCCGCTGTCTGCCGCCCGTTTCTTCTGGCCTGTAAGACAATGTACCGGTCATCTGCGGGTGTGGTTCCTCGTGGACGACCACTACTGAACCCCCGCATAGCTGTTCCTGTAGTTTGAAATTGTCTCCAAAGTCGTGAAATGATGCTGTGAGCAATTCCGAACTCTGCAGCCACACTTGTCATACTGCGGCCTTCCTCCAACTTCCCAACGATTTGACCTCGTGTAAAAGCATCCAGATGTCGTCTAACAGATTGATTATTCGACATTTCTCGCTGAGGTAGCAACTCGGTGTGATTTTAACAGCTATACGGCGTGCAATCTCTTTGCCAGAAATACTGATCTTACTCCGACAACATGCTTTATACTACTCAGACACTCCCCCATTCCGTCTACCTGCATATCTGCGCATGTGCTACCGTACATCACCTTACTTAATCTCCTGATTGGTCTTTCTGTCCGCTCTGCCTCTTCGTTAAGCTGATATGCTAATTTTTCGATTTCGTCCTTAATTTTTGCACACCAGTGTATATTTATGTAGAAATATTTTTGATTTTGCTGAGTCAACGAAATATTTATGACTTCTCTTTTACTTAGAGGAAAAAAGCTGACTCATTATGTTTCAGAATTTCTCAAGGTTAAATGCATAAATTATGTAGCTATTCCAATCATGTAAGAATTTGTTTTTTATAAGTTGTTCAGTAAAAATTTTGTTTCTGTGGATTCAGGATACCAGCGGAATTATTTTACTCTCATTATTGTCTTATAATATTTTTTTGTTGCAAATAGAAGTGTTTGGTTTTTCTGAAAAAAAAAAGTAAATCTGTAGATTTTATTTGAATGGTGTTCTTTGATTTAAAACTGGTCATTACATTGAAACATTTTTGACAAAAAATGTGTTTGTTCTTACAAATATAAACATCTATTATTATTTTCGAGTTAAGGGTGAAGTTGTAGAATTTCTATAGATAGAATTTTTTTTAACATATTTGCTCGCATTTGTTTGTTTTAAATTGAAAATAAATGACAATTAATGAGTGACAAATTAAATTTTGAAGAGATTTTATGAAGAGATAATTTGGACTTAAGGTGTATTTTATTGTTTTGCATTGAAAAGTTTTTTTTTATTTTTGTGCTTGTTTGATTATTCTGGTATTGTAGTTACGTAAATATTTTAATCACTTGAAACTTTTGAAAAATAGAATTTGAAAGTGCTGAATGTGTATGTATTCGTTATAATTTAAGTGTATATTTTTGCATATTATGGTACGGTGCAAAATCGATAACTACTTTTAGTTAATTAATGTATCGAAAAATAAGTTTCTTACTCGTCTTATTTTAATTTTCTTTTTGAAAAGCATTCTGATCTTGTTGGTCCCTAAATCATGGCATATTTAGCTAAAGGTAATAAACCTGATCTTTTGTCAGTATGTGAGGAAATGGGGGTTGAAGTAGATCAGTCCAGCAAGGTGTAGATATAAAAATTGATTCTAAATAGCGAATCTTGTGTTGAAGAGGAAGTGAAGATAATTCTCGACAGAGTCATTAGTGATACGAAAGAACGAGAAAGAAGTAACCAAGAAGAAAAAGAAAGGGAAGAAAGAAGTAAACAAGAAGAAAAAGAAAGGGAAGAAAGAAGTAAACAAGAAGAAAAAGAAAGGGAAGAAAGAGAAAGGGAAATAGAAGAGCGAATGGCTCGCGAGGCCAGACAACACGAATTAGAATTGAGAAAATTAGAAATATCACAGCAGAATCAACCATTAAATGATGAATCTCGAAGAAGAGGTGAAATTGGACCTAAGATACAATTGACACAAATCACAACTAAATTTGATGAAAAACATGATGAGATTAGTTTATATTTGATTAATTGTTTTTGAAAGGAAGGCAGAATTAGCTCAAGTATCAAAGAAGGATTGGATGGCCTACTTGTTGGCGGTTTTACCAGCAGAACTCTCTAATATGCTAGCTAGAGAACCTACCGAAAGGGCAAATAATTATGATTTTGTAAAAATCTTGTATTGAAGAGGTACAGGTTAAACAGCGAAAAGTTGAAGCAATGTTTTTACAGACATCAAAAATCAGCTGAGAAGTCTTGGAGGAATTATGCTCATGAACTGAATAGTTATTTTACAGAATGGATAGCTGAATTGCAGGTTAAAACTTTAGAGCAACTAAAAGATCTATTTATAACTGAACAATTGAAGTACCGTGTTCCAGCTGAAGTAAGAGAGCATTTTCTTTTTGACTGGATCAAGTTAAAAACTCCCTATGAACTTGCAGAGAAATTAGACGAATATGAAAGCATCAAACAGAGTTTCAGAAGAGAAATCCCTAAGAAAAATAGTTACAAATTCCGAGGTGGTGTAAATTATAGTGGTGCCAGACCTAAAGAAACTCCTTAAGATTTCAAGTCCCAATTTCAAATAAAAAAGGAACCTGTCCGTGAAAAAAATCACGAGAAAGACATTGAGAAGAGAAGACAGCTTCGATGTTATGAATGCGGCTCTTATTCACATCTCAGACCACAATGTGATAAACTAAAGAAGAATTACGAAACATTCGCGTCTAATGAAACTGTTAGAAATAGTACTGATGTATTGGCTCCATAATACAAGTTTAGGAACAGTGAATGAAATTGAAATGCCTATACTACGAGATACTGGTGCAACTCTCGATTTAATATGTAAAAAATACGTAAAGCCTTCCATGTTTATAAATGAAACTGTGTGGATTCGAACTCCTCTGGAGGAAACCGCAGTGTGTCTGCCAATGGCTGAAGTTGAGTTGGGCTGTGTGTTTGGTCATGTGATTACGAAAGCTGCTGTTTTAAGAGATTCATTAGATCAAGGAAAATATCTTTTGGGAAATAAGACTGCTGAATTGTTTGAAGAAGTGAAGAAGAATAAAGAAATACAAGTGTATATGGTGAACGCTGTTGAAACACGTTCGCAGAAGAAATGGACTGAAAAGAGTAAGGGAGATCTTAACACGTCAGAAGAAACTATTCCTGAAAGTAACGAAAAGAATAAAGAATCTCCGGACGAACTGGATGATATTTTGCCTTTAATTCAACCTGAAATTTCTGAATCAAATCTTATAACATTATCTCATAAAGATTTTGCAAAGGAACAAATGAACAGTGCTGAATTAAAAACACTGTTTGAAGAAGCTAAAAGCGGATCTTCAAAGAAAAATCATTATATTGTCGAAAATAATTTACTATTTTTCCAAAAAAAGATAAGGATGGCACTAAACGTAAATATTTGGCTGTTTCCGAAAAGTATAGAAAAAATTTGATGACGATAAGTCACGAGGTAGCTGCAGCTCATCTAGGAGTAACTACAACGAAAGATGCCATATTCAAAACATTTTACTGGCCTAAATGCTTTAGTGATGTTGAGGACTTTGTAAAGACAAGCGACAAATGTCAAAGGGTGGGTAAACCGCAAGATAAAAAGAAGGCCCCAGTAAAAATTGTTCCCGTAATAACTGAAAATTTTACAAAGATTAACATCGATGCAAGTGGACCTTTACCAATGACACCGTCAGGAAATAAATATATAATTATGGCGTTATGTATGTCATCAAGGTATCCTGATGCCATTCCTGTAGCAAACCTTTTCTCAACAACTGTTGTACATACATTTCAGCCAAATGGGGTTCCCAAGAGAATTACAGACAGACCAAGGCACGTCATTCATGAGTGCACTAACTACGGAATTTTTAGAAATATTTAGAGTTAAAGTAGTTATATATATATATATATATATATATATATATATATATAGAAGTTCTGTTTATCATCCACAAAGTAATCCTGTGGAAAGAATGCACAGAACATTGAAGAGGATTCTTCGTGTCCTGTGTCTGGAGGCAACTTCAGATTGGGAGAAAATTCTTCCTCAAACCCTCTTTGCCCTAAGAACTGTTATACACAATAGTACTGGATTTGCACCAGCTGAACTAGTTCACTGGAAAAATCTAAGGACGCCTGTGATGTTATTGTACGAGAAACTGACAGAAGAAGAACATGTAGAAAGTAGTGTTGTGGATTATGTATTTGAACTCATTAATAGAATGAAATGATGTCAGGAATTGGCAATCCTACACATGGAAGTTGCCAAACAAAAACAGAAGTTGTGGTATGATCGCCGGACCGTTAAGCGTCAATTTCAACTGGGTGAACTGGTTTTGGTCATAACTCCATCCAGGCCTAACAAGTTATCTGTTCAGTGGGTTGGCCCTGGAGAAATAGTGCAACAACTCTCTGAGACAAATTATGTGGTCAAATTCCTAGAGAAGGATAAAACCTACGTTTATCATGTTAATATGCTAAAACCTTATCATCAACTCTTACGGTGAAAAATAAGAAGGCGTTACAACACACACACATATACAAACAGAGAGTTTATGATAACATTTACTTGAATAAAATTTGTATTTTGCAGTAGGTTGGTTCTCTTATTGGTTCTAATTTTCACTGATTTATTTATATAGTTATACTTCCAATAATTTTTACACGTTTTTTAAATTCCGACTATTAGCTCACACTCTATAAATATTTATTTATTTACCTTCGGGGAATTTTTAATCGTAAATGAAATACATTTTAAACCAATCATTTGAGCAGAAATTTTATATACATGGTTATTTTGTGTGACAATACAGTAATTTAATTATAATTAATAAATTTTTTTAATTGATTAAAACTAATTATTCAAGGAATTACAAATACAGCCACGTTGGTATCATTTTTGGCGATTTGTGCGGAACACATGAAAAGATTTTTATCTCACATTTTAAAGGGCTCATTTGAGCTGCAAATTTTCTACATATTATTGTTTTGGGTAAAAACACGATAATTTATTTATAATAAATTAAAATTAATTAACTGAAACTAATTCTTTAAAGAATTACAGGTACAGCCACGTTGGTTTCATTGTTAGCGACTTGGGTCAAAACTTTAACAGGTATTTTTTTTCACGTTTTAAAGCATTCAGTTGACCTGAAATTTTATATATACGATTGTTTTGGATGACATTACGATACTTTAATGATAAATAATAAAAGTTAATTATCACTTAATGTTGTGATTCTTGCATATGTATATGCATATTTATATTAATTGCAGCAATTTTATAAAAAAGTAGCTAAAAGAATAATTTTCTTTGTTGATGTAAGTAGGAATTGATTTAAATTTTTTTTATATTACTTGTTCATATAGAAAGTTTCAGGCTAGTGAGAAGGTAGCGTCGAGTCGTCATTTCAAATCTTGGTTCCACTCGATTTTAAAAAAAATCTCCCAAGGTACTTATTGAGTGAGGACTTTGAGCCACGATAGGCAATTGCTATGGATTATATAACTATAAACAAGGTAATGGCAAAAACAAAGGCATAAAGAAAACAGAAAGACAAACGTTTATGTGCAAAGTAAATCCGACATTTTATATGCAGCAACTTAATATCTCTTAAAATTGTACATTGCAATCCCTTTTTCATCATTTTTCTGTGTTCTAAATAATTCATATTTTTAATAATATTAATTATTACAGCTATTTTACATTTTTCTGACAAATTTTATCTAGCGATTACTTTAAATATTTGAGAAAGGTTGATGAAAAATATTATATCGTCTAATGCTTGAGATCAGTAACGCACACAGGAATTTTTCAAGAGGGGGGTCCGGAGTCGAACGTTCACCATTCTTGTATCATGCTCCATTTGATTTTGTCGATTTTCAGGAACAAAACGTAGTACAAAACTAATTATTGAATAAATAATTAGCATTAGTTAATAAAATTAATCATTAATAATAAATACTTAATTAAATTTTACGTACTATATACTTAGAATTATAGTCAATCGGAAAAAAATCCAGGGTTTTTTTTGGGGGGTCCGGACCCCCAGGACCCGACCCCCCTTGTGTGCGCCACTGCTTGAGATACATATTAAATAATCGGTGCTCCATTTACCAACAAAACTAAAAATGTTTTAAGGTATCCCCGACTGGTTTAAAATCATCATTTTCACTTAAAAAATTCTAAATTTATTTTATAGTCTATTTTTGTAGCCCGTTTAATAAGCTTTCTAAAACTATCCTACTTTTATTTCTGAGTCAGTTAGAAGAAAAGTAATAGCTGTTTTTGTTTCAGGTAGTAAGCCCAAATCTAAATCGGAAGTTTGAGTTTTAGGTTGATTTTCACCGGCAAAATGAGATTTTTATTCATTTAAAATATTTTAACGAATTCTTTTGATGTTTACTAAACTTTATAAATGTTTTAATATATACATTTTGCTTTACAATAGGCAACAGTTTACTGATTACAATGTTGGTTTTGATTTAAACGAGTTGCTATCTTTTTATCATTTGTGTTCAAAACTAGATCTCTTTATAACTTTTTTATTAGTACTTTTATATAGAGTTATAGTTATTTTTAATTTAATTAAAGTTCTCATGCCAAAAACCAAGATCAATGAGGAAGAAAAAAGAAGAGATTTCCAGAGAGCAGTATTTGTTGGAGAAACGTCGATAGAAATATCATCGGAACTTCCAAATTCAGTCATTAATTCTATTAAAAAGACTTATAAGGAACTTAGAGATCAAAATCTCCCAAGAAAAAATGTCTTCACGAGAAAGCTAAGAACTGTAATGAAAGTCTTAACAATGTCGTGTGGAGTATAATCCTGAAAGACAACTTTGTTGAGCAACAAACACTAAGTTTAAGGAATTATATCGCAATAATTTTTAATTCTGGGTTTGCTGGTATATTTATTACCTCTACTTCAAAAGTTAGAAATGAAATTAAGTTCTGAAATGAAAGGATATTTTTGGTATCTCGACAAAACGAGAATTGTTGATTCTACGAGGCATTCTAAACCAGATAAGAAACTGTCTCATAAAAAACGAAAGGCCCTTCAAAACTGCAAAAGTTTGAAGTATGATGTTCAGGAAAGCACAAGATACAAAATCTGGCGAGTTTTAAAACCTTCCTAAATCATTAAAAAGTTTTATTGCAAATATAAATCTTATTTTGCATTTTGTGGAGAATGTTAGTTTTGAACATAATGGTTATTGGCAAAAATCTGCCTTGCAAAAAATTTTGAATAAGGAAATGAATCGAAAACAAATAAAATCGAATAATAAAAACTAATTAGGTAAATATAATAACACGCAAAAAATGTGCCTTGATTACATAAAAATAAGAGGTGAATCAGAACAATTTAAGAACAAATAAATATATATATATATATATATATATATATATATATATATATATATATATATAAACAGAATATATCAAAATAATAAAAAAATATATGTACATAAAGTTGAGAAGGTACTACAAAATAAATATTAAATATAAATATTAAATATTAAAGCACAAGGTACACACATATTATGCAAAAATGAGGGGAAAAATAAAGAATAAAATGCAGCTCAACAAAATAAACATGAAATGAAGTTAAACAAGTAATTTCAATATGCTTATAAATAAAAATAAATGGAATAATTAATTATAAAAATAATAAAACAGGTTGCGAAAGTGAAGAAGTCAGAAAGTAAGTGAAAGAAATCAACGTCCGTAATCAGTGTGTACGTTTTTTAAATTGGATTAATACTGGGCAGTGTTTATCACGGCATCCGTGATTTTCTGAAAAACCTGATCTAAAACCTGACATTATGATTTGTACAGTTTATGCATCGAGGTTCGATCATGGTCGTCCGTGGAACTACAACTGAAGCAAGCTTGAGTATTGGAGCAATGATTCCTTGTGTGGCCCAAAGTACCACAAGTAGAGCATTGCATGACAGATATAAATGTTTCAGATCTAACTCTCTCAAAATTTAGATAAAGATAACCGTGATCTTTGATAACGGGGTAGAGATCAGGAATTACAGATATGACCCAATTATTGGAAGATTTTGATTTTATAGAGAAATTGACCTCAAAGCCACCATCCTTGAATATATCATTTTTTAGAAGTAATGCTTTGGTAATGGGTCTTTGTTGTATGATGAATCCGCACCAAATAATATAAACTGTGGCTTACGTTGGACTGGCTTGGATATTGAGAAACTTGCAAAGTCAGCATTATTGGAGAGTTCTTGGCTTAGTTTGCTTACATCCTCGTCGGTGGTCAAACAGATTGCAATTCCACCATTATTGATATTTTTAATTCTGGTTATTCTAAAGGGTAGATTTTTGCTCAGCAGAAAGGAAGTTATTTTGTTACGGGTGGTGGAAGAACCGGCATTAGGTTCCAGAGGTCTGACCAGAAGGACCTTTTCACTCGGAGGCGGAGAAATGGTAAAGAAAGAAACAGCTGCTGGGGTGAAGAAGCGACCTGTGCGTAGCTAGGCTTGATGATGATGGCTGGAAGGGAGGCGAGAGTATCAGTGTTATGCTCCATGGAGGATTTAAGATCGACAATCGCTTATCTTGGACTTCCCATATAAATTCTATCAAAGATAAGATTCTCTGGATTTCTTCCAACTTTTATCGTGTTTCCAAAAATTTCAATCACCAGCATATTTCCCTAATGAAACTTTGGTATACTACGGTTGTTCAACCAATCATCTCCTACGGAGCAGGAGTGTGGGGTGGATCCCTGACCTCTATCCAGGTCCAAAAGCTTAAATCTATTCAGAGGATTTACTTATTAAAAATCACTAAAGCCTATAAAACCTCCCCTACTGACGCTCTTAATATCCTATCAGGCATTCCCCCCATTCATATTGTTATTCTCTCTCTTTCTACTTTAAATTCCAACTTTGGAACAACAGGAACGATCTCCTTCCAGGTCATATCCCAGCTACGAAATCTTTTATTTCTCTTCATCAGATCCTTCCCGATTTTCTTTCCTTTCCCATTAATACTTTCGAGGCCCCATCTGAGTGGGAAGTGTATACTGACGGATCCAAAATCGATTCCAATGTTGGTTTCGCCGTGTGTATTTTTTTCGGGGCTCTCCCTTTAAAATATATCTCTTTAAAATTCAGGATTTTAACTCGGTCTTTCAGGCAGAGTTCTCTGCCATCGGTCTCTCTGTCTGTTGGGCAGTTCATCACAATACTAAAATTCATATTTATACTGACAGTCTCTCCTCTATTCTATTTCTTAATAATCTTACAAGTAAATCCAGTTATCTCAATTCCATTAAATTCAAAATGTTTCAATTCAGAAGCTACTACAATCTTTACTGGGTCAAAGCTCATAACAATAACCTTTATAACGATTACGCCGATTTTTATGCAAAACAGGCTGTTTATGATGGTGAAGTGTTTTCGGTTTCCGCTCCTCGCTCCTTCCTCTCCAGTTCCTTAAATAAATTTATCCTAGAGTCTTGGACCTCCTCTTGGAATAATTGCAATACTGCAATAAGGGTCAAGCGCTTTTTCAATAATCCTAAATTAAACATTCTTCCCATTTCTAAATATCTGGTCCATTTTCTAACTAATCATGGGCCTTTCCCCGCTTACTCTTGCACAGGTTCAATCTCCTTCCCTCTCCAAATTGCCTGTGTGGGTCGCCTGGAGACGCCGACCATTACGTATTCCACTGCCCCTTCACTTCTGATCACCATCTTGTTAACCCCATCCCGAACGCTCTCTATCCTTGGGTCAACTCTATTATTAATAATCGTGCTATTCACAATAAATTAATTTCCTGCTTTGCTACTTCCAAATCCATATGTGATAATTTGGGGCTTAACTTTCCCTTTTCCCTCTTCGGTTCTTGCTATTCCTTTAAATCTTTTTTGTTTCCCTCCCATAATTTATTGCAGCTTCCTGTTTTAACCCTTAGTCATCATTCTGGGTTTACTTTAAGATTAATTTCTTGTTTGTTTTTTTTCTCTCTTTTAGCAAAAATGATATCTTTAATAAAATTCAATAACTTATGTGTTTCCCCCTCCTTTTCCCCCTCTTTCTCTTTTTAGTGTCTTAAAAATACAATTGGAGGAAGAAATCTAAAAAAAATCATCTTTCCAATGCTTTTTTTAAAAAAAATCTAACGACAACAGGAAGTGTTGGCGCCAACTGGAATTATGGTTCAAAAATATATATTTTTTTGTTTCCTGTTTATTTTTTCTCTTTTTCACACCTCGTGCCCTATATCTGTTTCAGGATCTTTTCTTCTCCTTAGAAGATAGCACCTGTGCGTGTTCTTGTCTGTGTTTGTTAAGTGGTTTTTTTTTTGTATTTGCATTGTAATTGTTAAGCGTTTTTTCTGTATTCTTCCCCCAATTCTCAAGAATTTTGGGAAGAAAAGCTCGATTCTCTTTGTATGTTTTCGTTTAATTTGAAAATATGAAAACTTTGTATTATAATTCTCGGAGGGGTCGGATGCAGCTCTAAACCCAATATTTTTAAATTTGGTGATAGTATAGTTAAACGTTAAAGAATTGTATTCCTGCAAACCTTCTATTTATTTTTGTGATATACATTTTTTAGAGTTGTTTGCAAAAGAGCAAAAATTTTTTGTAATATTTTGGTAGAAATTTTTCAATATTTTGAAAAGTAAGCTTTCAAAAAAATTTTTTGCTGTATTTTCATAGAGTTTTGCAACATACTTAATTAAAAAATAACAACTAAATGATTATTTAAGTTACATTTTAGAAAATTGTTTATGAACCCAGTCGGATACCTCAAGCAGAAGTTTTGAAATGTAATACTCAAGCTCATTTTTCTATGTGTAGTTAACTATTTAAACATACTCTACTGGCCATTAAATTGCTATAAACATAAAATTTAAACGAAGAAAGAAGGTGCTGTGATATGCAAATGATTAGCTTTTCAGTGTATTCAAATAAATCCGGCGCTGGAAGCAACATCTACGATGTGTTTAAATGAGGATATTGTTTAGTCGCGATTTCACGTACAAAAATTCCATTTAAACGTTGTTGCATGGGTGAAAAGTTGTTGTGATGCATCGCGTAAGGTGCAGAAATGCGTATTAGCACGTTTAGGACTTTGATAAATGTCGAATTGTAAATTACCAGGATTGCGGTTTATCGTATCACAGGATTGCAGCTAGAAATCCACTGACAGTTAGCAGAATATAGAATCGATGGGTTCAGGATGGTAATCACTTGTTATTTCCAGTATTATATATTTGCTCCATAAATATTATTTTGTTATCTGCATTTCTTTCTGGTGTAGCAATTTTAATGTCATTAGTGTATATAGTTTTTTGGGGTCAATTACTTTAAAACAAATAATTAATTTACTTACCATAAAATCCGACGTATACCGCGAACCTAAACTTTCAAGCTGCATTTGTTTTTAGGTATATTCGGCATATATAACGCGCACCTCCTTTTTGAAGAAGGAACCTGAATTGAACAAGTGTAATGCTCTTATATTTTTTGAAGTAACTAATTCGAGAATATTATCGCAGACTTTTGAAAAAATAATGTATTTTAGAACTACCACCTTTTAAGTTCATTAGGTGTGTCATTCCTTTTAAATACACGGTATCCCAATCTATGTAGCAATCTTAATTTTTTTTCATGCTTCTCATTTTGTTTATTTTTGAAGCCATCATTTATATACCCGGCGTATAATACGCACCCTTAAATTTTGATCTTATTTTTTGAGTTAAAAGTGCACGTTATACGCCGAATTTTATTGCATTTTATTTGCAACATACTTTGCTTTTGGTTAAACTACAATCAAAATTGAAAAATTGATTAATACAACATTTTTTTCTTTGAAGTCTGTACACTTATATGAATAAAATTTTACATTGTCTTTCTCCTAAAAATGTTACATCAATAATTACGACTGAGATTCAGTATATTTTCGAATTTTAATTGTGTAAAATGTATGCTCATTTTTCAGAGAAATTCCTTTATTTCTGAGCTAAACCTTGCAAATGACAATTGAAATACGCTTTTCATAATATGCGTTTATTTTAAGAAAATGCCACGGGTCAAAATTTGGAAAACCTTTGGCATCACACTGAATATTCGGTTTCCGAACAAAATTAAGTATCGTTCGTTGATTTAATTAAGAACTTCGTGATACGCTCCATTCTCTCTTTTCTGATAATTTATCGGCGTCAGAGCGTTTTCATTCATCTTGTTACCGGAAAACACAAGGAGACGCGAGTTAATGTTCAGATGAGGGACTTAATTGGTTCACCGTTCAGTTTGCTGCCGAAGAGAAATTTGTTGCGGAGAAAGTGGATTCTGTTATTTAGCCTCGCTCTCCTATATCTGAATCTGATTAATGTTTCAGGCGAGAAGAATTTGGCACCGCATTTTGCAAAAGATCTCGGCAAACGAATATATTAAATAGAATAATTTATTAAATCAGTGGAAAGGTGTTGTGTTTGATAAATAATATATAAACTGATAGCAAACAGTTCAATAAACTCTGAAAGTAAAGTAAGGTAGTTATTAATTGTTGCATCTTTTTGAGGTGAATACATCTATGGTTTAGAACAGTTTCAATTAGATATTGTCTTTAATTACAAGAAAGTGCTTTTTTGAATTCCTGCTATTAGTTCATTCTCTCCCTATATTTATTTATTTATATATATCTTGTTCAAATTTTCAATCATTAATAATATACTTTCTATTCATTCATTCAAGTTCAAATACATGTTTTTAATCTTGTAGTGGTTGACACTTGATGTCAATACAGTTTTTTCAAGTATTAATTCGTTAAATAAATTAAAAAATAAATAAACAGTTACAAACAAAAATGATAGCCTAACAGCATATATAGAAAGGAAAACCGTTCGTTGTGTCCTTGTAATGCAATGGATAGCGCTTTGGACTTCTAAACTAAAGGTCGTGGGTTCGAATACCACCTAAGATGGCCTAATTTCTAAGGATGGGATTTCTTTTTTTACTATATTATTTTACTAAAAAAAGGAAATTTAATTAATGAATAAATAGTAACATATATATATATAAATAAACAAAAAAGTCCAACAACATATATAGAAAGAAAAATGGAAAATTGCTAAAAAAATTATAATCACTTTTTATTTTGTCACTTAATATTGTGAGTGTGTCATATGTATATATATATATATATATATATATATATATATATATGTATATATATATATATATATATATATATTTATATTAATTATAACTATTTAATAAAAAATAACTAAAGTAAAATTTTTCTTTGTTGACCTAAGTAGGAATTAACTAAATTTTTTTTATATTACTTGTCTTCAAATGAATTGAACGTATTCTCTGATTTGAATTTGACGAAACAATTCTTGTAGGTTTATCTGTCCAATTTAGAAGAGAAAAAAATCATAAATATATAAACGCATTGGAAAATTATTTTTCTTACATCTACTATAAAGATCTTTTTGAATTCGAAATATTTCATTAAATGTGTGTGTGTGTGTGTCTGTATATCATAATTCTAAATTTACTGTATGAAAACAGAACTTTAAAAGAAGAGAAAAACAGAAATGCTAGCATATTACACTTTATATCATGAAATTTAAATGTGAACAATATGCAATTAAGAAAATATTGTATAGTTACAGTAATATATTAAAACTTTAAGGGGTGCACATTAGTATATGTATATATACAAGTCAACTTAATATTTACTTAAAATAATATTCTTATATAATTTTATCTAAGTCATAATTACGAATATTGTACTGCAGTGCTTCTCAAACTTTCAATATATGCAACCCAATATTCAACCATAATTTTTGTCGTGTCCTTCTCCATACAAATAGCAATACATTGAATTCATTAGTACTACACTTTGAAGCTAAAGCTACAATACGACTTTAACCTCTTAAGTGCCACCGGCGTATATATATGTCTCGCCCCGCGAAAGCATTAATTGTCCTGGTCGTATATTTACACATTGCGTAGTACGAGCTTTTCTGTGCACTGCTATTCATAAATAGCAGCGTAATGAGTATCCCGGGCCAGTCGTTGTACAAGCATGAACCACAAGTTTTGAATTGGTGATAGATCGAGAGAACAAGCAGGTTAAGGAAGCATGGGCAAAGAAGAACATTTGATACCACATGTGCTCAATGTGATATCCTGTTGGTATATGGTTGAATGCAAGCACTGAATGTATGGGAGGACCACAGGCTTCAACACATCAGAAATGTCGCGCTGGTTGTTCAGTGTACCGGCAATGCGTACTAGAGGGGGGCGGTAGTAATGTCTAATACCACCTCAAACCATGATACCGAATGCAGGACTAGTGTGCCAAAGCATAACGCAACAGTTCAGCATCCTCTCATCACGGTGTCTCCAAACTCAAATTTAACCATCTTGATGCTGCAGGCAGAAGTGGGATACGTCAGTAAACACAATGTCCTTCCACTCCGATGCCCATGTCCACCGTTCATCACACCATTGGCGGCGCAAACGTCTGTGATTTCCAGTAAAGTGCAAACGAAGCAAAGGACGTCTTGCGGACATTCCACTCTACTGAAAATGGTGTCGAATGGTGGATATCGAATGGATATCGAATGGATAAAGTGGATATCGAATAATGCGTAACAGACTGAATCTGTTGTGCTATGATTCGTGATGTGACTACGCTATCCATCACTTCCATGCGCACAATACGCCTATCATCAAGGATAGTGGTACAACGAGGTGAGTGCGATCGTCCCCGTCTATCCATCATTTCCTCATGTATTCAGAGACAACGGATCCACATCACAGCTATTTGGTTTCGTTGAACACATTGACCGATTTCTCTGAAGGATAATCCACAATCCCTATAGGCTGTTATTCTTCCTCGGTCGAATTCAGAAACTCGATTAAAAGACGATCGATGTCTTCCACGAGGCATAGGTAAATAACTTACAAAAAAAATGTGTGTCAGCTCCCATGCACGACTGGAGTTTACTCCTTAAGTTCGGTTGTCTTTGATCACATAGTAGGCAAACAAGGTAAATAAATGAATCTCATATAATACTGAAAATATTACATGAGGATATCATAAGAGAATATATGAAAAAGTATTAAAAATTCTTTATTCTATTTACATTTTTCATATATATAAATCTAGCATGAAATACTAAAATGCAAAAATTAATGTAATATTATATATATTACATTTTTCATATTATACACTGCTGGACAATTGCTAAGGACGGATCTCAAATTGCTATGTAGCATAACATTAAGCGAGACATGAGGCCTAATAGGATAAAATATAGTTGCCACACTGTTCAGACATTAGAATAAAGAATATTTATTGTTCTGGAAAGTACAAAAGCTGTGAAACGTCTGAAAGAAAAAAAATGTTCATTTGATCCGCGTACGGAGAAATGGAACAATGCATCTAAAAGTCAGCAGACACCTTTAAGAAAGGTATCAGTACGGGATATGTCCACCGTGGAGTGTGATGCAACATTCCACACGTCGTACCATACTTTGCACAACATTATTCAGCAGCTGTTGAGGCAATTTATCCCATTCCTCTGTGAGTGCACGGATGAGGGTGTTCTTGTTTGTCGGAGGATAGTTTCGACCAGCAACTTTCCTCCCCAAAGCATCCCACACATTTTCAATGGAGTTTAGATCTGGAGAACGCGCTGGCCATACGAGACGTTGAATACCCTCGCTGTCTAGACAATCCTGAACAGCGAGTGTTCGATGACATGTTGCGTTGTCGTCCATAAAAAAAATTTATCACCGGCAACTCCACGGAAAAGAAGAACATGAGGAAGTAGAACTTCATCAATGTATCGTTGGCCCGTCATAGTCCCATTTACAATCACATGTAGGTGCGTGCGGCCATTGATCATGATGCCGGCCCACACCATGATACTGCATGTCGGATATCGGTCCTTTTCCTGGATATTTTCTGGACGATAAGCAGTACCACTTTCGCACCAGATCAGTTGGCGTCTAAAATTCGATGACAGACTGAACCTACTCTCATCTGAGAATAGTACGCATGCCTAGTCCTGTTCAGTCCAATTGTGATGCTCACGACACCATTGCAAACGGGCAGTACGGTGCCGTCTGGTCAATGGGACACACACAACAGGTTTGCGTGCGTATAGTCCTCCTCCCCTCAAACGTCTGGCAACAGTTTTTCGGGAGATCTGCTTTCCTGAGGCAGCAAGAAACTGATTTGCCACCTGCTGAGCTGTGGTGCGCCTGTTCCTTTTTGCTGATAAGACGATATATCTGTCTTCTGCAGGCGTCGTACTTCTAACACGACCTCCCCCGTGCCGTCTACTACACATTCCAGTAGTTTTAAATGACTTCCACAGCCGTGAAACAACGCTGTGAGCGATGTCGAACTCCCTGGCAACATCTGTTATTTTTCGCCCTTCTTCGATCTTTCCAATAATTCTGCCACGTATAAAATCATCTATGTGATGTCGGAAAGACATGCCAAAAATTTTAAGTTCGTCTTTTAAATCTTTCCTGTAAAACTTTGTCTTGAAACAACAACTGCCCACACGCGTCAAAACCTTTAAAGCTCTTATGAACGCTATCACGTGATGAACAGACGTGGAAAAAAATTTGCATACTCATACTTCTCTTCTTACTAATATCCCGCACTTATTCTAATTTTCCGCATTTTGCTTCCTTTCATTTTGTGGTTGCTATGGATGATAGTGTTATCCGTCCTTAGCAATTGTCCAGCAGTGTATATTATATATATTTTTCATAAGATATATATATATATATATATATATATATATTTACATGCATAATATACATAAATATATGTTACTCATAGTATATAAATACCTTTTTAAGAAGGTTATCATTTTGACTATTAATTACATTAATACTCCCGCTATTATTAGTCACTGTGACATGCGGCTTGTGGCAATTTAAGTATGATATGTGAACGTTAGTAGAAACATGATTAACGAATCGGGAAAACGTCGCATATCGATGGATGGTTGTTTCATAGCAAATCATCCATAGTGTTCTACTAGACACAAAATTCAAATTAAGCTCTGATTTAAATAATTATACTACTCTCAATCCTTCATATTTAACAAAATCAATATTGAAATCACCACCACCAAGTATAAGTGGATATACAGGATACTGTTTCCTCAGTAGTTTAGAATAACTTTCCGTGTATGCTAAAGCTCCCATTCAATATATATATATATATATATATATATATAGTCGAAAAATTAGCATATCAGCTTAACGAAGAGGCAGAGCGGACAGAAAGACCAATCAGGAGATTAAGTTAGGTCATGTACGGTAGCACATGCGCCGATATGCAGGTAGACGGAATGGGGGAGTGTCTGAGTAGTATAAAGCATGTTGTCGGAGTAAGATCAGTATTTCTGGCAAAGAGATTGCACGCCGTATAGAAGTTAATATCACACCGAGTTGCTGCCTCAGTGAGAAATGGCGAATAATCAATCTGTTAGACGACATCTGGATGCTTTTACCCGAGGTAGAATCATTGAGAAATTGGAGGAAGGCCGCAGTATGACAAGTGTGGCTGCAGAGTTCGGAATTGCTCACAGCATCGTTTCACGACTTTGGAGACAATTTTAAACTACAGGAACAGCTATCCGGGGGTTCAGTAGTGGTCGTCCACGAGGAACTACACCCGCAGATGACCGGTACATTGTCTTACAGTCCAGAAGAAACAAGCGGCAGACAGCGGGAGAAATCGCTAGACACACGACACAGGCGACTGGACGACCGATATCGCGTTTTACCGTGTGGCCAGAAGACTGCACGGTGGTGGTCTGTTTGCACGACGCCCTGTACGGTGTGTACCTCTAACGCCTGACCATCGGAGAAGGCGTTCTCTATGGTGCCGGGAACACCGGAATTGGAGAGACAATGAATGGGGACGAGTACTCTTTACAGATGAGAGCAGATTCAGTTTGAGTAGAGATTCTCATCGCATACTCATCTGGAGAGAGCGGGGAAGACGCAATCATCCCTCGAACATCATTGAAAGGGACAGGTATGGAGGTCGCGGTGTTCTCGTTTGGGGAGGCATCATGCTTGGTAGTCGTACAGACCTTCACATCTTCGACGCAGGTTAAGTCAACGGGACCCGTTATTGTAACGAGATTCTTCTTCCATATGTGCGTCTTTTTAGAGGCGCTATGGGTCTGCAGTTCCTTTTCATGGACGACAATGCACCAAGTCATCGCACAGTAGCTGCCGAACAGCTCTTAGAGTGTGAGGATATTGAACGTATGGATTGGCCGGCATCCCATCGAGCATGCATGGGATTTTCTAGGCAGACGCTTGGCAGCTCGTACCTTACCACCAGTAACGATTCGGGAGCTTCGATTGGCGCTGCAAGACGAATGGACAGCAATGCCTCAACAACTCATTGACACCCTCATTCTCAGCATGGGCAGACGCTGTGAAACCTGCCTAGCAGTCAGGGGAGATCATATCCCCTACTAAAGACTGGATGTTTCTTGCTGGACACCCATCACAGGGATGTTTCGGCCTTCAGTCGCATTGCGCTCCATACTACTTTTTCAATCAAGCTTCTTTTTATCCCTCTGATTTCTCTTTTAGTAAGTGTTTCTTACATTACACATGTCCTTACGTCTTGGGGATCTTACGGTATTAAATGTGTTGATTTGGAAAGCTTTTGTATAAAGTTATATTGAAAAAACCGTCTCGTCCTTAATTTTTGCTCACCAGTGTATATACACTTAGAATTTAAATAAAATATATACTTCAAATCCTCATTATATTTTTTTCATTATATGAGCAAAACATTCAAAATCATGGAAACGTTTCAACATTTGGCTCTTTCAATTGTTTCTTTCCGTACTTCGTAAATTAAGAGAATGGTTGACAAACAGAGGAAATTTTTATGGATAAATGTAAACGTATCTGATGTAAAAGTTCGTCTTTTGAAGTTGCAGGACGCGGATAACGAACGGGAAACAACCAAGCAAATCATACATGTGCGAATAAGCAGGCCAAGAAAGAAGTTGCATGTGTTGAGCTGAACAGATATCTTGAACACTCTTTGCAACATGTGGGCGTGCATTATCCTGCTGAAAGAAAACTTCAGGGATGCCTTAAAGGAAGGGAACGACTTCGAGATGTAGCAATTCATGGACGTACCTGTTGCTATTGTGATTACCCTCAATTCGTAGCAAATTGGATCGTCCATGCTACGAACTCACACCCCAAACTATAACTCCGGGTGATAGGCCACTGTATCGTTCGATAACACACCCTGGAAGGTAGCGTTCACCGGCATAGCGTATAACACAAATGCGGTCATCATGTTCTCACAAATTGAATCGTGATTCATCTGAAAAGACATTTTGGTGCCAATCAGTTTGCTAGGCTCTGTGCTCATGAGCCCATTGCTGACGCAGTCATCGATGGTTTGCCATAAGACGGATCCTGTATAAAGGCGCCCTTGCACGCAATCCATGGTGCAGAAGACGTCGGCGAATTGACGAAGCCGACATTAGTATACCTGTAGCAGTAGACCAACGGGCTGCCAACTGCCTGGAGGAAGCTGTACGGTCATTCACACCGTCATGCTGAGCAGGTGTCGATCGTCACGCGCTGACGTCACCTTCCGTCGTCCACGGCCAGTTTTTCGAGTTATTCCGTGCTCATTGGTCCACTACTTCCAAACTTGCATCACTGTGGAACTGTTCCTCTGCACACGAGCTCCTATTGAAGGCCGATAATCCTCCCCGTTCAAACTCCATAAGTTGTTGGAATTTCTCCTTATTTCGTCGTGGAGGCATACTTAGGTCTTACTAAACGTTCGCCACTAACAAATAATCGTTAAATATTTTAAACGTCCCCGTACAGACCGTTTCAGCATTAGTTCGGAAGACGCTGCGCACGCCACGCATGCGCGGTGGCTCAGAAACTACTATTTTACGTAACATCCTATAATTGATATTTGCTGTAAAGTTCATATAATTCTGATGATTCCTTCATGGTGTTGCATTTTTTACAAACAGCAGTGAAAAAGAAACCAACATACTTATTATTTAATAATAATACTTTCTTTTGTTATACTTTCTTTTGTTGTTGTTTTGTTCTTTTGGATTTATAATTTTAAATTTGAGTTTCAATAATCCTTTTCGAATTTCTCATGACAACCGTTTGCATACAAAATGGCACTAAAACGAATAACTGGTTTTTTAAAAGCAGCACAAAACAGACAAACAATAAAAGATCAGATGACCAAAAAAAGACAATTATTAATGGATTTTTTTAGAGTAACTATAAGGCTAAATTAAAAAAGAAGAATATTTATTATTGTATTACATAGCAGTTTTAACTGGATCACTTTTCTTTAAAAGGTATGTCAATGAACGGAAAGTGGCGGGGTCTATTCGGAGTATAGAACTCGCGACCTATGGTTGAGAAGACCAATATCGTGATCAATACACAAATGGAGCACTCCTTCTCGGGGGCTGTTACTGGCTTATTAAGTTACCTCTAAAGTACTCAAGTACCTGCTTTCTTTGGACAGCGGTTTTGCGCATGCGCAGAACACAGCTTAACGTATTTCTGTTAACGCTTGTATAAATTTCACAACTCATAATATTTCCATACCGGGTGATTTATATAAAAATCGATTCTTAAAAAGTAAACTCCAAAAAAAAAATTTCCCCTACTTCAAATCGTCAATCTGATCTACCCTTATAAGGCGATTGCATGTGGCTCTACGGTCGCCCGTGACGTGCGTTTGTAACATAATGCTAATGTGGTTTGCATATTTCATCGCCATCAAAACATGATATCAATTTCAAATGGTTTGCATGCTTCCTTGAGGGTGTTTCATTTTGTGTGGCCAGCAGTGCATTTATATACATACGTACATGCATATATATAGAATATTGATAAAATTGTTTAGAAAAAATAGGAACACACTCATTTGGATTATATGAAAAAATCCGTATAAAATGTGATGTAAAACATATATATTATATTTGTAGGATTATATATCCCAATGTGTTTCCCCACAAATGAAATTTTCGTAAACTATCTCTCAAATAGAGTTTTATATACCATTTCTTTTTAAAAAAATAAAAGGTAACTTTGTCATTAATTATTTGCGAAAATGGAAATAAAAAAATAATATCTTTTATTAAATTTATATTAAGTGGTCCTTCTTTTGATACTAAATTCTAGGCTAATAATCAATTGATAAATTGCGT
This sequence comes from Trichonephila clavipes, assembly GCA_019973935.1. Lineage (NCBI taxonomy): Eukaryota > Metazoa > Arthropoda > Arachnida > Araneae > Nephilidae > Trichonephila > Trichonephila clavipes. Next base: position 266,562 of record BMAU01021313.1, read on the forward strand.
TAGTGTTAAAAACACAGAATCCGTGCTCGAAAATTATTTTCTGATTGATAATTACTCCTACAAATATAATATATTATGAGTTCTCTATTCTGTAGATAAATTTTTTTTTCTAGATTGTTAATTTCTATTTGAATCATTATTTTTCTAGTAAGACAAATGCATTGTATTTTTTGTCTCCTTACCTATTGTAATGCTAAATGAGGTTTATATTTTGCATGTTAAAGTAAAAAATCTTTTCTATACGTTTTTTGAATTTTTCCAAACTTTAAGATCCTCGTATAATCTTAAAATCTATGAGCTTCAATGTAACTTAAATTTACATTAAAAAAGGCCATTTTTCTCTTTGAAAATAAGTTCTGAGTTAGAATCAAGTTCTTTGGTATTATATGAAAACATCTTTGATATCATCATTAATAATGCACAAAAAAAGTTATATAGCAATAGTTTTTAAAGATATAATAAAATGAATGTCAAAATAAAATGCGATTTAAGAAGTCAAAAACCTCAGCTCATTCAATTAATTGCTTAAACATTTCTCTTTATTTCTTTTAAAACTCTATGATGTGTAGCGAAAATGAAAAAAAAGGATCTTTAACTCATGTATTGTGGGAATTAGGTAAAGAATTCATAAATATCAAATCGGAATTGACAAAATCTTCTGACAGTCATATTTGCATAAAATAAGTGCTAACGAAGTCTTTGAAGTTAACTTATAGTACTGTCAAAAATATAGCAGGATTGCAATAAATCAATTCCAAATAAAAATTAAATGAACGTTCGTTCGAAAAAAATAATGAACATATATGAGGAATTTTTCATGGAATTTCTTAAGAGACTGCTCTGAAAGTAGCAGTTCAAAATGAATGAAAAGATTATCATTATAGGAATCATTCTTCTCAGAATTTATTTACCGTTCTTAAAAAACACTTTATTATAAGATATTTCTGAGCGTTGGAGCCGTGCACTCAAGAACAGAGACGTTGTCGAAGCGTTGGTTCTAGTTCTGTTTCTTGTCATCGAGCATGCATGGGATTTTCTAGGCAGACGCTTGGCAGCTCGTACCTTACCACCAGTAACGATTCGGGAGCTTCGATTGGCGCTGCAAGACGAATGGACAGCAATGCCTCAACAACTCATTGACACCCTCATTCTCAGCATGGGCAGACGCTGTGAAACCTGCCTAGCAGTCAGGGGAGATCATATCCCCTACTAAAGACCGGATGTTTCTTGCTGGACACCCATCACAGGGATGTTTCGGCCTTCAGTCGCATTGCGCTCCATACTACTTTTTCAATCAAGCTTCTTTTTATCCCTCTGATTTCTCTTTTAGTAAGTGTTTCTTACATTACACATGTCCTTACGTCTTGGGGATCTTACGGTATTAAATGTGTTGATTTGGAAAGCTTTTGTATAAAGTTATATTGAAAAACCGTCTCGTCCTTAATTTTTTGCTCACCAGTGTATATACACTTAGAATTTAAATAAAATATATACTTCAAATCCTCATTATATTTTTTTCATTATATGAGCAAAACATTCAAAATCATGGAAACGTTTCAACATTTGGCTCTTTCAATTGTTTCTTTCCGTACTTCGTAAATTAAGAGAATGGTTGACAAACAGAGGAAATTTTTATGGATAAATGTAAACGTATCTGATGTAAAAGTTCGTCTTTTGAAGTTGCAGGACGCGGATAACGAACGGGAAACAACCAAGCAAATCATACATGTGCGAATAAGCAGGCCAAGAAAGAAGTTGCATGTGTTGAGCTGAACAGATATCTTGAACACTCTTTGCAACATGTGGGCGTGCATTATCCTGCTGAAAGAAAACTTCAGGGATGCCTTAAAGGAAGGGAACGACTTCGAGATGTAGCAATTCATGGACGTACCTGTTGCTATTGTGATTACCCTCAATTCGTAGCAAATTGGATCGTCCATGCTACGAACTCACACCCCAAACTATAACTCCGGGTGATAGGCCACTGTATCGTTCGATAACACACCCTGGAAGGTAGCGTTCACCGGCATAGCGTATAACACAAATGCGGTCATCATGTTCTCACAAATTGAATCGTGATTCATCTGAAAAGACATTTTGGTGCCAATCAGTTTGCTAGGCTCTGTGCTCATGAGCCCATTGCTGACGCAGTCATCGATGGTTTGCCATAAGACGGATCCTGTATAAAGGCGCCCTTGCACGCAATCCATGGTGCAGAAGACGTCGGCGAATTGACGAAGCCGACATTAGTATACCTGTAGCAGTAGACCAACGGGCTGCCAACTGCCTGGAGGAAGCTGTACGGTCATTCACACCGTCATGCTGAGCAGGTGTCGATCGTCACGCGCTGACGTCACCTTCCGTCGTCCACGGCCAGTTTTTCGAGTTATTCCGTGCTCATTGGTCCACTACTTCCAAACTTGCATCACTGTGGAACTGTTCCTCTGCACACGAGCTCCTATTGAAGGCCGATAATCCTCCCCGTTCAAACTCCATAAGTTGTTGGAATTTCTCCTTATTTCGTCGTGGAGGCATACTTAGGTCTTACTAAACGTTCGCCACTAACAAATAATCGTTAAATATTTTAAACGTCCCCGTACAGACCGTTTCAGCATTAGTTCGGAAGACGCTGCGCACGCCACGCATGCGCGGTGGCTCAGAAACTACTATTTTACGTAACATCCTATAATTGATATTTGCTGTAAAGTTCATATAATTCTGATGATTCCTTCATGGTGTTGCATTTTTTACAAACAGCAGTGAAAAAGAAACCAACATACTTATTATTTAATAATAATACTTTCTTTTGTTATACTTTCTTTTGTTGTTGTTTTGTTCTTTTGGATTTATAATTTTAAATTTGAGTTTCAATAATCCTTTTCGAATTTCTCATGACAACCGTTTGCATACAAAATGGCACTAAAACGAATAACTGGTTTTTTAAAAGCAGCACAAAACAGACAAACAATAAAAGATCAGATGACCAAAAAAAGACAATTATTAATGGATTTTTTTAGAGTAACTATAAGGCTAAATTAAAAAAAGAAGAATATTTATTATTGTATTACATAGCAGTTTTAACTGGATCACTTTTTCTTTAAAAGGTATGTCAATGAACGGAAAGTGGCGGGGTCTATTCGGAGTATAGAACTCGCGACCTATGGTTGAGAAGACCAATATCGTGATCAATACACAAATGGAGCACTCCTTCTCGGGGCTGTTACTGGCTTATTAAGTTACCTCTAAAGTACTCAAGTACCTGCTTTCTTTAAACAGCGGTTTTGCGCATGCGCAGAACACAGCTTAACGTATTTCTGTTAACGCTTGTATAAATTTCACAACTCATAATATTTCCATACCGGGTGATTTATATAAAAATCGATTCTTAAAAAGTAAACTCCAAAAAAAAATTTCCCCTACTTCAAATCGTCAATCTGATCTACCCTTATAAGGCGATTGCATGTGGCTCTACGGTCGCCCGTGACGTGCGTTTGTAACATAATGCTAATGTGGTTTGCATATTTCATCGCCATCAAAACATGATATCAATTTCAAATGGTTTGCATGCTTCCTTGAGGGTGTTTCATTTTGTGTGGCCAGCAGTGCATTTATATACATACGTACATGCATATATATAGAATATTGATAAAATTGTTTAGAAAAAATAGGAACACACTCATTTGGATTATATGAAAAAATCCGTATAAAATGTGATGTAAAACATATATATTATATTTGTAGGAGTATATATCCCAATGTGTTTCCCCACAAATGAAATTTTCGTAAACTATCTCTCAAATAGAGTTTTATATACCATTTCTTTTTTAAAAAAATAAAAGGTAATTTTGTCATTAATTATTTGCGAAAATGGAAATAAAAAAATAATATCTTTTATTAAATTTATATTAAGTGGTCCTTCTTTTGATACTAAATTCTAGGCTAATAATCAATTGATAAATTGCGTTAGTGTTAAAAACACAGGATCCGTGCTCGAAAATTATTTTCTGATTGATAATTACTCCTACAAATATAATATATTATGAGTTCTCTATTCTGTAGATAAATTTTTTTTTTTCTAGATTGTTAATTTCTATTTGAATCATTATTTTTCTAGTAAGACAAATGCATTGTATTTTTGTCTCCTTACCTATTGTAATGCTAAATGAGGTTTATATTTTGCATGTTAAAGTAAAAAATCTTTTCTATACGTTTTTTGAATTTTTCCAAACTTTAAGATCCTCGTATAATCTTAAAATCTATGAGCTTCAATGTAACTTAAATTTACATTAAAAAAGGCCATTTTCTCTTTGAAAATAAGTTCTGAGTTAGAATCAAGTTCTTTGGTATTATATGAAAACATCTTTGATATCATCATTAATAATGCACAAAAAAGTTATATAGCAATAGTTTTTAAAGATATAATAAAATGAATGTCAAAATAAAATGCGATTTAAAAGTCAAAAACCTCAGCTCATTCAATTAATTGCTTAAACATTTCTCTTTATTTCTTTTAAAACTCTATGATGTGTAGCGAAAATGAAAAAAAAAGGATCTTTAACTCATGTATTGTGGGAATTAGGTAAAGAATTCATAAATATCAAATCGGAATTGACAAAATCTTCTGACAGTCATATTTGCATAAAATAAGTGCTAACGAAGTCTTTGAAGTTAACTTATAGTACTGTCAAAAATATAGCAGGATTGCAATAAATCAATTCCAAATAAAAATTAAATGAACGTTCGTTCGAAAAAAATAATGAACATATATGAGGAATTTTTCATGGAATTTCTTAAGAGACTGCTCTGAAAGTAGCAGTTCAAAATGAATGAAAAGATTATCATTATAGGAATCATTCTTCTCAGAATTTATTTACCGTTCTTAAAAAACACTTTATTATAAGATATTTCTGAGCGTTGGAGCCGTGCACTCAAGAACAGAGACGTTGTCGAAGCGTTGGTTCTAGTTCTGTTTCTTGTCATCGAGCATGCATGGGATTTTCTAGGCAGACGCTTGGCAGCTCGTACCTTACCACCAGTAACGATTCGGGAGCTTCGATTGGCGCTGCAAGACGAATGGACAGCAATGCCTCAACAACTCATTGACACCCTCATTCTCAGCATGGGCAGACGCTGTGAAACCTGCCTAGCAGTCAGGGGGAGATCATATCCCCTACTAAAGACCGGATGTTTCTTGCTGGACACCCATCACAGGGATGTTTCGGACTTCAGTCGCATTGCGCTCCATACTACTTTTTCAATCAAGCTTCTTTTTATCCCTCTGATTTCTCTTTTAGTAAGTGTTGCTTACATTACACATGTCCTTACGTCTTGGGGATCTTACGGTATTAAATGTGTTGATTTGGAAAGCTTTTGTATAAAGTTATATTGAAAAAACCGTCTCGTCCTTAATTTTTGCTCACCAGTGTATATACACTTAGAATTTAAATAAAATATATACTTCAAATTCTCATTATATTTTTCATTATATGAGCAAAACATTCAAAATCATGGAAACGTTTCAACATTTGGCTCTTTCAATTGTTTCTTTCCGTACTTCGTAAATTAAGAGAATGGTTGACAAACAGAGGAAATTTTTATGGATAAATGTAAACGTATCTGATGTAAAAGTTCGTCTTTTGAAGTTGCAGGACGCGGATAACGAACGGGAAACAACCAAGCAAATCATACATGTGCGAATAAGCAGGCCAAGAAAGAAGTTGCATGTGTTGAGCTGAACAGATATCTTGAACACTCTTTGCAACATGTGGGCGTGCATTATCCTGCTGAAAGAAAACTTCAGGGATGCCTTAAAGGAAGGGAACGACTTCGGGATGTAGCAATTCATGGACGTACCTGTTGCTATTGTGATTACCCTCAATTCGTAGCAAATTGGATCGTCCATGCTACGAACTCACACCCCAAACTATAACTCCGGGTGATAGGCCACTGTATCGTTCGATAACACACCCTGGAAGGCAGCGTTCACCGGCATAGCGTATAACACAAATGCGGTCATCATGTTCTCACAAATTGAATCGTGATTCATCTGAAAAGACATTTTGGTGCCAATCAGTTTGCTAGGCTCTGTGCTCATGAGCCCATTGCTGACGCAGTCATCGATGGTTTGCCATAAGACGGATCCTGTATAAAGGCGCCCTTGCACGCAATCCATGGTGCAGAAGACGTCGGCGAATTGACGAAGCCGACATTAGTATACCTGTAGCAGTAGACCAACGGGCTGCCAACTGCCTGGAGGAAGCTGTACGGTCATTCACACCGTCATGCTGAGCAGGTGTCGATCGTCACGCGCTGACGTCACCTTCCGTCGTCCACGGCCAGTTTTTCGAGTTATTCCGTGCTCATTGGTCCACTACTTCCAAACTTGCATCACTGTGGAACTGTTCCTCTGCACACGAGCTCCTATTGAAGGCCGATAATCCTCCCCGTTCAAACTCCATAAGTTGTTGGAATTTCTCCTTATTTCGTCGTGGAGGCATACTTAGGTCTTACTAAACGTTCGCCACTAACAAATAATCGTTAAATATTTTAAACGTCCCCGTACAGACCGTTTCAGCATTAGTTCGGAAGACGCTGCGCACGCCACGCATGCGCGGTGGCTCAGAAACTACTATTTTACGTAACATCCTATAATTGATATTTGCTGTAAAGTTCATATAATTCTGATGATTCCTTCATGGTGTTGCATTTTTTACAAACAGCAGTGAAAAAGAAACCAACATACTTATTATTTAATAATAATACTTTCTTTTGTTATACTTTCTTTTGTTGTTGTTTTGTTCTTTTGGATTTATAATTTTAAATTTGAGTTTCAATAATCCTTTTCGAATTTCTCATGACAACCGTTTGCATACAAAATGGCACTAAAACGAATAACTGGTTTTTTAAAAGCAGCACAAAACAGACAAACAATAAAAGATCAGATGACCAAAAAAAGACAATTATTAATGGATTTTTTTAGAGTAACTATAAGGCTAAATTAAAAAAAGAAGAATATTTATTATTGTATTACATAGCAGTTTTAACTGGATCACTTTTTCTTTAAAAGGTATGTCAATGAACGGAAAGTGGCGGGGTCTATTCGGAGTATAGAACTCGCGACCTATGGTTGAGAAGACCAATATCGTGATCAATACACAAATGGAGCACTCCTTCTCGGGGCTGTTACTGGCTTATTAAGTTACCTCTAAAGTACTCAAGTACCTGCTTTCTTTGGACAGCGGTTTTGCGCATGCGCAGAACACAGCTTAACGTATTTCTGTTAACGCTTGTATAAATTTCACAACTCATAATATTTCCATACCGGGTGATTTATATAAAAATCGATTCTTAAAAAGTAAACTCCAAAAAAAAATTTCCCCTACTTCAAATCGTCAATCTGATCTACCCTTATAAGGCGATTGCATGTGGCTCTACGGTCGCCCGTGACGTGCGTTTGTAACATAATGCTAATGTGGTTTGCATATTTCATCGCCATCAAAACATGATATCAATTTCAAATGGTTTGCATGCTTCCTTGAGGGTGTTTCATTTTGTGTGGCCAGCAGTGCATTTATATACATACGTACATGCATATATATAGAATATTGATAAAATTGTTTAGAAAAAATAGGAACACACTCATTTGGATTATATGAAAAAATCCGTATAAAATGTGATGTAAAACATATATATTATATTTGTAGGAGTATATATCCCAATGTGTTTCCCCACAAATGAAATTTTCGTAAACTATCTCTCAAATAGAGTTTTATATACCATTTCTTTTTTTAAAAAAATAAAAGGTAATTTTGTCATTAATTATTTGCGAAAATGGAAATAAAAAAATAATATCTTTTATTAAATTTATATTAAGTGGTCCTTCTTTTGATACTAAATTCTAGGCTAATAATCAATTGATAAATTGCGTTAGTGTTAAAAACACAGGATCCGTGCTCGAAAATTATTTTCTGATTGATAATTACTCCTACAAATATAATATATTATGAGTTCTCTATTCTGTAGATAAATTTTTTTTTCTAGATTGTTAATTTCTATTTGAATCATTATTTTTCTAGTAAGACAAATGCATTGTATTTTTTGTCTCCTTACCTATTGTAATGCTAAATGAGGTTTATATTTTGCATGTTAAAGTAAAAAATCTTTTCTATACGTTTTTTGAATTTTTCCAAACTTTAAGATCCTCGTATAATCTTAAAATCTATGAGCTTCAATGTAACTTAAATTTACATTAAAAAAGGCCATTTTTCTCTTTGAAAATAAGTTCTGAGTTAGAATCAAGTTCTTTGGTATTATATGAAAACATCTTTGATATCATCATTAATAATGCACAAAAAAGTTATATAGCAATAGTTTTTAAAGATATAATAAAATGAATGTCAAAATAAAATGCGATTTAAAAGTCAAAAACCTCAGCTCATTCAATTAATTGCTTAAACATTTCTCTTTATTTCTTTTAAAACTCTATGATGTGTAGCGAAAATGAAAAAAAAGGATCTTTAACTCATGTATTGTGGGAATTAGGTAAAGAATTCATAAATATCAAATCGGAATTGACAAAATCTTCTGACAGTCATATTTGCATAAAATAAGTGCTAACGAAGTCTTTGAAGTTAACTTATAGTACTGTCAAAAATATAGCAGGATTGCAATAAATCAATTCCAAATAAAAATTAAATGAACGTTCGTTCGAAAAAAATAATGAACATATATGAGGAATTTTTCATGGAATTTCTTAAGAGACTGCTCTGAAAGTAGCAGTTCAAAATGAATGAAAAGATTATCATTATAGGAATCATTCTTCTCAGAATTTATTTACCGTTCTTAAAAAACACTTTATTATAAGATATTTCTGAGCGTTGGAGCCGTGCACTCAAGAACAGAGACGTTGTCGAAGCGTTGGTTCTAGTTCTGTTTCTTGTCATCGAGCATGCATGGGATTTTCTAGGCAGACGCTTGGCAGCTCGTACCTTACCACCAGTAACGATTCGGGAGCTTCGATTGGCGCTGCAAGACGAATGGACAGCAATGCCTCAACAACTCATTGACACCCTCATTCTCAGCATGGGCAGACGCTGTGAAACCTGCCTAGCAGTCAGGGGAGATCATATCCCCTACTAAAGACCGGATGTTTCTTGCTGGACACCCATCACAGGGATGTTTCGGCCTTCAGTCGCATTGCGCTCCATACTACTTTTTCAATCAAGCTTCTTTTTATCCCTCTGATTTCTCTTTTAGTAAGTGTTGCTTACATTACACATGTCCTTACGTCTTGGGGATCTTACGGTATTAAATGTGTTGATTTGGAAAGCTTTTGTATAAAGTTATATTGAAAAAACCGTCTCGTCCTTAATTTTTGCTCACCAGTGTATATACACTTAGAATTTAAATAAAATATATACTTCAAATTCTCATTATATTTTTTCATTATATGAGCAAAACATTCAAAATCATGGAAACGTTTCAACATTTGGCTCTTTCAATTGTTTCTTTCCGTACTTCGTAAATTAAGAGAATGGTTGACAAACAGAGGAAATTTTTATGGATAAATGTAAACGTATCTGATGTAAAAGTTCGTCTTTTGAAGTTGCAGGACGCGGATAACGAACGGGAAACAACCAAGCAAATCATACATGTGCGAATAAGCAGGCCAAGAAAGAAGTTGCATGTGTTGAGCTGAACAGATATCTTGAACACTCTTTGCAACATGTGGGCGTGCATTATCCTGCTGAAAGAAAACTTCAGGGATGCCTTAAAGGAAGGGAACGACTTCGGGATGTAGCAATTCATGGACGTACCTGTTGCTATTGTGATTACCCTCAATTCGTAGCAAATTGGATCGTCCATGCTACGAACTCACACCCCAAACTATAACTCCGGGTGATAGGCCACTGTATCGTTCGATAACACACCCTGGAAGGCAGCGTTCACCGGCATAGCGTATAACACAAATGCGGTCATCATGTTCTCACAAATTGAATCGTGATTCATCTGAAAAGACATTTTGGTGCCAATCAGTTTGCTAGGCTCTGTGCTCATGAGCCCATTGCTGACGCAGTCATCGATGGTTTGCCATAAGACGGATCCTGTATAAAGGCGCCCTTGCACGCAATCCATGGTGCAGTTGACGTCGGCGAATTGACGAAGCCGACATTAGTATACCTGTAGCAGTAGACCAACGGGCTGCCAACTGCCTGGAGGAAGCTGTACGGTCATTCACACCGTCATGCTGAGCAGGTGTCGATCGTCACGCGCTGACGTCACCTTCCGTCGTCCACGGCCAGTTTTTCGAGTTATTCCGTGCTCATTGGTCCACTACTTCCAAACTTGCATCACTGTGGAACTGTTCCTCTGCACACGAGCTCCTATTGAAGGCCGATAATCCTCCCCGTTCAAACTCCATAAGTTGTTGGAATTTCTCCTTATTTCGTCGTGGAGGCATACTTAGGTCTTACTAAACGTTCGCCACTAACAAATAATCGTTAAATATTTTAAACGTCCCCGTACAGACCGTTTCAGCATTAGTTCGGAAGACGCTGCGCACGCCACGCATGCGCGGTGGCTCAGAAACTACTATTTTACGTAACATCCTATAATTGATATTTGCTGTAAAGTTCATATAATTCTGATGATTCCTTCATGGTGTTGCATTTTTTACAAACAGCAGTGAAAAAGAAACCAACATACTTATTATTTAATAATAATACTTTCTTTTGTTATACTTTCTTTTGTTGTTGTTTTGTTCTTTTGGATTTATAATTTTAAATTTGAGTTTCAATAATCCTTTTCGAATTTCTCATGACAACCGTTTGCATACAAAATGGCACTAAAACGAATAACTGGTTTTTTAAAAGCAGCACAAAACAGACAAACAATAAAAGATCAGATGACCAAAAAAAGACAATTATTAATGGATTTTTTTAGAGTAACTATAAGGCTAAATTAAAAAAAGAAGAATATTTATTATTGTATTACATAGCAGTTTTAACTGGATCACTTTTTCTTTAAAAGGTATGTCAATGAACGGAAAGTGGCGGGGTCTATTCGGAGTATAGAACTCGCGACCTATGGTTGAGAAGACCAATATCGTGATCAATACACAAATGGAGCACTCCTTCTCGGGGGCTGTTACTGGCTTATTAAGTTACCTCTAAAGTACTCAAGTACCTGCTTTCTTTGGACAGCGGTTTTGCGCATGCGCAGAACACAGCTTAACGTATTTCTGTTAACGCTTGTATAAATTTCACAACTCATAATATTTCCATACCGGGTGATTTATATAAAAATCGATTCTTAAAAGTAAACTCAAAAAAAAATTTCCCCTACTTCAAATCGTCAATCTGATCTACCCTTATAAGGCGATTGCATGTGGCTCTACGGTCGCCCGTGACGTGCGTTTGTAACATAATGCTAATGTGGTTTGCATATTTCATCGCCATCAAAACATGATATCAATTTCAAATGGTTTGCATGCTTCCTTGAGGGTGTTTCATTTTGTGTGGCCAGCAGTGCATTTATATACATACGTACATGCATATATATAGAATATTGATAAAATTGTTTAGAAAAAATAGGAACACACTCATTTGGATTATATGAAAAAATCCGTATAAAATGTGATGTAAAACATATATATTATATTTGTAGGAGTATATATCCCAATGTGTTTCCCCACAAATGAAATTTTCGTAAACTATCTCTCAAATAGAGTTTTATATACCATTTCTTATTTAAAAAAATAAAAGGTAATTTTGTCATTAATTATTTGCGAAAATGGAAATAAAAAAATAATATCTTTTATTAAATTTATATTAAGTGGTCCTTCTTTTGATACTAAATTCTAGGCTAATAATCAATTGATAAATTGCGTTAGTGTTAAAAACACAGGATCCGTGCTCGAAAATTATTTTCTGATTGATAATTACTCCTACAAATATAATATATTATGAGTTCTCTATTCTGTAGATAAATTTTTTTTTTTTTTCTAGATTGTTAATTTCTATTTGAATCATTATTTTTCTAGTAAGACAAATGCATTGTATTTTTGTCTCCTTACCTATTGTAATGCTAAATGAGGTTTATATTTTGCATGTTAAAGTAAAAAATCTTTTCTATACGTTTTTTGAATTTTTCCAAACTTTAAGATCCTCGTATAATCTTAAAATCTATGAGCTTCAATGTAACATAAATTTACATTAAAAAAGGCCATTTTCTCTTTGAAAATAAGTTCTGAGTTAGAATCAAGTTCTTTGGTATTATATGAAAACATCTTTGATATCATCATTAATAATGCACAAAAAAGTTATATAGCAATAGTTTTTAAAGATATAATAAAATGAATGTCAAAATAAAATGCGATTTAAGAAGTCAAAAACCTCAGCTCATTCAATTAATTGCTTAAACATTTCTCTTTATTTCTTTTAAAACTCTATGATGTGTAGCGAAAATGAAAAAAAAGGATCTTTAACTCATGTATTGTGGGAATTAGGTAAAGAATTCATAAATATCAAATCGGAATTGACAAAATCTTCTGACAGTCATATTTGCATAAAATAAGTGCTAACGAAGTCTTTGAAGTTAACTTATAGTACTGTCAAAAATATAGCAGGATTGCAATAAATCAATTCCAAATAAAAATTAAATGAACGTTCGTTCGAAAAAATAATGAACATATATGAGGAATTTTTCATGGAATTTCTTAAGAGACTGCTCTGAAAGTAGCAGTTCAAAATGAATGAAAAGATTATCATTATAGGAATCATTCTTCTCAGAATTTATTTACCGTTCTTAAAAAACACTTTATTATAAGATATTTCTGAGCGTTGGAGCCGTGCACTCAAGAACAGAGACGTTGTCGAAGCGTTGGTTCTAGTTCTGTTTCTGCACAGATCATTGGGGAAAATAATGTTTGCAGAACGTCAAGTTAAATTTAGCTTTAATACTCTCTTATGACATGGCTTGTGGTATGGAAATTGAGAGGATGAAAATTCATTCGTAAATGTTTTTTCTCTTTGTGTATCTGACAGAAATTACACATTATGTGTTCGCTGTATGAACGTGTAAGGTAAATTTTTATTTATAGTCATGGTTTTCGAATTGTTCTTTTTCGATTGATATATTATTTGTGTATGTTGTAAAATTAGACTTTGGAAAAAACTTCAATTGAAAAATGTAAACAAGAAAATTAGACAATCTGACTACGCCCCCTTTTTCCATAAAAAGGCTAAAAAAGGCTTTTTGATGAAAAAGAATCTATTTTAACAAGAGTAATAATAACTGTAAAAAAAGGAAGGTGTTCGATATGTATAACAGGATATTTCTGAGGTATTACAGTTGAGAACGAATAATATAATTTTTTTTCTTTGGGAAGTATGTGCATATAATATTTTTGGATGAAGATATTTTATGCTAATAGTTTCATAAATTCAGTTCTTATTCCTCTTATTTTTGCATAGAAATATATTTCAATATTATGTGCAGAAAAAAAACTAAAATTTCTGTCATGACAGAAAAAATTTTTTTTAAACATTTTCTTTAAATTTTCTTGTGCAATTAATACTTTCTAAAACTTGATCATTTACAAAACATTATATACTCAAATAACAGGACAATGTAATTATTTAAATATATATATATATATATATATATATATATATATATATATATATATATATATATATATATATATATATATATATATATATATATATATGTATTTAATATCCTAAAGGGGTATTTTAAATTTATTTAAACTTATTATTAATATTTTTTTAGAATTATATAAACTTTTAAAGTTGTTTTTCTCTGTGTGTTTTCGATTGGTTAGTGCATTCAAAATGCTATTCCTTCCACAATTATTTACGATTCACTTTCACTTTTTTCTGTGCGTTATATATAATGCATGCAACAAAATTAGGGATCCATTTTGCTGTAAACTGAATACTTCTTTCTTAAAAAAAATTTAAAATGTAAGAGATATTGTCTTTTTCGTTGAATTTTAGCATGAATATCAACATTTTATTTTTTTCTCCAAAACTAATTAAGTTATTGTAAAATCGACCCCTAAAGTTGTTTAAAACATCTTTAAGAATATTATAAAAAATCAGTTAAAAAATTTATAATTACAAAGGGGTAAAATTTTAAAATTTTCCAAATTTTCTTACAAAAATTTAAAATTTTAAAATTGTGTGAATAATAGACGCACAATTTCATTTCATATAATTTTATTAAACAGAAATATTATATGAAAATATAAAATATAAGTTTTAAATTTATAAATAAAGAATTTTTTTTCCTAGGGTACCAAGACCTCTTAAGAAAAAACAAAGCCTTTAAAATTCTGCATCATTCATTCTGCATTATTTATATGATTCTTTTAATCTTTTTTAGAGTTTTGAGTTCCATCTTTGTGAAGTAACTTCAACAATGCAGAAAAAGCATTCACTATAATATCGACTACCATTTTTCTTTTTCATATGCTAATTTCGCCGAGGAAATACATTTCAGGGGCAGCTATGGTGACCAATGGATTATACCTTCTAGACTAAGCGATCATTTTTCTGTAACTAGTTTTATTTCCATTTTTTTGCGTTATTATGCAAATTAATATTTATTTATTGTAAATACATGCTCATTCACGCAATGCGTGACTAGTTTGGTTTGTATAGTTTTTTCTTTTTCATCCTTCGGAATAAATATGTATTTTCATTTTGAGCATATATTTGATGTATCATAAAAAAATGCGATATTGAAGATTATTTTGCTATTGAAGTGGAATCTGTTGTAATTTCCAAAATTTCATTTAGCAGGATTCACGAACCCATGGTAGAGTAGCTTCAGGTTAATGTTCACTTGGGTTTGCCTCTATGCATCTATAATATTAATTTAACATTCTTAAAAAGTGCATGGTTTATATTATTCATATGGTCAAATGCATTTTCTAAAAGAGCCAACTCTTGGATAAAACCTTTTCTTTACTCTTTATTTTACAACAGCAGGTGTTTCAATACTTACTTCAGAGTATGACTGAATTGCTAAGAGAAGAAAGTTTAAACCTTTTAAAAATGCCCAATGATTCAATTCTTTATTTTCGATTTCAATAGTTCTTAAGGCTGTTGATAAATCTTTCAGTGTTTTGGGGAGAGCCTTTTACACTAGGGTCAGTTTTTGCTTAAATGAAAAGCAATCTATTTTTCCCAAGTAGCAAAATTAGATGGTATGTATATACCATGCTCTTCGGTAAAGTTACTCATAATGTTTCAGTATAGGTATGCCGCAAAAAAGGTTGCGAATCCAAATCCATGGATTATATATTTCATGTAATAAAAACAAAACTTTTTTTATAAAAATTTCAATAAAGAGAAAATGTTTTCCTTCTAAGTTAAATTTAACTTCATAAAAAGAATTTTTTGTCATTTAAAAAATTAACACTTTATATAATTAAAAAAAAGGATCCTCACCATTTAACTTTTACTTTAATAGCATTAGCATGCGCATAAAGAACAAAAATAAGTAGCTAATTTTATACTGAGATATGTTTTTATCTTCATCCAACTGCATATTGCAGACGAATGAAGATTGCCAATTTCCTTATTATCTACTTCTAAATATTACATGATAAAACAAGTAGTATTGAATACATTGCATCACATTTGTTGTGTGTAAGGGAACTGATTTCAATACTTTCCTCTGTGTGTATATTCCAATCCATAAGCAAAAAAAAAAAACTATTTACTGAGCTCACGTATTTACTAAATCCTCTCTATATAACGAGTCCTCTTTTGTTTAACAATTCTTTAAAGGAATGTAAAAAAAATACTTCAAGATCTTTCTGCTCGCAAATGTACAAGATACTTCGGCGCACAAATGTAAAACCAAAGCTTGGAATTGTCCCTTTTTTTTTATTTTAACCTATTTCGCTTCTCAGTATATTCATACGACATGCAGACTCATTTTTATGTGCATTCGGGTAATTGTTCAGTTTTGTTACCTTCAAACATGAATTTGTAAGAATTTTAAAACACATCCACAAGTAAGCAAACTGTCGTTTCTGTGCCCACCCCCCCCACGTTTAATTAATGCAAATGAAATAAAGCGAGATTTATAATCTTCATCATATTTCCTTATAAAATTTACAACCTAAGTTATTTTTTTAGCATTAAATGTTCAAACTTAAGCTTAATATTGAACAATTATGAATCATTATGAAAATGAAGAAATACTTACTTACTAAACAGCAGATGAGAACTTCAAACACTTTCTAGTTTAACTAATGACCGAACAACTACAGCATGAAAAACAGTAAATGGTGGCTATATAATCGTATCGAACACACTCATTCAACTACGTTCACCCAGGACAACACAAAACATAGCTAAGAATAATACGATTACTGAGGTTTAATATACACACACACATGCATAATTCTCGAATAATCATACCCAGATATTTCAATGATTTTTTTTCTGCATTTGGACATTATCACACAAATCCTCACTTCATTTATTATAAATGATATAGAACTTAGACAAGAAACAATAAAATTTATGTAATATAAAGAAAACCAGAGGGAGAGAAAGTCTATTCTTGCAGAGTAAATATTTGGTCACATTTATGTTTAGATATTCAGTTTCATGTTATATATATTATCTAAAATTATTCTGTTGATCCCAGGTTTATAGATTCCTGCTCCAGATATTAAAAATTTATATATACCTACTAGATATATATCCCAGAAGAATTAAATACATAAGTGTGAATTGAAAAAGTTATTCTTATCGAATTGGCTTCAGATTTCAGTCTTCATAATTTTCCTATATCAGATGCATAAAATGTAAATCTTCATTTTTATCAGTAAAATAAAGTGAAATAAAGTCTTTATTGTGAATAAAGATGATTTAAGTCAGAAGAGTAATAAACTTTTCTGAACACCCCTCTAAAATTACTATGGAGTAATTATTACGAGCATTTTTGAAACATTAAATAAATTTTAATCAAATGAATGTAGTGATAAATCATTCAGTATTTATCTTTTACCAACAATAAAAAAACTTGAGTAACGTACCATTTTCTAATATTATTGGTAGTTCACAATATAAATAGAATTATATATTGGAAGTTTTTATAGAAATCTTTATATTTTTTTTTAATAAATATATCAGAAATAAAATCTCATTAATCTCTTCTAAAAGAAACCAGTAATAACGAAGTTCTTTACTAAATCGCAAAATAATCAAGAAAACTATCGCGGTCGAATTAATGTGGCATGTGTATTCTATAAACCTAAGCTTTGTTACGATTAATAGTACACCTCTTTTAATTTGCTCTTGCTCTTGCTATTAAACCCCTTGCGTTGATATTTGGATACTTAGTTCGTATCAAGGATACAAAACTAAATGACAAAGCACAAGAAATTAGTTTCGAGACCGTATTTTGTTTCTTTACTAAACACCTTTCACGTTTCTGATATATTTTCTTTTTTCGACTTCCTTCACAATATTTATTGGCGTTAGAAGTTTCTCTTATGTCTTTGTTGTTGGAAATTCTTTGAAGTATTTCAGCTTTGTAATCTTTCACCTTATCCAAAGAAAGACGTAAGTTGTGAAAGAGGATGTTTAGTATTCCTCTTGCGCCTCTGAATAATTTAGTTTAGCTTACGCTGACCTGGTTGATACTTTTGATTGGGTTAATAGAAGATGGAGTACACTGGCACATCTTAAAAGTTTTCTAAGAAAATTGAAATCCTTGTATGGAATAATGAAGGCTTTATTCCAGAAGAAATTGCATGTTAAATTCACTTTGCCTTAAAATTTAAGAGGAATTTGAAAGGGATAAAACTTATGGAAGGATGTCATTTTCAACCATCACAGTTCAGGCAGAGGTCCTTTACATGAATAATATGGGCAGAATCTATTCTTTGAAACGTAATAATTTTTTTATATTTCAGTATTCATCAGTAGCAAACAGCAGGGATAATAGATTTCTGGCAAAAAGCGTGTGTAGTAAGCTTTTGTTAGATACCAGAATAAAGAAGAATGGTGTGAAGTGAGATTACTGAAATTGAGTACGTGTACTTAAGATGACATTTAGATGATTTCCTGTTTGGAAGAAAAATCGCAAAACAGGAAGACGTTCAAAATCATTTGTTCCCAGGACTTTAACATAACTCACAGTATCATTTCTAGGCTGTGGACAACATTTTAAATGAGTGGAAGGTGAAGAAGATACTAGGCTGGTTGGAAATCAGCCTAGCAGTATAATGTCACAAGGACATCAATACACAAGGTATGGATATTAAATAACGAGACTGGTGCTATAAATATTTTGATTTCGTGATTTCATACATATTTACTGATTATCTCACTTTCACTATTTATTTCTCTTCTATCCCTACAAATTTCCATGAGTATCCTTCATTGTTTGAGACAGTGCTGGAAGTCTTCTTGTGTCAGTTCCTAGAGGACGCGCGTCGCTATCTCTTTTACAGCTTCAATAGATTCAAATCATGTTCGTTTCAATGCAGATTTCACCTTAAGAAACAGCAGTCGCATGACACAAGATCTGGTGAATAAAGTGGATGGTCTAACACAAGGATGCTATACTTGTCAAGAAACCTCTTGACACAGTGCGGAAAGTGCTGGCTCATTATCTTAATGTAGAGCCCATGACTTATCCTTTTCCGATTCTATTTACAATTTCCTTATTCTTCCATGGAGATCAGCAAGAAAGTGTAGGTAGTAATGTTGATTAATAGTTTGATATTCAGGATCCCAGAGAAGGGGTACACTATCTCTTGATACTAAAAGGTACACTCTACCCTTTTGGCGCTCGATGTATGAGCTCATTTAAGGCATATATTTGAGCTTCGTTTCACGATCATAAGTAAAAAACCCCTATTTTTCACAAGTTTGTGTCTTTTCCTATACTTTAGGGCTTTTGGGTCATTTTCAATGGCATTCAAAGTGTCATTTCAAACATCTTTGCGAGCTTCTTGTGAACGTGAACGTGAATTTTAGAACTTGAGAATTTTAAGTACTATTTTGGTACACACTTTTTGCATGCCAAAATTATGATGGAAAACGTTTCATATGGATTCTCGGTCAATTCCAACAGTCTAGCAAATGAACATAATCAATGGTGATATCGATCCAGATCACCGACTTTTTCGATATTGTCATCCGTTTTTGATGTTGAAGAGTGTAAATCATCTTCAATGTCTTTTCAGCCATTTTGTAAATCCTTAAAACATTCAAAAACACGCACACGCTGTAAACCTTCATTGTCATACACTTCTTTTAACAAACTAAAAGTTTCAGTAGTGGATTCTCCAAGTTTCATGCGAGATTTCCCAACAATTCGTTGCTCTATTGTTACATCTATCAATTTTCCGGCAAAACGGACAAACACTAACGCGAATGAAAACTACTGCTATACGGATTTGTTTACAGAAGCAAGAGGCGCTGCATTCGAAGGAGAAAGTGCTAAGCTAAATAGATGTTTGTTGCTGGCGTTTGGGACATGCTTACTTATTTTGTAGCAACGTAAGTAACTGCAGAAGAAGTAAACATGTAAGAAATAAGAATGCCACACCTTGTATTACTATTTCAGCAAAAATGATGCATCACAACTGTCGTTTGGAAAATCGACTTCGTGTTGCCTCTAACTTAAAATTATCAAAAATGTTGCAACGCGTTTACAACATGTTGGTTTATACGCCCCTAAATCCTTTTTGTGTATGTCCCAATTTTGATCTATTTCCATAGTGCCCGCTTGTGCAAATGCTGTCTGTATTGCAATGAACTGATGACGACTGACTCTGATTACTCTTCTCAGATGAGAGTAAATTCTCTCTATGGTATGGTTGCAGATATAAACTGATATGGCACGATAATGGTAGTACTTATTGTTACAAAAAAATTCTGGAAAAAGTACGATATTTGATTTGCAATATCGTAGTTTGGGCAGTCACCAAGGTTAATAGCTGCATAAAATTGTTCTGCGTGTTTTAACAAAGATCCACTCATTGAAGATACAATGATGACATTCTGCTCCCTCGTGTTCGACTTTGGTGAGATGCTGTTGAAGGAAAAAAATTATTCTATAGATGATAACGTGATATTTCCTCGCACATAAATTATACAAGATTGTGTATACGTTGTAGATATCTATTGCATAGCTAATGAAAATGTATGGGATGTCTGAGGGACATACATTTACGCTTAATAATTTTCTCCCACAGACAAAAAAATAATGCAAAACAATGCGGTCAGTGAAACAAACACGCTTCACTAAACTGAATTCCATTGAAATTGTATGGGATGCCTAAGGGATATTTACACATAATAATCTCCTCACACAAACAAAGAAATCGATGCGAAAGAAGAGGATCAGCTTACCTTAGCAGCTCTAGTATCATATTTTTCTGAGTATAACAATCCGTATTCGACATTGCCTTGTATTTCAATACGATCATGTCCCTTATTTACGTGAAGATGGTGACCTTTTGTTGTAAATATCGTGTTTTATTTGTGCAGTCACAGATACAGAAAAATATTACTACTAAAAACAAACCTCATATAACAGAATCTAGTTCAGAGGTTTCCAAAGTGTCGTACGCGTATCCCCGAGGGAATACAGATTTATTCTTGGGGGTAGTCGTAATTAGTAAGCTCATGATTATATATATGTGTATATTAAATTAAAGTACTTTGTACCGGAATGGAAACAGTTGATTATTGTTGCATGATAATGCATTCAGTCCCATATCAATAAATGTGCTATGAATTTTGGCAAAAAAATAATCTGTGTATTAAATCATCCACCGTATTTCCATTATTTAGCAAACCGTGACTCTTATTTATTCCCAGCACTTAAAATGAAGTTAAAAAAGGGTTATTTTGTTGGCATGTGGCTGTACAAACAGTTGAGACACTATCAAAGTGAACTCGAACTGGCATTCAAGCCGTTATTAAACAGTTGTAGTTAACATATTGGAGCCACGAAGGTGTTTATTTTGAATAAAAAGAGTAACACAACCTTAATTAATTGTTCTTGTTTAATATATCATGAATTCGGTCTTAAAAAATCTTTCCTGTATGTGTATGCTCATCTAATTATGAATGAACTTTCCACTTAAGTTCACCAGAAATTCTTAGCACCTTTAATCAGTTTTTTCATATGACAGAAAGTTTGGATTTATTTAACGGGTAATAAAAAAGGAATAACTGTCGTAGCAGTGAAATGGAAGCATGTTCCTGAAATATTTAAATTCACCTTTCATAAGAATAGGAATGATGCACGATGAGTTCCGAGTTATGGATAAACCTGTTTACACATACTTGAAACAGAGTAGAAGTTTCACATCACAAAATGTGTTAGGCACAAATTTTCACAATGTTATTTTATTAAGGTGCACGTCTGAGAAGTTCATAATTTTTTACGACCTTGGTTGATTGAATATTAACGTCGCACTGTTCAGCTACACGAGGGCTTTTGGCGACGGACCACGTAATTTTGAACCATGATCAAGTGACGTGGACGACACCTGAGCTGGTACCCCCCTCTCCTAACTACCACACCACACCAACAGGAGGATTTACGACCTTCGAGGTAGAGAGTGTTTCATTAACGTTGCGCTATAAAGCAACATGATGACCTTTGGAGACTGACCTCGTAATTTTGAATATCGGTAAAATGTCATGGATTAGACCTGAATTGCCATCCATCTCTCCAAACTACCCCACTACTCCAACAGAAGAATTTATTGCTTAATAAATTTAAAGTGTATCAACTCCCTACAGCGTATCTTCCCCAGCTACACTGCGGGTTTTTAGTGGCATTAGGACCCGAATCCATAATAAGTCAGCCGCAAGTGACCAAAACCGCTAGGTTAAGTTAAAACTAGAAAACAAGATATTAAAATGAGAGGAATAGCTATGTGGCCTCAGGTGTGCAGGATATTTCTAACTAGTAAGATTAATAATTTTTACTTAAAAATTTTAAATTTTTAACTCATTAGTAATAATACAGAGACCCATACAGTTTGGGTGCAGTTAATTACATTCTTAAAAAGTTATTTTTTTAAAGGTGATATTTTACTTCTCTACGCATGTATAGATTATTTTTTAGTTCAATAACTGTATTTATGGATTTTCTTCTTCTTACATATCTTCTACAATATGCTCAATAGATATACTTTTTTGAATATCATATTGCAACAGGTAAAGAATCAATGACTTTAATTCCTACAGATAGAATTTATAGAATTTCAAATAGCTTCATTACACAAAAATATCATTTCAACCAGTGCTTCTCCAACTTTCAATATTTCCGACCAAATATTCAATCAGAATTCACACCCGCGCTCCCTTCGAAACAATAGCAATGCTTTTATTTCAATAATACTATACTTTGACGATAAAGCTACAATACGATTTTAACTTCTTAAGTGTCACTGGTGTTTATATACGTCTCACCCAGTTAAAACATTAATTGTCCTGGCCGTATATATATACAGTCCCTGGCCAAATTATTAGACGCACTCCTGTTTTTTAATAATCCATTGATTTATATAAGTTTATATGCAATACTTTCGTATTTAAATATATATCCAATGGATTTTAAATGAGTAAATTTATGATATATTTTGTATTTGTATTTATTTTTCACACATGGCAACACAAATTTAATGAATTGTCACACGAACGTAAGCAAGTCAAAAGCCTGCTCGAGTCGCGTTCGCGCATGCTTCAGTTGCGGACGTGTTTCTGTGGGTTAATGTGCTTTGTTTGTTAATTTAGCAGTTTTATTTCATGCAGTTATTTGTTTATTTTGTGTGTGGCGTTTAAATGATCAGTTTGTACACTTTCTGCATGGGTAAAAAAGGCGATTTTTCACTATGTAAGAAAGCAGAAGTAAATTCCCTTGTGAATGCAAAATTGTTTTCAAACCACGAAATATCATGAAAGTTGAAAGTTTCTGAAGCTAGTGTACGACGCATAAAGAAGAAAATTGAGTCAGGGGAAGAATTGAGCCCAAAAAGAAAGAAAAAATGTGGCAGAAAGCCTATTTTCCCCCCAAGGTCAGAAAGATCTTTTAAGAAAATTTGCCTTGAAAACATATTTGCTACCACAAAAGTGATAAAATCGCAACTCCAAGATATTAATGTGAATGCTTCTGAACGCACTGTTCGAAGAAAATTAAAAGATTTAAATTTTAAGACCTGCCACCCCACCAGGAAGACCAAGTTAACCCCTGCAACAAAAGCAAAGCGTCTGAATTGGGCCAAACACTGGCGTGATAAAGATGTGTACTTCTGGAGATCGGTATGTTGTTATAATTTATTCACAAACAAAGTGTTTAACCATTTTCTATTACAGAAGGAACAGCAAAAATGTTTATTTATTACTTTTTTTTATTTTTGACACGTCTGCTTCAGTGATGAAAGAACATTTGAAATTTTGCAGAACAAAACTCAGTTTGAGCGTCGTCGTGATGGAGAAAAGTTTCATTCTGACTGGGTTGTTCGGACTGTGAAACACCCAACAAAAATAATGATTTGGTCAGTCATCAGTGGCAAGGGTACTGGATGTCTGGACGTGGTTAAAGGTATGATGCGGCAAGCCCAGTACAAGATGTCTTGCAAAATCGCTTGATTCTGCAGCTGGAAGAATGGTTTCTAAATGGAAAACCATACATTTTTATACAAGATGGAGCTCCCTGATATACAGCTCGGTCTCTCAAAGCCTTTTTGGCAGAACAAAATATCCCTTTGTTGGATTGGCCGGGTAATAGCCCTGATATGAACCCAATCGAAAACGTTTGGGAGTTAATGAAAAGAGAAGTGGCTAAATAAAACACAGTTACAAATAAAACACAGCTCTTAGAAAGAATAATTCACGTGAGCAATCATCATCCTCAAATGCAGGAGACAGTACAGTCTTGTACTGATACCATGCCGCCCAGAATTCAAGCTCTCATAGCGGCTAAAGGTGGCTCAACAAAATATTAATATTTAATTATAATTGTTCCTGTTTTCTTTCAAGAGCCAATAAATACATATTTTTCTTTAATGATGTTTTATTTGTGATAATAATAGATTATTAAATGGACATCCAAAAAACACACACTGTATCTGATAAATACAAAAAACCTGTATAGTATCCACCGATAATTAAAATTTTTTTTATCAAATCTTATAGTGCGTCTAATAACTTGGCCAGGGACTGTACATCGTTCAGAAGTACGAGCTTTTCTGTGCACTCTGCTATTCATAAAATTATTCCTAAGGCCTTGGAAGGCAATAAAAGGACTTTGGCAGCGTTTGTGCGAAGGATTTACTTCTCCCCCTTCCAATACATCACATGTGCCACATAGCACGTCTACGTGGAAAATGGTGTCCTTGGGGAGGGAATTGTGAAACTTTTAATCGGCAGTTAAGGGTTAATTATAAACAGTACAAATTATTAAGATTATTGTTAATTTTTGTGTATAATTTTATATATGATAAGCCCATGGAGTCACTGGTAATTATTAAACTTGTTCTTGTGATGTTCCCCCTTTGGAGAATATCTCTCAGAGTGTCAGCTTGAGCTAGATGCGTAGGATTAACGAAAGAACTAGAATCAAACGTTATCTTAATATGACTTTATTAAGATATTCAACCTAAACCTTTAACAAATTAAATTATAATAATGAATGTGAGAGAATCTACGATGGCAAAATGCGCAACACACAATATATATATTTAGATAATAAGACTTAATCTAATTCAGATCACTATCAATAACTGAACCGCCTAATCACTGATTCTAATATTAAATAGTCAATCTTACCTTATTACAGCTTGGAGAATCAACTAGTATTGACTTATGCTCAATCTTGTCTTTACTTGTATGTACTGGTGTGCAACTTGAATTAAATATATTCGATCACTTATAACTCCTAATCACAGTCACGTAAAGCTCATTCAGACTTGAACCACGATTCCTCTATTGGACATCAACTACATGCCAATTTCCATCCACTAACACAAATTGCGATACATTGCCATCTCATTTACTCTAAGTTCCGATATTTTAAAAGCTTGTTCATTTGTATCTTTCATTCACACTTCACTTCTTGGATTTGGTTGGAAAAGAGTTGCCATGAATTCTGGCCCAAATAACCCAAAGGACATGTTAAAGAAAAGACGCGTGAACCCGTCACATTCTTAACTTAGTATTGATAAATTCATTATAAAATACATTGTGCAGTACTGACACATTCATAAGTGTATTATATCAGTGTAAATGTGTATTTTATTTTCTATTATGTCACAATGTTTTTTCTGTTTACTTTCAGTAAATTACTAATTTTTTAAAATAATCTTTTGTTTTCAACTTTTCAATATACTCGCGCCCTCCTCGAAGAGTTATAACGCCCCCTAGGGGGGCTTGCTCCACAGTTTGAGAAACGCTAATTTAAACGTTTTATCTCATCACACCCTCTCTAAGATGCATTATATTCTAAAAGTACTTTATAAAATCTTATTTTAAACTTTGAGTCCTTTTGTCATATCAGGTTTTCATCTTTACTTTAAAATAGAACACACTAGAACTATTAGAGAGAAGGAAACTATTTCTTTTTTGATATTTATGAAAATTTTATTTATTTTTTTTTCACTTTTGACAAATACATTTTGATGTCTTTTTCAACTGAGCAGAATTTTTTTTATTCGTGAAATTTTGCGTTTCAGACCCCAATCCCTAGTGGGATTTACATTTTCCGAACTCAAATTGAAGTGCGGTTTCTTTGAGTACAATAAACCGGTAGTCTAGGTGAGGTTTTAGTTAAGTAAATGGAATTCGCTGGTAGAAAAGAAATAAAAATTTTATTCCATTTTTATTACTCCTCTCTACCATTTGTGGAGTAAGTGAATAAATTTTTCGGAGGAAAAGAGATCCTGCTTGAGATTCTGATTTGATTTTTATCTCATAAAATAGAAAGGGATTTACTGAAGAGTGAAATGAGAATCTCGTATTTGAAATACATCACAGTTGTCAGTTGTATTAATTGTTATAGGAGTTCGTGTTTTCTTATATAATAAATATGTTTTTTTTTTGTTCTTTTTACGCTTGATATTGATAAGATTTTGATTGATTTATATTTACTTTTTAGGACCAAATATTTTAGTGAAATTTTTTTCTCTCATCATCTTATACACTGACAAGTTTTGACGAAGAAATATTTATGGAAATTACGGTTCTCAGTTTAATTTAGAAACTTTTAAAATTCATTTAAAGTTTCTAACTTTTAAATTAAGAAACTTTAAATGAACTTTAAAAACTTAAATTTATATGCCATAAGTAAAAGTTATTTTAATTAATATATATATGTGGGATTTTCCCTTTGAAACATTTTGTTAAAAGGTTGAGTCATATCCTTTTCAGAGGACCATAAATCTCAATTTTATTTATTACTGCATTCCGAAGCAGCACCATCTAGTGAGCTTTCGTAGCTCCGGCTTGAATAATTTTTCGGCAGAGGCCTACTAACCACTGCTTGTTCAACACGTCGCATCTTTACCGCATTTCCGCACCCAGCGCGGCACCACCAGTCCTAACATCCAAGAATGAGAAAGGTTTATTTCTCCGTCTTCTAAAAGTATAACTCAACTTTTAATTAACCTAATTCCTGCATTTCTTTCTCTTTGTAAATATCCCCTTTTGTAAATATTTCCCTTTAACTTTAAATAAATTCTCTTTTACTTTGAAGTATTTGTGTTTAGATGACTTAGATTAAATTAATAATTCATCACTCACCCTTAAATACTTACCCCTAGACAAACCACCTCGCTAATCTAAAATCCCGCCTTCTGAAGAGTCCGATTTTTATTCGAAGATTTATTCGGACTCCCACAGAAATAATTGGGGGTTCGGCCAGGATTTGATTTCAAAAATCTTCTCTAAATAATAAGTTGATAACCTTCTAACTCTCTTCTTCTTTAAAAAAAAACCATTTTTGGCTGCAAGCCTAATTTACAAGCGGACTGAATCGAAAATGCGGATTGCATCTCATAACATACTAACATTTAGGTGAATAAAACGAGAAGTTATTTTCTGCCGTGTACAACAACTACAAGAGTTTCACAAGTCCAGTGAACACATCCAGGAGCCTTTGAAGTTTGTTTTCAAGTAATTCATCACACTTCGTCAACTGTATCAGGTGTGTACTGTTTTTTATTTCGTTTTCCTTGCAACAGGGAAAAAAAAGGGAATCTTCAGAAAAGAATACGTGAGCAAGTGTTAATTTACTTATAAAAAAATTGTTGTAGTCGATTTCATGAAGTAATTTATATTTTTAAATATGATGTGTGTTTTTCTGAAATACTATTTTTCTATGTGTATAGAAATCGTATCAATTAAAATTTTCTACAAGTATATCTTTTAAAATATTAAGAAAGTCGCACGTAATATTCAAGTTTTATTTGTATCTCCTTAATTAACGAATCGCATTGAATTAATTTCATGTATGTGCGAAAAGTTCTCATTTTCTTTTGGGTTACGTCATTGACCTTAACTAAGAGATTAATGTTTTCCATTCCTAAACATTTGGCAATTTAGATTACTCATATAGTGTAACATTTCTTTTTCCCGCAGCTGTTTAGTAATTAATTATTTTTTATGAGTATTCGAGAAATATATTTTGAAAGAAATATGCTATGTTTTTTAGAATTGATGAATGATCATGTATAATTTTATTTTTAATGATGTATTTTATCATTCAATATATAAGTATTTTGAGTTCATTTTTGACAGAATTATTATGCTTTCTATTGAAACATGTGTTTATCCTTAGAATGTGCTGATGAGATCCTAAAAAATTTTATTTTTACTGGTGTAATAAAAATATATATGAGATTTTTCTTAATTGAATAACTTTTAATTGTTTGCTTTTTTCAGCAAAGAACTTAATACTCCTAAATTCTTTTTCATATCACAATAAATTTAATCACAGTTCCTAAACAAGATTTATATTAATTTATTTCTTCTTTCAAATTCTTTTTGCATTTATTATAACGAAATGAGAACTGATATATCAAATGGTTTAAAAAAAAGGTTTTGTTTTTAGTTGAAATTAATGATTTGACTACTTTAAATTAAGCATTACGTATTTTAGCTCGCACTGTTGTCTTTACACGTTACTGGTTTAAAATATTTCTAAATGAATAGAATTTGAATATTTCAATGTATATTTAGTGTATTTTGATGCAATATCATTTTAACTTGAGAATTTTTGTAAATGCAAACGAGAATTGCCAATAGCAACATCATTGTTTTTGTTTGAACGCGTGACAATTTTGTTTATTCCTTTGGTTACTATCTAAACTTAAATTTTAATTTTAAAATAGCGTATCTTGGCAAAGGTCGACGCGAAGATTTATTCGTCTTAGCCACGGAATTAAATTTAAAATTCCATAAATCTATGACCATCGCCACACTCAAAGATCTAATTATTGGTAGTGGAAATTATGACGAAGAACTGACCAAAAACATACATTCAACGATTGTTGAGGATCGCAAAGCCAGAGAAGAAAATTTACGCATTGAAGAGCAAAAAGAAAAATTACGCATTGAAGAACGAGAAGAAAAATTACGCTTCGAACAATTGAGGTCAGATGAGCAAAAACAAAAATATGAATTTGAGTTGGAAAAGTTAAGAATCCAAACACAATCCAAGTTAGGCGCTGATACATCCAAAGAAAGTGATACTAAATTTCTCGTCAAAGAAATTTCAAAGTTTATACATCGTTTTGATTTGAAAGAAGACATCAGTCTTTATCT
The DNA here is from genome assembly GCA_019973935.1 of Trichonephila clavipes. Lineage (NCBI taxonomy): Eukaryota > Metazoa > Arthropoda > Arachnida > Araneae > Nephilidae > Trichonephila > Trichonephila clavipes. The sequence continues at coordinate 295,400 of BMAU01021313.1, forward strand.
AAAATTATTTGAACGTCAAGCGCAGAGATTAAGTATTGATCAAGAAAACTGGGTTTCTCATCTGTTAGGCTTGTTACCGACGGAAGTATCTCATATCATAGCGAGAGAGCCTGACGATAAAGCCAACTCTTACGAACACGTTAAAGATTTACTGCTGAAACGCTTTAAACTAACTCCAGAAAAGTTTCGACAACTATTTTTCACTCACCAAAAAGCACCTGAAAGAACATGGATTGATTTTTACCATGAGTTAAACACCTACTTCAACGGATGGATAGATGGATTGAAGATAGATACTTTCAAAAAGTTATCAGATCTAATCATAACAGATCAACTCAAACGAAAAACTCCTTTTGAATTTAAAGAATATTATCTTGATGAATGGGCAAATATGAACTCCCCTGTTTAATTAGCAGAAAAACTAGAAGAATTCGAAGACTTTAAAAGGACTCTGAAACAAAAATCTAGCAGTCCATTTGTGAAGAAACAAGAATTCAGATTCACAGAAAAGAATCGCAGGTATGAAGCACCAGGAAAATTCGAGTATAACAGGAAAGATAAGAAGTTTCCAGCGTCGACGAATTACAACAAACATTACGAAGCCCCTGTTACCAAGTACGAATCTGTTAAAAGATATCAAGACTGCGCGCAGAAAGAGTATTACAACAAAAATTACGAGAAACACTCAAATCACAATGCTTCCAAGCATGCTCAGACGAACTATTCAAAATCGCAGAAATTCAAAGAACCTCCAAAAGAAACTTGCACACTCATCGTTAAGAAAGGTTTACGTACTAAAGAGATATTTTTTGGAAAGTTACATCCCGTTTACTACATGTCGAAAAAGACAAATACAGCAGAAGAAAAGTATGACAGCTACGAATTAGAGGTACTAGCAATTATCAACGCATTAAAGAAGTTTCCTGTTTATCTTTTAGGACAACACTTTAAAATAGTAACTGACTGTTCAGCATTTCAGAAGACTATGCAATAAAAGGAGCTAATTACTTGCATAGCCAGATGGGCGCTTCAATTAGAAGAATTCGATTATGAAATAAAGCACAGAGCTGGAAGTCGTATGAAGCACGTTGATGCTCTTAGCCGATATCCCGTAATGATGGTATGCAATGATACATTAACTTCAAAGCTTAAAAAAGCACAAGAGCAAGATGACACCATCCAAACATTGAAATCACTTCTAGAGAAGCAAGAATCAGAAGAATTTTTTGAGCGAAATTGTATACTCTACAAGTACTTAAATGGTCGAGAATTAATTGTAACACCTAAAGCAATGCAAGCTGAACTAATTAAATTGATTCACGAAAATGGTCATTTCTCAGTAGGAAAAACAGAAGAAATTGTGAAACAGCAATTTTTTATCCCAAATTTATCCAACGTCGTTAAAAAAGTAATAGTTATTTGTGTTCCATGTATCTTAGCTAATAAGAAAACTGGCAAAAAGGAAGGGTTTTTGAATCCTATTTCTAAGGAAAGCATTCCTTTAAGTACGTACCATTTTGACTTCATTGGTCCTTTACCCTCCACAAACAAACGTTATCAACAAATTTTCACCGTAGTAGACGCATTTATCAAATTTACTTGGCTATATCCCGTCAAAACTGTGTCTGCTGAAAGTGCCCTCGAAAAACTAAAACAACAGCAGAAGACCTTTGGTAATCCCATCAGAATTATCTCTGATAGAGGTTTAGTGTTCACTTCAAAATTATTCAACGACTACTGTGATGAAGAAAACATTCAACATCTACAAATAGCAACAGGTGTTCCTCGAGGAAACGGACAAGTTGAACGAATTCATCGAACTTTGATTCCAGTTCTCACCAAACTATCATTAGACGACTCAACGAAATGGTACAAATACGTCGACAGATTACAGAGAATACTAAATAGTACTATAAGTCGCAGTACAAAATGGACACCATTCGAACTATTAGTGGGAATCAAAATGCGTAACAAGAAATACATCCTAATCAAAGACTTACTTCTAGAAGAAATGGCGAAAGAATTACTAGAACAAGGCGAATTTTTAAGAAACGATGCAAAAAAGAACATCGAAACCCTGCAGTCTGAAAATAGAAAGACGTATAACAGAAGAAGAAAGAAAGCTTCGTTATACAAAGAAGGTTATTTAGTTGCCATCCAAAGAACCCAATTTAGAGCTGGACTGAAACTAAGACCAAAGTTCTTAGGTCCTTACAAAGTAACAAAAGTTAATTCCAAGAATAGGTATGAAGTGGAAAAGGTTGGTCAGCACGATGGACCGAACTCAACCACCACCTCAGCTGATTTGATGAAACATTTTTATGCTTAATTGAATTGTTTTTTATTTGTTATTATTTTTAATTTTTCTCATATCCCTCTTGAGAAATTAATAGATATTCTACGGTAACACTCGTTTCGATTAATCATTTTATATTCACTTGTAATATTTATTATATTTTCGTATTATTCATTATCTTTCTATTGATGCGAAGGATTTTTTTTTATGGTTTAGTTAATTGTAGATCACAACATAGAATATTTTGTTTTTATATGCTTTATTTTAGGTCCGGAATTGTGAATATTAGGTATACATCTTTTCATCTGTAATATTTTATTTTATTATCTTTAAGAATCGTATTATTTGTCTTTATTGCATCCACATTCCAATTATCATCAAAGTTATAGTTGTAACTAAATATAGTTTGTATTTAAAGTACTTTAGCTCTCTCAACATTTTGTAAGAGCTGATAGACCAGCTCTGTCAGGAGAGGGTGATTTTGTGGGATTTTCCCTTTAAAACATTTTGTTAAAAGGTTGAGTCATATCCTTTTCAGAGGACCATAAATCTCAATTTTATTTATTACTGCATTCCGAAGCAGCGCCATCAAGTGAGCTTTCGTAGCTCCGGCTTGAATAATTTTTCGGCAGAGGCCTACTAACCACTGCTTGTTCAACACGTCGCGTCTTTACCGCATTTCCGCGCCCAGCGCGGCACCACCAGTCCTAACATCCAAGAATGAGAAAGGTTTATTTCCCCGTCTTCTAAAGGTATAACTCAACTTTTAATTAACCTAATTCCTGCATTTCTTTCTCTTTGTAAATATCCCCTTTTGTAAATATTTCCCTTTAACTTGAAATAAATTCTCTTTTACTTTCAAGTATTCGTGTTTAAATGACTTAGATTAAATTAATAACTCACCCTTAAATACTTACCCCTAGACAAACCACCTCGCTAATCTAAAATCCCGCCTTCTGAAGAGTCTGATTTTTATTCGAAGATTTATTCGGACTCCACATATATATATATATATATATATATAATCCAATATAAAAAAAATATTTTCAATATAAAAAAAATATATAATTATATACATATACATACACATATATATAAATTTATACATATACACAAATATATAAACAAAAATATAAAAATAAACATATAGTTATATACCTAAGATAACTAAATTAGGAAGAAGGCACATAGTATAAAGACAAACTCCTGGCCTTAGGAACCAGGATTGTAGGTTTAAACAAGTTTTGCGGCCAGCCAACCTTCACCTGTAAATTGTCATACTATGTACCAAGAGGAAAGGAAAGAATTATATATGTAGAATTTAAATATTAAAAAAATCATTAAACTAAATAACATATAGGAACAAAAACATAACCTACTAATTCGGAGTGTAAACGAAGGCCAAGAGTGCAGTAACGTGTTCCCGCCAAATACGAGGGGTGAGAGCAGAACCGCATAAAATTAATTGCGATACGATAATAAGATATTATATATATATATATATATATATATATATATATATATATATATATATATATATTATATATATATATACTTTCAAAAAATAATAAAAATAATAATCATATAAAAATTAGTGTAAAATGTAAAAGAAACTCAAAAAATATATATATTAAAAAAATTTAATAAGCATGTGGCTTGCCATCTATTTAATAATTGTAGAATAAATTAGATATTGTCTAAATTTAAAAAATCATTACAAAACATAATAACAGTAAATAATTACAGTAATTCAAATTGTATCATAAAAAACCATGATAAATATAATTACAAACAAAGTTAGCAGGATATCCATGTTCAATACAGTGATTAAAATTTTTTTAAGATTTAAAAAAATATTATATATATATATATAATATTATATAAATATATAATATTATATTATATATATATATATATATATATATATATATATATATATAAATTATATAAATTATATTTTCTTTATACTATGCGCCTTCTTACTATTTTTAGTTATCTTAGGTATATAATTAAATGTTTTATTTTTATATTTTTGTTTATATATTTGTGTATATGTATATGATTATATATTGAAAATTTTTTTTTATATTGGATTATATAATAGAGATTTTTTTGTTCCATGAGAATACTGTAGTTAATGTATAATGCACACATGCACACGAAATACGCATTTATTATTTATGTTCTTTGTTCCTAGTAATTTATTTTAAGAGGGATTTTAAAATGAGACTGTTGTATAGAAAATGAAATCTTTACTAGATTTCTTGTAAATTTATGTCAAGTTTATTAAAGTTCTTTTATTGCATAGAATATACGAATACAACACAATTTGTAACGTTTTATATTTATAAGGAACTTTTATAATTTATTTTTAATTATTGTATACGTCTAACAGATTAAATTAGAGTATATTTTATTTAAGATTTCTGTTTTATTTTGATTCATTTGACTTACTTTGGTGACACTTATATTCAATTTTTGTAGAAAAAGTCATGTAACATATTCTTCCAATAAAAACGATAATTTATTTCGAATTTTAATTAATGTCCAAATATAATATATATATATATATATATATATATATAGATATATATATATATATAATAAAATAAAAGTGAAGAATAACTAGAACCCACAGTACTAAAGAAGTAAGAAATTAGAATTCATTAAACACAACAGACGTAGAATAATATATATATATAATATATATATATATAATATATATATATATATATATATATAATATATATATATATATATATATATATTATATATGTGTGTGGGAGTCCGAATAAATCTTCGAATAAAAATCAGACTCTTCAGAAGGCGGGATTTTAGATTGGCGAGGTGGTTTGTCTAGGGGTAAGTATGATGAATTAAATGAATCTAAGTCATTTAAACGCAAATACTTCATTTAAGTAAGAAAGAGAATTTATTTAAAGTTAAAGGAAAATATTTACAAAAAGGGGATATTTACAAAGAGAAAGAAATGCAGGAATTAGGTTAATTAAAATTTGATTTATACCTTTAGAAGACGGGGAAATAAACCTTTCTCATTCTTGGATGTTAGGACTGGTTGTGCCGCGCTGGGCGCGGAAATGCGGTAAAGACGCGACGTGTTGAACAAGCAGTGGTTAGTTGGCCTCTGCCGAAAAATTATTCAAGCCGGAGCTACGAAAGCTCACTAGATGGCGCTGCTTCGGAATGCAGTAATAAATAAAATTGAGATTTATGGTCCTCTGAAAAGGATATGACTCAATCTTTTAACAAATGTTTCAAAGGGAAAATCCTACATATATATTAATGCAACGCCCGGTTAACTTAAGTTAATTTAATTTATTCTTATTATCCGTTCTTTAGTACCCAGGTTCTAAATTAACATTTGGCGTCACACTATAGCTTAAATTTAGACATTAATCATTAAAGACAAATAAAACGGACACTAAATTAAAAAGCCTTCTTTAAATTACACTTAATTTATTTACAAAACATTTAAATTACGTTAATTACTAAAGATATACATTATCACTTAACTGAATTAGGATCTGAGAGAGAGAGAACATGGTGTGCCATCTCGGGAGTCTCCAACCTCGGCAATTTGTCAAAGGGTCGTCAGACCAAAATCGGAGATAAAATTGGTGTCAGAGAGTGAGTAAATTCGTCGTGCAAGCGCTTATATTTCGCGGCGGTTTACCCCTGTATTCTGGAGGATTCTTTCTCGAAACACAATCAGCTTTTCTGATTGGTCTGAAGTCAGCGGAGGGATATCTTCCCGCGGTCCATAACTCACCCAAAACGCGGGAAATTCCCAAAAACATCCCATACCATGATGTATTTATGGGTACATTGCCTTCTTCCAGGCGTGGGAAATGCGTCACCCTTTTTCGGTGGGGTGAGAGGCACTCCCAGAAATTCCTCTGCTTGTAAACAACAACAGGGTCTGTATACAAATTACTGTTGTAATCCTTATGGAAAGGCGGCCCCCATCAATATATATGTATATATATATATATATATATATATATATATATATATATTATTTTTTTCATCAGAAATATATTTTGTTAAAGTATCCCATGAAAATGTTTCCTATTTCTGTAAAAACTTTAATTAGAAGAGCATTTTAATGTATCACTATTTCTAAACTTTTTTTGAAAACAATTGCTAAAAAGAATATAAAATAAAGAGAAAGAGCTGATTTTTTTCATAAAAATATATTTTATGTTTTATGTTTAAAGTAAACGTTCTTCATAAAATAAGAACACCAGCTTAATATATTTAATCAAATTTTTGTGATAAATGATACATATTAAAAATTTTATTTTGAAAAAATTAACCTCGACATTTTTGAATTAACTAGTTAAAAGGATAAGAAAATGCAGAAATATAAGTAAATGCTTCGCATTTTTACAGTTTTAATAAATGCATACAAGCTAATCTGTTTTTTCTTACAAAGAGTGAAGGAAACTTTTCAATTTCTGAAAAAAGGAAATATTCTTAAAGAAAGGAATTTCTTAAAATAATTTTTTGGAAACTAATATTTTTACATTTTTTTAAATAAATGCCATTTAAGAAGAAAAACATGAGATGAATCTATGTTTCGCCACAAGTGTTTTTAAGCTGATATTTTAGAATTCATCTTGATTCTTATTAAAGCCGAAGAATCATTAAAAAAAGGTTTAAAAAAAATTAGTTACTCATGAAAAAAGTTTATGTTCTCTAACTAGCCACTTTTTTAAGAAAAAAATGTTGAAACAAGCAAAATTTTATTCAAAATTTTATTGGGAATTATAAGATGTTTTTAAGACACAAAATGTTTTTATCTTAATTATAAACTACAAATAAATGTCAGATAATATTTCATTTGTATAATTTCCTAAAATATTACTAAAGTGTATAAAGGTTAGAATTTTCAAAGAACCAAACAAAAAAAAATGCTTGTTCATCACACACACACGTTATGAATAAACTATAATTTTGTTTTAAAAATATAACACATGGCATTATTCTATTTTGTTTATGAAATTCATTAACACATGAGTTTATGTACACAAGTTATAAATGCTATTTTTAATTGATATGGTGTTTTTGATAAGAACTGCCAATATTCGAAAAAAATATAATCATTAAAACATTCTTGCATTTAGACCAGCTTTCGTCAGTCAGCGGTATTAGCATATTATTTAATTTTATTACATTTACTCATTAATTTATACTTATTATTAATTATTAATTACTATTAATTACTTATTATTAATTATACTTAATTATTTAACTATTATACAGAGAAAAATTCATTAAATATATTAAAAAAAGTGAAGAACTCCGAATAATAAATTGAAATGAATTTTAGTAAGATATTACTCTTAAAAAGAATTTTCGAATTTTTAGGAAATATATAAGTTCTAACACTAAAAAAACGTCTCGTTTTAAAGTTTCATTTCTAAAAATGCTTAAGCATCATTGTTGGTCTTTGTTTTAAAATTAGAATGTATAATAAAACTTTTTGTGCTTTAAAAAGGCAAGATGCTCTTAAAAATGTACAGTAATACCTCGACTTACGCTACCACGATTTACGCGAACTCGGAGTTAACGTCATTTTCAAACCTCGACGATTCATTATTTGTTTGAGAGAAAAAAAAATGGCAAAAATGGTAACGTGATTGAAGAAGTTGTCGATCTTGCCTGACAAATAAACTTAGAAGTGGATAGTCAAGATGCTCAGGAACTGCTGGATTTCAACAGAAACTGATGAAATATCTAGTTAATGAGCTCACTCATAGAAATGCAGTAGTCAGACATTAAGGTATCCGACTACGTTCGGAACCGCGATTTTGCAAAAGCATATAAATGGATAATATTTATGATATTTAGTGTCACTCAGATTAGGAAAAGTATATAAAATTGTTTTAAGAATATTCATTAAAATAAATAAATATTTAAGTACAATATTTTGACAAAAAAATGAACATGGAATAACCCATTTTCAAAACATTCTCCTTTTATGAAAAATGCTTCTATTATAATAATATGTTGCCTGTATATAGCTCAGACTTCTGTACAGAGGCTGAACTATAATTTTTGAAATATATAACTTAGAAGTGGATTTATCCATATTTTATTACTACAAAGGGGAGAAATTTTAAGAAAAAAACGACGATAATTATTTGAATAGGTAGCAACTCTGAAAATAATGAGAATTTTTCCAAAATCATAGTTCAGACTCTGTGGAGAAGTTTTTACTTTAGATAAGAAAAATATTATTATTATAGAAACATGTTTTTAAAAAGGAGAACGTTATGAAAAAAGTTTATTTTAAGTTAATTTTTAGAAAAAATATTGTATTTAAATAATTTTTTTGTCAAAATGTCCTTAAAACAATTTTAAACATATATTCTAATCTAAGTGACACTAAATATTCTGAAAATTATCCATTTATGCGCTTTTTTAAAATCATGGTTCCGAACGTTGTCGGGTCCTTAAAGAACTTGAGTGCTTAGACCCAGTTCAATTACTAGATTGAATGATGTTTGGGTATTTGATAGAAGGCTTTAGTTTAATTCAAAAGGGTTACAAATTTTAAAAAATATAGACCCCCAATGAAGAGCGTACTTTATAGAAAAAAAGAAGAAAATAATTATTAGCATGCTTCGAAGTAATTTTGCGAAAGAAAAATAATTTTTGAGTCGGCAGACGACTTTTTCAGACTTTATGAAACCTTCTACATCAAAATAATTTCAGTTTACGATTCTGTATTTTTGTTATCTAAAATTTTATAAAACAGTTTTTTCCAAATTATTATTTTCTTTCGTCTTCTGCCTCGAACAAGAATAATTTATTTGCATTTATATACGAGAGAGAGAGAGAGAGAGAGAGAAATTATACCCCGTCTTACACGAATTTGACTTACACAGTTTTATCACTCAGTCTCACCAATCGCGTTAGTTCGGAGTATTACTGTATTTTATTAAGTTTTCCTCAGAGTTTCAGTACCATTCATAGATTACATCATGAATTTGGTGATATTCCATTCCTGATTTTCTGATAACTGATCGATTACGGAAAAGTTTCACTGAAACTATCATTCGAAAACTCAACGAAATGTAGTGGAACGCCAGATGCAGAGCTTAATTGGTTCACCCCTTTAAGTTCAGTCTACACACACACACATATATATATTTAAATACCTACATGGCACAGTTTGTTGTGAAAGGTAGAATGTTTCGTTATTTTCTAAACACCTATAAATCTGAATTCGATTAAAACTTTATGTGCCATGTAGTTCAAGAGCACCGACTCCATTGTAAAGGATCCAAATAAATAAGTTGAATTAACAGAATGATCAGGCCATTAGTAGGGGAAGAGGTTCTGTTTATAATAAATCTGTTTCGATACTGTTTTCTGTTTCATTAACACTTTTTATACCGCATTATGATTTACTGCAGCTTATTTCATGGAATAATATTTTTGAATCAATACATTGAAAATTAAGGGATATACATAAACCAAATACACAATTTTTGGAAATTTAATCAGTCAGAGCTAATTAATTAATTAAATATATTCAACTGTAAAATTAATTACATACACTGTTCACTCAAAATAAATAGTCAAATCGTTTTCTAAGATCTTCATTAACATACGAAAAAAATAAGATACTTAAATTTTGACATTAACTATTTTTTCGGGACAAAAATGATAAATTTCACAATTCACTGAAAACGCCGTCAGCTGAAAACGCAATTTCTGCTATACAACTATTCGCCTTCCCTGCTAAAATACTCATCATAGAACCCGCGCTGCCATACGTCTTGGAAGAGTGGATTGAAAAGTATATTCCTACTAAGTATCGTAAGAGTATTCATAAAAATGGTTATTCTATGTAATTTGAAAGTGAATGGTACTTATAAGTACCGTCAGTACATAAAGGATTTTAAGTTAAGTTATGGAGTTTGCGTGGAAACATGTTTACGGAGTACTGTTTACATGCGAAATAGTTCTAAAATCTTTCGTCATAGAAAGACTGGAAAAGAATAAAAAAAGAGAAATATTTATAATCGATATTTTTATTTAATATCTTAAACCAACATTTAATTTTTAAGAAATAAATTTAAAAGAACATAAAACTCTTCAATAGAATATTAACATAATGTTAATACAGTCGAAAGATTAATGATCTAGTTAGGAATTAGTGATTTTACAGTACATAGATATTCTTTTGTAAAAAAAAATGCACCTTGAATTTTAAACCTAACTTCTGGAAAACTTTTAAAATATGTAATATAAGTTTAATATATATATATATATACATATAATTGATAATGAAACAATATTCACTTTCTGATTGTACATTGATGTCTCAGTAACCTGCCAAATCAATATCGCTGTCATCTGACTTTTTTTCAAGGTCATTGTCGTGAACTCGTGACCGGATTTGTCGAGTCATGAGTTTGGATCCAGTTAAAATTGAAAGACCAACGTGTATAGGGATTGTTGCACTTTAAATCTGTTGAGGCTCAAAGACTTCCCGTTGGCGTGATATGAAAGTTTGGAGAGGGAGATCAGCCGAGGTGCCATCCTCATCACTTGACCACGGATCAAAATTAAAAAGTCTGACGCTATTACAAAATCTGTTGTGTCCATTCACAGTAAACATAAATTAAAATCAAATCAAATCTGATTTTTTTTGTCTCGGATATTATCATCAGCTAATGAAATGTCTTTTATTAATAAAAGTATTAAAGTATCCGACTACGTTCGGAACCGTGATTTTAAAAAGGCGCATAAATGGATAATTTTCATAATATTTAGTGTCACTCAGATTGGAATACATGTATAAAATGGGTTTAAATACATTTTGACAAAAAATTATTTAAATACAATATTTCGGCAAAAAATTAACTTAAAATAACCTTTTTTTCAAAATGTTCTCCTTTTGTGAAAAATGCTTCTTTATAATAATATTTTACGTATATATAGCTCAGACCTCTGTACAGAAGCTCAACTATGTTTTTTGAAAAATTCACATTATTTTCAGAGTTACAACCATTTGAAGTAATTATCGGCGTTTTCTTTTTTCCTTAAAATTTGCACCTCTGTTGTCGTAAAACATGGATAAACCTTCTTCTAAAATATTTATTTCAAAAATTCTTTTTGAGCCCCTGTACAGTGGTCTGAGCTTATACAGGCAAAATATTATTATAATAGGAGCAGTTTTCAAAAAAAAAAGAGAATATTTTGAAAATGGGTCATTCTATGTTCATTTTTTGTCAAAATATTGTATTCAAATAATTTTTTTTGTAATACTATTCTTAAAAAAATTTATATACATTTTCAAATCTAAGTGCCACTAAAAATATCATAAATACTATCCATTTATAAACTTTTGCAAAATCACGGTTCCGAACGTAGGCGGATAACTTAAAACCACACATATCTGAGTACACTCTATTCCCATCAAAACTTGAGTTGGAATGCAAATAACTTATAAACTCATTTCTTTTTACCGGAAGAGAGGTCGTTCTCCAATGGATTCCATCTCATTGAGGCATTCATGGAAATGAACAAGCCGATAAGTTGGCCAAAAAGGCTTCGACGCTGCATCCATCTTGTCTTCTGATGCCTCGTCGAAACGCCAAGCGACTTCTCAGGAACAAATTTCGATAGAAGAGAATTTCCACTCTTACAGACCTGGCTGTCGACAAAACTTGGTCTCGTCTGCTAGTTGGCCAAAGACGTTCTCAGCTTTCTGCCCGGGTGGAGGGTGTGGCATGTTTCAAAGTCATCGCCGGGCATGATTACATGTAAGCCCATCTGCTTAAGATTGGCCTGGATGATTCACCGCGATGTCCTCTCTGTAAATCCGGGCCATTGACTATGGAGCATCTATCCGATTGCCCCGCTCTACTTCATGTTCTCTCGCAAGACAACTGTGGAGTTCTCCTCCCTGCTAGAGCGACATCTGCTTTATATTGGACTGCAAGACGCCTTATGTCCGAGAGAACGTTGGCGGGCGTAATTAAAAAAATTAAGAAAAGTAACATGATAATATGTACGTCCGTTACAAAAAAATGCATGAAAATCAATTTCTATTGTATAAAAAAGCGTCTAACACACACAGAGAGAGAAAAATAGGATTATTTTTTAATATTATCTGAAAAATATTTTTTTTCATAATACATCAAAATAATCTTTAATGAACTAAATTCCAGTTTTCATTACGAAACGCTGAGAATAACAGTTACGAGTCTAATTTGACAAATATATTTTTTTATTATTGCGTGCCTCATAGTGACATACACTCTGTCGCAAAAAAATATATGCACCCAGAAGAAATCAAGCTACAATCACGAAACTCGGCAAGAATGTAGTCTGGTAAGAGATATGCAAATGATTAAAATTTCGAAGCCAATGAGACAAGGCTAAAGTGTGCTATGCGCATATTAGTTGCGCAACTGGGAGAGTTTAAAAGCATGAGTACGAGCGCCGTACGGCTATCCAAACGAATCTGATGACTTTGATAGACGATATTGAGACTTAGGATGCCTCTAAGACGTAACCGGCGGCAGTACGAGCAGCTGACGGACTTTGATAGGGGCCGTATAATAGGCCTCAGAGAAGCAGGTTGGTCGAATAGACGTATCGGCCGCCACCTCGGTCGGAGCGATATGATAGTTGCTCGGTGTTGGCAACAGTGGATCACAGAAGGTAGAGTGTACCGTCGCGGAGGGTCAGGACGTCCCAGGAACACAAATGATCGCGAGGATCGTGCAATCAGAAAAGTGGCCACTTCGGCACCAACAACGTCGCTAGCATCGATTCAACGCCACTTACCTCCTTCCAGACATCCAGTGCCATCAAGAGAAACCATAAGGAGACGACTGACCGAAGTTGGCTTGAGGAGCCGACGTCCGCTAAGACGCTTGCCACTGACCCCACATCATAGGCAGTGTCGACTGGATTTTTGCTGACCTCGGGCAACTTGGAGTGTGACAGACTGGAGACGTGTCATCTTCAGTGATGAATCCCGATTCAGTCTCAGTGCTGATGACCACCGCACACGTGTCTGGAGGCGCACCGTCCAGCGGTCCGATCCGGCATTTATTGTCGAGCGGCATACAGCAATTTCACAAGGTGTGACAGTGTGGGGAGCAATTTCTTGGGACACACGATCATCTTTAGTGGTCCTTCAAGGCACTTTGACAGCTCGCAGATACGTGGACGATATTTTAACGCCGATTGTGCTACCCATGCTATCAAGTCGCCCAGGTGCCATTTATCAACAGGATAATGCTCGTCCACATACTGCGCGACTCTCCCAACAATGTCTTCAAGGATATGACGTCCTACCATGGCCTGCCAGGTCACCAGATCTTTCGCCAATAGAACATGTCTGGAACGCGCTGGGAAGGCAACTTCCCGAGATACAGGAGAATTAACTGCGCAGATGCAAAGACTATGGCAGGATCTTCCACAGGGGGTCATAAGTGATCTAATTGAATCGATGCCACGCCGAATTTCGGCTTGTATAGCTGCCAGAGGTGGCTTTACTACTTACTGATTTTTAACCTTTTGCAAGCTGTAACCGCTTAATAAAATGATATTTTGTTCTGAATTTGTAATCATTTGTTTATTTTCATATACACTACATGCATACCAAATTTCGTGAATGTAGCTCAATTTCTTCTGGGTGCATATATTTTTTTGCGACAGAGTGTATTTTGGTTAAGAAAGTACAGAAAAGGAAAATTAATACTTCTACTAAATGTTTGTATATTTATCATTAGATGTTGTTTGTAATTTAATAATATTAAATGATGAATTTCTTATATATACGATCAAAGAAAGAAAGCAATCGATTGCTTATTAACAATTGAAGCAACACAAATGTTATTTGGCGATAGACTTCATAATTCTGAAAGCGCACTCAAGTAATGAAGATAATTTAATTCGCCCTCTACTCTTCTAATTTTCTAGCCAATACATCATGAGAGTGTTAAGAATTTTGCATTGCAAAGACAGTGAAAAATCAGTTAACATGAAACTGAGGGTTTTGAAATACTTTTTCGTTTTAAAGGATATTAAAAAAATCATATATTCAACAAAGCTAAGTCAAATTAAGTCAATACACATATCATCGGACTAATTATCAGAATGCGTAACTCCTTCTGGAGTGCTAATTTGATATTAGAGTGCTACGCACCAAGTTGCTGTTTATGTTCGCCAAGACAGCCGTAACATTGCAATATGGTTACCTTGATATTTTTATCGTGTAGTAATGTGGTTGACATGGGGATAACGTATATTAGAGTTAATTTTTATTTGTTTTTTTCTTTGATAATGGTAAAAATTTCACACGATTTTAATTCGATTTCTTTAAAAATTTAACCATTTCCATTGCATTTGTCCTTCAAGCGAAATTCATTGAAGGGATGGCAGCTTTGGAAATATTGCAAGTTATCAGCTCGTTGTAATTTATATTCATTATTAATTTTAATAAATAATATGTAACTATTTTAACTATAATATATAATATAATTATTTTATATAATAAATGTTTGTTTATATTATTTATTCATAATAATAATTTTTTTATTTTACTTTTTTATAAATATTACAAATGTTACTTATTTATTAACTCACACTCTCTATTTATTTATTTATTTATCTTGGTTGAATTTTCAATCGTTAATAAAATACATTTTAAAGCGCTCAATTGAGCTGAAATTCTATATACATGATTATTTTGTATGACAATACAATAATTTAATAATAATTAATAAAAATTAAATAATTATAACTAATTATTTAAAGAATTACAAATACAGCCCCATTGGTGACTTAGCTATTATTTTGGCGACTTGTGTCAAAACTTGAAAAGGTTTTTTTCTCACGTTTTTAAGCATTCAGTTGAACTGAAATTTTATATACACGATTGTTTTCTATGACAATACGATACTTTAATGATAATTAATAAAAATTAATGATCACTTAATGTTGTGATTCTGCCATATGTATATACATATTTATATTAATTTTAACTATTTAATAAAAAGAAGCTGAAATAAAAATTTTCTTTGATCTAAGTAGGAATTGACTTAATTTTTTTTTTAATATATTACTTGTGTGTGTGTGTGTGTTTACATTAATTATTATTATTATATTTTATGAGCATTATTACACACAATAATTATATTATATGAATATTATTATATATAATAATTATTATCATATAAAAATTATATGAATATTACAATTTTTTATAATTACTATTAAATTATATTACATGATAATAATAAAGTATTACGTTGTATTATTACTATTATGTATAATTTTTATTGTATGATATTGATATTCATTATTGATCGTTATTGGTATTTTCTTATATTTTTCATTTGAAATATATTTTAAAACAATTCCTTACAATAATTTTTCTGACGTTACCGTTAGGCCACCATATTGGATTATAAGTAACTCGACAACAACAGCTGCTTGGCGCGATTAAAGAATTACGCCAAACAGCGCTTAGCCCGTAGCATTCCTATATCAAACTTAGCTCCATTGTGGAGCTACGCATTCTGATAACTATGCCGACGATATGTATCTTTGCTATTTTAAAATCAACGAAACTAAAAAAAATCACAAGGACTTAATATGAAATTTAATTCAATTTTAAATTCAAGTTATTTGAAAAAAAAATATTTGTTGGGTTTTTGGGAAATAATATGTTATTTTTCTTTGCAACGTCTTTCTGAGCATCAATTTTTAACAAATTGCTGTGTGCCGTCCTTGTTATTCATTTCACCATTAGAATGGGCATCTAAATAGCTGCGCATACTTTTCATGATGTTCCCCATTTAAGATGACGCGAGAACAGAGTAGCTGCATTATATTCATTTCATTTTCGTCTTAGGAACCTGCATCAATAATATTTTTTAAGCTTTGAATAAACTCCAAAATGTCTTGGTCTGTCATAATTGGGGCTATACACACATTGTCATCATCTACAGCAACGAATTTTTCTGATGATACACAAATACTATTCAATAATAAGGAAACTTTATTATTAAGTGGAATTTTTTTTTAGTGTTAAGCGATTTTCATTTGTGTTAAGAAAAAAAAAATGTATGAAAATCCATAGTAGTTTGTCGGGACCGTTGTCTTATTTTGTGTTAACTAATATTTCGTCTTCAGCGTTTTTACGTTAAATGTATTTTACTGTTTATCTTTAAAATAAATCAATATAATTAATGAAACATTTTGATCAAATGTACGATTGTTCCATTTTATAATTATTAAATTAAAACTAAAACCAAATATTCTGAAAATCTAGGGAACAATAATGCCATTTTGAATTATCAAGGAAAGAAATAAATTAACAGATTCTGTATGCCATCAAAAATTTTCAAATATTTTTTTTATTTTTAAAATTTTGCACTATTGATAGAAGATTTTTTGATTTGATTGAAGATAACAAAACAATGAATGATCCGTTTTCCTGATCAGAATGAAAAATGTGATATTCACATAAATTTACATTGACGAACAGTAAGTAAGGAAATAATTATAATTAATCACTAAAATAAGAAATTTAAATTTATTTATGCTATAGTCTGTTACGATTTCAACACATTTCATTTAATGAAATCTATAATTGAATATGTATTGGATATTTAGTTTACGCAAAGTAAAAAAAAAAGATGCGAAGAATTTTTTCAAAAAATATTAATAGAAGGTAAAATATTTTCTATAAAAATAACTTTAATAAACCTTTTTTTTTAGAATTAAAATCTCTAGATAGAATTTTAAATGTACAAGAAAATGTATTCTCATATTTTTTCTTGCATATGATCATTAAATATAATTTTTTTAAAACTACTTTGAAATGTTGCGATTTCGTATTTTTCTTGTATAGGATCGATCATTAAGTATAATATTTAGAAGGTAAAAAATCTTTTTAAAACATTTTTATCTGAATATAATTTATCAAATAGCAAAAACAAAAATGAATGCATAAATATATGTCATTGTGCAAATCTAAATATTACATAAAACCATAGAAAAATTCCTAGATTATTCGTTGCGAATTCTTCATAAATATACGTGGTTTTTACCTATCTATATAAATAACGTTAAATTTAGTTTTAGCATTAAATTGAATTTAAATGAATGATTGAGTACATAAAATAAAACAAAGATATAATATTTCGAAGAAAAAATCTAAAAGGAAAAAGAATGCTTAAAAATATAATTTATTTTTCATGTATTTGATAATATCTCAAAATTTTTATCTGGAGCAAGTAAATTAAAAGGAAATATCATAAAGCAAAATTACTAACCATAATAATGTATATATAAAAAGTTAAAGCTATATAAAATTTACATCTACAGGTAGATGAGGAGTTATACATTCAAATTTATAAAAGCGGTGGTATATTGCGAGCAATCTCCTTTTATATTGTGTTCGTCATTCTTATATAGATGTAAAAGTTATTATAAAAATTACTACATTTAAATGTACTCTAAACCAATTTGAGACGTTCGGTTTCACAGTGTCAATATATAAGTATCTGAATATAAATTTTAACAATAAAAATTTTTAAATTAAAGTGGTTTTTATATATCTTAAATACCACGGTAGCCTAGTGGTCATGGCCACGAACTCGCATCCGGCGTTGTCACAGTTTCAAATCCTGAAGTCACTGAAGACCAACCATTAAAAACCCGTTCATACACGCTTAATCTGTAGTGGCCGAAAATCCTCACGTTGATTTGGGGAGGAAGTTTGGAGAGCAGAGTGTCTGCTCCGTCTTCATCGATTCCATAGCTTATACATGTGTGATACTGACCTTGTTCAGAAAGACCCCATGTTCGTTAATGAAATTCTTTGTGAGGAATCATATTTTTTCCTTATGTACCAAAACGAGAAATTTTTTGTATGCAAAAAGAGTACTGAAATTAGATTTATAAATGATTCTTTCTTTCATATGAATTCCTCAGATCACAAAATTTCTTTTCACTTTTTTTTCTTACAACACAACTAAATCTTTTAACATGTATTTCTAAAAAGAGATCTCTTCTTTCTTGATCCCAGATACACGTTTCATTCGTAAATTAATAAATGCTTAATGGATCTTGGCGAGTAGGTGAGTGAGTGAATACTAACGTCACACTGTTAGTATTCATTCACTCACCCTGCTGCATGAGGGCTTTTGGTGACCGATTACGTAATTTTGAACCATGGTCAAGGGACGTGGACGTACCGGCGTTTCGAGTCAATTTTCCGTCAAGACTCGTGACCGCGGTAGCCGAGTGGTATAGGTATCGGATCGTGGCTTGCCTGGTCACGAGTTCGAGTCCAGTACTATTAAAGACCCACCGTGAAGGGCAGTGAAGCACGTTAAATCTGTCGAGAGCTGAAACGTCCTCACGTTGGTGAGGTGGGGTAGTTAGGAGAGGGGGTGCCAGCTCTGGTGTCGTCCACGTCACTTGACCATGGTTACAAATTACGTGGTTCATTGCTAAAAGCACTCGCGTAGCTGAACGGTGAGATGTTAATATTCATTCAGTCATTTAATTCCATCAAGACTCGAGAAAAATGGCTATATAAATATAACTAATGAGACAGAAAATAATCAATTTCACCCTTAATTAAATTATAGAAAATGGCACTTCGCGACATCACAGTTATTTCAAATGCTATTTTTAGCAAGTAAACTGTCTGTTTATTTTTTAAACCTACATTAGTGAAAAAAAAAAATATTTATTTTAGGTTTTAAACGGGTAAGAAAAATGTTAAAAATATTTTTAAAGACCCGGTTTAAATTGGGTTTGATGCACGTTAAATCTGTCGATATATAAACGTCCTCCCGTTGGTGTATATATATATATATAGAGGGGTATATATCAGGTGTCATTCTCATTAATTTTAAATGGTTCATTATAAAAATTTCATGTTTCAAAGGACATTAAGTTGGCTAGGAATATAATGCGACGTTAATATTCAAATGGTTCAAGTCTGAAATTTATTTTTAAACCTACATTATAAAAAATATATTATATTTTATATTTATAAACTAATAAAAATGGAGTTTAAAAATTAGCGTTTTTAAATTGGTTATCATTTAAGAAATATAAATACACATTAATATGATGGTGTATTTGATAATAGATTATAGGTTTTACGTTGGAGTGAATATGTTATTCTTGAATAAAGAGCATTCTCATTAATTTTGAAAATGGTTCCGTATCACAAACTTATTTCAATTTTCCTCTACTGAGGACATGAAGGGTTGCCGTAAACAAAACGACATGCTCTGACGTCAACCGCGCACTTTCACCAATGAAATGTTACTCGCCGATTTTTCTCCTTCGGAAACAACCATACATTTTTTTTTTACCGCTCATTCAGGATTTATTGGCTGGAATTTAAGAGCAATTTTTATTCCGGGCAATTTCTATGATGGTGATTTGATAATTGCTTATAGGTTTGCTATGGCAACGTTGGAGTAAAAATATGTTATTCGAATTGGACGAAAAATTGCTTGAAATGTATGCGTGTGATACGGCCTTTACAATGCGAAATTACTCA
Source organism: Trichonephila clavipes (assembly GCA_019973935.1). Lineage (NCBI taxonomy): Eukaryota > Metazoa > Arthropoda > Arachnida > Araneae > Nephilidae > Trichonephila > Trichonephila clavipes. The sequence continues at coordinate 315,286 of BMAU01021313.1, forward strand.
ATTGAAAATTTCAGAATTCAAACTGTTTTGAATTCTGCGCAAATAAAAATACAACGACTGAAAGGTAAGGTAAGTTTTTATTTATATAAATTAATTTTTTAACCCTATATATATATGTATTAATATGTTATTCAGATGGAAGTGGTAGTAAAACTCTTTTACGTGGAATCAAATGCAAATTTTTGAAGACAAGAGTTATTAAGCAGTAATACATTTTAAACTTTTCGTTCCATGATGTATTCTAATAAATGAGAAAGTTTAGTACCCTTTTTAGAACATTTAATTTAAAAATGATTATTATTCTTCATCATCAAAATTAATCTAACGAGCTCAGCTAATCAAAAAAATAATTTACAGATGGACCTCTATATAACGAAGTCGCTAAATCCCGAAAAAAAGTTCGATACATGAAAAATTCATTATATAAAAGTTCACCTTTCAATATACTTTATAAACCACATAAAACAAATTTTAAATTCATAAACATTATACATTAAAAAAAGGAATCATTCACACCTTTTTTTAAATTAATATACGTTTGTTTTATATGTGTTACCCATAAAAAAGGAAAGAAAAATTGCAAGGGAAACAAGGAAAAAGAATGTCGAAGAATGCACTGTATTTTCATTACTAAGAAAATAATTTTATATTAAAATTAATGAATTTTAAGGACATTTTCTAATATAAAGTATGCAGTAATACTAAACTGGACAATGGAGGTTAAGGTTGCACTTCTTAGAAGAAACGTCCAGAACTCTATAGCTTCCTGCGAGTTAGGATCTAATAAAACCAGTTCAAGATTTATGACCACCATAAAAAGTGTTAAAAGAGAGAATAACTTGAAATGTTCAGAAACACTTTGAAAATAGGGAGAAAAAATTGAATCACAAAAGAAAAAGTTCGTTATATATATAGAAAAATGCACTAGAACATTGAAGAACAATTTGGCATCTCAACAATACATATTTCATAAACAAACTGCCCAACCAAATGGTATTGTCAGTGCTTGCTTTCGAGTATCCCACATTATTGCTAAAAATATTAAGCATTTTACAAATGGTAACTATATCAAAGACTGTCTAATTGCCGCAGTTGAAGAAATCTGTCGAGAAAAACTGAATCTCTTTACTCAAACTAGTTCTTCACGTCAAACTGTAGAAAAAAGAATAGAAAATATTTTGAGTGAGATTTGTGCGTCTCTAAACACAATTACAACAAGTTTCGTATATTTCTCCCTGGTTTGTATGAAACGTCAGATATAAACGATACCACTCAACTTGCTATTTTTATCAGAGGTGTCGATAGTTAAATGTATATTACTTTTTTTTATTTCTAATAGGCTGCGAATTGGTCATTAACCATTGCACAACTTGTGCTTCCCCCGAAAACTAACGTCACTTTTTAGTGTGGCACCATATAAGTGGATACCAATCACCGCAAGCAACTTTGAAGCCCCGTTTCCTCCCTAGAGGGAGCACCTGAGCCCTGACGATGCGAATCTGTACCAGGATTTAATTTTGACGAGAGCATCCACAGGTCAAACATACACTCTAGGTATCTTTTACATGCCGTATATTCATACGGCATGGCCGTTGTCAATTTTCTGCTTCATAAAAATTCACCGACTTCAGCCGGGGTCGAACCCGCAACCTTGGGTGCAGAGGGCCAGTGACAAACCACCCCTGCCACCTAGCCGGTAAATGTATATTACTGAAGAACTACTTGAACTTGTGAGTTTGAAAGGCAGTACCACCGGAAGAGATTTTAAGGATGCTGTCATAAATTGCGCGCAAAGTCGTCAGATAGATTTGAAAAATCTTGTAGTCATTGCAACAGATGGAGCCCCTTCAAAGGTTGGGGAAAATATTGGTACTTTTACATTAATTTTCGATTAGATAAAAGCTTTAAGAAACAGTTCAACTGATTTTGAAATGTTATAACTTGTCTTTGTTTTCTGCACCTCTAGAATCTATTTGTACAAGTATTAAATGTCTTATGTGATGAAAGTTGTTGTCAAGGTAATAAATTCAATTAAGAACAATCCATTGAAGCATCGTCAATTTCAAGAATATCTTAGGGAACTGGAATCTTAATATGGCGATCTCAAAATTCGGTGGTTAAGTCGCGGAAACTGCTGATTGCAATTTTGAAAATTAAGAGAAGAAATTAAAACTATCATGAACAATAATGATTATAATATAGGTGAATTTTCGGATAATCAATGACTTCTAGATTTATATTTTCTAACAGATATAACAATGAAACTGAATGAGCTAAACCAGAAGTTACAAGGTGAAAATAAGTTGATTACCGATTGTTATCAAGATATAAAAAACTTTGTAGCTAAACTTCACCTTTATGAAAATCAATTACAGTCAAACAATTTGATTCATTTCCCATTGTTAAATGACTGTAAAAAAGTGACCATGATAACTTCTTTAAAAATTCTACGGTAATTGGAAAATTATTTGAAGAATTCAACATTAGATTCTTCTACATACAAAAGTCTGAGGAAATATTTACAATATTTTTAGCTCATTTTAATGTAGAGGTAGAATCAGCGTCTTCAAATTTACAAATAGAGCTAAAAGAATTATAATTAAGCATAGAGCTAAAAGACCTATGCAAAGGGAATAAGATTGAATATTATCAATGAATATATTATCAAATATATATATATATATACACTCGAAGATAAATTTCCAAATTCAAAACGATTGGCTATGCGAATTATATCAGCATTTGGAGCTACTTATTAAAGCGAGTCATTTTTTTCCAAATTAAACCTGGAAACAACAAAGTATAGCAGCAGGTTGCTCAATGGAAACATGACCAATCAACTACAAAGCGCGTCGACTAAATAATCCGTTGACATTAAAAAATGTCAAGTAAAATGCAAAAACAAGTATCACATTAATTGCAAAGTAATAAAATATTTTGAATGTCGTTTGATAGTAAAATGTTTTGAATACTTTGTTGTTTCATTTTGATATTTGCTGCCCGCCTAAGTTTAATAAATTTTTACTTGACCCCCCAACCGATTTGGATTAGGGACCTCTGGTTTAAACAATATTGAAATGTTTCAATTGTCCTAACAGTGTAAAAATAATTTATTTATTACTACCCAGTTTTTTCATAATTTTTTTTTTTTATTCAATATTTATATTTTCGTTTTGTTAATGTGAAATTATTCATGTAGCTATTTTTAACGTTATATTTCTTAAGCTTAATTAGAAATCATATTCCTAATTAAAAAAATAAAATAAAGAAACTTTGTAATACTGAGAATTTAAACCCAAAAAGAAATTTTATATATATTAATAATTATATATGTTTTAAGTTTTAAGGTGACACATTCAATTTTCTAATGAAAGTTTAAAAATATCTGAAATAGTATTTAATATTATCTGTGTGTGTCCTTTGCTAGTTTATTTAACCTTTTTAATCTCAACGTTTAATTTCTGACCATAAAGGTAAAAATTCTGTTTTTAAATGAGTAGTTTCAGTAGCTTATATCAAATTATTTGACTCTTTAAGGTATCCGACTACGTTTGGAACCATGATTTTAAAAAAGCGCATAAATGGATAACTTTCATGATATTTAGTGTCCCTTAGATTAGAATACAAGTATAAAATTGATTTAAGGACATTTTGACAAAAAAAAAAAATTATTTTAAATGCACCTTTTTTTCAAAAATTATTTCGGTAAAAAGTAACTTAGAATGACCCTTATTTTTTCATTAAAAAAAATGTTCTTCTTTTGTTAAAACAAAAATGCTAAATCTGGAGAGGTTCATTGTCCTTCCATAATAATTTTTTTGCCTGACCATGATTCAGAATTGTTGAAAAAAAACGGACTTTTTTTTTTTACTAAAATTTATATTTTAATAAAAATAAAAGAGAGCCGAACTCTAATCTGTACAGAGGCCCAACTATGATTTTTGAAAAATTCACCATGTATAAAAATTATTTTAAAAGGACATTTTGACAAAAAAATATTTTTCAGAGTTCTTCTTTTTACAACCCATTAAAATAATTATCGAGTTTTGAAAAATTCACATTATTTTTTACAACCAATTGAAAAATTTCGGCGTTATTTTCTTAAAATTTCTCCCCTCTTTTGTCCTAAACCCACTTCTAAGTTATATATTTCAAAAATTTTAGTTGAGCCTCTGTACAGACGTCTGAGCTATATACAGGCAAAATATTATTATAATACAATCATTTTTGACAAAAGGAGAATATTTTGAATATGGGTCATTCTATGTTCATTTTTTGTCAAAATATTGTACTTAAATAATTTTTTATTGTAATAATATTCTTAAAACAATTATATACATTTTTTAATCTAAGCGACACTAAATATCATAAATATTATCCATTTACACGCTTTTGCAAAATCACGGTTCCGAACGTAGTCGGATACCTTTATTATAAGGAGCTTATGTTCATTGAAACATTTCATTCTGTTTATTCAATCATTTTACAACACCTTTTGAAAGTGTTTATAGGTAAAGAAAAAATACGCTTGGTGCACATTAAAAGAAATTTCCATGATGAAAATTCTTAATTGATTTACAAGAAAAAAACTAAATCATAAATCTTTATCATAGGTTTTACTGTAACGAGAAATAGAGCCCTATATATATATATACTTCAAGGTAATGAAGAATTCAAGACTTTAAATAATAAATAAATAAATGGCAGAAAATTTAGAAAAAGTAAATCCCACAGTGTTCTCATGAATCGCCTAAGAAATCTAGGAATCACAAATCTTATATGTTATTACTTTCCAATGGATGATTCAATAGATTGAAAAAGCATATTCAAAGTTTATAATTGCATCGGAGTTTAATAATTTAACTAAAAATGTGTTAATTTTTAAACAATAATACAAGTCATGGATCACAGAAGATGAAAATGTAGTGATCATATAAAATGTAAATTTAGGATATTTTTTAAACTACATAAATCTCACTACTACAAACTTGCATTATGTTTGTAATCATTTAAATAAAACTAAATCATATATAATTGTTTAAAAATTACTAATGCATTCTAATGAGAAATTAATTTGAAACAAGTTTTTAGAAGATCAACGTCTTGATTTTCCATTTTAATTAAACAAGTAATAAGGGATGGATTGGATTCCGCAGACAGCGTAAAGGTCAAGTTATTACAGAAAAAAATATGTAAGTATTAAAGAGCAAATGTATTTTTTCTCAATAAGAAAATCAAATAATGATAATAATAATAATTACATGTATGGAGTGATTTATTTAATCGAATCATTAACACAAATATAAAAATTTGCTTAACTCTCGAGGATGTCACTGAACCTATATCTTTTAGAAACTTGCTGGCTTTTAGTGAATTTACCACAGGCCTATTTTTTATGTGCAATAATAGTAGTAGTCAAACAACCATTTTTCGCTCTAACATTTATCAGCACTTCATCACTTCCATTGATAAGTTCTTTCTCCAGATTTGTCTAATTTTTCCCGATTCCTTCAACAGACGAATTTCTCAAATCAAACAACTTAATAATACAGAGGTTTCCCAAAAGGTTTTTTAAGGGAAAAATGCGTGAGAACCCTTTATTATAATCAGAGAAAGAAATGTGTGTGTTTTTAATCGTAAATAGATAGTGAAATATAAGTTATTTTAAATCTTTCTCAAATATTTTGTAAGACTGATATGTAAGAATAACATTAAATTTCAATGTTGAAATCACAATCGAGTATCCAAACATTGTTGTAATATCTCACAAAGATCAGAGAAAATTAGTGTCTATAGTGGCTTTTACTGTCTCTTGGTTTCCGAGAGAATTACTTAAAAGCAACAACGTAGTTTTGGGTAAGCGGAAAACATCTTCAACGTTCAACATCTTTAAAGAAAAACAGAAAAAAAGTAGCATAATATTGTTATGTTCATGCTTATAATTTATCTTGTTCCAAGCTATTGTGATAGTTACAATAAAATGTTAATATTGATTAATCATAAGATATCGAATGATGTTTTGGACAGCAAACTGTTTTAAAGGCCATACATTTTGAACAATAATCTATACCAGGGATGGCGAACCAATGGCACGCGTGCCAATGATGGCACGCGACAGAATATTTTGGGCACGCCATCGATCAAAAACTATTTGCGTTTTAGCTTAAAATAATTAAGTTTACTATGAAGTATTATGAACAAACACGAGTGATCCATCGCGACGCCGACAAGTCGGGGAACAGACTCGCTTGTTATGTCTTGCGTAAATACTTCGTATATTAAAAATTGCTAATGATGCAAAGTTTATCTACGCATAGTTTATCTACGCAAAAAACAAAAAGTGCAAGATAGTAAGTGTAGCAGAGAATTTAAAACTTGGTGGGCTTAAAAATACGTATGTCATGATGAATAAAGGCGACAAAGCGGTGTGTATTTTATGTTCTGGAACAGTGGTATGCAGAACATCGTCTGTAATACGGCATTTTGAAACAAATCACAAATCCTTTTGTAAAAAAAGCGAACCAGAGCAAAAAGAATTAATTGCAAGTGCAATAAAAGACAGAAATAAACAGTCGACGTCTATGTTTAACCCTCCAAGCGGATAGCACGGAAAATTCCGTCATTGTAAAGATGCTTCGAAAATGCACTGCACGGGGTTTTCTACCTTCAAGTAACGTTTTCAAAAGCGGATTACCCGCACTTTTCTGAAATCCTTTCCCCCTTTTAAGGTTTAACATCTTGAAAGATAATGAGGGTCCGAGGAAGCAGCACAGCAGGAGTTTTATGGCTCGCAGGGAACCCCGTGTTTTGACCCTGGGGCAATCGTAAAAATTCGGGGAGAAATTTCTTTAGAACCCAAGAAGTGTTTGTTTGCTAGCTTGTATTTTAAAAGTTTTCAAAAGTCCCAACGCATAAGTAAAATATGTTACAATTCCCTTTTGGTTTCATATTAATTTCAAACTGTAACAAGTTGGGGCGTGTCAGGTCAATCTGCTATTTTATATAGTTAGACAAATTATCTTTTTAAAGCATATTCTTTCGCTTCATTTTTCTTATCTTAATCAATGCTTTCAGTTTTTGAAACATGATTATTTGATTATAAGATGCCCCCCCAAAAAATATAATAAAACTCCAAACACTTTAAAATTTGAAATCTTTTCAACTTTCCAACCACTAAAAATGAATAAATTTAAACTTCATCAAATAATTTGAAACATTTTCTTACACTTTGATAAAAATAATAACGAAAAAAAAACTAATTAAGAGATCTATTAGTTTTTTTTTATATTTCAAAGCCCAAGTGTTCAGGGAAGTTTACGTACAGTGCCTAGTTATATATTGTTAAAATACACCGAATTATATTTGAATTTTAAATGCTTGAACTTCAGTTTACATCAAAGACAACATAAATGAAGATTTTCCCACATTTTTTTTATAACTTGAATGTTTGAATAAATGGTAATCAAAAATATACAGAAACATTTACAGTAGACGTTTATGCATATAAATAAACATAAAAATCAATTTTAAATTCGAGCTATTCAAAAACATTCGAATTATTCTTCAAAAATATCTATTTATGCAAAATACCTCAACATTTCTTTTTTTAAAGACTAACTGAATAAGTAATTAAAATCTGGATATTTTTTGAAATCTCGACCGTATAAGCCTAGAAATTTTATGTTAGAAATTCCATTTGAAATTTCGAAAAAAAAATGCATCGCGCAGTTAAAAATTATTTACGATAAGTTTTAGCATTTGTTTGAGTATAATATAAATTTCAAATTTTTTTTAGTACATAGCTTCTTTGGTATTTTTTAATATATTTCGAAGATTTCATACAATTCAGTTGAAAACTGCATGCTAAGAGCAAAGAATATACTAAAAAAATTGATAAATATACAATTACAATAAATTCTTACATAGAGAGAAGCAAAACTTAGAAGCTAAAGCGTAGGAATGAAAAATTTTGAGTATATCTGAAGTAGTTTTCGAAATATTTATTTTAAAATTCAGAAAATTTGTGTGCGTTATGTTATACTTAATATTAATTAAATGGTTAAAATTATATGTTAATAATAGTCATGTAATCGTTTGAGGACACATTCATATACTAATAAAAATTATAATGGCCATTGATGCGAATGTCAAGAATTTTATGTAATTTTAAATTCAGACATTAAGATATTGATGTAGAAAATATAAAATGACCATCTAAAATACATGAAAAATGCAGTCTGCTATAAAATGATCTTGAAAAACAAAATACGGCATTTTCACTTACTATGGCAGAGCCGACTTAGTCGGGGGCGTTCTGGAAAAACAGAGAGGGAATCGCGGTTTTGATGGATGCCGTTCTAGCTTTTAAAGTTCTCAGGAAAAAATATATATATAAATTACAAATGCAAATGTAAGTCTTGTAATTTTCCATACATTTTTATAACAACGAATTGTGGAATTGGCTTCCAATACATTGTTGTGTTTGACAAGATCTAAGGTAACCAACCCTACTTTAGATAGATTTGTACTACTTTTTCGTAACCGTATTCCTTTTAAAATTAATTGGTGCAGCCAAAATACACCTTTTGCACCCTTAAAAATTTATGTAAACTATATAGGTTAATTTTAATTTATGCAACTCGTGAAATGTTCATAATTAACCATTTCCGTCTAAAGAGTTTACATGAAAAAAAAGTTTGGACTCCCTCATTCATTAGGGAATTATATAAGATTCTAACATTAAATTTTATTTTTCACCGAATAGGATCGAGTGGTAGTGTATAGTGCTTCCACACCACAGGTTTGGGATTGTATTAACGGGCTGGGCAAGGTCGACTCTTTCTTTCATCCCCGCTACATTGGGTCGATAAATGAGTGCCAAGCTTGCTTGGAGTCTTGAACACTGAAGTTCTCTCTTCAGACAGACCACCAAATCGAGACATCTGTTCATGCACCTCAACGCCCAATGGTCACGTGTATTAGGATGGGCACAGTAGTTCCTGGCCCTCATGGATTGTTGTGCCACTAAGTTTGAGTCTTAAGTTTGAGGATTGCCTCACTTTGGGGATACCCCTTAGATAAACATGTATTTCCACTCATTTGCAATTAAACATTTTTCTTTCAATTACGTTTATTTCAGAAGGAAGTTTGATTTTTCAAATGTATTTGCTTAATAACATGTATATTTGTGTGTGTGTGTGTGTATTATATTAAAAATTTGATCAATCCAAAATTACATGTTTTTTGCTCCTCTAAAAGCTTTTAGGATTTTACAACTGATCTTACAATCCATATACGTTTTATAGTAGTATATTTAGAAATGATAAAGACATTTTTACGACTGTGTGAACTTTTATGCCTCGTTTATAAATATGAAAAATTGCATTCAGCTGCAGTTTTTAAAATGTACTGAATTAAGTGGAGGAATAGGATACTTATACATATTATGAATATTTTTGACTGCAGTAAGATATATTTATATTTCAGTTTCTTTACAATTTGAATAGAAGTTGTAAGCCATTTTGCGAATAGTTTGATATTGAGTATAAACCCATAGCCTGTTTAATATTGTAAAGTGTTTTATTTTGATATCAGCACACATTAAAATAAGGCTCATTTGCAGTTATATGATCAGTTTCAGTGATACTTAAATTTTCAAAAATAGTCTACAAGTACGAAAACATTCTTTCACAATCGCACACCACATCTCATACTATGTCTTCTCTACAGCAGGAAATATTTGTGTATACTCAAAAAATTAAATACAGGATACATTTCCAAGTGTTAAAATTGTTTTTAAAATTTGGTATAAATACATTGTGGAACTGTCGGTTAACTTCACTGAACAAAATTGTTTTAAGTGTACTGTTTTGAAAGACAAAATTAATTAGGGAGAACTTTTCTCACAATAGAATTTGTAATGACTGAATTGTGTGAAAATGTAGTTATCGATGTGTGACATTTTTCCTTGTAATAAAAGAAACAGAAAGATAAGAAATTTAATTTGAGTAGAAAATGGTTAGAAGTACTGTCATGCGCATTTGAAGAAGTATATCCCCCATTAAAATTAAAAATTATTGACTGAATGTGTGTTATGTCCATCACAAATGCCGATGTAGAAAAGGAATTTTTATTTAATACATGAAGTTCGAAAAGGAGAACACTAGGAAGGAAAATTTAGATTTTTTCCGAAAAATATTCAGTTAACATAAAATTATCATTTATATGATTTTAATTAAAATAAATTAAAAGTATTGAAATTTTTTTATGCTATTTTAAATTAAAAATTTAATTGAATAGAGAAAGATTGGTTTTATTTCATAAATATAATTACAGTATGTATATCACCGTATGCACCATTTATTGTCTTTTTGTTTAAAAAATGAGATAGGGCCTTTGCTCTTTTTACCTCATTACTTTTTTAAAAAACAGGAAAGTGAGCGCGATTTTTTACTCTATATTCAAAAATGAATTCAGGGTGCTTTTTTCTGGTTCAAATCGCAATACCAAAAAAAAAAATTTTTTTAATTTTTAAAAAATGACAAAAAAATAAATTTTGTTTGAAGAAAATATAATTATTTTTCAACCTCTAACATACTATTTATTTCATTTTTCCTTTTTTTTACCCTTCATTTTGTTTTAATTTTACTGTGACTGAACATATAGGAGAAAGAAACACCGAATTCCACTACAGCTTTCATACAAGATTGCCCAAGGCAACTTAACAGCTAGCTGTAAACGATTGATCTCTTGGTTCTTACTTGACAAAGGAACCGAACTAGGTCATAAAATTGTCCCTTTTCGACCTCCCAAGTTTTAAGAGGGGGAAAGGAAAGAAGTCTGTTGCATTTTTAAAGCGAACTTCAAAATAAGAGTAAAAGCTTTCGGAATAACTTTTCAGGAGGAAGGTAACCACTTAGAGGGTTAAATATGTAAGCAAAAATTGTCACACAAGTGCGGCAAGTTACTCGGCTGCAAATGCCATTGCTCGGCATGGTAAACCTTTTCAAGAGGGAGAGTTTTTGAAGGAAGCTTGGTTGGCATGTGCGCCCTCACTTTTTGATGATTTTGATAATAAAGATAAGATAATTCAGCGCATCAAAGATGTTCCTCTATCTAGAAATACAATGAAAGATAGAATCTTGAAATTGGCAGAAAATGTTACAGATCAACAAAAAATGACATTAACTCCGCTCCTTTTATATCGCTATGTCTTGACGAAAATATGGACATTACTAAATCGGCACGTTTAGCTGTCTTTGCTCGATATTGGGTAGGAAACATCATTAAGGAAGAATTAATTGCGATAACATCATTGTTAATAACTACAAAGGGCACAGATATTTGTACAGCAGTAAGAAATTCGCTTGCTGAGAAAGAAATTGATTTGAAAAGAATTGTTTCAGTAACCACTGATGGTGCTCCAAATATGGTAGGTAAAAAAAATGGTTTCATTTCTTTATTTAAAACAGACGTAGGACATTCGATTCTTGAATGCCACTGCATTATTCACCAACAAGCCTTATTTGCAAAGAGTGGTTTAACATCTCTTGATAATGTAATAATTTTAGTCACAAAAATAGTCAACCTCTTATCGTCGTAGGCTTTAAATAAACGAAAGTTTGATGCTTTGTTGGATGAAGTCAATTCGGTGTATAATGGCTTAATAATGTATAAAAATGTTCACTGGTTGAGCCGTGGGAACTTATTTCAAAGATTTGTTGATTTCTTGGAAGAAATCAGATTGTTTCTACAAAATGAGAGCAAAATTGAACAATACCCACAGTTGATGGATATTATGTGGCTTTTAAAATTGATGTTTTTTAGACATATGCCAACATTTCAATGAATTGAACATAAAGCTTCAAGGCCCGAATAAAACAGTTATTGTCATGATGGATCTCATTCGTGCTTTTGAAGATAAACTATATGTTTTCAGAAACGATATTATTACAAAAAACTACAAGTACTTCCCAAACTTGAAAAAAAAATATCAAAGATTTAGATGCCCAAGAGAAGCGAAATGAAGAAACAGTTATTGATGACTTTATTTCCATAATGGATTCTTTAATCAAAGAATTTTCAGCGAGATTTTCTCAGTTGAAGGAATAATCGGAAACGTTCAAATTTATTATGTACCCCTACGTGATTTCCCTTGATAAACTGAACTTGTCTCAATTCGATTGGTTGGAAATTGAAGAACTTGAAATGCAACTTATTGATTTCCAGTCTAGTTCAATATGGATTCAAAAGTTTATTGAAACAAGGAAAAAGTTGGAATTGATTGAAGCAGAAAGATTGACAAGCAATATAAGTAAAAATACCAGTAACGAAATTTTGGAAACATGGAATTCGATTCCAGACGCATTTGACTGTTTGAAGAAGTTGGCGTATGCTATTTTAACCATATTTTCATCTACCTATGCCTGAGAGTCATTATTTTCAGAGATAAATAACATCAAAGACTCGCTTAGAAAACTTTTAACAAACGACTCTAATTCAGCATGCATTCTACTAAAAGTAACATCTTATAATCCTGATATAAGTTATTTGTCATCTAATATACAACAGCAGAAATCACACTAATGTTATTTTAAATTAAATTACAAGTATAACTAAAACATTTACTACTATACAGTGCAAAATGTATTTTTTCGTATTAAATAAAGAATTTTGATTTGTTCGTATTTAGTTTTATTAGAGTTTTTCAATAATCACAAGTCAGATATTTGACGACACGCCTATAACTCATTAAACGTTTTTTTTAGAAAAAATGGCACGTTGACCCAAAAAGGTTCACCACCCCTGATCTATACTTTTCTATTCTCTGGCATTCAATATTTTTTTTAAATTTTGCATTTTAAAAAGATTAGATTTTATAACAACAGAAGTAGCTAACTCTAGAGATATCCAGAAAAATCCATATTTTAAGAAGGTGTAGTAGATTTTTCTTTTATTTGATTGCACAGATTTGCTTGTATATTTTTTAAAAACAATATTGATAAAGATTTCAAAAATTCATACATTCACAGGAAAAATTCCTGGCATCTGTTCGTTATGTGAAGATAAAGTTATTGTTTGATACTTTTTTTATATTGGTTTGTGAAAATGGAGGATACACACAAACATTGAGTCGCATGATACGATTTTAACTTTTTCGTGGAAAAAACACTATGTGTTTATATTTACTATTCTAAAGCGTGGCGAAACTCATTCTGTGAAAAATTCTAAATAAAACTGTTGGCTTGGAGTGAGAGAACTATTTTTTCGGCAGGAGAACAGGTGTTGAGATATGCAATTTTCACTTTTCATCTGACACACTCGTACGGTCCACGCCTGGTCAGATTGCTCTGTGCGCTGATCGGAGTTACTCATTCGTCGTATGCTGTGTACTAATTTTTTATCATAACATATATTTCTGCTCGTAATAAACTGTGATGTACATTCCATGGTGAAGAATTATAATCCTACAAGATAACAACAACAAAACGCATCATTATTAATCGGGATGAAAAAAGTAGGAAATCTACATAAAAAGAAGACTACAAATGATGAATTCCAGGAAAAGTATGTTCTGTTTTAAATATTTTTAAAAAGAAAGCAGTGACAATAAGAAAACATTTGCCTATGCAGAAATCCTTTGCAATTAGGAATATCAACAATAGACAAAATAACAATTCAAGATTTACAGCTGAAAAAATTATACAATGTCCGTTGTGCTTTACCGAGGCGTGTTACATCATAACATTATGCAAGGCTCTTTATGAAAAGAACTTAGTAAAAAATCGAGCAAAAATATACAATTAACCCTAGTGAATCGTTTATTTACCTAAGCATTTTCAACAAGTATATTTATTTATTTGTTTATTATAGAACATGTGGGGAAAAAAAAAAGATTTCCAAGACTGTTTACGCGCGAGAATGAAAAAAAAAGTTTTTGTACAGGCTTTATAATCTTTTTTCTCTCTTATAAATGAAAAGCAAAAATAAGAAGAGTGAGAAAGAACGACAAAAAATTAAATTAAATCAATTCATCATATCCTCTCTCTGTATTAGAATGGTATTTTATATTTTTACAGAAGAAATTCTATTTATTTATTTAACCAGCTCTTCAAGAGGAAAAATGCACCGAGACAAAGCCATGCGTCATGCTTCCAAACTTGCTACTACATTCCTTGAAAAGATGAAATCTGACATATATAAGGAATGCTTTATATAACTTTTCAAAATATTCATGCAAAACATTATTGACATTTCAGCTACAAACTATTATGCTTTCGTATATAAAGAACTCTTTCCAAACTTAAACTAACCACGATTAATGGACTGGAAAGTAACAGAAAAGAAAAGGCAAGCAATACCTTATACTGTTACAAAAAGTCCTTCAGTTCATCGAATAACCGAAGCACAGACTAATAATCCAGAAACAAAAGGTTTTCAGACAAATAATTTAAGATTACTCTCTTTAAATTTTTAACATCTAAAATGAAATGATCTCAAATAGTTCTGAACAAATTTATAAATACCCTCTATATTATAATTTTTTAGAAACGATATCTTTTATTATTTTTAAAATGCTTTATAACTCAGAGAGAGAAAAGTTTATAATTTGAAATTTCTTTTATGTTCCCTTAAAAAAATTCAGAAAGTATTACAGTATTACAAGAAAAAATTAAATTAAGAGAACGACGCATCTAGTAATTTTCGAAATTTTTAAATCGGTAACCGTCCCTTTTGGACCAACGTGTTTGAATGGACTACCAACTGTGACCACCAATGGCTACATAAAATGGCTAAAAAAACACTTATGGCAAGGGCACTGAATTTGAAATTTTATTTAGTGTCAATTGTTTTAACTGTGGCGCTCCAGTATGCAATTATGTGTGTCACAGTAATCGAGCGATAGCGAGTCTACTCGTCAACACAGAGTAAATTGCGCTGTTAAAATGTTGGATCAAAATATGGGTTTATTTTATAAAATTGCGAATTTTATTAATGTTACTTATTGTATTGGAGGTCTGTGTACGAGGCTATAAAGTAGTTTGGCTTGATCATGGGTTCCTGAGGCCGATGGTACTTCCAATCTTAAGTTTGTATGGATATATATGAATTTTAGTGACCATCAAAATCCCCAGACTGAGAGACCTAAACGTACTTTGATTTATGTTGTTGTTGTTTCAAATCCCCTTGGATCAGGAAAGCTTACATCAAGTCCATTTGCTCTTTCTTTATAAACATGTCACAAACCAAGTCTTGATCTCCAAACAACTGTCCCAGGGAAATGGCACAGCAGTTCATAAGTTGAGCAGGAGAAGCGGGGAAAGAGCAGGGACAGGCAAAGAAAGACTTCATCCCCAGTACAAAGGTCATACCACGCAGGGGACCACTTCTAAAGTGCACCAAGGCCGTCTGAAAAGCCCTGGATCTCATGTACTGTAGATATAAGCCATGCTCTTAGCTGCGTACCAGCGGTGGGCATACTTCCTTCTTTACCGACTAAGTATTTTCTACCTGTCTTGACTTAAGAAAGTTCTGGAGTAGGTACTGTAAGAAAGATCACAGTCCTCTTACCAGAAAACATTCTTGCTCTTCTCACCCCAATAAAATAACTATTTTTTAAGCAGCACGACATTGGGCCGTTACTGTAATGTTAGCATATAGTTCTAAGCAATTGACATTTACACCACTCTATAGCTAGGAAACTTCTGCCCAACAGCTATCAATGTGTTCATCACCAGGTCGGTGGCAAGCATTTGCCCCACGACTGACCATACCTGAAGGAACCCTATTATAAATCAACTTTCCAACCATTGCCTTTGACAATTTTAGGCTAAACTCTAAAAAACATTATCATAGTATATAAATAGCTCGTCACTCAATAAGTCCCAAGCCTAACATATAGATGACACTACCTTCGAACTTTCTTTAGTCTAACCTAGTAAAACTAACTTTCAAAAATGGTACGTATCAAAATTTTGTGATAACATCTTGTTTAGTTGAAAAGTAACAGAGATTTTAGTGAAGCAACTTTTGTTTGCTTAGAAACCATGGATGAAAAAGAATTTCGTGTGTAACATTGTTTTTGATGAAAAAAACACTGTTCAAGCAAAACAATGCGATTTGAATTACTTCCCCACCCACCATGCAGTCCCAGATTGCCCTCAGGGATTTTGCAGACCTTACAAGAATGCTACAGAGAAAGAGTTTCGTTCTAATGAAGAAATGCTTGCCAAAGTTGAAGCTTATTTTCAGAGCAAAGACAAATCGTTCAATGAAAAACGTATTAAAATTAGAAGAGAGCTGGGCTGAGTTTATTGCTATTGAAGGGGATCAATTTTGCTTAATAAATGTTGTTTTATTGGTTAGGCCCGGGTATTAAGTGATGTGTTAAATTCGTTATACAAACTTATAAGGTGCTTCAGCAGGTGATTTACGGGGACGCATGAGTTTGTCAATGTTTCATATGCTTTATTTATTTATTTTTACTTCGGCCGCCCTCAAACTATTCTAAACATCTTGAAACTTGAGAATATGTTTTGTTTTTCTGAAATATCACAATTTAAATAGTCAATGGTCACTAATTTTTACGCGTGACGAGTATACTCGTCATGACACAAAATCCTGCAACTTCTCCATGACCAGTACATTCATCAATCACAGTTAACTGGTCAAGTGACTTTTCAGATGAAACGGAGAAAGTAATAATATTGAGAAAAATACTTTAACTTTTTTTTCCAAATGATGCCTTTATTTAAATTATTGAAACGTTATGCAATATGTTCGCACTATTTTTCTTTACGAATTCTTGGTAAACTAGTACATATTGTTTATATTAAAAACAACGCTCAAAATGATCTTTGAAAATTAAGGAACAATTGATCTTAAATCAATAAATTGGTACCTATTTCTTAAGAAATAGAATTACTAATTCTAAGACAATTTTGACATTCAAAAGCACAAAATTACTTGCATGATTTTTTTTGTTGCTGAATGAACAAATATTATTTGTGAAATAAACTTACATCGGATTTATAATCTGACTATAATATTAATGTACCTTTGATATTTTTATTAATCGATATAAATAAAGATACAAAAATAAATGACAAAATCATGTAAACTTTTTTTTAATTGATTAAGAAAATTTTGCAACTTTATCAGCATGCAACGAAACTAGAATAAATAAATAAAGGTTGCAAAGCAATATTACACCTTAAATTCAATCTATAGCTTTATTTTTTTTAAAAAAATATTTTCAATTAAAATCTTATTTTCGGACATTGTACAAAAGTAAATCTGTCTTCCAATTCATTCACATTTTTACAGATGTTAAAAAAGAAACATAAAGGAACAGCACTGGTGGAATAAATCGGTTTCATTCCTCTTTCATCTCTGCTCTCAGCTGCATATATATTGAAATAAAAATTTCACTCAATGTTGACAACTAGAAGACGAGATTTTCTACTTCAATCTCAAAAATGTGCGTTCTATCTAGAGCTTTCATCTTGAACCCAGACTCCAGCTGGAGTAAAAAAAACACTAAAAACACTCATTTTTAGGCGAAGTACTTGCTCTCCAGAGGCTATTTGTCAGAAGTAAAATAGATTGAGTGAAGTGGAATTTGTCTAAAAAGAATTCTTTTTGTCACAGTTTCGAGTTACTTGCGTTCAAAGTTCCATTTGTATGAAGTGTAACTCGGGGAATTGCATTAAAGTATGATCGGAGAGGGAAACACATTTGCAACGTTTTTCTTCTATAAAATAAAACTTATGTTGCTATCAATATTACTAGTAAACTATTTCTTAATTTATTCCAAATGACTATATTTCAACTTATTCATTTAAATTACATCTGTATTTTTTCCTATCAAAACTAATGTCCTTTTAGTAAAAATGGCATTTTCCGAAAAACAATTTTTTGAATTTCAAATGAAGCCAGTTTTGGATTATTTATATTGCTTGTGTATAACGAATTTAAAAAAACCCATTAATGAGTATTAAATAACCATCAGCATCTAAAAATGTATACAATAAGCAAATTTTCTTTATCAATATCACGAAAATTTTAAAGTTTCTAAAATTTGAAAATCTCCGTTCATTCCGTTTGAAATTCATAAAACTTCTATAGTTGATTTTATTAACAGTTTTAGCGATTAAGTCTCATGACATTTATTACCAAGCCTTATGGAATGTTACGAAAACGCGTACTAAGCACACAATTTGATTTCTTTAAGTTATTCACCTGAAATGTGTCAGACTTTGTACTGAGACATGACTGTACTGGTGTTGGCTAGCTCGAAATGGATTCTGAAGCTAGGGCAAATTGCAGATGTTATTAGTACACTCATGACCATAAATTAAAGATTATTCATAATCACACAGAAATTGAATTCTAAAATAAAAATTTCACCTGTAGAATTATCACACCAATCTTGAAGAAGAAAATGCAAATTACAGTAAACCACCAGATGGCGCGGATAGTACGTCACAATAACAATAGTCTAAGAGAGGGGTATATAAGGAATGTGATGGCAAAGAAGTAAAATTGTTCACAAGCACTTTAAAAGCCTTTCAGTGCAATAACCGCATAGTTATGGCACAAAAGAAGCATTTGGATGATTTTTTACGTGGTAGAATTATTGAACGAATGGAATGTGTACGTACCCAGCTGGAAGTATCCGAGGAACTTGGAATCGCCCAGAGTGTCATCTCCAGGCTTTGGCAACGGTCCAAGATGATGGTAATGTGAGTAGATGTTACAGCACAGGTCACCTCCGAGTTACAACGCCGAATGAGGACTGGTATTTGACAGTTACTGCCAAAAGAAACAGACTAAGCACAGCATCAGACCTGTCTCGTCAGCTCTCTTCAGCTACCGGTACGACAGTTTCAAGTCAGACCGTGTACAGACGCTTAGGGCACATTGGTCTATATGCTCGTAGGCCTGTCACATGTGTTCCACTTACCGCAACTCACTGTCGCCTGCGATTAACCTGGAGTAGAGAGCATGCATTTTGGACACCACAACAGTGGTCTTGTGTGATGTTATCCGACGAGTCCAGGTTTAGTTTGCAGTCTGATTCTCGCCGGACTTTAATATGGAGAGAACCAGGTACCCGTTACCACCAAGAGAACCTTATTGAACGACACCGTTACGGTGGTGCAGGATGGCTCGTTTAGTGAAGAATTATTCTTGGTTCCAGAACTGACCTGCATGTTCAGAGTGTAACGATGACAGGCCACATCTATCGGCATGTCATTTTGGAATAACATGTACGTTTCTTTCGAGGCACCATGGGTGCTAAATTTCTGTTTATGGATGACAACGCTCGTCCTCACCGTGCAAATATTGTAGACGAATGCCTTCAATCGGAGGATATCACCCGTAAAGGATTGGCCAGCATATTCACCGGACTTGAATCCAATAGAGCATGTGTGGGATATGCTTGGCCAGAGAATTGCAGACCGGCAAACTCCTCCCACCTGTCTACAGGAACTTCGGAGGGCATTGCTTGATGAATGGTGTAATATTCCCCAAGATGAGATAGATAATTTGATACTCGGCTTGTCTAGGCGTTGTAAGGCCTGTATTGCATCGTCGGGGAGACATACTCCGTATTAACCATCATAATAACCATGTTATACTGTTTTTTGTAAATAGGTTATTTTTTGAAATTTGCTCCAGGGAGTAAAAATTGTAATTTTTAATAATTATGTCAAACATATAGCATCTTTTTTGCTCTTTACCTTTTGTTTAATAAATAGACTTTGCAAATAAGTCAAATTTGTTTTGCTTCTGTCTCTTTCTTTTCCTCAACTTCATTATCCTTAATATGTGGACATGAGTGTGCATAGACTTATGCAAAATATTATGAGGAAACAAATATTTCAGTCATTGTAAAGTTACTACTATAACGAGTAAGGCTGCGATAGCAGAGTGGTCAAGGTATAGAATCATGGCTGCCTTGTCATGAGTTCGAGCGCAGTACCACTAAAGACCCTCCGTGTAGGGCGGGTGATGCACGTTAAATCTGTCTAGAGCTCAAACTTCCTCCCTTTGGTGTGGTGTGGTGGTTAAGAGAAGTGGTGTCAGCTCAGGTGTCGCCCACGTCATTTGATCATATTTCAAAATTACGTGGTCCGTCGCCAAAAGCCCTCGTGTCGCTGAATAGTGCGACGTTAATATTCAGAAATCACTCACTATAATGATTATGTCGCAATGTTTTTGATCACATTAATTTTGCTTAATTTTTAAGAATACGGAAGATTAGTATTATCATAAGAATTACCATAGCAGCATGTCATGTACGCAACCGCTTTTTTAAAGCGTGAGTACCATCTTTAATTGATATTTATTTTGATATATTTTTTTAACTATCGTATAAAATGACAAATATTTAGATTAAAAAGTTAATTTTATTGCAATTAAAATTACCAAGTTTAGATATTATCTTAATCCTGGTTTATAGTAACTATTAAAATTCATTGCCTGTTATGGAAGTTTCTGGGTATTGTTCCTCTTTAAAAGGAGTTGTTGCCAACGTTAGGTACATGAAAGTTGTGAAGCTCAAGTTTTCAGAAACAGAAAACTCTCTCTTCTTGAAAACGTCCACAGAAATACTTCTATACAATAGCCTTGTAAAAAAAACACAATATTTATTCCATACTTCTTACCTTAATCGCTCGAAAGTTTTTAATTATTTGCGTAAATCGATACCTTTGACGACAGCTGGAAGCCAACAAATTTGTTGAAGAACATTAAGATAAATAAACATAATACAAAATATATACTGTTTTCTAACTTATAATATAAAATTTCGTACAACACATTTGTGCGGACTCATATACTCAGTTTCTCTTCGATATTATTATTAATCATCTTCTTTAGATGAGTACAGGTGTCACGACCCCGAGGTGCCTTAGTGATCTTTCCCTCCCACCCCTCTTTTCTATGCCCCTTCTTCCCTCCCTTTATTTCCCGTCTAGACCACAGATCACTAGTTCAAGGTGTACATAGTATAAAGTATTAATTTTTTCTAATCAGAAAATTTACAATTATTTATTAACATATTTAGTTTTGCATTCTGTCTTGCGTTAATTTAGTTTCCTTTTCGTAAATTTCTTTCAATATTTTGATTATGTTGCTTTATTTGTTTTCTATTAACAAAGTTGGTTAGCAAACCCACTTGTGTTGCCGTGTGCGGCGTCTCGTAAGGAGGAAAATGGTGTCATGGGAATGCCTTTGGCCCACACTTCGCTGTTGACGGGAGGCAGGAGTGAGCCCGCTCCTGTCAATCGGCTGGTGGTACCTCTCTTCGGTGTCCCCGAAGATACACTGCTGTTACCCGTTGGATCCTCACCTTGATGCTGTATTACTATACTCCTGGTGTACTCCAGGTAAGCGCCGTGCCTGGTTTTGCCAGATGACGGGCACACTGCCTCCCTTATTGAACTCCGTGGTGGGTGGAGGCATGCCAGGATGAAGTTTTTTCTTCCACTTATGAATCAAAATATGCTGTGCCCGGGTAAAGGCCTTGTTTAACCCACTCTCAACATCGATAAAGTTTCCGAACATGCTCGTTTTTAATCCTATCTCTTCCTAACAATGAAATGTCTCAAAAGTCACCGTTTACAATTCAAAAAGCTATTTAAGGAACAATCGGCGAACACAAATCGGTCAAAAATTACGATCTGATGATTTGCTTATTGAAACATCATCTGCCTTACAAACGAAACTTTCTTGTTAACCAAAACATTTTTAAACTGCCCGTTAACTGTAAATCCTCATAGATCCTTAAATTCTTGTCGTGGTGTCATATCCGAAACAGATCTTTTGTGCGCTCCCGAAGCAGAAATCTTGGAAGGAATTTCTGACCAAGGGGTTACTCAAGTCAGAAGAATTAAAATAAAAAAACACTCGTCACTTTCCCCAACGAAGCATTTAATATTAACTTTCAATAGCCCCAAACTACCATCTACAATAAAAGCTGGATATCTTAATTGTAAAATACGCCCTTACATTCCAAATCATCTTCGCTGCTTTAAGTGCCAGAGATTCGGTCATTCTCAAACTTCCTGCCGAGGACAACTAACATGCTCTAGGTGTGCATCTGTAGGGCATTCTTCTACAGATTGTACCAGGGCTACGGCAACCCAGTGGTCAAGGTATCGGATCATGGCAGACATGTCATAAGTTCGAGCCCAGTACCACTAGAGATCCGCCATGTAGGGCAGCGATGCACGTTAAATCTGTCGAGAGCTGAAACGACCTCCCGTTGATGTGGTGTGGTAGTTAGGAGAGGGGGTGCCAGCTCAGGTGTCATCCCCGTCACTTGACCGTTGTTCAAAATTACGTGGTCCTTAAACAAAAGCCCTCGTGTAGCTGAGCAGTGTGACGTTAATATTCACTCCCTCCCTCTTACAGATTGTACCCTAGAACCGAAATGCATGAACTGTTCACAGCCTCATTCCACCGATTCCAAACTTTGCCCAAAATAGAAAACTGAAAAACAAATGCAAGAAATTAAAATTAATAAAAATATAATTTACTTAGAAGCCTGAAAGTCAATAGCCTCACCTTTATCACAGACATATTCCCAGGCTGTTAAAACATCAATAACATCCTCTTCTAAACAGACGGATGAAAATATTCCAAAATAAAGTGCCCATCTATAAAACCTCTTCAACCAGCGTCATCCATCTCAAACAAATTAAAACTGCATCTATTCCTACAGTTTCTACATCGTCTGCTTCCACTCAAGCACACCTATTACCTTCGACATCTACAATATCAGAATCCCAGCCACCTATTCATAAAATTCCTATATCTAATGACGTACCTTCCACAAACAACAATATAATTACCTCAATTGAATCTTCATCAATCATATCCACTTGTCCCTTCTAGCTTCAGTGTTCAACCCCCTCCCCATCTACAAAAAAAATTCAAAAGTTCGATCAAGAAAAAGAAAAAAAGAATTATTTAAAAAATTAGATGAAGAAAAAATAGAAATAGAGGTGGCTCCATATAAACCCAGGAAGTCAGCACCAGTGAAATACACTACGGATGAGGAAGATATGATAGTATATGACGTGTGTGGAAGATGAACCTGAGTCGAATCAAGATGTCAAAAAAGATCATAAAATCTGTTACAAAGAAGAGTTAGTCGTAACACACCTACTAAAGCGTTTATTCGCTACGACTTACAAAACCTGATCAGAAAATAGTGTTAGAAACAGCAAGAGGTTATTTTTTTTTACTTTGTAAATTATTTTATTACGAACTACACGCTTTTCTGACTTGGTGGGGAAATCCCCACCAAAATTTATTAACTTAACCTTTAAAATTTTTTTTAAATTTAATATCTCTAGATTTTTATAATATAAAAAGTTTTTAAAATTCATTAAAATAATCTTCATGAATATTTTTAGATATAACCTATGCATGTCTATTTTTTCAACTTTTAACAGATTCCAAAAGATTTTATGTTATTTAAGCCAAATGTTTGACACAGTATAGCCTAGATCAGCTCTTGCGCCAAAAAACACCACAATCACTCACTCGATATTATTAATGTAGGAATTACAATAAATATTGGATAAAATTTTTTTTTCTTCTTTACATGTCAAATTACTAAATACAGTTATTTATCTAACAAATGCTATAAAATAAAAAAAAATAAAGTACAATATGTCGCGATTCTTCGACAGCGGGTGTGAGAAGGTTCGAGTAAGAAACAAATATTTATCAAGTTAAGGTATCCGACTACGTTCGGAACCGTGATTTTAAAAAGGCACATAAATGGAAAATTTCGTGATATTTAGCATCACTTAGATTAGAATACATGTCTGAAATTGTTTCAAGGACATTTTGACAAAAAAAATTATTTAAATATTTCGGAAATAAATTAACTTAGAATAACCTTTTTCAAAATGTTCTCCTTTTGTGAAAAATGCTTCTATTATAATAATATTTTGCCTGTATGTAGCTCAGACCTCTGTACAGAGGCTCAACTATAAGGTTTTAAAAATTCACATTATTTTCAGAGTTACAACCATTTGAAATAATTATTGGTTGATTGAATATTAACGTCGCACTGTTCAGCTACACGTGGACCTTTGGCGACGGACCACGTAATTTTGAACCATGGTCAAGTGACATGGATAACACCTGAGCTGGCACCCCCTCTCCCAACTACCACACCATACCAACGGGAAGACGTTTCAGCTCTCGACAGATTTAACGAGCATCGCTGCCCTACACGGCGGGTCTTTAGTGGTACTAGGCTCGAACTCGTGACAAGGCAAACCACGATCGGATACCTATACCACTCGGCTAACGCGGCCGAAAAAATTATCGGTGTTTTTTTCTCAAAATTTCTCCCCTCTGTTGTGCTAGAACATGGATAAACCCACTTCTAAGTTATATATTTCAAAAATTCTAGTTGAGCCTCTGTACAGAGGTCAGAGCTGTATACAGGCAAAATATTATTATAATAGAAGCATTTTTCACAAAAGGAGAATATTTTGAAAATGGGTCATTCTATGTTCATTTTTTTGTCAAAATATTATACTTAAATAATTTTTTTTTCAAAATGTCTTAAAACAATTTTATATACATTTTCTAATCTATATATAAGTGACACTTTGTATCATAAATATTATCCATTTATACGCTTTTGCAAAATCACGATTCCGAACGTAGTCGGATATTTTAAACACTTTTATTTAGCCTTAACACTTATGAGGCTTTATAAGAATGTACTCTAATTACTAAAGCCGAGGAGCAAACTTATTAATCTAACTACATAAATATAATTCATTATCTAGTCACATGAACGCTCTTGCTACAAAACTTACATAATCATCAGTCGTAAGATGGACGGCTTTCCTTTTAGGCGTAGAAAATGACCAAATTCGGTCAAGACAGATATTTTTGACTTTTATTTTTTGAACAGAGCTATCTTTTGGATTAACGAAACAAACTTTGTTTTATTTCTACACTAAATAGAGGCCAAGTTACAATCAATTTTATCGGAAGTGGGTCTTTGAACGACCAGAAGTGGGCATTTAAGGGGACACGGTACGATTCAATTGACGAAAATCGGTCAAAAAATCAAAAAAAAATTTTTTTGCCTAAATTATTCCTTATACGTTTCTTTATTATCTCACAAAATTTCAGAGCTCTAAATAAAAAAAATTTAAGTTATGATAACTAATATGCTCGTCAGAATTCACATTCTGACATCATTCTGCTCTAGCAGACGCACTATTCATTTTCTAGCCAAATTAATTAATTCTAATTTCTCAGTTAAGCAGTTTTGAAATAAAGTGAAGAGATTGTAATCCATTCTTAATGTTTGTTTACATTCGTTGAGCTATACTGCATTCTTTATTCTGCTAATTTTTATTTTATATTTTTGAAATATTTAGTTTCGGTTAACCAAAAAAAAAGTCCCTTTCAAGACTAATTATTTAATCGTTATCAGTTTATCAGTTTTTTTATATGTATAAACGTATTCTAATACAGCATTTTTAATAGTGAAACATGCCTCGTACGAAGAGGAAAAACAAATGAAGTAAATTGAGTATTCAAAAGCGATGGTGTACTGAAACAAAAACTGAAAACAATATGGATATTTCAGAGCACAATTCAAATGTTGCTCAACTCTCAAGTGGTGATAGCATTTTTAAAAATGAAAGAGTTTCTATGCAAGAAAAAAGTGTACTAGAACAAGAAAATGTTGCTGATACCTATGATGGACCAAGTTACATAATTGTTGACAAAAATGCCTTGTGTGATATTTTCAAGTATACTTTTTGTGGTAGCTGCAACCAGTCAACTTTAAAACTTGAATTTGGACATAAATATGGATTTTCTCATCAATTGAAACTGGTGTGCAAAACATGTTCTGAGCAAAAAATGGAATGCTTTACATCTCCAAGACTTGAAAAAAATCAAATACTTCTACACCTTTCGATGTGAATGTTCGTGCTGTTCAAGCATTTCTTGCAATCAGTGGGGGCCATGCATCGATTGAAAAATTTTGCATGTTTCTCAATATGCCTTTGATGTCAAGTAAAACTTTTAATGAAATTAAATGTTACATCAACTAAGCATACTCTCTTGCTTCCCAAACTGTGTTGAACTCTGTACATAACAGCGTTCAAAATGCATACAGAAAACTGGATCAAAATGGGTCAAATACTATTACTGATATTGCTGTTTCATTTGATGGGACAGGGTTGACCCGAGGACACACATCCCAAATCGGTATTGGGTGTGTAGTTGACACTTTAACAGGATATGTTATTGACTATGAAATTATGAGCAAGTACTGTCCAACATGTATAAGTGCGAAAAATGAATTAGGCGAAACTACAGCTGAATACGATGTTTGGTATTCTGGTCACAAAAGTTCCTGCCAGATTAACCACGTTGGGACATGAGGAGCAATGGAAATGAAGGCTGCAGCTAAAATTTGGTCTCGATCAGAAGCATGTGGTTTCCGTTACACAACATTGTTATCTGATGGTGATGCTAAAACTCATAAATTTTTAAATAGCCTAAAAATATATGGACCAGACGTTGAGATTTTAAAAGAGCAGTGTATTAATCACGTAAGCAAAAGGTTAGGCACCAGCTTACGAAATCTTGTGAAAGATTGGAGAGCTAAAGGTATCACTTTAGGAGGAAAATCTTATGGCAGTCTAAAAGAAACAACGATAAAAAAACTAACGCAGTACTATCAGAAAGCAATTCTGGAAAATAAAGGAGATATTCAGAGCATGAAAAAATCCATATATGCCACGCTTTATCACAGTATCTCGACAGATAAAAATCCAATGCACATGAAATGCCCTCCTGGCAAAGATTCGTGGTGTTTTTATCGAAGAGCCTTAGCTAAAGGTGAAAACCTGCACCACATAAGTTTAATATTGGAACACCAATAAATCCAGATTATTTGACAAAAATTGTTCCAATATATCAAAGGTTAGCTTCTGATAGTCTTTTGAAAGGATGTGCCAGATGTCTGACTCAGAACAGCAACGAGAGTTTGCATAGCGTGATTTGGAGTAAGTGCTCTAAGGAAACTTCAGCGAAATCACGACGTGTAAATATAGCTGTTTCTCTGAGGCGGTATCAGAGTATAACTTTGGTACTTTGAAAGCCTTAAAAGAAATACAAAAGGCAGCTAATTTGGATCTTGGTGAAGAAGCAGTAAAAATTGCTGCCACACGTGATTACAGACGTAAAAAAGAAAGAAATCGTCAAAGTAATCTTGCTTTTCGCATAGCACGTCGAAAAGTAAAACTAGCCAATATACAAAAAGAAAAATATTCAAAGAAAAAAGAAGGGATTACATATAGTCCTGGGTTTTTTTAAACAAATGTAAAAAAAAAATATGAAGATGTTAACTAGAATTATTTTGAAATCAACGTGAAATGGGTTCGTATGTTATTTATCGCAATTTTTTAAAAATGTAAGGTACTGAAAATTTTAAACATATAAAATTATAATTTTCATATAATAACTTTATAAAACTTTTATGTGCATGTAGTACATACAGTAATTTTTTAGTAATTTTATTGCCCTTATATATATCTTTTTACAGTAAATAAAAACTTTAAATTGATTTATCTCGGAACAAAAAAAATCGTTTTTCTTTCATTTAAAATGCTAAGGCTTTTTTTCTATTGCATGAAATGTTTTGAATTTTTTTTATAGATTGCTATTAATATATATAATAAAAGTTGATATGTATTTTAGAATCAAAGCAATACTTATTTTTTAAAAAATATTTGAACTTAGAATTTATACGTTTTTTAGGGATTTTTTCATAATTCATAAAAATTTTTTTTTTAGGAATTTGAATCATGTTATCCCCAAACCCATACCAACTTTTGTTGTACATGGTTTGACAAAAATGTAAATCAAATTTCCTGTGTGTACGTCAATTATTGTACGAAGAGTAGCGTTTTAAAATTACCTCATAAATTTTAATTTTTTTAAAAAAAATTAAATGGATTGCTTTTTGTGATATTTTGAGTAAATATTCTGTCTTACGTATTGCATATACATAGGTTAAAAGGAAAAAACTGTAAAAATCATAAAATCAAAGATTTTTGTTTAAATCGTACCGCGTCCTCTTAAGTTGTTCAAAATTTTTAATGGAGAGTTTGATAATTCAAAAGGTTACGAAAATGTATTTCTATAAAACTTTTTGAACTTGCTATTTGTTATTTTCTAGAAAATGTACTAAAATATTTCTTATTGTATGAATACTTTTTGAGTTATGGCTTGTTTAAATAATGGTCTCATAATGAATGTAACATTTCATAATATTTACTCAATCAGCTCTAAAATTTAAAAAATTTAATAAAACATTATAATGTTAGTATATTTTCTTGACAAATGCATCTTATTTGTTTTAGTAATATTTTTACTAATATATGTTTATTACTTTTTTTTCTGACTGCTTTGAAATTTTTCAAAAATATTGCTAAAATTTCACTTATAATTGTAATATTTGTAAACTTCAGGTAATTTATTTTAAATATTGTTAGTTAAATAGTAGTATTTATTGGTACTGAGTCCTAAAAAGTATTTATAATGTTTAAGTATGTTATTTTGTTAAAAAGTACTCCGAACGTGTTCGGATACTTTAATCCTTTCTTCTGGAATTAATAATACTAATTGCGGTCACTGGTTGCTCACACTATGCTTTCCTTTTAGAATCAATTTTCAACCATCACCACCTACTCATCGCCTAACCCTTAAATAGATGCTTGTATTTACATAAAATCAAGTCTTCTCTACGGAAAGCGGTTTTCGACAAAAATCACTATTAAAAAGAGTATTTTACCCAAGTGGATGAGTAGAAGCCTGAATAGAACCCGTTATAAATATTGTGAACAATAGATGAAATTGCTATCAAATAATTGTAAAAAAATATTAAAAACAGTAAAAATAAAAATAAAAAAATAAATGACATTAGAAAATATAGGAGAGAACTAGAGACATAAGTATGAGCTCAAAATAATTTAATTCATCTCATTTAAGGAGAATTTTACTTTTCTCGTACAAATTCGTGAACCTAATTTTCGAAAATTATTATGAATTTGACATCGCATATTAAGTATAATTCAAGAATATTTATTTACTAGAAATCTTAAAAATAACAAAATCTGCAAGGCACTGAGGCTTTGAGGAACAATTTATGTTAAACCTTAACTTTTGTTACAAGATAACTACCTAATAACCAACCACAAACCAGACTTATGTTCAACACCAGTTTTTGTCTTAATATCATTCTCTATGAAATCATAGACGTCGTCAATATCAAATTCCTTCGCATCTTAAGTTTTAATCAGATGCAGAAAATGGAAAATAACACATAGTTTCATCTATTTGATTTCTCTTGCAAGTTGTCTCTCAGAATTAATTGAAACTATAAGCCAACCAAGTTGTACATCTTGCATTCTCTCGCATGTCAATGAGTGTTTTTCAAAGAAATATTAGTCAAATTGTTTCACTAGGGAAAAATTCCCTAAAGAGATTATCTTGAATTTTTAAATTAAATCCTCAAGTGTAATGTAAAATTTCAAACCAGGAGGGGACAGACTTTTCCTTGGTGCCGATTTACACCTCCCCGCAAGAACACTTCCACCTCCATGGTTCATTGATTCAACTAGATTCTTGGAATTAAGTATCGAAAAATTCAAAATTGATTGGGATGACAGAAAATTCAACATTTTTGGTTCTGATGGGAGTATAACAATTTGTAAATGAAGAAATGATGAATTCATGTGGACATGAATTCATGACCTCCACCTATTTGCTTCAGCGTGGAGTGAGTGAGTGAAGATTAACGTCGCACTGTTCAGCTACACGAGGGCTTTTGGCGACGGACCACGTAATTTTGAACCATGGTCAAGTGACGTGGACGACACCTGAGCTGGCACCCCCTCTCCTAACTACCACACCACACCAACGGGAGTACGTTTCAGCTCTCGACAGATTTAGCGTGCATCGCTGCCCTACACGGCGAGTCTTTAGTGGTACTGGGCTCGAACTCGTGGCAAAGCCAGCCATGATCTGATGCCTATACCACTCGGCTACCACGGCCACAGCTTCAGCATGGAGGTGGAAGTGTAAAGCTGCTTCAGTATTTGGTAATTTTTGATGGTATTGAGAATCATGAGCTCTAGTTATATAATTCAAAGGGATAATGAAGCATGGAGGTGTTCTTAAACCTAGAAGTTTAAAATTTGTTTTGGACACTAAAAGATATCCTACTAAGTACCAAATTAAGAAATAAATACAATATTTAAGCTATGTTGAAATTTTTGTTGAGTATACGAAGACTCTTTTGTGGCGTAGTTTTTTAGTAGCTTTTTGATTATTTATTTTTAAAAATGATACTTAGACTAGTTTTAAAAAAATAATTATACTTTTGTGGTCCACTACATAAATATCAATACCTGAATATTCCCCGGCTAATTAAATACTTTATTGGAGATAAAAAAAAAGTAATAGCTGTGTAACACTTCTGTTCGCAATCATATCTAAGCCATTTTTATTTCAAAACTATTTTCTTATATGAATAATATGAATAAATAGGGATGAAAATTTAGTTGTTTAGCGTTAATAACGTAATAAAATAGCTGCCATAGAATGATTTTAGAAAACTGTATGTTAATGACTTCTGGGCAAAATATATATTTCACATTTTTCTGCAAAATAATCAATTATGTGGGGATTAACTTAAACAATTTTAACAATAATATGAAAGAAAGAAAAATGAGTGATTGAATTGTGTATGAAAAAAAATCTCTGATATTACTCCCTAAAAATTTTCTGTGATATTTTTCAGAAATATAACTATACTTCGTAAATTAATTTTAAATTTTATCAAAGTAAATTTCATATGATATTTTTACAACAAAAAGACATTGTGTGAGTGTGTGTTCAGGGTTTTAAATAATAAATATCTTTCTAAGAGATTATCTTTTTTCATGAGAGCAAATACTGACTTGTGTGCATAATAGCTGCCGAAATTTTTCTATGGATGCCTTTTCTTGTTATAATCATTAAAATATGATCAAAAAGATCCCCAGATAAGTGATAATATCTCAAAAATGTGAAAGAATTAAACACATTCTGAATCCAACCATCGTCGATCAGGCTTTACAATTCTTTTTTCTGAGTGAAAAAACATATTTAGAATAGTTACAAAAAATGCCAACTTAAGAAACATAATTTTAACATCAAACGATTATATATATAAGCAAATAAATTAAACAATCAAATAAATAATATTAGTTGAATTATTGAATTAAGACAGACGATAATCACATGGAAGAGAATTTTTAACTGTAGCAACTGTAAATTTAAAAAGTCATTTAAAAATTAGTTAAAAGATATTCAAATAAATATTTATATACAGTGGGCCACAAAAGTGTTCATACACTTGCAATTTCTTATAAAATTTAATGTTTTCGACAAATAAAAATTAATATATTGTAATTGTAATTTTTGTTTGATATCTGCAACTTGTTCTTAATGGAATGACATAGTTAATTTTGTAAAAATAGTATAACACTTCTTTAAAAAAATTATCAAAAAGCTACTAGAAGATTATGCCACACACAAAAGTCTTCGTACACTTAACAAAAATCTGAACTTAGCTTTAAATATTGTATTCCTTTCTTAGTTTAGTACTTAGTAGGATATCTTTTAGTGTCCACAACAACTTTAAAACGTGTTGGTATAGATTTAATCAGTTTTTTGTAATTTCTGCATCGATTTTCCACAATTCTTCTGTGATTATTGTTTTTAATTCACATTATGCGTTTATATGTCGTGTTTTCTTTTTTTTACATCAATACCTCACAAAATATGATCAACGAGGCTAAATAAAGTGATTGAAGAGGTATTTTCATAATTTGGAGACAGTTATAGAGACACCAGTGGCGTACATTGAGAGCAGTGCGCTGGGTGTCATTATGCGTTAAAAAATGAAGTCGTTTTCAATATCCAAATTTTGGGCGGAAAATTTTAAAATTTCTCTTTAAAATATTTAAATAGAGCTCATGATTCAAAATAGCAAATTACCTAATTCTGTGGTCGATTTACATCCCCACGTAAGAACACTTCTACCTCCATGTTTTATTGATCCAAATAGATTCTTGGAATTTAGTTTCAGAAATTTCAAAATTGACAGCAAATTGATTGGGATGGCAGAAAATTCAACAATTTTGGTTCCGATGGACCTATAATAGCTTGTAAATGAAAAAATAAGGTGTTTAATCCCATAAATTTCTGTGGAACACGAACTCTTTCACTTCCATGCTGAAGCATGAAAGTGAAGGAGTTCTGACGTGGGAATGCAAATGGGCCTCAGAATTAGGTAATTTGGTATTTTTTCATGGTATTATGAATCATGAGCTCTATTTAATTATTTTAAGGAGAAATTTTTAATTATCCGCCTGAAATTTGGATATTGAAGACTACTTAATCTTTTAACAGGGTTATGACGCCAAGTGCACTGCTCCCATTGTACGCCACTAGTGTCTATAACTGTTCTCAAATTCTAAAAACACCTCTCAATCACTTTATTTAGCCCAGTAGAACAAACATATTTGGCGAGAATTTGATTTTTAAAAAAGAAGAGAATATGACATATAAACACATAATATGAAGTAACAACTAACCACAGAAGCATGGAGGAAAATCGATGCAGAAATTACGAAAAATTGATTAAATCTATACCAAGACCCTTAAAAGTGGCCGTGGACACTAACAGATATTCTACTAAGTACTAAATTAAGAAAGAAATACAATATTTAAAGCTAAGTTGAGTTTTAGTTAAGTGTACGAAGACTTGTGGCGTAATTTTTTAGTAGCTTTTTGATAATTATTTTTTTTAAAAAAATAGTTATACTATTTTTAAAATTTAATTATGTCATGTTATTAAGAATAAGTTGCAGATATTATAAAAAATACAGTTACAATATATTTATTTTTATTAGTCAAAAACACTACATTTTATAGGAAATTGCAAGTGTATGAACACTTTCGTGGCCCACTGTATATAGTAAATATTTTACATTATGAAACACGGAGCCTGAATAAGTGTTTCGGAAAAATACATTTTCGTTCGATTTTTATTGTGTGGCCGCTGGTAGAACCCCCCTCAGTATAGAGGGCGCTGCTTGTAATAACATGTGTTGTTGACATCAGAGATCTTGTGAACGTGACCGAGTGCAGACGCACTCCATATTCCATTAAACTTATTATTTAATCTTACACTTGTCTTCGATGATTTATTGAATTTAATTGAGTCTAACGGATTGTGTGATATGAAAGTTGATTGATATAAAAGCATTCTACCACTGATTAACTGAATCACCGATGATAGTAACAGCCGCGGTAGCCGAGTGGTATAGGTATCGTACCGTGGTTTGCTTTGTCACGGGTTCGATCCCAGTACCACTAAAGACCCGCCGTGTAGGGCAGCGATGCACGTTAAATCTGTCGAGAGATGAAACGTCCTCCCGTTGGTGTGGTGTGGTAGTTAGGAGAGGGGGTGCCAGCTCAGGTGTCGTCCACGTCACTTGACCATGGTTCAAAATTACGTGGTCCGTCGCCAAAAGCCCCCGTGTAGCTGAACAGTGCGACGTTAATATTCAATCAATCGATTTTTATTGTTTTTGAATTTAATTTTTTTCTCTTGTTTGCCCTAATAGACTTGAGTACTGATGGGAGGCCAGAACGAATCATTCAGTAGACCTCAAAATTTCTAAGTCGGTTTTTTTGGAATTCGTTTCAATTTCCCCTCACCGGATAGTGAAATTCCTTTGACAAGGGTGTGCCAGAATAAGTTTGAGTTAAGGATTTTGTGGAATATTTGAGAAAGTTATTCGAAGGAGATAAATTTTAATTTGATGAATTTGTAGAATAATTTGGAAAGTTTTTTTTTATGGAGATAGATAAGTTTGCGTCCAAAAGTATGTGGTAAATTCGAGAGTGATGGAAATGAAAAATTTTGAGTTATAATAATTATGCGGTATATTTGAGAAAGTTGTTTTGATGTAGAGAAGGTAATTTTGAGTTAAGGATTTTGTGCGATTTCGAGTAAATAAGTTGATGAACATAGATAAGTTGAATTAATGATTGTGTGGTATATTTAAGAATGTTTTGAGATGAATCTAGGAAAGTTCAAGTTGAGGATTATGTGAGATTTTGTGTAAATAAGTTGATGGACATAGATGGGTTTTAGTTAATGGTATTGTGGAGAAGTCGATTAATTATTTGGAAGTTGCAGATAAGTTTAGTTAGTGTTATTGAGGTACAGGATATGAATGATCTTTGAGGTAAAGACATTTTTGAATGATTGAGGAATCATTTTAAGATTACTGAGAATTTTGGGTTAATGTGAGTATATTTGAGTAATAAATTCGATGGTTATTGATGAATTGAGTTAGCAGTATTGTTGAAAATTGAGGATCTTTGTTTTTTTTGTATATTTGTTGCGAGTATAGTGAAACATTGTGATGAGTTCTTTTTTTTTAATTATTTAGAATTGATACATTGTATTACGTGGAATGTTAAAAAAAGTGATGTTGATTAGTGAAGTGAAATTTTTTTTTTGGAATTATGTTGTTTAATTATGTGTAGCACTTGTAATATTTTTTTTTGCTTTTTTTGCTTTAGTTAAAATTACTTTACTCTGTATGTGTTGCCTCATATGTCTTGGGTTGCATTATCAATTTTATGTTTATAAATTTCTTCTTCTGAAATTTTCAACTGCATTTGCGATTTCTGGAATACATTTCTCAATATGGAAATTCGCATGTATTTGAATGTAGAAGAAATTGTTTTTTTTTCTCTCAATTTTTTTTAAAAGTATTAATCGATATAGTTATTTTTTTTATAATAGGATTTGCATGGGTTTTTTTTTGTCTTTTCTTGTGTTGGCGTTTGCGGCCTGCAGCAAATCGTTTGCGCAGGGAATGGCATGTGCAAAAATTTTTTTCTGCCTTTGTAAACATTGGGGGTGCATCCTGATCAAATACACACTCATAGTTTGCAATTCTAAATTTTAAACGCATTAATTTTTTTTATTAATTTCAAATTGTAACCAATGCTTGTAGTGAATGTTTTAAAATTTCTTAGGCTATTAAGTATTCTCAGAGGTTATAAAATTTTTTTACCGTGTACACTATTCGTTTCAATTTATAGATTTTAATTTGCAAATCTGAATTTAATTACATTACTTTTTTTAATTTTAAATTGTTACCAATGCTTGTAGTGAATTTTTTAAAATTTCTTAGGCTATTAAGCATTCTCGGAGGTAATTTTATTTTTTCTTCACCTACGCACAGTTCGCTTGAATTTCTAATTTTTTATTTTATAATAATTTTTTTATTTAGTTTTTTTATTTTACAAAAGATTGTAATCATTGCTCTTAGTGAATCATTGCAATTTATTATGCTTTGAGCATTGTTGAAGGTTAAAATAATAAATTTTTTTTGGTGGTCTGATACATGCACATCATATTAGTCGTGTCAGGATTTCGATGTTATACGATTAAGAGGTGTCTGTTTCTTAGTGCCACGTTTGTATTGATTATATATGTTTCACTTGTAGTTATTTCTTATCACAAAGTATTTTGTTCGATGCTCGTATGTGTGGTTATTGTGAGTATCGAAGCTGTTATATATGCAATTTTTGAATTTACTATGCGTTACTCGTCTTATTTTTTTATTATTATTTAGTGGCACATAATTATTTGTGATTATACGATTATTTCTATTTGTTATTTTATATATATTGTCCTTGTGAATTGTTTGGTGACCCATTCGACAATTATTTGTTCGTAACATGAATTTAATTGTAGTTGTTAGTAGTTATTTTTTTCACTCTCACCGCTAACAGAATTGGGACTTAATTTTTAGAATTTACTTTATAATTTTTTTTCTTCCTTTCTGTTACATTTTCAATTGTAAATTGTGGAAATGGTGACGTCGGTGCTTGGTGTCTGCGGCGGAAGTCAAATGGGGTCCAGTTTTTCTTTTCTATACACTGGTTTTGGTTTCATGACTAATATGGTTTCCCTGGGAGACAAATTTTTTTTTCTATTGCAGTGAACATGGAGCATTTTTATTCCGCATCTGCCGGAACCTACGGGGCCTGCTGAAATTCTACTCATCGTGGACGGACTACAGACTTTGGATATGTTGCATAGCTCTACAGGAGATTTTCTACTCATCGTGGATGGACTACAGACTTTTGATGTGTCGTCCCGCCGGAGTGCCTAACATTCTTCGCAGTGTCGATACATCAGCTATTTCTTCTGGTCGGGACACACATATGATCACCAAACTCTCTTCTCGTGATGGAACACTTTTTTTCTTTTTATTGCGGGTTGTAATAATTTTTTGTGCTGTGTATTTGAGAGAGGGGAGGAGTGATGGAAGGCCAGAACGAATCATTCAGCAGACCTCAAAATTTCAAAGTAGTTTTTTGGAATTCATTTCAATTTCCCCTCACCGGATAGTGAAATTCCTTCGACAAGGGTGTGCCAGAAAGTTCCCGTGCCTGGGGGTCACTAGACCCATAAATTGAGGGGTGCGTCAAAAGATTTCCCGCGCTGCCGAAAGTTCATTAAACCCTTAGGGTTTGGAATGCTGTAACTCTGCGCTGGTCTCTGGACCAATCAGAGACAATTAAAGTGGACAAGACAAAGAGTCCGCTCTAGGATTTTTTTGTGAAAAATCGTAAAATAAAACGGGATGCACCCCGATTTTGAGAGAGACACAAAGAGACAGACAGACAGAGCCGATCCCAGAGCTAGAGACAATCACGAAAACTCCGGAGACTCCGGGCATCAACCATGTCCATTCCCCTGCTTTTTCCATGTCTCAAGCTAAGTTAAATTTTGATCTTGTAGTGAAGTAAATTTCCAGATACTTGTGCTTAAAAATAAATTTAATAATGTTTTAAAACTATACGATCAGTGTATGATTTATTGTGAGATGAGTGTTTTAATTTTAGAATTAGTTAATTAATTGTCATGATGCGATGTGAAATTAGGAATCTGGGTTCAAAGTTATAGAAATGAATTAAGTTTAAAGTAGCGTCGCATCAGTACTTAGATTTTAAATGAGAAACAGAACAACAATGCAACTGTATAATTTGCTACTCTTGAAATAAAATTATCGTTAGATAGTTTCAGAAAAAGTAAATGTAAAACTGCACAAAAATAATAAGTCTTCGATAAATCCTCGATAGATGGCTCTCCTTATATCGCCTATGCGCTGTCCAAATACCAGTAAATACATATTTTCTGAAAGAATTTCCCCGCAAAACGAATGTGGTTGTCGAATGATCGAAATGCTAACAATGATTGTTGCTTCTATTATTTATGTTGTGATTGTAATACACAGCAAATAAACTAATTCCTTGTCTTGAACTGGAATAAGAGAATTTCTT
The DNA here is from genome assembly GCA_019973935.1 of Trichonephila clavipes. NCBI lineage: Eukaryota > Metazoa > Arthropoda > Arachnida > Araneae > Nephilidae > Trichonephila > Trichonephila clavipes. Next base: position 352,783 of record BMAU01021313.1, read on the forward strand.
CCTTGAACTGATCTAGCTGAGCACAAATTTATATATGGTGAAGTTACTTTCTGACATAATTCTTAAAATGTTTTAAATCGACAAACTTGTTAAAAGTGCCAAAAAAATCTTTTTTTAAAAAAAGGTAAATTTCTTTAAAAAAAGCAAATTAGTTATTCACAATGCTATTTAATATCCTGCTATCTAAAAATGGTTTTTGAAGGAATCATTCTAAATTAGCGAATTCAAACCAACCGAAGAAACAATAATTAGATCGTTTAAGTTTTTTATTCTTCTATTTATAGCTAAAACTCAACATTTGAAAATTCCCATTTAAAAAAAATAGGAAATTACACTGCTGGCCACCGTAAAGGCAACACCCTGAAGGAAGCATGCAAAAAACATGAAATTTACAACATGCATAAGCGGAGGTGAGACATGCAAATGATTAGAATTTCAGCACAGGCACACATCACGCGTGCCTGTGGCGCCACCTCAAAGCACTATTTAAAGCTTGGAGATTTCGACGATTTCAAGTTCGGCAACTGTGTTTTTCTTGTGGTTTTTTCAAAAAACGATCAGTTATATCTTGTAGAAAACATTGATCAGCTTTTGATCAAGTATCCGAGTTCGACAGAAGCATAGTGGCCTACCGAGATTGTGGATTATCTTTCAGGTAAATTAGTAGTCGTGTTGGACGAAACCAAACAACTGCAATGCGCATATGTGACTGTTGGATACAGGAGAGTAAGAAAGATTGACGTGGTCGATCGTATCCACCTCAGTGCACCACTTTACGTGAGGACAGGCAAATTGTGCGCATAGCAATGACAAAACGCTCAGTCACATCACGAACCATAGCACAGCACATTGAGTCTGTAACGCCTCATTCAGTGTCTGCAAGTACCATTTCGGTGCCATTTACAGCAAAGTGGTCTGTCCGCAAGACGTCCATTGCTTGGTCTACCCTTGACGCAGAACCACACAGACGCACTCGTGAAATAATTTGGGAAAGACAGATTTAACAGTGTAAATCTTCACAGTGCCTGATATACATTCTAGATGAGCCAGGATGGTACGTTTCGTCTGCCCAAGCTCAGCTCGGGTAAACCCGAAAAACGGTTTATTCATTAATGTAAATTTACTTGAATATTTTGCTCTTTTGTCATTATTAAACTTTTTCTTTTACACAAGTATCAATAATTACGATTTGCTTACACTAAGATAAACATAAAACAGGATCATTGTGGTTCTAAAATACATAGATAATTTTATTCCCAGCATAAAAATCACATTATGCTCTTAGTGCTATTTTTTGTCAAAAATAAAATCATTAAGGGATGCTCACACACAAAATAACGCTAAGAGCAACCTAAAAATTTGTTTACTTTGAAGATAATCGTGCGCGCGATTCAACCTTCTTTCTTAATAGCAAAATAAAATTAGCATTTTTTTTTTTGAAGAGTGAATTGAAAAAAGATGTTTACAATATTTTTCATATAATACAGTAATGATATTTATTTTCTAGGGAAGTTCAAACACAATGAATCGGTCTTAGTTAAGATTAATCTATTGGATATATAAAAATATAATATATATATATATATATATTTTATTCCTCTTTTTCGAAAATATTAAACGAATACTATTTGTAATGAAGGTAATAACCTAGTAAGGAAAAAAAATACAGTGTTTAATAAAGCAAAATCATTATAATATTGTTCTATTCTACCATTTTAGAAAAATTCTAAAAGTTTTCTGATATCTTGAATCTAAAAAAAAATCAAGTGTGTCCTTTTATTTTTTATTATTTTATTGATAAGAAAAAAAGGTATTAAATTTTTTTACAGTTGGTAGTCTATATAATTATAATACACACCAGAAATACATCTTTTTTCTCAAATTTAAAAGTAATAAAACAATCAATTGAAACCTAGATCACACATAAAATGCAAAATTACATAGTGCACGATTTTTATAACTTTTTTTATGCTGCAATACAGCACAGGAAAAAATATAATTTGCAGAAGTCAGAATAACACAGATCCTGAAGAAGAAGAATTCCTTACCGAATTATTTTTTTGTCGAAGACATTACTTATATTTATTCTGATGGCTTTTAAATTACATTTTCTATGGAAGAAATGTCCACGGATGAACTTATATTGCATATCCTTTTTTCTGACATGAAGTAAACTGTAAAGGAGTTCTTATTTTTCATGAACTTTTTTTCCATGAAGGAATTGTTTTGCATAGCTTCAGGATAACATTTCGAGAAGTGTAATTTAAACGAATTGTTTCTTAAGAAGTTTTGAAATGAATCACTTTTGAACGCTTTTTCATGCATGGAAGTAGTTTTTTTTCAAAAATTTGCGATGCAAATGTCTGCTATTTTGATTTTATTTGCACCCAAAATTATATTTCACTCCATGCAGATAAAACTTTGTGGCCAAACTTATAAAAATAATCTCTTGCGCATTGGAAGAGAAAACGTAATTAAAAAAATAAGACATTTTTATTACAATACAACGCTTTTGTTTTTCAAGTAATTGTTAATATTTGAGGTGGCATTATGATCTCATCATTTGCAGTAGTTAATTCATTGCAATGAATCCGTCACATTGAAAATATGGGTACTTACATATTTTACGATGGACCAATTCGTCAAGTAAACCACATGACACGATGAAATTGTATATATACATATAATATTCTTTAAATTAAGACTTAAATGGCTATGAAATTATTCTTTTTTTAACGATTTTCCCCCCATTGCCTACTATATCTATTTAATAACAAATTATATAGGGGGTTGCAATTTAATGATATAAATTCTATTGGAGTAGGAGTAAATAATAAGCTTTTAATAAAGAATTGACATAAAGACACGCTGTGGGAGACTCCCAATCGAAACGAAAATTGATGCATATAATGATTCATGTATTCATATTTAATAACTAACGAATAATGCATACAGAAAAATAAATGACTGCAGTCATTGTGAATATTAATTGATATAAAATATAATGAGATGTGGATTAATTAATAAGACCATTTGCGCTTAGAATTTTATGTTATGTGTTTCGCAACAGCAATTTCTCAGGTTTGCATTGTTTGTATGTACTAGAAATATTTAGAAATCTTATCCAGAATTAGAGGACAACATTGAAGCAAAATTTTTCTCCTAAAAGTTCTCCTTTCGAAATTCATTTCATTAATTATTTATTCTTATAATTTATGAATAAGTTTTTCTTCCTTATAAAGGATGTTGCGACTTCGCGATCAACACATTCAGAAGAGTGATAGTAGGCAGCATGGGGACGAAAAATCATCATAGAACGAAGGGTTGCAAATCATTAATAGTCGATGAAAGTTACGATACTAGTGGCCTTCGGGAGGACGATAAGCCAGACGAGTAGAGTCGCCAAAAGAATACAGAGATTAAAAACTTCGAATAAGTGATTAAGAAACCTGCACGTAATTAAACCTCACTCGTTTGGGGGAGAATTAAAGCTGCAAGCAAGTTATCATAAGTGCTAGGCTGTATTCGGTAACAATGTCGGATTGCTCGAACAAGGAATATGCGGATACACAACCTCAGGTATATCCAAGCCGATTGCAATGGACGTCTAGCAAAGTACCAGGTCTATTCTCCGGGGCGATATACACACTTCCCGTCATACCACCTGTGATAAAACCTACACGGCCGCAAATTTGAACAATACCTGTGACAATCACTTGTCGTTGCATTTCTGATATCCAGCTGTGATGCATTGTTCGTAATGTAAAAATATTTTACGTCTATTAAATGTATTCCTTGCCTCTTATTGCATGGTTTAATTCCACTCGATATCACATCCTTCATAACTACCGGGTGGGCAAAAAGTCCGTAAAAACTTTAAAAATTCATAAAATCCTGAGAAATGAACGAAAAAAAAACTGCTTGCAGGATCAACATTAGTATGTCACGGGATTTTTTTTAAGCTAGAAAAAAATAATTCGAAAATCATCCGGTAGGTGGCACTGTTACAAGCGTCTGTGGTGGAAATATGCAAATTAGACGGCTATAAAAAACTTTGCTCTCAATGAATCCACATTCATTTCACCATTACAAACAGTGAATGTGAACAAGATGCTCAGTGCGCCGGATAAAGCTTTGTTGGTGAAGTTATTTTACATGAACGAGGAATCAGCGACCATTGCCTTGCGTAAATTCCGAGTTCAGAAAAATGTGAAGAGTGGAAAAGGCCCTTTAACACCTGCAGGTCTCTTAAAGCTTGTTAAACGTTTTGAGGAAACTGGAAAGTTGGAGGATCGAGCACGAGCCGGACGACCATGCTTGAAAGAAGCACGTGCACCCTGCATTGTTGTGGAAATGGAAGCGATTGCGTCCGAAGCAGCTTCACGGACCAGCAGTGCTCGTGAAGCTGCCAGACGATTGGGCTTACCACCATCATCTGTCCGCAATATTCTTCGTCGAATCCTCCAGCTGTACCCATACAAATTGCAATCGTGCCATGAACTTTTGCCAGCAGATACCGCACAGAGGAAGCATTTGCGAAGTGGGCCTTCTGTAAAAGGGAACAGGATCCCACCTGGGTTTTTAACATTTTGTGGATAGATGAAGCTCATTTATCTCTTCATGGTGACGTTAACAACCATAACTGTCGCATTTGGGTGACCTCTAATCCACGTGAGTACACACAGAAGTCATTGCATTCCCCAAAAGTGACAGTATGGTGTGGTTTTACGGGTTCATTTATCATAGGACCTTCTTTGAGACGCAGTGCCCAGTAAATGGATGGATAACGGAAACGGTAAATGTTCAGCGTTATCTAACGCTTCTGCGGGAGACTGCCGTGCCATGTTTAATTCAACGAGGTCAGATTTCGAATGTCACGTTCATGCAGGATGGAGCAACCAGTGACACTGCTAACCCGGTTAAGGCATTCCTGATACAGACGTTCGCGGAAGACAGAATCGTTAGCAGGCGCTGCAGGTAACCATGGCCTTCTCGGTCTCCAGATTTAACACCGGCAGATTTCTGGTTGTGGGAAAATTTGAAATCTCGCGTGTATCTATCCGGTCCATCAAGTCTGTCGGAACTGAAAGATGCGATCCGCGGAGAAGTATCCTCCATGCATCCGGACATGTTTCACTCTGCCGTTGCTGGATTTATCACTCGTCTGGAATGTCTTCTCCCCTGTGGTGGTGGTCATGTGGAACATATTCTGATGTAATAAAGTTTTGAAAGTTTTCTGTTCATTATTTATGCATTGTTTCTTTGATTTGCGTACATCAGCGCCACCTACCGGATGATTTTCGAATTATTTTTTTTTTCTAGCTTAAAAAAAATCCCGTGACATACTAATGCTGATCCTGCAAACAGTTTCTTTTTTCGTTCATTTCTCCGGATTTTATGAATTTTTAAAATTTTTACGGACTTTTTGCCCACCCGGTATTTTTGCGAAATTACTCCTACCAAAGGAGGTTTGCGACCCCGTGTTCTATGGTGGTTTGTGATCCCCATGCTGTCTATTATCACTCCTCGGAATTTGTCGAGTGAATTCGGTAACAAATTGTATTTTAAGAATCAACTGACTGTTTTATTCAGTAATAATTTCTTCGATGAACATCGACGTTTATGAAACGAACCGTCTTAAATGTACTATAGCATAAACATATTAAAATTGATTTTTTAGCCCTTAATAAATATTATTCCCATTCATTTTTAATGTATGCTTAAAAAGGTGTATATTTATGCCATTAATCCTAGTCTTTTTTATCAGTTTGCTATACATAAATATATATATTTGTTAAAAATATCACTGAGTCATTTAACAATTAGATATTCTATAGCAGAACATATTTTTTAAATTTAATATTATTGCGTGCTGTATATGAATGTATTTGAAATGGAATGGTTAATTTTACTGTTCAAATTTGCATTAATATATTCTAATTGAGAAACAATAACAGCAATATGTAAATGCGTATAATATGTAAATAAAGAATCTATTGGTAGAATTTCGAGGATAAAACACCAGAAAAAAGAAGGCATCACGAACGAGAGCTTATAAATAAATATTCAGAGACCTAAAAACATCGAGCAAAATTAGATCGCAACGTCACTTAAAGAATTCTCATTAATTTTTTATTTCTTTTAATTTTTATAAAAATGTTTTTTTCTTTGGTTAACTTGAAGCATATACGTTAGTAGCAATTAGTGAGAGAATTAAAAAAAGCAATGAAAGCAAAAGCCATTAAAGAGTATTTAATGCTCTTTAATGACTAACTTAGTCAATTAGGTTACATTATTTGTTCTACTTCGTTAATTGGGCTTGTAACTATCAAAGTGGGGTAAAATGGATAAATAATAAAATAAAAAATGTACAAGTTGTGTGTGTGTGTGTTTGTAAGGCATTTCAACGAAAAGTACTCATTTCATTAAAGTCACGCTAAAGTTATACATAGCATCAGTGAGGATTTTTAAATACGTCCTAGTTAATAATCATGGGGTCCTAAGAGAAGCTCAATTAGTTGTTAATTGTTTGTAAAAAAATGGACGAAGTTCTTTTTTATGTTGGACAGTTTAATTGATGATAATCATTTCAGAAAAAAAGGCTTGATTTGGAAGACAGGTAAATATTTTTTTAAAATTAATGCTATTTATTTTTTAAATGCAATAATTATATTTTCTGTCATCGTTTAACTGGAAATATAATTATTTTTGTTTATTTATTTATTGCATTTTCTCAATTAAGAAACTACTTTTGCTTGTAATTAGCCTTATACTATCTTCAATAATTTTTTGGTTTTATTTTGAACTTAATTTTACATTTATATATATATATATATATATATATATATAAACTAATGGAGATCTATTTTTACGTTATTCATTATTGATAGTTAAATTCCAATGGATTCTTTTCCGACTTTATCTTAATGTTATACAACAGGGGTTGGTAGCCTTTTAGCTCTGGCATGCCAAAACAATCTACCAATATGATTCAGCGTGCCACACAATATGACATAAGTTCTATTCTCGTGATAATGCATGTACAGTTAAAGAATAGAGGTCAATAACATATTTGCAGTTTTATCAAATATTAAATTTGAATAATTTGAAAATATCACTTAACATAAAAATTCAAATTGTACATGTATTAAGTACTTTTAAACATATTTATTGAAATAGGAAATAGACAACACAAAATATAAGCATTTCCCTTCATTATAGTTAAATAAAAAGATAAAAAAAACTTTTAATGCGAACTCGATGATTACACCGATCTATTTTCATATAATAAAAATCAGGTATATAATTTGTGAGACTTTCAATTCAACACGATTCTGAGTATTCTGTTGTTAAACAATTTCTTTGCGAAACCGAAATATTTTTCATATGAGGAAATAGTTTTTGCTTAGATATCTAGAACAAAAGGGGAAAGTAGGGTACATGCATTTTTCTCTCTTGAAACAATTAAACCTCTCCAGCAAGTGGATTCAATAATTTAGAAAATAGCTGCAAATTTATCTTTGGGGTAATCTTTCAGATTATTTCATTAGTCCGTAAATGTCCATAACTCTCTCTCTCTCTCTCTCTGAATATGTTCATCCATTACAAGTTTATGGACTTCCATCTACTGAAATATTGACAAGTTTGTAGAATAGTGCAGAATGCCACAGAGAATCGTACCCCCATGTGGCATCCGTGCCGTAGGTTGTCGACCCCTGTTACACAAAATAAGCTTCACCTTTAAATGATATTGCAAATGATTGAGTCTGACAGGCCATTTTTAAAGTAAAACAGAGCCAGTAATTTAAATACAAGTTTTTAAATATGATTTATACAAACCATTAGAATATAAGTATTTGGAATAATATTTTATACAGAGAACGATATGAGGGATATATGTTGCATCGTAATGGGTACTAATTTGTTTACCCTCAAATCATTGTCTACAAATCAGTTCGTTGCCACTTGTACTACGCTAAATTAAAGATTCCATGGTGATTAAATACTTAACACAAACTTTGCCCTGTTCGCAAAGTCAGTATGATGTCGAAATATATCTGGTAAGAATTGTAGATGTCAACATACCATTGACCAATTTCGCCAAATCAAAGGACGTCGCTAATTCAAAATGCATCGCCAAATACTGTTATGGTTATTACTATATTTTAATATAAGTAGGACTGGTTTTCCACCATTGGAAGCATATGGCGAAGTCTTTTGATTTGAAAAAATGGCTAATGCCATAATACGTAAGTACCGAATTGTACTGACTTCGTACACGTATAAAATTAATGAGAGAATTTTATCACATTCTACATGAATGCACGTTTCAGCAAAACATATTTCTTACTATTTGTATTGTTGTACATTCTCCATAGAAATATCTGATTTCCAGATGTTAATAGAAAGTCACTAAGAGATTCCACTTATATCAATTGAATATTGTTTTCATGCTTACTAATTTTGTTACTCTTTTTTTTTCTGATATAAAGAGTGTTTTTTTCCAGGTATAGAAGTTTAAGTTGGCATTACTTTCCAAGATGGCGACCGATTTAACAGCTGTCAAGTGATTTATTCTCAGTTTGGTTTGGCAATTCATCATGAATAGACTCACGCTTGAACAACGCTTTCAAATTGTGCAATTTTATTTCGAAAACAATACTCGATTTTCATAAGCGAATTTTGTTTAGCGAGGAAGCACACTTCTGGTTGAATGGCTACGTCAACAAACAAAACTCTCGCATTTGGAGTGAAGCTAATCCAAAAGTGTATGTCGAAACACCGTTACATCCAGAAAAACTGACTGTTTGGTGCGCTTTATGGGCTGGTGGAATCCTTCTTCAAAAACGATGGCCACAACGTTACAGTCAATGGTGATCGGTATAGAGCCATGATTACTAACTTTTTCATTCCTGAATTGAACAATCATCATGTCCAGGAGCTGTGGTTCCAACAAGACGGCGCAACATGTCACACAGCTCGTGCCACAATCGATTTATTGAAAGACACGTTTGGTGACCGCCTAATTTCACGTTTTGGACCTGTGAATTGGCTTCCAAGATCTTGTGATTTAACACCGCTAGACTATTTTCTGTGAGGCTATGTAAAGTCATTGGTCTATGCGGATAAGCCACAAACGCTTGACCATTTGGAAGACAACATTCGCAGTGTTATTGCCGATATACGGCCACAAATGTTGGAAAAAGTCATCGAAAATTGGACGTCCAGATTGGACTACATCCAAGCCAGCCGTGGCAGTCCTATGCCAGAAATCATATTTAAAATGTAATGCCACAAGATTATCTTTCGAATAAAAACAAATTCATGTCAATCGAATAATACATCGTTGTTTTATTGCAATTTAAAGTTCTATACCTCTAAAAAAACACCCTTTAGATGTCACTGTTTCGAGATGAAATCGCAAAAGTTCTTTTCAATAAAAATGGTTTCATGCAGTCGGCACAAAAATAAATATTTATTACTTATGTAGCATAAAAAATTAAGTTTACATACAAATTTCAATGTACTAGAATGAAGATCAATAAAACTGGCTGGTAAAATAGTACTTGGCCACAAGAAATCTTTCCACTTAGACATGACAATGAACCTTTAGAGGACCTTTGAAAACATCAATTTAAGTAAACAGTAGTTCATACAGTAGTTCATTGTAGTTCATACACACAGTTAATCGGCAACCTTTCGTGATTAATTTCTCACTTTCTCACTGTTTTCCTCACTTAAGAGGGTCGCCGGACTTCCGCTGCGGGTTTTGTCAGAAACACTTTCCCAGCCTTGTCGAAAAAGGGTGAACCACTAGTGCACACACTTCACGGAAAGTTCTTGATCTTCATGAACACGTACCAGCATCGCATAAGTTTCTTTCGGTGTTTTGTCAAGCTTCAAACAAAACTTTAAACTGATATTTTATCAAAACTTTGAAATCGTTCATTTTCCTGTTCTCAGTTAAGAGTCAACGCACTGAACAAGCACTTTGTAAAACTAGTCTTACATGGAACACAAACGACGCTCAACTGAAGAACGGGGAGGGCAGATGGACAACACCTCCCTCTAAGCATGAGCAGCGTTTTGTTTCGCGAATGTTACCAGATCGACCATTCCGACTTCATTCACTGAACTTTATTGCCAGAGGTTGTATTTTTGCTGGACATGATATTAACGGGTTTTTTTCGTTAGAAGTAATTGTAAGTAACCATTTTTTTTTATTTTGTTCTAAGTTCTTACACATATCGTTTGAACATTATTTAAAATAAAATTTTTTTCTCGAATAATGCAATTATCGATGAAAAAATGCCCTATTTTTCCCTGATGCTTATTATAAAAACTTTAACTTACCTTCTGGCAAGTATACCTGTAGGGTTTGCTTTTAAAGAGAATTGAACATTTGTTGATTTTTTTTTCTCTCCGTAATCTTTTACATAAAATAACAAGCATTTCAGATTCAAACCCAAAATGAGATTTAAACTTAGACACTCAAATCACGAATACGTTTTTTTTTTTATTGTAATAAATCTGAAGTTGCAGAAGTTCAAAGCATATTTAAGTGACTAGAAAGAAAGATGAAAATTTTATTCACTCTTTGTCGTACTTCTCATTCTCGAATACATTTTAGGACATAAAAATATATATGTTATATTTCCCCAAATTTCTTATTTACATGGTCAGTTAGGACGATCATATCCCATGATATTTTTTATCTAATTTCAATAATTCAGTCCGTCTTTTAGCCATTTTAGTTTTTTGGACTTTTTTAGAAGACATTTACACAGCAAATAATATTAAATAACTCTGATTCTACAAGCCAAACAAAATATCTCTTAACTGACTAGCAGCGCCATTTATATTTTACATTTAATTTCCAACAATGCATAACACTTCGATTTTAGTTACACATATTTTTCTTGGAAAACTGAATAAAATATAATAAAAAGGGAGGTAAAAATCTAATATAATCCGTAATGTCCCGTAATTCTGTTTCGAAAAAGATTGTCATTTTTTATCCACTTTTTTTGTTACTTAATACTCGTTATAATTCTGCTTGCGCAAAACTTTAAGAAAAAATGTCAAGTATTTTTTTTTCTACTTGAAACCAAACTTATGGAGATGTTAGTTTTACTGAATACCTTTTTTTTGTTCACACCGGAAAGTGTATTGATAAATCTAAGTTTAGAAAGAAATTGTATTGATTTTGCATTTTAAATAAATTTTATAATTTTTTTATTTATTTAGACACAAACAAAAAAAAGTCATCTTATATAATTTATCACAGGTTTTTTTTTAAAATTAATTTTCACAGCTATACAACACAATCAGTATTTATTTACAAAAAAAAAATTCTAATGCGAGTTTTCTTAGCTTTCGTGTAATGAGAAAAAAGCAATTTTAATAAAAACCTTAACAAATTACAAGGTCAGAGTTTTTCTTTTCGATGACTCTATAACAAAAAGCAAAACTCAATACATTTAGCAATCAAAAGAATGAAGAAAGGTTAAGGAATTTTGAAGATAAAATAAAGCAAAACAAAAAAGCACGCTGTTCATTTTTCCAGTTACAAATATATATGTTGACATTTACAAAATGATCAATAAGTAAAACAATGCATGGATCTTTTATTTTATGGAAAAAGCAGATCGTCTTTGTGTGTTTAGTTTTATTTTATATAGGAATTTTAGATCACGTCTGGCATTAGTAAATGCGATGTAAATAAATTGTATTAAGTGTAAATGGTGCATTTTTTTTGTGTAACATATTTTTGAAGTTCACTTCTTATGGCACGTTCGGGGGAAATTTTCGTTACGCGTTACCAGTTTTGGTCACGCGATGAACGTAAGTTAAAGATGTATGAAGTTCCGACTTTTACCACGTTTTTTTTAAGTCAACAACATCATTGGAAGAGGTAGTAAGCAGCTTCTGTTGATCATAGAGATCTCAGCACCATGAAGGTAGAAGTCTGTCTTGGCTCATGGTGGTGTTCTTTTTAGTCTGGCACTTACCCTTCGGCCTGCCCGGCTTGGGAGACCCTACCAGTAGCAAGCTACCGCCGGTATAGCCCTCCAGATCAATAGTGCGCGCAAACCTCACCGCCCCGTCAAGGCAGGAACACCAGCGGGAGGAGCCGAAGCTGTAACATTGAGAGACACCTATTTGGCTCTCATTAGGCCCATAATAGAGTACGGTTTTCCAGTGTACTACTGTGCGTCCGCCGCCAGTCTTGAGAAATTGGAAAAGATTCAGCTCGGCGCTGCGCGAATTATTACTGGATTGAGACGTAGTTTCCCGAAAGAAATTGTCCTTTTCGAGGCTGATCTTCAACCTCTTCATCTTAGAAGCAAAAATATCCTCACCAATTACTTCAATAAACTTTCTAGCTATGGACATCACAACAAAACCTCTCTATACTTTAAAAATTGGCACAATAATCAGAGACTGAAGAGAAACAGCCCTTTCAGTTATGCTGAACATCTGCAGTTGCCCTCATCTCTTATCGAACCCCACTCATTAAAATCTTGTTTAAGTCCATCAGAGGGACTTCCCAGAGTCCACTTCCACTTCAACATGTCTGCCCCGGTCACAAAGCAAGATCTCATCCCAGCTCATCTTAGGCAACTTGCATTGGAAAGTATTAATGAAATCCCATGTGACGCCATTAAAATTTACACAGATGGCAGTAGATTAGACGAACGTGCAGGTAGTGTAATCTACATAGAAAATTCTGGTCAAAACTTTTATTTCTGTCACCGTAATCCGGATTTCTCTTCGGTCTTTAAAAGTGAACTAACGGCAATCAAACTTGGCCTCGAAGCTATTATCAATGAAAGTGACTATGGAGAACTCTGGATTTTGTCGGACAGTCGCAGTTCCCTTCAACATCTACACAATTGGACTCAAGTAGGAGACAAAACAAGCATCTCCATTCTTCAAAATGTCAAACTTATTTCAAAGCATCACGATGTTCATTTTCAGTGGATACCATCCCATGTTGACATCTTTGGAAATGAGCAAGCGGGCCGCTTAGCCAAAGAGGGCTGTAGTCTCTTAACAACCTCCTCTCCTTCCATTACCTACTCAGAGCACCAGTCCAAAATTAGTAGGCAACTATCTAAGGAGTGGAAGAGTCCTCCCTCCCACCACTGGTATGCGGCCAGGAAACCGGGCTCTTTTCTGGATCTCAACTGTGACAGAGCATCTAAAACGGCCATTTCCAGATTGGCTAGTGGACACACGAAAAGTCTTTCCTTCTTTGAGGGCAGGAAGACTTTTAAGTTCTGCTCCAAGTGCAAGGTTCAGCAGGCCTCTGCCGAACATATCCTGGACTGTCTGGGTCTTTCCAGAGAAGACTTGTACGATTCTCCTCTTCTTGTTATCGATTTTTTGAGGGTCAACAATTTAATGGATCTTGTCTGACTTCGTCAGACAATTAGAGGATAAGAAACAACAACAACAACCACGTTTTTAAAAAAGATGTCGCGAGTTTAACAAATATTCATATCATAACCACGAGATGTAATTTAATATATATATATATATATATATATATATATATATATATATATATATATATATTAAAACTAAAATAAATTCAAAACTCTAAGAAATTTATAATAATAAATGAAGCAACTCACAACTTGTATTGAAGGGATTTTGTAAATAAAAGATTTATAGTTTTATATAAATGGCAACAGTGAAAAAATAACTAAAAAGAAGATTTAGAATGCAGAGTTTTTGTGTGGTTGTGAATTATTTAAACTAATCTGTTTTATTATAACTTGGACGAAACAAACGCCATCTAATTCTTTTTATCAAACTCAGACAAAAAACAATTACAGAATCGGAAAGATCATTTTTTCGCCGCCACGATATGGTATAATTTATTTCTACAAAATAATGATATTTTTTATTTTTTACGATTTTTTTCTAAAATGAGTCAAAATCGATATGTTTTTATGAAAATGATTTCTAAACCGTTCCCGTTCAGTTTCCCTTCGCGTTAATAAATTGACATTCTACCCTAAAAAAGTTTTTTTTCTTTTAGAATCAATCATTTAAAAAATAAATGCCATAAACTGTTGTTGTTTTTTTACATTTTTCAAAATATACTCAAAATTTTAAGTAAGTATTAAATAACTTCGTTATCTATTTAAAGTCTTCGTTATCTCACGAAACTTTTTTCTGTGTGTAGTACAATATTATGCATAATCTGCACAAAGATTGAAAAAATTGCTTAAAAATTACGGTATTTAAATTTTTTTTTTGTGCTTTTCGTCTATTAGCCTTTTTACGAGAATTTTTTACTAAAAAATTATTCTTATGTTTTTTGTTTAAAAATTACCATTGTTTTCAATCGATGTGTGAAATTGTAAACCATTAACTTAAAAATTAAGTCTTCAAAAAATAAAAACTTTTATAAAAAGCACGATTTTACGAAAAGCCAAGGGTTTGGCGACGAAAACCAGTTTCGAGCCAAATTGGCAATCTTCATCTGCTTCATCACGTCCACTTCACATTTTCTCAGGTTTTACACTAGAAAAACTGGAGACAAATGAAAATCACCGATTTTGGCGAGGGGGAAAAATGCGAATGAAAAATTTATTTTTGTTTCAATAATGACATCTACTTAGTGACATTACTAACTATTTACTGTTACAAATTTACACCTATTGCAAAAAAGAGAAAATTTAATGCCCAAAGAAGATTTCTATCAATTAGTCAGGATGTCAAACGAAAAAAAAAATACACACACACAAAAAGGACCTTTATTTCATGTTATTTCGCATCTTCTATCATCATATTGAACTCCATTTCAAATATTTTTTAACGGCTCTACCGGATGCAGTAAAACATTCGTCATTAAACTTTTGTTGGAAATTTATAATTGCTATACGAACAATGATGGATACTGTCATGAATATATAACTTGTGCTTCAACTGGTAAAGAAGCAGTAGTTATTTCAGGAACGATTGTTCATGCGGCTTTAAAAATGTCTTTATCAAGATTACTTCCGTTACATTCTGAAACTGCTCGACAATGTAGAATTATTTTCAAATACATAAAAGTCATAATAATTGATAAGTATGATCAGCGCTCAATTATTATTGAAGGTTCATTCCAGATTAAAACAAATAACTTGAAATTTTTAGTCAAATTTTGGTGGATTCGATATTACTTTAATAGGAGATTTATATATACGTCAATTACCACCAGTTTGCTCTACGCCCATCTACAAGCAACCGAAACACACCATCGTAGGGTTAATTTTATGGCAATATCTAAAATTTTATGAACTAAATGAAAGCATGAGTCAAGCGAATCAACAATTTTCTTCTATACTTACAGAAATTGGAAACGGCGAGCAACTTGATGAAATAGAAATAACTCTGATTGAGTCTCGTGTTTGTATTGTGAAAGAAGCTGAATTATAAGGTGTCCTCAAGATATACGATTATTCAACACGAACAATTCCGTCAATGAGTATAATAAAATATTGAATGCATATGTAGATAGAATAACTTCAATTGCAAAGATATATATATATATATATATATATATATATATATATATATATATATTGGTTGTACTTCAAAATAACAAGAAACCTTCATATGTCAAAAATTGCATAAGATGTCGTTGATACAAATGGATTGCCTTATCAAACAGTTTATGTGTATAATATTTATTACATGATTACCACAAATATTGATGTGACAGATGGATTGGCAACTGGTGTAGTTGGAAAGCTAGTTAATGTAGAAACAAATGATGAAGGATTAGTTAAAGCAATATGGCTCGAGTTTTCAGTTTTACCTCAAACAGGGGAAAAATTAAGACGCAAAAAGACAATTTCGCCTTATCTGTACAAAATAACAGATTAATATTGACGACAAAATCAGATACTACGATTGATGCAGTGTTTTTGAGATTCTTAAATGATGAGTGCAAAACCTACATTTCTAATTTTAATTACCACAAGCTTTTGATAACAAAAGTATGTACTGAAACACCTATAAGCATAATGTAAATAGATTGATAATAATGACACTTTTCTACAAATGTATACAATTTTTTTTATTATTATGTAATTAAAATGAAAATTTTGTTTATACTCATACCTTTTCCATTCTAATTATTTTTTAAATACAGTTTCAAATAATAATGATAATAAATTTGTTAATTCTGTATAAAATTACTTTAAAATAAAACTTAATAATACAATTCAATACATATAAGCCTAAGAAGTTAGCTCCTACCGCGTGTTCACACTAATGCACGCACGCACGCATTTTTTTCCGTCAATTTGAACGCTACAAAGCTAATATTTGAAGATGTAACAAACGATTATCTATTTGGCAGTTGTATGACTATTTATATTAATTTATTTTTATATAAAATAATATTGCTTCACCAAAATGCTACATTTACAACGAGGCTTTCATTGCTGAATGAAAATTGTATTTTACACTCGTGTGTAAAATTAAGAAAGCCTGCACAAATTACGAAAATTTGTGCAACACTAATGGCCTTTGATTGGATTTTAATGCAATTTAATATGAATATACATTTATAACAGGGGAAGAAAAAGCATTGTTACGTTCATATGGGTTCGAGGATTATATGCAAAACAGTCACAAAGAAAAATAACAGTTCTTTAAGGCCGATACGAATTTATTGTCGAAATTCCAATCCTTGAAATACAGGATTCAGCAGCAATACTCACAGAATAAATTTCAGAAGGTCTTAACACCTTCAACAGCACTCAGACACAATTACTATTGTCAAAAATACACGTATGTAGAAGATTATTCACAAGCACGGCAGAGCTAAACACTAGTCAAAACAATGCTCACTAATCACTGGTTAAAACGAGGCTGACTGTTTCAGCGAACACCGCTGTGTTTATAGACGCGGTGGAAACTTCCAGAAAGATAACCGCTTGCGTCATAGAGCGTGATATTAGTGGGTTTCTCCACAAACTTCTAGAAGAATCCAGAGGGTCCCGCACTCGCCAACATGGTCGCCAGTATCGCCAAAATGGTAGCCAACTTGGTCCCCAAAAAGGATGCCAACTTGGCTCTATCACCAAGATTTTGCCAAGTTCTCATTGAATCACCCTTATAACGTAAATGATGGCATTGCTTGTGAATATTACAATTTTAACATAAAATAAATATAACATAGAGTAATATAAATATATTACACATCCTAATACAAATTATTTACACTATTTACACAAAATTCGTAACAAAATCAATCAAAAGTCATTTTATGTATTTAAGATATCGGTAGAGTTCATAGTGCAAAGATGTCCATCAGCGTTTCTCAAACTGTGGGGCGCGCTCCCTTTGGGGGCCGTGATAACCTTACAAGGGGGGGAGCATATCAAAAAGTGGAAAATAAAAAATTTAAAAAATTGTAAATTTACTGAAACGAAGCAAAACATAATATATTTTGACATAATAAAAGTAAAATACACATCTACATTGATATAATAATCTTATAAATTCATCTGTACTGCACAATGTATTTCATAATTAATTTATCAATACTAAGTTAAGAACAAGATTAATAATTACTAGTGACTCCCATTGGCTTGCCATATACCAAATTATACACAAAATTTAATACAAATCTTGATAATTTGTACGGTTTATAATTAAAGTCCTATTATAGCTTTAGTATCAAAGTACGTTTTTTTTTAAATCAATTCATTGTTATGGAAGGGGGCGTGATGAAAATTATGATTGAAAATTGGATCACAAGTATTGAAAGTTTGAGAAGCACTGATGTACATAATACACGATAGGATAACGAACTGAAAATAAATTTAATGTGCGGTATGGTCCCTTTTCACTGCCAGACAGATTGCACAACGTGATGACTTACAAGATAGGATGCTGCTGATGAATCCCCGTGACATTCAATTCCACTCCTGTGTCCTGGCACTTTTTAACATTCAAAAAATTTCTCGAAGTGCGATTGCGCAATGCAATTCCTCTCCCAAGGACGTTCCAGGCATGTTCTGTAGGGTTAAAACTAGGAGATCTGGCTGGCCAATTAATGTAGTAAATATTTTAACTTTCAGGTGATAGTTGAAAATTTGAACTCTATGCGGAAGAGCGTTGTCATTCATTTGTAGCAAAGCAGGGCAAACTACGCCTCTAAGAAATTGAACATGTGGTTCTAAGATCTTCCCACTATACCTAATAGCAGTCAGAGAGTCCTTATCAGACACATGCAGAAGTATGTTACTGCATGTGTCTGGTTATGGTTCCACACGTTTTATAAAAATACATATAATGTGTAATTTTTTCTCTTAATTTTGCTTAGAAAGCCTTTATTTTAAGGTATTTGGATTGTGCAAGTCCTATTTTCAGGAATACATACCAATATCTCTAAAGGATTTTGGCTATATTACGAATTATCAAAAACGATTATGCAATTATTTTTGATATTTTATCTGAATGTAAATTGGTTAAGCTAGCAATGTTTATCATAAAAGTTGTACTTCGAGGCAACTACGAACATTTATATAACTAATAAATTGTGTTGAATAAAATGATGAAAAAATGCTAGTATAGTTTATACTGAACAAAACTGGACAATTTCTAGCTACTGGAAAAAAATATTACGAATGCAATATAGTTATTATTGGATTCTAAGATTTAATATAAAATTTTAATAGGGATTTCAGTATAGTAACTTTTTAGTGGACATTTCTTATAGTATTTATGCATCGAATATCTTGCTTTATAATGTAATAAGTTATACAATGTATTGCAAGATGTTTTTGATAGTCAACCAGGGAAAATATTAATACTACGAGTATCTCCGCAAATTCATTTTGGTAAGGAAAAATTTCCTTAAATACTTTTTTTCTACTTTATTTATATTTGCTTTTTTTAAAAATCAAACAAATGTCTGATTATGTGTTTTATAATTTTAAAAAAGAAACAAACCTTTACTATTTATTACAATGAATGCATGTGTATCAGATTTATGGAATGTTTTGTGAAAAGTATTCATTTTTAATCATATTTTTGACATTTTTTAGATAAACTTTTTTTTAAAAATCAGCTTAGAGAGGGATTATTATTTGCATAATGCATTTATCAGTAAAAACAAAGATAAAAAAATAATGCAAACATCAATGTTTTTTTTAGAATTTTGCTAAATATCTAAATTCTTTTTAAAAAGCAGGAAAATATATATTTTAAGTATTAAGCATATTTTTAATTGTTTTAAAAATCTTTTTTTTTTTAAGTTTTTTTAGTGCAATGTAATTTTTTTCGACAAATACAACTTTGAAAATTAAGAAAGAACTAGAAATAACAAAAATAATGCTCACTGAGTTTTAATCAGTTATAATAACTTTCTAAAATTACATCTGTATATTTGCATTTAAAAAATATACTTCGAAATACTTAGTGGAGATTTTCAGAATGAATTTTTTTATTAAATGCTAGCATTTTATGCCACTATAACGAAATATCAGCTGGAAAAAAACGTGAAGATAAAATAAAACTTTTTCTCTGCAATACTTTTTTTAAAAAAATTCTTTTTTTAGAATTAAGCTTGATACAATGTAACAGAGTAACAAAGCAAAATCTGTTGTGTTTTTAATCCAGTTACATATATATATATATAAAAATGGAATAGATGAGTTTAGAAAAGATAAAGCGAAAAGCCAAGTAAAGAACATTAATAATTCTTGACAGTAACAAAAACTCTCATTAAATATTCACCCGTTTTAAATTTAATACAATTTCGACACAGGATCAAAAAAAGTTATTAGTCTAGCATGCATTTTTATAATATTCAAGAATACTATGAAAAAGTAGAACAAAAATATATTTTACTGATAAAAATGTATCCGCTTAAAAGAACACGTGTTTGTGAAGTTTTCGTAGTAAAATTTTCCAATTTAATTTGTCTAATACATTAATGTAAAAGTTTTGATATATTTATTGGAAAATTTTAGCTTTTGGCTTTATTTTAGGAACTTAGCCTATGCAGACACAGCAAATTCCCAATTGGGAGAGCCCTTCCATTGTGGTGACATCTAGTGGAGGCCTCGCTACCGAATTTGGACGCTTGAAGTAATTTTAATTCAAGCTTTCATCGGATGCTAAATATTGCTAGGAATTGCTAGGATGCTAATATTGCTAATTCTTGCCGAGAGTCTATCTTAATTAGGAGAGATTTTACGACAAAATATGCATAGAACGTCCGCTGGTGTCGTTTCGACATCAAGGCAATTTTTCATTATAAATAGCTGTTGCTCATCATAATATAGTTCTCGATAAGCACAACCATTAATAAAATAAACTTTGGGAAGTAACATTTCACATTTATTTGATCTTCACAGCGACACATACCATTTGCGCATGTGCTCATAAAAAAAAGTTTCATTCAATTTTCGAACCCTGTGTGCATAGCAGACGCCTTGAAAAGTTAACTCATATAAAGGGTCTGAGAATGAATCGGATGGTGGTAAGCTCTCTTGTTCTAATTTAGAATCCGATGAAGACATAAGATTGAGTGAAAGTGACTGCGAAGAACCTCAAGAAAGTGTGGATGAAATTAATAATATTGAAATAAATCCTGATGTATGTGTCGCTAGAGATGGTACTGAATAGATACCGCATTACATTAATGTTTCTGGCAGATTTGCGACTAGAAATGTTTTACGACAAAGCAGTGGTCCAGCAAGCTTCGTGAACCAATGTCAACGTCAGTTTTTTAAGATACAAGGGTCATAATATATGATAATTACAGGAAATAATATTAAAAAGTCCTAAAACTAAACCCTACTGAAGAGTAGTCCTGTAATTATATTTAGTTATTACAATTACTTTGTATATTTTACGCGGTGGCGAAACGACATCGGTAATCGTTTAAGGCTAATCGAAATCCCGGACTTTCTGGTGTTTATAGTTAAACTCTGTGAGATGAGCACAATACATAGACTTTTGTTGGTATTCCTATTTCTTTTAATAGAAGTTTTAAATATCCCCTATACCTCAAAATACATATTGATCAAGCTGTTAATTTCAAAAAAAATTATTGCAGTTTTATTAATTCAAGAATAAATAGGAATTTTCACAAATAATTTAATATGTGCAAATGCTTAAAATTTCATGTTTAGAAAATTTGAGAGATTTAGGAGAACTTTGAATCCTCCATAAATTTATATTATTAACTTGCATAATACAGATTCCTCCGTAAACCCCACTTTTTTATCCAGCATCCAAGCACGTAAGGTTTCAAAAGTGTGCGAGTCAAAATAATTTTCTTTTTTTTACTTTTGCAAGGCAGCGCCACCTGTTTATATTGTGTAGTTAATACAAATGATCATTCCGAGAATCTAAAATATGCATGTTGCCTAACATATTATTAAGCTATTCAGATATTTTTTCAACATCAGAAAGAAAATCAATCTTAAATATTTAAAAAAAATAGTGTTTTTTTTTAAAAAAATATACATAAATGTAAAAAAAACACAAAATAAAAATAAACCCCCACTATTTTCTGTTTTTCTTCACATTTTTTGTATACTTCTCTTTTGAGAAACTGCTGACATTGTTTTTCCGGAGTAAAACATTTACGATTCCTTTTTTTTTACCTTATCAATTATTTATGTTGCTCCTTGCAATTCTTTTTGAGTTTCCCTAAAAGAAACACAAAGTTAGTGGTGGAAATAAATGAAATGATCTCTGCAGTTCTTCGGACATTCGCATGTTTAAATCAAACCAGAATAAAATATGAAAGTGCTGATCAAAAATAAATTGTTGGAAGCGATTCAATGAAAAAAGAGGATTTTAATCTTTTGAAAAATAAATATCGAAAGAGTAAGGAAATAAGAAAAGGCAGAATACCAAACAATGGTTTGGGTGTTCCTTTCGTTATTTTCGTTGTTGTTTACAGTGAGAAATTTAGTGATATCCTGAATTCATTATGCATGTTGGACCATAGGAGTGTAGAGCCATAGCATTACATAACCAGAATTTTATGATATTTGTATTTGTATTGGGGCGAGGTTATATGTATTAATGTTTAGTTGGAGAATTCTAAAATATACTTAAAAGGTTTATTTATTGCATATTCTGTGGAACAAAATCTCGAGGGATAGATCGATAAAAATAATTGTTTTAAAAATAATATATCCTTAAAAAATTGAACTGAGACAGATTAAAAATTAAACTTTTACTTTTTCAAATGAGCCACGGTCATTTATTTACAGTTTGGTATTTGTAAACTTTAAAGCCTTTTTCTTTTTTTCGAGACTGACATTTTTAAAGCTTTTACTGAACACCTTTAGAATTAATTTTGCTTATAAAAATGGTAATTAGCTTTAATAAATTTGTAACGAGTTAAGGCTACACATTACCCTAAAAATTTCATTTTTACTGAAAACTTTTGTTTGCATGTTTTGGTGGCCCATATCATTGAGATGCTTGCCATGAAATTTCAGATCTGTTAGAAAATTAGTTTTTAAGATATTTGAAGTTTTATGAGCTATGGTTTTGGTTTCGGTTTCCTTTTAAATCATTTTTTCGCACTTAAGTTGAATTAATTAAAAACATTTTTGAGCTTTTAATTTGAAATGGTTATTAATTCCAATTTTCATTACTAAAATCATTTCTGCTTGATTATGTTTTGAGTTTCTTGAGTTCTCATAATTAATTAATAAAGATTAATTTCATGGCCAATTTTTGCTTTAAAAATGGTTTATATAACTTAAAAGCTTTATCATTAATTTTTCCTGTAGAGAAATGCCATGGCAAATGCGTCCTGGGTTTCTGTGAGAAGCAATATTTCGAAGAGATGGAATACTACTGAAAATGATGTATCTAAAAATTAGTCCTCAGCTGATTCTGTAATTAGACTTCCGAATACAAGTATTCTGAATTCAAATGCTGCAGACATAACTGAAAATTTCCTTGCTGTACCAAACTACATTATACTAAACATATTGTAGTACTATATTTTAGTATTTTAAAGGCGTACGACAAGAGCTAAAACTTCTTAAACTGCCCCAATTTAAAACTGAAAAGAATTAAATTTTATGAGCAAACCTGACTATTTTTAGCTTAAGTTAGTATCATTATTATTTGTACATAAATGCTTCGTGTTTCAAAACTTTTGTGAAATATTAGGTTAAGATAAAGCTGAATAAACTGACGTCTTAACAAATGCTATCAATATTATGCAAAAATATATTTTGAATTAAGAATATAATTTTCAGTCATATTTAATAAAAATAATGTTTTAATGTAGAACATACATCGCAAAATAACATATTAAAAAATTCGAGTTTTACGGGCATTATAAGTTTTTGTTTTATGACTTTACAAACTTTAAATGCGTTTTTCTCAGACTTTTAATTTTGAAGGTATAAGTGTTTTCTAATCCCTAAGGCTTTTTTCCTGTTCAAGATAGAGCCTTGAATTTTTTTGTATATACTCCCAAATGTATGTTCTATAAAAGTTAGTATGGATTTAGGGCTGTGTGTGAGAACTCTAGTTATTTTTCTAGAAAATGCTAAAGTTGATATTTTAAAAATTTTCGTGTTTTTTCCAGGTTTTTCTAGAAAAATAATTATTAAAAATCAACAATGGAATAGATTTTCAAATCCATACTAAATATTGTATTGTCTAAGAATCATACATAACTAAAAATTACAAAAAATTTATAAAATTGAGTATTTTATAAGAGTTTGAAAAAACTTCAAAAATTCCTAATTTTTTAAAATTGCAAAATAATGGCTGGTCAAACTGACTTTTTGCTTACAGAATCAGCTTAATAATATAATCTAAATATAAAACATCAATTATTTTTGCTGTAACTGTCTCCAATTTTTTTTTTTGAAAAAGTGTACCGTGTAGTCTTAAAACTAGGTATGTATGAAATAAATTAATTGATATAATTAGTTTTAGAAATAAAGGTAGTTCCAGTGCCAAATTCTATTATTAAACATGTAACTAACATAAGCTCTCACTTTTTTGAAATATAAAATTCAATTAATTAACCTTTCGAAGCTGAGTATATATAAGGAGGAAGAAAAGTGACTAAATATGATAAGACTAATAAAAAAACTCCCAGTTTTTCAGGATTTTGAACCTTGTACGATCATTTATAGCAGTGTTCCCCAACCTTTTTATCGCCACGAACCGTTCAACGTTTGTCAATTTTATTGTGGCCCGCTGAGGGGGAGGACGTTGGTTGTTTATATTTTGGACTGTTTTGATTTAATAGTTTTAATTTAATTGCCTTTAATCGTGACTTCAGAATAAAATATAGCTACACAAAAAATGAATATAAAGTAATTTAACAAGGGATATGAAGTGATTTTCATAAAAAGAACCAAACCCAAGAAAAATGTACCACAGTAAATAAAAGGGAAAAATTTAGTGTTTCTTGTGCGGACCGGTAGTATTTGATCCACGGACCGGGAGTTGCAGACAACTGCTTTATAGGATATTCTAACATTTCTCTTTAAAAGAAAATCTGTAAAAACAATGTAAGAAAAACTGAAGAATATAAACCATGATTGAAAAACTCTTAGGTCTAAAATCTGTATATGTAAACAATCATTAAGTCATAAATCAATAAAACCAACGTGAAGGAATATTATAAAAGTGAAAATATAGTAATATGTAAATTAAATAACTTGCCTAAAATTTCATGTACATTAAGTAAGAAAATGGAAGCAGGAAGTTGTATGTATAAGAATATTTTTTCTGTCTTGGGAGACAGTTAAAAGCAATCCATCTACATCTAAGGCGCCATATTTATAACAATTTTAAAACTAATGGAAATTAAGAAAGAGATAATAGAGAAATAAAAATGGGAAGAATATAAATATTATAATAGTCTTGACTCCGTTTATTTTTATAAGTATATGTATATAGAAAGTTAAATATATATTTTACTACGATACTTTGGGCACTGTCTAAGTGCCAATCAGTGTATAAATCCAGAAAATCTGTCGATATCCCCTTCTTATTCTGATAGTTTCACATGGGCTTTATCATTCGCAAACTCAAGGAAACACGAGGGAGGGCTGGATGCTGAACTTAATTGGTTCATCTTTAAGTTTATCTATGTGAGGGAATTTGTTGTGTAAGCTAGAATGTTCTATTAACTCACCTTCTCCCTCGCATATTAATCCGAATTCGATTAGAACCTTACGTGCAAGGAAGTTCAAGAACTTTGACTCCATTGCCAAGGATCTAAGCAAATGAGTTCATTTTAACGGAATAATCAAGTCATTAGTTACGGCTCTGTTTCGAAAATTGAATTAAATTAGAGCGTTTTAGTGGAAACTCAGTGGATATGCATAGAAAGGACTGTTTTCTTGTCAGTAGCTGTAAAAAAGTTTCAGCGTTGAAAACAAAAAAAAAAACGTAATAATTTTTAGATTCTTTTATCTTTATATATAATCGAAAGAAATCGTATTGCTTAATTTATTTTGTATAAAATATATATGTATAGTAACTGTTAATTTTCTCCGTAAAATACTGATTACGTAATTGATTGATTTTTCGTCTACCGGGAGTTTGTTTCTTATTTTATTTGAAACGCATACATAATTGCGTTTAACAAAAACTAGACTATTAATATACTCTATAATTAGCAAAATTAACATATTAGCGAGCGATATTTATTTACTTTGCGTAGTTTTTTCACTGTATTATTTTAATTAAAGAGTAAGAAATGTAGAAAACTAAAAGTTGCTTTTTGCTATTTGTAAATTTAAATTTTGTTTATTTCCAATGTTCGTAATTTAACTATTTTTGAAGAAAATATATAAAAAATATGTTATATAGTGAGATATTAAAATTTTCTTATGAAGTAATCAAAATTATTTCCAGTTTAATTGAAAATGTTGGTTATCAGAGTAAAGTAGTTCAAAAATTTCAGAATATAATATAATCCAAATACTCTGCTTGACAGTGAGAGTAAAGCCACAGAACATATCAATGTCTTGTTTTTCATTAACAGCTGAACCTATGTTTTGCAGGAAAAGAAAAAGTATGAGCATCTAATTTGAGGAAATAAGCTTTGGAAAAAAGTCCATTTCATAGGCTGGATAACAGGCGTTGTACACTAAGACATAGAGAGAGAGAGAGGCGGCTTATATTAAGATTCGATATAATCAATTAAAGTAACCAAGCATTTACGTAGCCTGTTCAATAAGTAATAAGACTAACTTTACTGGCGCAAAATCATTCAACGGAATGTTAATTTCTTTGGCATTAGAAAAGTTTGTTGTCTGTATTAACAAAAGATACCGATAGATAGCGTGTACAGACTCGTATTCATGAGTATCACGTGATCGAACTGAAGCGTGTTTGTGGGCTCCTACGAGACGCACCCAGCTGTAGAAATGGAAGCAAAAATCTGCAAAAATCAGCATCAGAGACCTTTGCTACTGTACAATATTATTAAAGGCTGGGACAAGATTTCAACAATATCTTAAAATGCTTTATCGCAGTAGATGAAGCTTGGTTGTATTACTATGATCCAACCATAAAACAACAAAGCAGTGCATGGAAACATCCATCTTCACCTACTCTCAAAAAAGCAAAAACTGTGAAATATCAGCTGGTAAAGTTATGACCATAATTTTTTTATTAAGAAGGAATTGTGTATCAACACGCTGTCAAACCCGGTACTACCGTAAACGACTCGTACTACACGAATGTCCTGCGAACAATGGTACAGCACGTTAAAAGGAAACGTCCATTGCTTCGAAATAGCTTCCTATTGTACCATGAGAATGTCCAACCACATATTGCTTGTTTCGCAGCAGAACAACGTAGAGATTTTACCACAAACTCCATACAGTCGTGATCTCACTCCATGCGATTTCTGGCTTTTTCCTCAATTTAAGAAACCATTACGAGGCAAACGTTTTGCAAGCAACAAAGTATGTGTAAAGGCTGCGTAGGCGGTTTTGAAACAGCTCTCACAAAACGGACTTTTACATGTTTTTAAGAAGTGGATAGAACTTTGGAATAAATGCATTACGTGCCAAGGAAGTTATTTAAAAAAACATGTAAATGATGACGATTAAAGGTATTTTGTTTTTTTCTTATAATTTTAGTCTTATTACTTATTGAACAACCCTCGCATGTACAATTTTATCTGATTTGGAATGGATTGAGGATGCGAGTTGACATCTATATAAACGATCGCTTGCGACATTGGTTCTTTTCCTTGAGAGTGCAATGATATAAGGAGGAATACCTAAGATATATTATGTTCCCATACTCTGCAGGAATCAATGATACATTTCTTCTCATGCGAAATATTGACAAACCTCATCATGTTTGAAATATTCTAAGCTTTCTTTTGGCAAAAAATCTTTCATATGGAGACCGAAAAAAAATTTCTTAAACTATAACAGAAATGCAATATGTTTAAGATGTTCTACAAAGAAGGAAGCAATGCAAAAGCTACCTGCAAGATGATATCTTGCTTAATTTTTTAAAAAATCACATTTATTCTTCTCTTAATACTTCTATGCCGTTTCTAAGAAACACAAGGGACAATATATAAGGGTTGCTCAAATGAAAAGTGGACACATGCGATTGTGTCAAAATGAATGTAATTATAGCGGCACTACCGAATATGGTTATAAAGGGAGGCAGAAGGTGTACACTGCAGACGACATGCAATGATGAAACCTGTTCTTGTAGAGGAGAAAAGATCAAAAGTAAAATCCCGCTATTCATGGGTGCGTCCGTATCGGAGTAATGCGCGGTAGTATGATTTCTGATTGCTGATGTGAGCTGAAAACAAGCAATTATCAGCGAATGGGCTCAGTCTATGGCGAGAACTGCTTAGTTCGAACAGTTGGTTCAAAGGGTTTTGTGAAGGGTGGCAAACGATACCAGATCTTTCTGACCATGCTGGCCCAAATGCTTCTCGTGAAGCCCAGACAATGGTAAAACAATTTCGTTGAAAAGTGTTGGCACACACCCACCGTTCAGTCTGGAATTTTCTCCCTGAAACCTTGTCACACAGAATTACGTTTCCATTCGAACGATGAGGTGAAGGAAGCTGTGCCGAGCTTATTCGAGAAACAGGCACAATCTTTCTACAGCGAAGACATAGACCTACTGCAAATACAATGGGACCTGTGTTACAACACACTCAAAGTGATTTATTTTAAATTCCAATAAAGGTATTCTTTTTATTAAATTTGTCCACTTTTCATTTGGGCAACCCCTATACTTTTTACTGAAAATAATTTTTTTCATTACACGAATTACAGTCATTTTTCATTTTTTATTGTCCTAACTATACATTTATTACTTATTGACAAACAAAGTGAAACATAAGATAATTAAGGATTAGAAAAATCATGTGTAAGCATGAGCAACTGGGGTAAAAAGGGGTGCATTCACCACATATCTTGATCGATTGTCATACTCAAATTAATAAATTTTTATTATTATATACAATATTCTCCCAAATGCAAAATTCCCGATGATATATTTTGCACGTTGAATATAGTTTTTGTACTCTGTGTTAAAAGACAAATTCTCTAACTTTTAATTTTTACAGTAAAAATATTTAAGTATAAATAAGTTAAATAATAGTATAAAGTTAAATAGGAGATTTTTTAAATGTGAAATCCTTGTATTCAAAAAAGTACAACCCCTATTAAAGTATTCTGAACTTAACAGTTAAATAATGAAATACGTATTTAGCATGAAGTCCTGGAATCGACAAGTAGCCGCGGTAGTCTAGTGGTCATGGTCACGAACTCGAGGCAGGCTTATCAAGTCGTGGGTTAGAGTCCTGATGTCACTGACGACTCGCCATGTAGAGGGTCTGGTACACATTAAATCAATAGTGGCTCAAAGTTCTCTCACTGGCATTGCGTAGAAGTTAGGACAGTAATTATGGCTCGAGTGTCATCCTCTTCACTTAAACATAGTTCAAAATTATGAGATCGATCACAAATGAACCGTGTGTTGCCTAAAGTGTGAAGTTAATAAAAACTCCTTCACGGTACTCATAACTATATTTTGCGACGTTGGGCTTATTGAATTATTTGAAATTGCAACTCCATAAAACATTCCAAAATCATAAACAATAAATATTTCATATTGACATTCTGTATCATAAGCAGATAGCTATTTCGTAATTTTTTTTAATTGTTAACAAAAATTATCTTTTGTTTTGCGTGTTCATACATTTTAGGATTTTGAGTTAAAATGATCATTTAGTAGTCTATGATATAGTTAATGGTATTTATATGATTTCAATTAGTTTCAACATCACGAAAGCAATATTAATTAAAATATATCTTTTAAAATATATTCGAATTATGACTTTTGAATTCTAACTCGTATAGGCTTATTATTTGTATACTCGTAAATAAAAATGACCTGTACAATAATTCATTTAGCGTTTTCCTCAGTTTGCAATCAAATTTATTTTATAAGTTGTCTAGCTTTTATTTTTATGCTTGAAAAAATAATGAATCAAAATATTATGATTTTAGTAAAGGGCAACATATCTTACAGTAAAAATAATACATTAAGGTATCCGACTACGTTCGGAACCGTGATTTTAAAAAAGCGCATAAATGAATAATTTTCATAATATTTAGTGTCACTTAGATTAGAATACATGTATAAAATTGTTTTAAGGACATTTTGACAAAAAAATTATTTAAATACAATATTTTGACAAAAAATTAACTTAGAGTAACCTTTTTTCAAAATGTTCTTCTTTTATAAAAATGCGTCTAGAATAATAATATTTTGCTTATATAAAGTAAAGACTTCTGTCTCCATAGAGTTTGAACTTTTTTTTTTTTGAAAAATTCACATTAATTTCAGAGTTACAACCCATTAAAATAATTATAGGCATTTTTTTCTTAAAATTTCTCCCCTATGTTGTCGTGAAACATGGATAAACCCACTTCTGAGTTATATATTTTTAAATTCTAATTGAGGCAAAATATTATATTATAATTGAAGCATTTTTCACAAAAGGAGAATATTTTGAAAATGGGTCGTTTCGTGTTCATTTTTTGTCAAAATATTGTACTTAAATAATTTTTCATTGCAATACTATTCTTAAAACAATTTTATATACATTTTCGAATATAAGTGACATTATGTATCATAAATATTATCCATTTATACACTTTTGCAAAATCACGGTTCCGAACGTAGCGGATACCTTAATGAAGTTTTTATTGAAGATTTTACTGGAGTTATATCTATGAAGTTGAAGACCTGTACACTGTAAACTTCAATAAATATATGTCAAACTCTCTCTTACACTTAACATTCTCAAATTAATAAATAAAAAATGAAAAAGAGGATCAACATTCTTTACAAATCTTTGTTCTTACTTTGAGTTGATTACATGGATGATGTAAACGTAGCTTTATTTTAGTGGCAAATCTTTAACTTGGAAATTAATTTTCATAAGAGAGAATTACTTCTTTTCTACCACACTTTGAAAGGGAGCCTTTTTTTTAAAGGAAAAATGGTCGCTGATGAGCAAGAATGCAATTTAGGTTGCCTGATAATTATCAAGGTTTGAATGCCACATAAATTTTTCAGTATGTAATTGTATGTATATTTATTGTAGAAAATAACCCGGTTTTTTTTACAGAATTAGGAAACATTATGATGTTTACTATATTCCTTAAAATAAATCACGGATCTGTAATAATTGAACGAGAATCTTGTATGTTACGAAAAGAAAGAAAAAAAGTCTTCAAATTTTGAAGTAAATTTTTCAAATATGAAATATTTTCCCTAAGAAATGTAAAAATGCTCAAGCTCTCTTGAAATTTAAATAAACATTAAAATTATCTTATAGACATCCATGGTACTGACAAATATGTTTTATAACACATGTTCACGGAATCTTTGAGAAATGTGACCGTGACTAAATTATTCCAAAGTAAATATTTTTCTATCAAAAACAGATAATTCTTTCATAATACTATTTTTTTTCAAGTTTTTTAAAAACAATTTCTGTTTTTTTTAATATTCATACTTTTTAATTTACACAGTAAGAGAAGATTAATAAGTAGATAATAATATTGTTGGGAAAATTTGTATAATTTCAATTTGACTTATTATTTATTATTCGTAAATAGAAAAACACAATTCAATTTACGTTTATAATCATTCATTTAGCGTTTTCCTCACTTAATAGATAAGTACACAGGCATCTGTTTTTAAGCTACAAATCTTAATGAATCAAAACATTATAATTTTAATAATGCGTAACTGATCTTAGAGTAAGAAAAGACTTATACATCTGAAAGTATGTATATCTGAGTAAGTTTGATCTGTGAGCTGTGATTACGAGATTTGAGTAAGTTTGATGTATTAAGAAGATCGAGATCTTAATATATCAAACTTACTCTTTAGTTTGATCAATGACTTGCTTATTGATTTAATCCATCCATTCGCTTAAAACTTCTAAAGCACGCTTCGATATTCTAAAACTTCTCACACTTGAAGCTTTAATCAAATTCAGAAACGAGGAAGTTGAAGTCAATTGGAGAAAGGGGCTCTGTTACTTCTCAAACAAGATTTCTCTTTCTTCGAATGAACTGAATAATGAACCAATTACAAATCACATCTGTTGCTAAACAGCGTCACGATAAATGTTTGAATTACAAGGCGCTGGGGAAATAATTGTGAAATCATTAATTTTAGAAGAGAAGACGTGAACTATCACTAGATTTTCTCAGTTAAATATAGAAAAAACGTTTTATAACGCAATAGATGCTGTCTCTGAATTTTTTTTATGTGAGACACATTTTGCTCATAAATGCTCGATCATGAAAATAGATATTTATTTTCATTAACATAACCTTCTCTAATGAGAAGGTATGTTTCCAAAAAAGAGTTTAAATAGGTTTTAAAATATAATATCTCAATCTTGAGAATTGCAACAAATGTTAAATATAAAGTGGGTACTACTTTACATAGAAAAAAAGTTTCGACTTCTAAATTACTTGAGGAAATAAAAATATTTATTTTTAATTATTGATTTAAGAAACAAATCACGTCCAGATTTTATCTTTAAACTGAAAAGAAAAGAAAAAAATTTATATGAACTGATTTTGATTTCGGATAAAAGCTCAAAGCATTTGCAAACAAAATTTTCAGTTTACAAAAATTTATACGTTTTGAATTCAAATTAAAAAATAATGTGTATTTTAATCCAATACGTTTTAATCTAGAAAAAAAATCTATGCCTCAAAGAGTTGCTTCGATGGCTTTTACGTCTCTAATTATGTATTTCTTAGCGGAATTTGATTTTATTTAAATATGTATCATATTCCTTCAATAATTATTCAGACTGTTGTTTTTAAAAGGAAATGAAACGAGTAATTGTAAACATCTTTCCATTTTTCCTGAAATAGAAAGAACAATACTCGATAAAATTATTAATGTTTTTAGGCGATATAGCACAAATAAAAAATAATTTTTTTTCGTAAAATAACGAATAAATTAAAATAAAAGATCAGTAAAATTACTTTTAAATCATGTACATGCAGTAGCGCACACAGGAATTTTTCAAAGGGGGGGGGGGTCCGGGGTCGAAAGTTCACCATTCTTGTATCATGCTCCTTTTGATTCTGGTGATTTTCGGGAACAAAACACAGTAAAAAACAACTAATGATTGAATAAATAATTAGCATTAATTAATAAAATTAATCATTAATAACAAATACTTAATTAAATTTTACGTTCTATATACTTAGAATAATAATCAATTGGAAAAAATATCAAGAGTTTTGGAGGGTCCGGACCCCCCACCCTCCCTTGTGTGCGCCACTGTGTGTACATGGCAGAAAAAAAAGAAAATTGAATGCTTATACTTCCTTTACACACACACACACACACACACACACACTTTTCTTCTAAGAAACTATTCTTAAAGTTTCCTACAAAATGTATTTTCTTTAGGTTCTGTGATATTGAATCATACACTTTTATTTTTTGAAAAACCTCAATTTTCCTGAAAAATCGTTTTTTGTTTCAAAAAAGGAATGGTTCAGTCATTCTAGAGTTGACAATTATTCGAGAGAGATAAAAATTTATTTAAAATCTAATCTAATTATTTTAAACTAAAAATCGTGTATATAATCGTGTATATCGTGTATATAAGCTCGAAATAAATCGCATACGAATAAAGGGCATAAAATACAAGATTTATCTATATTTTTTTGCATTTGATGAAAAATACCTTTTATTGTTTGTATCCGTTTGAAATACACAAAAAATACGTATAACATCTTGGATAACTAACGACGTATAACGCGTACCCATACTTTATAGCTGCAACTTTTCATTTTTAGATACATTCACCGTATTACACGCACCCCTTTTTTCACGAAGAAACTTGGAATTCACGAATACAATGCTCGTATATTGGAGGTATTATTGTAGGCTTTTGAAAAATAGTATACTTCTAGAAATACAACCCTTTATGTTCATAAGAAATGTCATTCCACACACAGTATTTCGATGTACGTAGAAGACTAATTTTTTTCTATGCTCATCTTTCATTTTTCAAATTTTTATTCTTATACTCGGCGTATAACGCGCACACGTAAATTTCGATCATATTTTTTTGTTAAAAGTGCGCGTCATACGCCGGATTTTACGGTATATTCTACATCAAATGTAACTCATCGATCTCATTTCCTAAATAATGTTTTCTGTTTGTATCCCATTCTGAATATTCTAGCATTTGCGAAGACATTTTAAAATAGAACTGGAATCGTCAGAAATTTTATTCACCTATTCGTAAAATGGTAAAAAAGAAAGAACAAAGGTAGTGTAAGAAAAATGATCCATTTTTATTCCCCTGCTCTTGGTTTTACGCTTATTTAAATGAAAATTTGACTCAATATCAACTCCATCTTAAATGGATTCTTTGGGACAATCTTGCACTTGAATCTCTAAAATCTGAGTTCATTTTGGGAATTTAACCTTGAATTTAAGATCTAGCAAAAGAAAAAAAATTAAAATACCTTTTCGTAGAAACTGTTACTCTCTGGAAATAACTTGACAGAAACTAAGTAAAAGGACTGTGAGAAGTTCAACTTGTCAAAACAGAATCCTTTTTACTATCATTCCATTTTTCCATTTTTTTTTAATTCAAAGTTTGCTTCCTTCAGAGGGTAACGTTCCGTTATTCTTTGCATTTTGTAATTTTTTACAACAGCAATTGCACGAAAAAATATGACTGGAAAAAAGAATTTAAATCTTAAAAAAGATTGCTAAAATAATTCCTGTTTATGATTAATATATTATAAATACATATTTGTTAAAGCTAATTAGAAAAATAGATCTGGATTACTTTGGCTTTTGTTCTCTGAATTTATATAAACAAGACGAATTGAGAATGCCTGCCGAAATATTTTAAGAGTGGAACTATTTTTATAAATTACATTAACACATTTAAAAAAAACAATATATATGTATATATATATATATATATATATATATATATATATATGTATATTGTAAAAGTTTACATTTCAAAGTCATTTGAAGCACATTTCAATATTTGTAATCTATAAGGGATAAATAATGTTTAAATATCAATTTAGCAGAAAACGACGACATTCTTAATTACCGTATTGACTCGAATCTAAGCCACACTTTTTTCCATTCTTAATGCTACTGCAAATCGGCTGCGGCTTAGAATAAAAAAAAACCATTCGTCAGATGGGACAATTAGACCAATTACGGGTTCATGGAAAAATTTAAGAGTTGTTAATGCTGGGAAAACAACTAACTATCCACTTCCTATTAGTTCTTATTTTAAATTTATTTTAATTTCGTAAATTAGCTATCGATAATCCATTTTACACTACTTTTCACTTTTCACAAAAACTTGTTGAGAATTTGGGAAGTGGCTTAAAATCTATGGCGGTTTCGATTTGAATAAATGTGGGAACTCATTGTTCTACTCACAAAGAGCAAATATTCGTCAAACGACAAGCAAGAATTTTTTTTTCTCCTTTTCTAAGAAAATAAAAAATATTCATTATCTAATACTCAAGAAAACTCTAAACACTCTCTAAAAATCTCAACAATGTTACACATTTAAAAATTTAAACTCTATACACATATCTGAATTTAGTAAGAGAGTTTAACAGTTATCCAAACTAGTTTGAGTAATTTTAAAAAATTTACCATTATAAGATAAATTTTAAATAGCAGAATTTCTTGAGATTTAGAATTTAAGGTGTTAATTTGAAACTCAAGATTATTATTAGGAGGACTGAAAAGTAATGTCAATCTTGCGCATGTCAATGCTGCTTTACCGTTTATGAGTTCATTGCGTAGTTCACATTTCAAAGTTAATGTGACTTGTTTAGTTGGGAAAACCTAAACCTTAACAGGTGTTTGGTTTCCGCATAATCTGTCTGTAGAAAACAGAGCTAACCAATCTACGATATGCAACTTATTGCTTTAACAGTACAATACATAACCATTTTTTTTTTTTTTTATCGCTTGATCACTGCAGAGGAAAAATGGGTCCTGTATGATAATCCCAAACGCAAAAGACAGTGGCTCTCTATGATTGAGTCGCCACGAAGGACTGCTAAGCCAGGTTTACATCCAAAAAAGGCTCTTTTGTGCATATGGTGAGGTATTCGTGGAATCACTCATTTTGAAGTGCTTAAACCTGGAGAAACTGTTAATGCAGACCTTTATTGTGAACAATTAGATCGACTAAATCAATTATTAATTGAAAAGTATTCAGCGATTATCCATAGAAAAGGCGTTATTTTGCAACACGATAATGCAAGACCGCACTGCACAAGAAAAACGCTGGAAAAAATTAATGGATTGGGGTGGGAGATATTGTCTCACCCACCATTCCAGCCTGATATTGTTCCAACGGATTTCTATTTATTCCGTTTAATGTAACACTTCTTAACAAACAAAAAATTTCAAAATTTAAATGTGAAAATGGCATCTCCAGATATTTTACTGAAAAACCAATTGATTTTTATCGATCCGGCATTGAAAATTTGCACACTAGATCAGTATTCCCCAACCCCCGGTCCGTGGATCAAATACTACCGGTCCGCCCAAGATAAATTATTGCTGTTTTATTTGCTTTCTTAGGTTTGGGTTACTTTTTTATAAAAATCACTCAGTATTCATTTTTTGGTGTAGCTATATTTAATTCAAAAGTCACGATTAAATACAATTGAATTAAAATTATTAAATGAAAACAGTCTAAAATATAAACAATCAACATCCTCCTCCTTAGCGGGTCGCGGTAGAATTAACAAACGTTGACCGGTCAGCGGCGATAAAAAGGTTGCGGAGCACTGCACTAGACGACAAAAGGTTGGTGCCAACGAGGGTGATTGCATCATTGACTTAAAAGAAAAACTCGTAAGAAATTTGTTTATTCGAATTTACTGCAAAAAAACGACATAATTTTCCGGTCCCCTAATACTTGTTGAAATTGTTTTTTTAGTAATTTTTAACTTTGAATGATCCAAGTTCAAAAAAGAACAGGGTAATAAACTGGAGAGTGTTGATAAATTACTAGAATGTAAAGATTTTAAAAGTAATTTTCGATGGGTCAGTTGGACCCCCACTTGTAAATCATGTTTCCTTAATGGAAAGGTGATGTAGTGGGCTCTCAACTCGTTTTCAAACTAAACTTTGGGACATCAATTGCATGGATTATTTGATTGATTTAAGAATATAGTCTTGCGAAAGAAGCATGTGTATGCAGAACAATTTTTCTATTTTAAGATTAATGGAGTGAGATTGTAATTGTAAAGTGAAACAAGTGCACACTAATAACTTAACTGAACTCAGTGGCGCAACAGCCATTGAGGGCTAAGGCCGCTGGACCTTTTTCAGTTTGCGTGACCTTAGGCGCTGGGGTGCATGTGCAGACGTTTCGGTAAAGTGGTGAGTCT
The DNA here is from genome assembly GCA_019973935.1 of Trichonephila clavipes. NCBI lineage: Eukaryota > Metazoa > Arthropoda > Arachnida > Araneae > Nephilidae > Trichonephila > Trichonephila clavipes. Next base: position 389,763 of record BMAU01021313.1, read on the forward strand.
GATGCGAAACCCCTAGTTCTCAGTTACCAGGCGAGATTGGTACTCATTTATCGACCCACTGAAGGAATGAAAGACTAAGTCGACCTTACCCAACCGGAATCTGAACCCCGGACATGTGGCGTGGAAGCGAGATAAGCTACCGCTCAGCCACTGGGCTTCAGTGTATAATAATAATAATAATAATAATATATAACATGTATGATTACGATAATATTTGAAAAGTGGTAAACTTGCATTTTTAATACAATGGCTAAAACGACAGTTTCCTATGTAGTTAAAAATACAGTGAGAATCGTTTAACACGAAACTGAGGGGAGACTGAAATTTTTTTTTTCGTATTGAAAGAATTTGGTTTAAAGGATATTGTTGGAAAAAATCGCATATTCAACAAATTAATTTTATTAGAGTACATTTTATTTGTGTCGAATGTTTACATACATGAATTTAACTAAAATCAATGAAAGAAAACCTTTATAATGAAATTTAATAGAACATTTTCAAGGTTTTGAAAAACAAAATTTATTGAGTGTTTTGGAAAATAATCTGATATTTTCCTTTGCATTGTCTTTCTGCATTAAATGTTCATCACATTGTTCTATGTCGTCCATGTTGTTATTCATTTCACCATTGGAACGAGCGTCTAAATAACTTCTCACACTTTTCATGATGTTCCTCATTTCGTATAATGTGGGATCAAGAACTGCACTATTCATCACATTTTTGACATCGGAATATGAATCAAAGATATTTTTTAAACTTTGAACAACCTTTAAACGCCTTTGTCCTAATTGTGGTTGAACACACGCTAACATTATCTACTGCAACGCATTCTTCTGATGATGAAACTACTTGGCTGGTGTTTCCCGTATTTTGTTCATTCCCAAAAGGGAAACATTTTCATGCTAAGCGACTTTCGGTTTGTGTCAAGGGAAAAATAATGCATGAAAATACTTAATAGTTTGTCGGGATTATTGTATTACTTCGTGTTAACCAATATTTCGTGAAAATACTTAATAGTTTGTCGGGGGATCATTGTATTACTTCGTGTTAACCAATATTTCGTCTTAAGGTATCAGACTACCCTAAAATCATAATTTTTTTAAAAAAACGACACATTTTTTATGGCATTATTTTACAGGCTATCTTATTAGCTTTATAAAAAATATAAAGTTTTTTTTTATTTTCCATTCACTAGAACAAAAACTACAAGTGTTTTAGTAAAAAAAAGCAGATGTCATAACTTTACATAAGATGTCATAACTTTAAAATGAGTTTTACTCTAAACTTGTTTTTTCGAAAAGCTCTAACGGGATCCTTGATTGCTCAGAAAGATTTCAAAATAATTTGCTGAATTTTTTTGTTTATGTTTTGTGTAACAGTAGAAATGTTTTAACCTTCAGATTTATCACAATCGCTGTTTTATTACAAAACTTATAGTTCTTTATGTGAATGTAATCATTGCTTTTTTAAGCAATTTTATATAACAATTAAGATAAAGTGATCTAGTGTTTGTAAAAATTAAACTATATCTTATCCTGAAGGTCATTTCAAAAAAGAATATAGTAAGGTAATACACAAAATATGAAAACTTGAGAATTTTTTCATTTACTATTTGTACATAGCTGGCCCCGTTTATGTAAACTTTGTCAATATTTACCCATTTTAATATAGTAATAATTTATTTTTCTCTTCTTAATTTTAGCCTTTTTTTCTTAAAATGTTCTAAATAAATCTAAAAACCACAAAAAAATCTCCATATCTCCATTTTTTTCAAAAAAATGTTGCCGTAAGTAGTCGGATACCTTAAGCGTTTTCGCGTTAAACGCGCGTATTTAGCTTTATGTAAAATATATTTAAGTTCCACTATTATTAGACCATTTTTATTTTCTTTTTCTTTCTACCAGTTTTTATTTCAATTTCTCCACTCAAAAGGATTTATTAACCACCATCTCTTTCCTGTGATCAATGACTCGGGTTAATCAGCTTTTTCCTCCTAGTTTCCTCCCACGTAAAGCTTCAATCAGATGCGGGAGATGGTTGATAGCGAAACTTCATTTACCTGATCTTCTTCGCAACAAGTAATCTCTACGAATGAACTAAGGAAGCGCCAATTAAGTCTCGTATCGGGTATTTTCTTACGGTTTCAATGAATTTTCGAGCAGGAAGCCTTAATAAAGCTGTTTTGAGCCGATAAATAATATAATGAATCTCGTGAATTTTTAATCGATTCAACGAACGAAGTTTGGAACTTTTACACATAACACGTTCAGAAGTAGCATTTCGCATAGAATATTTTGTTGTTGCTTTATATAACTGGATATCAACCTAATTACGTAATGTATAAAATTAATTTATATTTTTTACTTTTGCTTTTCCGCCTAATATATTCAAACATCCTTTTAATTTATTAGTTTCGTTTTTTTTACCATACCCACTTTGCCTTATTGATTAATTGATTAGAATGAAAAGATGTATTCTTTTTCAATAAATTTAATATATTTGAAAAAACCCCGTTCTTTTATGTATGTAGTAAAAATATGATCCTAAATTTATGTTCGTATAAACTTGTAAATGTTGGGTTTTCCCATCTATTAGTGTACGAGAGTTAGAAGGAAGATAAACTATAGTCAAATCAAACGCAATTTATCAAGAAGTCTTAACAACCTAACAAATTTCAATAACCCAAGTTAAGAAATGCACCTTTAGATAAATATGGGAGCAAAAGTGAGAGAGACGAGATAATTGAATATTTAATTATAAATCGAATCACTTATTCTTGGCACGTCCTAGCAATACGCCTTCTAAATATTTGAAATTACGTTCTTAATCCACTTCGATCCAACACAATTCCAATTTATAAAGCTAATGGACCAAATCGTCAATCTTAAATATAAAGAAATTAGTCAACGAATAACTCTCGACTAGCTTTTTGTTAATCACTGTCTGCAATTCTTTAGATTCTAACCTCTCTCTCTTCGAACCTGAAAGGTAATCTTTAAATATATACCTTGGTTTGTATAAGTCATGTCTTCTTCGGGCGAAAGTTTTCGATAGAATAATATTTAAAGAAATAGTTTTTCCCCAAGAGGATTAGTAGGAGGTACGTGAATAGACCCATTACAAACTGATAACCAATTATATTACTTAACCCTTTCCCCATCCACATGATCTTACAAAATAAATTTGTGGGAAGCGCAGAATCCATTATAATATAGTGGCCTTGTTATTTTAATGATTAGAGGACTAATTCCCGCTTCAGTTTTGTTCTCTCATCTGTCGTTCGATTGATTGAATAGAATTAGCACTTCTGTTTTTTTGAAAGTTTAAAAGCATTGTGTGAAATTTGTTCTCCTGTGACACCTGTTTCGGTGAAATATTTGTATTCCTCAGCGATTCTATTGCAAATGCGAATAAAATATTATTTTTATTGTAATAAAACTATCTTATTTCGAAAGTTTCATTATATTTTGAGCAGTAATTATCTAATATTGTATAAAAAATACTTTTTGAAATGTGAAAGTCTTATTGCATTACATAAAACCAGGTGCAGTTTGTATACTTTTGTGAAAAATAGAATAATTATTTCTTAAATCATATATTTATATAATCAATAAAAAAATATTGTTTTTCTTGTAATTGTATTTACTTATTTCTTATACATTTTTGCACATCTTGTGCGAGTAACTTTCTAATTGAAATAATAAGTAATAGGCATATCAACGAAACTTAAAAATGCTATTGCTTCATAAATAAAATCCATGTGCAATTCGTATATTTGAAAAATTAGAAAATTTAGTTCGTAAGGTCTACCTATGACACTAACTTTTTCTTTTGAACGAAGGCGTATAGCATTAGCTCGTCCGCTAATACAAGGATATTCCTCAAGAAAAAGAGAAGGACGTTCTGCTAGCTTAAAAGCAAAGAACTGTGTAGTTCTAGTAGATGTGCGCTTTTCTAGTGAGGAAATTCATATGCCAAAGATGGTCACCAACTATAGACGATTTAGAAAATGTAGCAGAAAGGGACAAGAAAAGAGAACCCGCTACGTCTGTTCGGAACTTGATGTCCCCTTGTGCATTGCAACATGCGTATTATCTTTTCATGGCAAATAATCCCCATTAAATTAAATTTTCCTTATAACGGTGAATGGTTCCTTGGGAAGTATTGTTCTCATCCCTAAAATTTAAAAGTAAACATAAAATTCGATAAAATAAAATATATTTCCTTAAATGCTATTGTTTAATTGCTAATAAAATATAAGAAACTACGAAAAATTCAAAAAAAAAAAAGAAATAAATGGATCACGAAAAGGTTAATGAAAGCAAGAATTATAATACAAACCTTCTAAGTTAAGAGTCTTTTTAGAAGAGAAGAAAACGCCAATAAAAAATGTGTAAAAAAAGATAGTTTTAAGTAAGAGATATGAACTGTGTATTAATTAAAAATATTTGCAATGAAGATCAAGAGTGAAGAACAATTTGAAGAAACAAACATATTTGATGATAATCTTAGATCACTCTTCTTGTAAAGGACATCAAACGTAAAAGCAGAAATGTCTACTATTTTGGCATCCATTATACAATTTCACCAATACACGTGTTCATGTGTGGTGCATTAATGTGTTATTGAATAACATTCTAATATAATAATGTTAAAAATAATTAAAAATTACATCTATGTTTTTATGTGAATCTCGAGTGTGAAGCGGGCCCTCAAACCGTTGTTTGATAGTTAATACAGCCGAAAAGTTTGGAGACCTAAGATGTTACTGGTTGGAGACCACTGAGATCTTGCGTAGTGTTTAGTAGGACCACCTGAACTCAAATGTTCCGTATTTTCATGGTTATTCCAGGGTTCCAATCAATGCGATTAGCAATATCGCTGAACGATTAACCTCATTTTCGAAAAGCCACGATTAGGTCACTATTGAATTCCAACAACACGCGCTCCCTTAGCCATTTCTTCGTTTATGAAGCATGACACGATCTTTTCATGAACAACTAACATTTAAATACCATTTCCGAATGAAAAACCAGCTACGTAACTTTTCTTTCATGCAGAATTTTTTGTTTTTCTTTTTAGAGTAGTTTGATTACGTTGAAATGCTACCGCAACTTATTTGAATATCTCAGCAAGATCTTTCTTTCAAGGAATATGACGCTCTCATTAAACGTTCCGAGGAATATGACGTTCCATTCTACACGTCATAATCAGAATATGGCGGGCCATCCCTCTTTCATAGTATTGTTATTGTTGTTTCTAATCTCAGATTGTGTTCTAGCAAAAAAATTCTAAAAATTCTAAACACAGAAGAGAGTCCAAGAGGACTTCGTCTTTCTTAAAGCTTAAGGTATCCGACTACGTTCAGAACTATGATTTTCAAAAGCGCATAAATGGATGATTTTCATGATATTTAGAGTCACTTAGATTAGAATATATGCATAAAACTGTTTTAAGAACATTTTGACAAAGAAAAATTCATTTAAATACAATATTTTGGCAAAAAAAATTAACTTAGAATAATCTTTTTTCCAAATATTCTCCTTTTGTGAAAAATAGCTCTATTAGAATAATATTTTTCCTGCATATAGCTCAGACCTCTGTTCAGAGGTCCAACTAGAATTTCTGAAATATATAACTTAGAAGTTGGTTTATTCATATTTTACTACAACTAAGGAGAGCAATTTTAAGAAAAAAAAACGCAAATAATTATTTCAATTGGTGGTAATTCTGAAAATAATGTGAATTTTTCAAAAGTTCTAGTTGAGTCTCTGTAGATAGGTCTGAGCTATATACAGGCAAAATATTATTGTAATAGAACCATTTTTCACAAAAGAACATTTGGAAAAAGATTATTCTAAGTTAAATTTTTGCCAAAATATTACATTCAAAAAATTTTTTTGTCAAAAATGTCCTTAAAACAATTTTATGCATGTATTCTAATCTTAGTGACACTAAATATCATAAAAATTATACATTTATGCGCTTTTTTAAAATCACGGTTCCGAACGTAGTCGGATGCCTTAAGCAAGTCAAGATGTGGGCTGGAGAGACCAGTTCAGAATAGCACCTGTGGCACTTCGGAAATATCTTCTGACCCTTACGGAAACGAGAGCTTTTAAAAGGCCGCTCACAAAACTCGAGAAGGCAGTCTGGTATTTTTCTGGCATAAGGCTGAATGAACTTCCTACAATTCTTCCGAAGGACCTAGGATGTCTAGGAGGAGTTCTTCAAGTTGATTCAGTTCAACCTTTTTAAAGGAAGGTAATTCGCTAAACGTTAGAGACCCAGTAGGGCTCACACGCTCCTCTGCCGCAGTACTGGCTAAGAAATCGGCTTCATCATTAACAATAATCCCCAAGGGGGGATGGAATCCACTGAAAATCTACATGATGATTAATAGAAATCCGTCGAAGAAGGTTAAGGATATCAACGCTAGTCTGTTTCTTACAGATAACATCTAATCGGATAGATGTTGTATTGAATACAGAATCCAAACATCTTAAAACTGATCCTAGATTTCACATGTGAACTACAAACCTCTTCTAATAGCAATAAGATCAAATCTAAAAACTGAACAAAATTTATTCTCATGAATCCTTCATGGTGTTAAAGTATTATTGGCCAACAGTGTTTTTGTTCAACTCTAAATTCAGCTTTTAGAGTCACTTTGAAGCATTTCCTTTTAGATATGTGCTACGGTCTCATGTTCTTATTGTTTAGCAAGTAGTGGAAGTTTGAAATGTTTGATGACATGACGTCTTTTTCATTAAATGAGGTACAAAATTGTTTGGTCTTTCGTCAAAATACATTGAGTTGTTTTGATGCTAAGACGTTAGAGAACGCTCAATCCTATACATAAAATTTTCATAACTATGCTTTTTAATTGATGCCTTGAAATCGAGATTCGCAGCAAAATATAATATATCAAATGTTTTTTTTTTTAAATTTCTAATGGGGCTGCGGATTGGTGTTTTACCATTGAAGATCTAGTACATTTCCTGGGAGCAAGTATCTCATTTTAGTGCAGCAACATATAAGACAGATACCAATCGATATAAGGTAATTCATATAAGGTAATCGCCTGATCTCTGGCGATGCGAAACTGTGCTTAGGATTTTAATTTTGCCGAAAGCACCTAAGCCAGTGCTTCTCAAACTTTCAATACTGGCGCCCCCCTTTCGATCACAATTTTTTTCGCGCCCCCCTTATACATTAATAATGTACTGAATGCAATAATAATGCACTTTGACGCTAAAGCTACAATAGGCGATCTTAATTATAAACCATACAAATTAGTAACATAAGTATTAAATTTTGTATGCTACTTTTAAGCAAAATAAATAAATAAATAAAATAATAGGATAATTATTATGTTATTTTTCCTTTCTCTAATTTTTAAATTGAACATATTGCAAAATGCGGTAAATGCTTAGAAGACAAGATATAGATATCTGCTAAATATAGAAAATGAACTCAGAGGGTCAATTTCTAATCATAAGCATTCCTTATAAAAACTTTGCTTTTCAAGACAAGCTCATGGATGTCATTAATACTTATTAAACTTGTTCTTAATTTAGTATTAATTAATTAGTTATAAAATATTCTGTGCAGCACTGATATATTAAAAGTATACCGGCTGAAGTGCCCGCTCTTTGCATGAGTTCATTTATAAGAAAATAAAACATTATTGATATGATAGCTGAATTGTAAGGAGAGTAAAGCCAAGTGCGCGACAATGTTTACAAAAACGTAAAATGATTGCTCAAATTTTCATTAGTTTTAAGCGAATTGTAATTATAAGCCTCACAGAAATAGCATTTATAAAAGTTGTTAAAGAATGGACAATAATATAAAATTCCGATGAAGAATAGTTGTATTATTTTTAATATTTAAAGCGAAAATACTTCAACATGTTTTAACCCGGGAGCAGGCACGCACTCTATACGGTCGAGCGGGTTGTTGAGTCACCCCAATCCTCTTTTTCTTTATAATCATTTTATTGTACACGAAACAAATCGTGATTCCAACGAATAATTTAATTAAGAGAAAGTAAACTTACCTACTTTCAAGGACTTTTCAATTTTTCTTCGGTAACAAATAAACAGTTTCGTCAGAATTAACGATATCGTGTTCTGTGTGTCCCGCGTGACCACTTTCGGGTAAAAAGTGTATTCATTATGATAATATGTATGTTGCAGCTAAAAACAATTGTGTAAAACGTTTTTCGTTATGCTTTATATGTTTGAGATATGTTTATATGTATCATAAAACTCCTTTGCATGGAAAAAAGCGCAACAGAGAAAAATGCATTACTTACAACTTCCCTAAATGAGAAACAAACATAAGAGAGGGGTCATAACTAACTGTACCAATAATTTATAAGAAAATAAAACATTATTGATATAATAGCTGAATTGTAAGGGAAGCAAAGCCAAGTGCTCGATAATGTTTACAAAAACGTAAAATGATTTTTTTAAAATGGTTGCTCAAATTATAATTAGTTTTAACCGAATTGTAATTTTAAGCCTCACAGAATTAGCAATTATAATTGATGTTAAACAGTAGCGCACGCAGGAATTTTTCAAGGGGGTCCGGGGTCGAAAGTTCACCAATCTTATATCAGGTTCCTTTTGATTTTATTGATTTTCGGGAACAAAAACACAGTAAAACTAATTCTTGAATACATAATTAGCATTAATTAATAAAATTAATCATTAATAACAAATATTTAATTAAATTTTGCGTACTATAAACTTAGAATTATAATCAATCAGAAAAAAATCAGGTATCTTGGGGGTCCGACCCCCCCCACTTGTGTGCGCCACTGATGTTAAATAATGATCAATAATATAAAATATCGATGAAGAATAATTGAATTATTTTTAATATTTAAAGTGAAAAGACTTCAACATGTTTTAACCCGGGAACATGTTTTAACCAGCAATCGATACGGCCGGGGTTATTGAGTCACCCCAATCCTTTTTTTTTATAATTATTTTATTGCACACGATACAAATCGTGATTCCAGTAAATAATTTAATTAAGAGAAAATAAACTTACCCCTACTTTCAAGGACTTTTCAATTTTTCTTCGGTAACAAATGAACAGTTTTGTCAGAATTAACGATATCGTGTTCTGTGTGTACCGCATGACCACTTTCGGGTAAAAAATGTATTCATTATGATAATATGTATGTTGCTGCTAAAAACAATTGTGTAAAACGTTTTTCGTTATGCTTTATATGTTGAGAATATTTATAAAAATATGTCTTGGCCAAGTAATCCTTCATGTGTGTGTGTGTGTGTGTGTGCTTACCGTGGTTTTACAAACTTCATAAAACTCTTTTGCATGGAAAAAAGCACAACAGAGAAATACATTACTTACAACTTCCCTAAATGAGAAACAAACACATAAGAGAGGGGTCATAACTAACTGTACCAATAACTTAGAAGGTCAAACAGATTACAGCTATAATGTGCAGTGTTTCAAAAATAATGACAGCGAAGAATTTTTTATGTTCCTAAATTTTTTCGATTCTGGGTCTGGGATATGTTTTTTCTCTGAAAGAGTAGTATGTTAGGTTATAAAAAAAAGCGTAACAAAAAAATCTCTCATCATGGGATTCAGCAAATCAAATAAAAGTTTTTTTTATTTGGTTATAGGATCAAAGATAACTAATTAGGTATTGAAGAAGTTTTTATTTTTGATGACTTAATATGGGCACGCGCCTATAAATTATATCAGAGTAGAAGTGCATTTTTTATTATGTCTGAAAAATTTTTGTTTTAATTCATTCCAGTAAACTAATTATTTTTTAAATCTTTTATTTTCGATATGCTCGCGCCTTCCTTGTAAGGTCATCGCACCCCTCAGGGGGGCGCGCCCCACAGTTTGAGAAACACTGACCTAAGCTAAACAGGCACGCAGAGGATCTTTTACATGCCTCTTAATCCTGCAACAGGGCCCCTATCGATTTTCGGCTTCATGAAAATCCCCCGACTTGTGCCGGGGTCGAACCCTCAACCTTAGGCTGAGAATACTGGCGACAAACCAGCTGCGCCATCCAGCCGTCTAATATCTCAAATGTCAGTTTATATTAACGCATTAAACCTTAGGATAACTGATTAAAGTGGAAGAGAAAACAATTTCTTTATTATTTAATTTTAACTTTGGCAAATATTAGTTTTAGATTTTTAAATTTCTCGAAATAAATTGTAAGCTGCTTAAAGAAAATTGAAATTTCGTAGTTTCTAAACACGTCTGAATGTTAAAATATATTTATTCAAGCTTTTTCATCTAAATACTTTAAACAGATTATCACTGAATGAATGCAATAGATATTTAAATAAATATGACGTTGGATGCTTTTTAAAAGTATTCATACGAAGATTAATTTGACATTTTAAGAAGAACTTTACTTCAAACACATTCGCCTGCACATTATCGTACAGAAATTTTAAATTATTTACGAATATATAAACTTCTTAAAAATAAAAACGTTATTTCAATTTACTTGTCAAAAAAGGAAAATTCTGGATGATGGATGAAAAATTCATCCATCAATAAGTCTCGAATAACAAATGTAATTTAAAAACCATTAGAAAACACGTAAATAGTGTCTGGAAAAGCGAAATGATATTTAAGAACGTGTTTATGTTTCAAAATCCCTGTTATTCTGAATGATTCAAATTAGATTTGTTCCAAGAGTTATAAAAAAAGGAAATATAAAATCCAGTGTAATAGATTTTTGCATTTTGTAGATGTGTCTAGGCTTCAGTCGATTCTTTTATTATTTCCGTGTTTTAATAGGGAAATGGATGTCGTTTCTGGAATCTACAATAATCTTTCAGAACAAATAACTCACAATTGAATTTGCGCAAATGTTTGCTTTGTGTTTTCATTGTGGAACGGATTTTGGAATGAATTTCTATGCTTTCACTGTCAGTTCATTTTTTCTCATCAAAGACTGGCTGTTTTAGGCGAAATGGAAGTGAATTTTATTTTAACAGAAGATATTCAATGTTTGTTTAAAATGAATATTAGGAAAGAGGCTTAAGAAATAACTCTCCTTCACTAAACTGATTGAGAGTTTTTTCATAGAATAAAATTAAATCCTTTGTTAAAAGAAAATAGTTACTAGTTCACAATATCAATTATGCATATAATTGAGATAATTGTATATAATTTAAAATTCATACAAGTTCATGAATTACTTTCCGTACGAACATATTCAAAGAAGGGGGCAGAAAAGGTTTATGTACTTGTATGTTGATTCAATATTAAAGATAAGCTAAAATTAACTGTCCAATATGATAAAAAGCATTCGATCGTAATGAAAAAATCATTATGTTTAATTGATATAACAATCTTTTATGTTTAATTGACATAATTGAAAGCAAAAGACTTAATATCATAGATAAATTAAATACTGTATTTTTTTAAAATTCGAATTTATTCTAATGACTCAAGAGTTCCATCTCACCTTTAAGTCAGATTGTACATCCGTTATATAAATCTAATTCATAAAATCTAAGTTATTTATTTTAAGTGAAACATTTCTAAAATATCCCTCGATACGCTATTCAATACCATGAACAAATTAAATGTGTTCCAAAACTATTACAATTTCCTCCGTAGTAAAGACCGTAACGTGTCTTTTTTACGTAACTTGCAACAATATTGAAATGTGCGGTTTGGCTAGAAAAAATATAAAAACTCTCCCTATTATAGTACTACTATTTTCTTTCAACTTTTTCTTCATATGGTGAAACCATAAATACTGAGAAATTGAAAACTGTGTCCCATTATTGTTTGTAAATAGAATATTTTATCTTAAGGTATCCGACTACGCGTTCGGAACCATGATTTTGCAAAAGCGTATAACTGGATAATATTTATGATATTTAGTGTCACTTAGATAAGACATTATATATAGAATTGTTTTAAGAATATTATTACTATAAAAATTATTTAAGTACAATATTTTGACAAAAAATGAACATAGAATGACCCATTTTCAAAATATTCTCATTTTGTCAAAAATGCTTCTATTACAATAATATTTTGCCTGTATATAACTCAGACCTCTGTGCAGATGCTTAACTAGAATTTTTGAAATATATAACTTAGGTTTATCCGTGTTTTACGACAACAGAGGGAAGAAATTTTAAGAAAAAAATGCCGATAATTATTTCAATTGGTTGTAACTCTGAAAATAATGTGAATTTTTCAAAAAAATAGTTCAGACTCTCTGGAAAAGTTTTTATTTCATATAAGCAAAATATTAATATTTTAGAAGCATTTTTTATAAAAGGAGAACATTTTGAAAAAAGGTTATTCTAAGCTACTTTTTTGCCAAAATATTATATTTCAATAATTTTTTGTCAAAATGTTCTTAAAACAATTTTATACATATATTCAAATCTAAGTGACACTAAATATCATGAAAGTTATATATTTATGCACTTTTTTAAAATTACAGTTCCGAATGTAGTTGGCTACCTTAAGCTGATAAAGGTCCTTTCTCGCAAAAGAATTTCTAATAAACGATTGTTAATTTTCCATTGTCGAGTAAAGGGTCAACTCTTGTGGATACGGTTAAAAAAGTGTTTTCAATTCCACTTCATCTATATTTATACCAGTTTCAGATGTTTGTTGGACACTAAGTTTTTTAGTTTTTAGAAACGCGTCCCTGATGCATTCAATGAAATATGTGAGAACCTCTTTCTGAAGTTTGTGACATCTCACGCGTCTTTTCTTTAACAAGTCCTTTGGGTTCTTTGGGCCAGAATTAAGGGCAACTATTTTCCGACCAAATCCAAGAAATGAGATGTGAATAAGAGATGCAAATAAACGGACTTTAAATATAAGATCTTAGAGTAAGCGGGATGGCAATGTAAAGGAATGTTAGACAATTGATGTGAGTTGTGGCAGTTGATAGTTACTCCAGTTCGTGCTTCAAGTTTGAATGAGTTCTGCGTGACGTGGATTCCTGTTACCAGTAAAGTTGCGTCCCATCGCATATAAAGACAAGAGTGGTCACTTCTACAAGTTGTAATAAGGTAGGATTGATTATTTAATATTAGAATCGAAGATTAGGCGGTTCGCATATTGATATTGGTCTGAATTGGATTAGATCTTATTATATAATATATATATATATATATATATATATATATATATATATATATATATATATTGTGTGTTGCGTATTGAGTCATCGTAGATTCTCTCATATTAATTATTATAATTAAATTTGTTAAAGGTTTAAGTTGAATATCTTAATAAAGTCATATTAAGATAATGTTCGATCCTAGTTCTTTCGCTGATCCTACACCTCTAGCTCACGCTGATGTTTCGAGAGATGTATTTCCAAGGGGAAGTACATCACAAGTTTCTTTCTCACCGTCTTGCCTATCTAAGGGTGTAGGAGCTATGAAAGCAGAACCAGAGAATTCCATAATCACAATGATTTATTTAGTCAAAAAAACTAACCTACAACAATCTATTCACAAAGAGAATGTCAAGTGATAAGCACGGAGAAAGCAATGATTATTAAGCCAATATGTGGAATCAACTTATTTAACTGAACGTAATCTATCGTTGATTCCAGACATCAAATCTACTAATTCAACTCAGTGACAAAACATCACTCTTAATCTTTACATGCGAAAGTAAACCTTATTCAATCTTACCTGCGTAGCGCATACAGCTGCTTCCTACCTCCTTTTCTATAATTACAAAACTATGACTTTATATAGTCGAACTAATCTGAATATTACGGTTTCTTCTTGAGAGGGATTGTAGTGAATTAAACGTGAATGATATCCCAAAGATTCCCCAAGAGGATTAGCGTGAAAGTCGAGAAAAGATCCGTCACAATTAGTAAAATCCAAATGTATACAATAATTTTTTGTGAATCGTTTGTCCCTTGACACTTCAACTGGTCGGAAGCAGCACTTGCCTAAATATTGGTTGGTCTTTATAAACAAACCAGATGCAATATATTAATTTTCTGTGTCAGAAAATGCAAACAAACGGGTACAACAAAAGAAGCTGTGTGTTTACGTGCGATTCGTTTCAATTTTAATATATTTTTCCTCAACATGTACAGTTAAAAAAAAATTGCAGGATTGTATTCCAACTGATGAGTTTAAATGATGAAGATTATACACAGTTCACTTATGACTTGCTCCTTTTTTAAAGTAAGTTACTTGCATCCGCTAAGAAAGGCAAACATTTCTTCAAGTTATTGAGGTAAAATATTTCGTCTTTCCTTTATCTGGAAGTAATGGAAGTAATCGATTAATACACGGATTTACATCGATATATTGTTGTTTCTGATGTCACCTGATTGACGGTGTTAGATCGAGGCCTAGGAAATCCATTGGGGCCAGGGGCAACGTTTACATCTATCGTTGACCACAGCTTTGAGGACCATACACGTAACAGTACAATTTGGCTCCGTTCCACCCTAATTTTAAGAGAGGTCAGGGTCCTCCAATATCTCTTGTTCGTATGCGAAACTCTCGAGAGGACACTTTTGGCTTCGAGAACTTCGAAAAAGAACTTTAAGAGGACTTTTGACGAATATTTAGAGTGTCATATTCCGTAAAGACACTATACATTTACAAACATCCGTGCCTTCTTCGGGACCTTACGGCACAACAGTCAGCGTTGGATACTGGATGGTTGGCTATAAACAAACAACTTCGTATAACGAAATACTACTTCGATAAATAAATAAGATAGAGCCAATGCCATTGGATTATACATACGCTTCATTTCCTTCTTGAAACATTTCCGGAACTTTGGATTGGTAGAGATGATCAGTTTCATGATCACCCCGTTCTCCAGACTTTAAACCCCATTCGACTTCTATTTCCTTTTTTCTTAATATTAGCAATTAAGCCTTTTTAAGATACGGCAAGTCCTTAAATCTGATAACCATTTAAGTGGTTGCACCATCTAGTGGTAGATCTCGCAACCAAATTTGGACGTTTGAATTAACTTGAGGTATCCGACTGGTTTAAAATCATTATTTTCATAAAAAAAACTTAATATGTTTTATAGTCTTTTTTTAGCCTGTTTAATAAGCTTTCTAAAACTATCGTTTTTTTAATTCTGAATCAGTTAGGAAAAAAGTTATAGCTGTTTTTGTTGGAGGTAGTAAGCCGAAATCAAAACCGGAAGTGTGAGTTTTAGGTTGATTTTCACCGCCAAAATGAGATATTTATTCATTTAAAATATTTTAACGAATTCTTTTTATGTTTAGTTAAACTTCATAAATGTTTTAATATATACATTTTGATTTAAAATAGGGAACAGTTAACTGATTACAATGTTGGTTTTGATTTAAACGAGTTGCTATCTTTTTATCATTTGTGTTCAAAACTAGATTTCCTTATAACTTTTTTATTAGTACTTTTATATAGAGTTATAGCTATTTTTAATTAAATTAAAGTTGTCATGCGAAAACGAAGATAAATGAGGAAGAAAAAAGAATAGATTTCCAGAGAGCAGTATTTGTTGGAGAAACGTCGATAGAAATATCAACGGATCTTCCAAATTCAGTCATTAATTCTATTAAAAAGACTTATAAGGAACTTAGAGATCAAAATCTTCCAAGAAAAAATGTCTTCACGAGAAAGCTAAGAACTGTAATGAAAGTATTAACAATGTCGTGTGGAGTATAATCCCTAAAGACAATTTGTTGAGCAACAAACACTCCGTTTAAGGAATTATATCGCAATAATACTTTTTAATTCTGGGTTTGCTGGTCTATTTCCTCTACTTCAAAAGTTAGAAAGGAAATTAAGTTCTGAAATGAAAGGATATTTTTGGTACCTCGACAAAACGAGAATTGTTGATTCTACGAGGCATTCTAATACATATAAGAAACTGTCTCGTAAAAAAGAAAGACCCTTCAAAACTGTAAAAGTTTGAAGTATGAGATTCAGGAAGGCATAACATACAAATCTGGAGAGTTTTAAAACTTTCCTAAATAATTAAAAAATTTATTGCAAATATAAACCTCATTTTGCATTTTGTGAAAAAAGTTATTTTTGAACTTAATGGTTAACGGTAAGAGTGATATTTCTTAAAGCAAATGAAATATTCTTATGAAATTTTTTGAGTTTATTCTTTGTATTATAAAGAATGCTTTCTGCTAAAAGCTAAGGGTAATTTTTCAATTAAGGTATTTTTTTATGTAATTTTATATGAAAAAAAGTTTTTAAAGAAAATTCTGGGTTTTTTCATCTCGAAGACCTGTATTTCATAATTTTACAGTAGAATTTGAGCATTTTTACTATAAAGCATAGTTAAACGTTAAAGAATTGTATTCCTGCAAACATTTTATTTATTTTTGTGACATATATTTTTTAGAGGTATTTGTGTGTGTGTGTGCAAAAGAGCAATTTTTTGTAATATATTTTGGTAGAAATTTCTCAATATTTTGAAAAATAAGCTTTCAAAAAATTCTTCTAGCTGTATTTTCATAGTTTTGCAACGTACTTAATTAAAAAATAACTAAATGATTATTTAAGTTATGTTTTAGAAAATTGTCTCCAAACCCAGTCGTATACCTTAATTCAAGCTCTCGTCAGATGCTGAACATTGCAGTGATTCAATTTTGATCAGGATACCAGAGCCAAACTAATACTCAAGGGATCTTTTAGATGCCACATAATCAGATGGTGTGCGTGCCTACAATTTTCGCATCCAGAAAATCTATTGACTGCAATCGGGGTCGAATCCGTAACCTTAGGCTTACGAAGCTGGCACGCTAAGGCACCGGAGTCGATACTTCTTTTTCTTGGTATACCTAAAAAGTGATTTATGCCTCGCGAAAAAATTAAGAAATCAAATCACTACTGAAATAGGTAATATGACACCTTAAATTCTTAATACTACCCAGATCATTTGTGTCAAACTCGCCGCCAGCAACGTACATTTTTGCTGGCCAGCCTACATAATAAAATAACAAACCGACGCAAATAATAATAAGATAGATATTTTCGCTAAAATGGGTACAATTATTCCAAACAAATTTATTAATTTTTATTTTAAACATTAGAACAGCGTTTCTCAAACTGTTGGGCACGTCCCCCTAGGGGGACGTAATAACTCTACGAGGGGGGCATGAGCATATATTAAAAAGTCAAAAACAAAAGAAAAGTGAAAAAAATTATTTACTGAAAGTAAACAAACTAAAACTTTCTCACATAATAAAAATAAAATACACATTTACACTGATACAATACACTTATAAATGTATCAGTACTGCACATTAAGTATTTTACAATTAATTTACAAAAATAAGTTAAGAACAAGTTTAATAATTACCAGGGACCCCATGGACTTGTCTTATATAAAATTATACACAAGAATTAACACTTATCTTAATAATTTGTACTGTTTATTATTAATCCCTTAACTGCAGACGCTCCCCAATCCCTATGCGATGTATTGTGGGGGGGGGGAGGGAGAAAAGGAATAAAAATAGCCAAAATACTTCGCAAACACTGTCAATGTCTTTCATTGCATTCCAAGCCCTTTGAAAATAATTTTATGAATAGCAGTGCACAGAAAAGATCGTACTTCGAGAAAACGTATAGTTACGTCCGGGAAAAATTTATGCTTTGACTGAGTGAGACGTTTATATACGCCTGTGGCACTTAAGAGCTTAATATCATATTGTAGCTTTAGCGTCAAAGTATAGTATTAGTGAATTCAATGCATTGTTATTGTATGGATGGAGGCGCGATGGAAGTTATGATTGAATATTGGGTCGCAAATATTGAAAGATTGTGAAACACTGCATTAGAAACATGTGGCTCTCAACTTAATACAAAATAGAACTAGCGGTCCGTGATATCATGTGAGTTTGACGTGACTGGTCTATATGGTAGTCTAGAACAGGTTTGATGTTCTACCATTAACTAATTGCGCTATCTAGAAGTATGCTAATAAAAGACTGTTTGAAGTGCTAAATAAAAAAAAAATTCAAACAGTGTTTTTTTTCGCCTATCGCATTTTCTGCATTACTAAAAACATATCTTTCTTTATCCAGGGAATAACTAATAATTACCCTGTATTTATCGCTCAATATATCTGCTATATTTTTTTAAAAATACAAAAAATATTTATTCCGTGCCATAACTTGTATCTACAAATGTTAACTATTTCCTTTATGTTGTTTTAGCAAAAGAATTTTTAAGGATAAATTTTTTAAGAGCTGAGGGGTTTTTTATATAAAAAAATTCTGTGAATCTGAACATATTTTGTGTCTTGTCAATATTATTAAGTGCTTTCCTTCCTTTTTTTCTCCAAATGTGAGACCTGAATCATAATATATTTACAAATAACATTGAGTTTTAACTAGTATTTGATTTCAAATTTGTTTGTGTGTGTATGTGTGGGGTGCGTATTGCATAAGTCAGTTTTTATTTTAATTTAGAATAACGATTCAACGACAGTGAACTTGATTTTGTCATGTCTATTGTAATTTTTTAAAAATTAATACAGTTCTTATCTATAATTTAAAATTATCTATTTCTTAATATTTACATGAAATATTTTTCTCCTTTAAAAATTCATTCAACTTAAAATGCCTACAAAATAATTCCTGCTTTCATTAAGTAATGCAAATGAGATAAAATTTATGCGAAAACAAATTTACGCTCATATCTTTACTTCATATATAACATAACATTTATTATTTTTTTTGTTTCATGCATATTAAATTTACCAAATATATAAAATGTTTTTACATGTATTTCTTGATCATATATAAAAAAAGTTTTTGTACTGATCAATTGCCCAATGCGCCAAAATGCGTATGCAGTGAAGTAAAAAAGTAAGAGGAAAATGATAAGCAAAAACAGATGTTAAGTGGAAAAAGCTAAGTTAAAAATTAAAAAGAAAAATTCGTTTTACAGATTACGCGGAAAATGTTTTGATGTTTGAGGATAAACGCAACAACAAATAATTGTATTAAAAACGTTACCTCTGGACAATGTTTGGTTAAAATCTTCTAAACTTCGTTCATCGGTTCGATTAATAGTTCACGAGATTCATTAGATAATTTATCGACACAAAACATGTTTATTAAGGCTTCTTGTTGGAAAATTCATTGAAACCGTAAGAAAATACCAGATACGAGACTTAATTGTCTCTTCCTTAGTTCATTCGTAGAGATAACTTGTTGTGAAGGAGATCAGGTAAATGAAGTTTCGTTATCAACCATCTTCCACATCTGATTAAAGCTTTACGTGGGAGGAAACTCGAGAGCACCGACTTCTGTTCTGTAAGTGAAACAGGCTGATTAAACCGAACACCGAATCATTAATCACAGGAAAGCCGGTGGTTAATAAATCGGTTTGAGCAGAGGTATTGTGTGTGTGTGTGGAGTAAAAATTTGAGGGGAAAAAAAGGAAAATGATCATGGTACATTAGTTGTGGAATTTCATTAATACTTACTTATTTTAAACTACAAAAGGGACTACTATTTTTTTAAAAAAAGGCTTGAATTAACCACTTTTCATAGTTATCTATCTATCTATCTATCTATCTATCTATCTATCTAATATATATATATATATATATATATATCTTAACTAATTGTATAATTCTAACTTAATCACAAGTATTGTGTAAGGATGCACAAGACAATGCGGGTTAAAATAGAAAAAAAACAGTAAACAGTTTATTGATTTTTTAACTTTCCGCTTTATTTACATTATCACTAAGTTGACTTTAGCAGAGAGAATACAACTGAAAAGTATTTTGTAATATAAATAAAACTAATTTCTTATTGTTATCAGGGTTAACAGTTAAAGGACATTAGAAGAGAAACACTTTTTGTAATAGAACTAAAATTAATTTCTAATAAATTTAAACTTCATTCGTCTATTCTAAAACAATTGTCTTCAGATATAAAAGTACGAAATAAATTTATAATTATGAAAATAATATAATCAATAATAATTAAACGAAACAAAATTTAGTAAACCAACTTCCTGATAAATATTTAAAGCTATGTCTTCCCCAGGATACCATTAGAGGAAAAAAAATTGATCATAAACATTTTTTTCAAAGAAAGAAAGCAATAGTATTTTGTACTTAGAAGATACGGAAACAATTTAAAGAAATTTTTGAAAGAAGAAAAAGTCAAGTATACACATATAATCCGTAAACACGAATAAAAAAAGCCCTAACAAGTTAGTTGATGATGGTATCTATAAAAAACTAAAGTAACTGTAAGATTAACCTATAATAAATCCATAACTTTTAACTTGTTACAAATATATGTAATGAGAAAATTAATAGGATAGCCATGTACTAACATTACTAATTTACCATTTTTTCATTAATTAAACCTGTTTTATTCAAAAAAATTATTAAGAATAGTATTACTATACGTAGATATATATTGAAATTACTGTTCCGATAATAACTTTAAAAATGTTAAAAATAAAAGGATCCCTTTTTAAAAAATACTACAATTAAATGTAAATCTATGTGTGTGTGTGCGATCTATAAAATATTTAAAGTTCGTACCTAGGTAATCTGCTTTAAGTTGAATATTTTTAGTTTTATTAAGAGGATAAAAAGGATAAAAAAGTAATATTAGGTATAAATTCAACATTTTTACAAAAAAAGTAATTTAATTAAATTATCTATATAGATAAAAGTCATTATTTAATATATATTGATTTTCATATTATCCTAAGTATAAGAATTTCATATTAATATACTGCTAGCATTTAAATAAACCGTAGATTGATTGTATTTGTCTTGGAAGTTGACGTCATCATAAAGCTCAATAACTTTTACTTAATATAATGTCTTAGTATATAAATATATTTCAACATTCATTAAGAGTGAAATCCTAAGCACGAAAAATATCTAACCCTAACCTATGAAAGATTCACACAGTTAACACTGGAAGCCTCGAATCTCAACCAAAAAAGTTCTCAATCTAATTCACCAATTCTGTAAAAATTCAAAATGACTTACTTTACAATTACAATATTATCCTCCTCATTTACAAAAATATAATCTCAAATCCTCACTTTCTATTACAATCTTAACAACTTCCACGATCTTAGTTCATTAATTTTAAAATAACAAAACTAAATCTGCGTCTATAATGTGATTCCTTCTTATTAGTATATTCTTAAATTAATCAAACACACACACAATCCATATCATACTTTTTTCTAGAGTTTGAAAATGTGTGGAGAACGCGCTACAACCCATGCCTGTAAAGAAAACGTAATTTGCTGGTGTGTCCAATTGAGCCATTAAAAATTTCCTTTTTGATGGGTCAATTTTTAAAGTTCAAGAATTTACCTTTATTACCCCATTCCCGTACTTCTTAAATTTAATGTAGGTATTAAATTTAATTAATTTCAATTTGTTTTATTTAGTTAATAAAATTTAATTAACTAATAGATTTAAAATTACTAAAAAGCTTCTCAGCAACAATTAAATGTTAAGTTTCAAATTTACTACATAAATTCAAATGTTAGAAAATCTAAATTAATCTCAAAACTTTTGCTACTGAAAAATTATCATTAATGCATTTTTTAAAAATTACACATACTAATTTTGTTAATATTTAAAACTGTTGCGAAGATCAATTAAGTCAATTTTAAATTTCTAAATGTAAAATTGTGCAGGTTTTTTAAATTGAGAAGAATTATTTGAAATTGCTTAGTGTTTTTTCGTGTATAGATGATGAATATTTGTTATTTTCTAATGAATGGGTAATGACTATTCATGTTTATTGTTTGACGACAGAATTTTTGTTTCATGTATGAAGAGTAATGGATTTATAATTTAAATTAGCGTTTCTCAAACTGTAGGGTGAGCGGGATAACCTTACGCGGGAGGCTTGAGCATATTAAAAAGTTGAAAATAAAATATTTAAAATAATTATCAGTTTACTGAAAGGAAGCAAAATAAAATATATTCTGACATAACAAAAAAGAAAAATACACCTTCACGTGGATTTAATATATTTATAAATATGTTGGTACTGCACAAAGTATTTGATACTTAATTCATCAATATTAAATTAAAAAGATGTTTAGTTATTACTGGTGACTCCCATGGGCTTGTCATATACAAAATTTAATACTTATTTTGACAACTTGTATGGGTTTTTAATTAAAATCGTATTGTAATTATAGCGTCAAAGAACGTCATTATTTCATTCAATGCATTGTTATTGTAAAGGGGGGGGGAGAGGGTGCGATAAAAATTATGAAAATTGGGGGAGGGGGCAAATATTGAAAGTTTGTGAGAAGCACTGATTTAAATAATTCAGTCGTTTTTACTAAATCGATGCTTAAACAACATTATCTTCCGTGCTTTACAGATTACAATGAACTTCGCAATTTACTTCATTCATAAACTTTAAAAAAATTTGCAAAAATTAACTTGTTTCGTTTAAAAAAAGTTTAATGTAATGAGCAAATATAGCTTTACTTAAGATTTTGAGATATGCTTTCTGAATACCTTTTATTTACTAGATGACAAAAACGAAATTAATCAAGAATTGTATAATTCAAACTAACTTTAATAAATAGGTATTAACAAAATTTATCGGGAATAACTTAGTAAATATTTTAGCAAATTTTTAAAACTTGCATTACCAAAATATACTTTTTAGTTACCTTTTCATACCATTTGTGACGAATCTGTACGGAATCTTTCCACTAATATTCTTAGGCGTCTTTTTGGGGATTATAAATTCGCGTATATTTCCAATGAACTCCAAAAAGCGAACGGGATATGCAAAGTAGATAGGGTATTTAAGTAGAGCGTTGTAAGCTAGTAGGGATGAAGGCTATTGAATCAGCAGCAGTAGCCTCAAGTTTGGAGGATTCAATTGGATTGCGATCTTGAAGATTTACGGTTAGTAATCTACGAAGACATATTGTGAAGATACCTAGGTATTGTCAGATGATATAATATGGTTTATTATCACTTAAAACAATCGTTAGTTTGATGAAATTAGTTTAAGTTAATGAAAGCTAATAATTCGAGTTACGTGTATTTCTCGGACTTCCTATTTCGGTAGACCTTATTTGGTCTTACGCGTAATTATTGATTAATTTCATAATTCGTAATTTAATTTAATATTAAAGGTAAATCCCTTTTGTTTGACGTGACATAGAAATATTATATGTTATTAGAGTTTCTGATATTTGAATCGATATAATAAATACAAGTTATTACTATACAAATGGCTCTTAGTGATTCTTTGCCTCAAATTAATCTTGGTGTCCAGGGTGGAATCCGGGGGGGTTCTAACACATTGTTTTGCTTAAAACTACAGAATACAAAGGAAAACGAAATGTTTCCCTCTGAACGAAAGAAACTTCGAATGAGCAGGGGAAAAATACAAAAATGGTATGATAGTAAAAGGACTCTGTTTTGTCAAGTTGAACTACTTGTAATCCTTTTACTTTACTTGTGTCAAGTTATCTCGAGAGAGTAACAGTTTCTACGAAAAGGTATTTTCAATTTTTTTTCCTTTTGCTAGATCTTACATTCAAGATTAAAATCCCAAAAGGAACTCAGATTTTTGAGATTCAACTGTGAAAGATTGGCTCTTAGAACGCATTTAAGATAGAGTTTAAATTCAGTCAAATTTCATTGGAATAAATAGCAAGCTAAAAGCAAGGAAATAAAAATAGGTTATTTTTCTTATACTACTTTAGTACTTTCTTTTTTATCATTTTAAGAACCAGTGAATAAATTTTCAGACGAATTTGTTTTTCATATGTCATCCCGGTTTTTATTTTTTTATTTTTAAAATTTCTTCGCAAATGCGAGAATATTCAGAATGGGATACAAACTGAAAACTTTACTTAGGAAATGAGATTGGCAAGTTAAATTTAATGCAGAATATATATAAAGCTATTTAAGTTGTGTTATACATTTTTGCACATGTTTCTAATAGATGCGATAGAAGTTACTTTTCATCAGATGCAAATAATATGCATACCTTAAATCCGAGGTATAACGTAGAAATATACTTTAAAGCAGTATTTTTTAATATTTAGGTCTGTTCGCCATATAACGTTAATAACACGTTTTTATAAGTTTCACTTGTATGTAATGGAATCTTTGAAATCGATTTTTACCCTCTTTAAAAAGTCAGATTAATTTGAACTTTTGTACACTTGTCAAGGGCCGATGACAAAACAAAAATTTCATAATTTTGTTCCATTTTCCTGATAAGAATCATCAGGATTAACTATTTCCAGATTTGGCGACTAATTCCATATACCATTTGTAGATATGACGACTAATTCCAGATTCAGCAACTAAAAGATTCAGTTACTTAATCTTTTATTCGTTTGGTGTGTGCTTTGTGTTACATTTTTACACTAACTCAGCATTTCGAGAAAAAAACTAGTAAGAAATTATAACAATTGATATCAAGCACCCCACGTTTTTACTCCAATGACATTAATTTTCCCGTTTATCATTTTATCCTTACACTAAGAATTACTTTTATACTTCGATTAACCTTTAAAACGTGTTTTTTTAATTTTTTAAAATTCTAATTCATTTTTGCGAAGAAACCTAAAATGTACTTCCGCAATACGCTTATGTTTTGAGGACCTTTATTCGAAGTATTATTCTAAACATTAGAGAAAAATAGTATACTTTTAAAACTACAATCTTTTAAGTTTATACGGAATTTCATTTTTTAAAAAAATATCAGTATTTAATATTTGTAGAAGTATAACTTTTTCTATGCTCATGTTTTTTATTTTTATTTTTAAAGCTCTCATTTTTTTCTCGGTGTAAAACGCGCACTCGTAAATTTCGATCTACTTTTTGTGTTAAAGTTATAAGCTGGAATTAATGGCATATAATGTATTTTTAGGTCCTTTATTCACATGCAATTAATTTTGAAATGGAATTATTTAAACAATTTTTAGCTTGAGCTGTTTTTGATTAGATTTCAAAGAAATTTTTATTTTAAAAATTTTAATTTTTTTTCGAATAGTTGCCATCTTTATAATGAATAAACCATTTAACTTTTTATTCATAGTATTAATGTTTGTAAAAAGCAAAAAAAGTGCTATTCATTACCACGACAAAAAGCCTTGAAATGTATTTTCAGGCAAACTTTAAATATATTTCCTTTGAAGGAAATAATGCACATAGAGATTATCTCAAAGCAAATTTACGTTTTTTAATTTTATTATTGGATGCATTTTAGCTTAAGGTATTCGACTACGTTCGGAACCGTGATTTTAAAAAAGCGTATAAATGGATAATTTTCATAATATTCAGTGTCACTTACATGTATAAAATTGGTTTAAGGACATTTTGACAAAAAAAATTATTTAAATACAATATTTCTGCAAAAAATTAACTTAGAATAACCTTCTTTCAAAATTTTCTCCTTTTGTGAAAATTGTTTCTATTATAGAAATATTTTGCCTGTACATAGCTCAAACTTCTGTACAGAGGCTCAGCTATGATGTTTGAAAAATTCACATTATTTTCAGAGTTATAAACATTTCAAATAATTATCGTCGTTGTTTTCTTAAAATTTCTCCTCTCTGTTATCGTAAAACATGGATCAACCCATTTATGAGTTATATATTTCAAAAATTCTTGTTAAGACTTTGTAGAGAGGTCTAAGCTATATGCAGACGAAATATTATTATAGTAGAAGCATTTTTCACAAAAGTTGAATATTTTGAAAAGGGATCATTCTATGTTCATTTTTTGTCAAAATATTATACTTAAATATTTTTTTATTGTAATACTATTCTTAAAACAATATTTTATATAGATTTTCTAATATAAGTGACACTAAATATCCTAAATATTATTCATTTATACGCTTTTGCAAAATCACGGTTTCGAACGTAGACGGATACCTTAAAATGACTTTATAAATAGATAAACATTAAAAAAAATCTTTCTTCTGGTATGCATATTTTATTTTTGTTTGATTTCAAGAACAGTTGGACCCCGATTTAACAACGGCCTTGGGACCATGCATTTTATTCTTTAAGTAGGGGTTATTTGTAATATCGGATATATTTACCTTTTGTAAATTCAAAAATAAGACACTGCACAAAAAACATCCAGAGTTAAAAATCAGAATTATTTTATTTAGCAGCTAAATGTACTATTAGTGAATTATTACGCACCAGGTAATTGGGAATTTTAAAACATTGGCTAAAAATGTTTGACAAACTTCATGGGGTATGCTTTAACACTTTCTTAGCAATGTAAAAAAAAATAGAGAATGTAACAGAGTGTTGAGAGAGAGAGAGAGAAAGGAGTTTCATTAGCAATTTCTTCATAAAAATCTCTACGGGTTTGTTTTCGACAATCTGACAAGCTTGACAAATTTTCAAATACAAAATTTTCTGCTAAACCGTACATATAATAAATCCCCCAAGAAGGAGATCAAGTGGAAAAATCTCTTGAAATATTCCATGCGTTGTGGAGTGTGGGATGATATAAAGGTTCTAATTAAAACTTACGCAGTTGAATTGAACATTTGACTCATCCACACCTGTAAATATAAAAAAAAACCTTTAGAGCAGAGAGAGAGAGAGAGAGAGTAGTACTTGCAGTCAATATTGAAATCTCAAAAATAAAAATTGTTGGGGATATCACATATGCTGATTTAGGGCCTATAAGTGACTTAGAACAATATTTTAAAACTTATGAGTTGTTAGATAATGAAGAATGACATTTTTTCCCCATTTTTCCTTTTACATGATATTTTTAAAATTTGAAGGTCAGGGTAAGTTTACAATAACTCTTTTTAATTAATCTTTAAGAAAACTAACTTGGTCAATAAAATGTTTGAAGGGGTTTAGTATATCGCTATATTTGAATAAAAGCTAATTCGGGTAAGAAACATATAATCAGGTATAAGCAATATATATTCATGTAACTCATGAAAGCTTTTTAAGCACCTCAGAGAAACATATTTTCAACATAAAATGTCTGATGTTTAACTCTTTATCTACCGCATTATGATTAACTTCAGTTTTTTTCATACAATAATTTTTTTGAATCCCTACTTTGAAAATTAAGGGATATAGATAAACAAAATACTCAACTTTGGGAAATTTATTCCATTCGAGCTAAATAAGTAATTAAAGATATTCAATTGTAAAAACCATACACACTGTTCACTTAAAATACATAGTCAAATCGTTTTCTAAGGTCTTCATTAACATACAAAAAATAAGACACTTAACTTTTGAGATTAACTACTTTTTTGAAACAAAAATGACAATCTTTGCAATTTGCTGAAAACTCCGTCAGCTGAAAACGCAATTTCTGCTAAAAAAGTATTCGCCTTCCTCACTAAAACACTCGTCATAGAATCCGTGCTGACATATATCTTAGATGAGTGGATTTAAAAGAATATTCTTGCTAAGTATTCTCAGAATATTCGTAAAAATGATTATTCTATGTAATTTAAAAGTGAGTGGTACTTATACGTACTGTCGGTAGATAAAGGGTTAAATGCATACATTTTCTTTAGAAAAACCCTTTTTTATTTGTTAATTGTACAATTTTTTTTAGAAAATCAAAAAAAAATTGCGGGAAAAATAAAATATGCATTACATTTTTTTTTCGTTTTCAAGGTTACAGCCGGAATCAATTTGTTTCTTAAATCAGTAATTAAGGATACATGTTATCATTTCGACATGACGGAATTTTCTATATGGAGCTGTAGATCTTCTTTGTTGTAGTATATTTCTAAAGTGTTTGTCATTCTGAACAATGAAGTATTGTATTTCAGACCGATTAAACTCTTTTTAGGAAACATATCGCATAAATGAAGGCAATTGTTATGAGTAGAATATCTATTTTTATGATAGTACATTTATAAGGAAATATGACAATAATTTAAAAACAACATCTGTTGCGTGATAAAATACTCTTTCCCCATTTAATTCAGAAAAGCTAGTGAAATCTCACTCTTCCCTTCTAAAATTAATGATATCACAATTATTTCCCCAGCGCCTTGTTATTCAAAAATTTATCGAAACGTTGTTGAGCAACAGTTGTGATACGTAATTGGTTCATTATTCAGTTTACTCGGAGAAAGAGAATTCTTGTTTGAAGTAACAGAGCCCTTTCTCTAATTGACTTCAACTTTTCCGCCCATGAATAAGATTAAAGCTTTCAGTGTGAGGAAATTTTGGAGCACTGAAGCGTGTTGTGGAAGTTTTAAGCGAATGAATTGATTAAATCAATAATGAAGTCATTGATCAGACTGTAGAGTAAGTTTGATGTATTAAGAAGATCTCAAGGTGTACAAATCTCTTAATCCATAGATAACTTTCAGATATACGTCTTTTTTACACACATATAATTTATATATTCAAAGTGGCAATGTTTTAATTCATTAATATTTCTAGCATGAAAACAGATGTGTGAATAGTTATCAATTAAGTGAGAAAAACGCTAAATGAATGATTATGAACGTAAATTGCGTTTTTTATTTACGAGTGTACAAATAATATGTCAGGTTACAATGCTACTTTATTATTCGAATATATTTTAAAAGATATTTTTAAATTTAAATGGCTAATGTGATATACAAATTTATTGAAATTATACAGATATTTTTAGCAATATTACTTTCCGTATTTATAAATCATCTCTTTCTGTGCAACTGACAAATAATGAATATTAAAAAGCTTGTGAAATGATAAAACAATGAATTCGAAAAAGTATGAATATTCAAAACAGAAGGTTTTTTTTTGATAAAAAAAAAGGTTTAGTGTTATGAAAGAATTATTTTCTGTTTTCGGTGAAAAAATATTTGCTTTGCAATGTTTTATTGGTTGCATTTCTCTAAGATTCAGTAATTATTTGTCATAAACTATATTTGTCAGCACGAAGGCTCTATATTAATCCAATTTTAATGTTTACTTAAACTTCAAGAGGACTTGAACATTTTAAATTTTCTCAGGGCAAAGATTTCCTATTTGAAAAATCTCTTTCGAAATTTCACAAGGGTTTTTTTCTTTCTCTTTTCATAACATACAACATCCTCCTTCAATTATTATCGATCCATGATTAAGCTTCACTTTCTCTTAAAGAATGTAACAAACATCATAATTTTTCCTAATCCTGAACAAAGACTAGTCATTTTCAACAACAAATATACATAATATTACATACTGGCAAATTCTGTGTGTGGCATTCAAACCTTAATAATTATCAGGTAACCCAAATCGCATTTTTGTTCATCGGCGACACTTTTTCCTTTTAAAAAAATGTTGCTTTTTCCAGGATGGTAGAAAAGAATTTTATTTTAATGAAAAGTAATCCTCAAAATTACCGATTTTCTTCTAAAATATAGCTTCTTCTTTTACATTATCCATATAATCATCTCCGGTGAAAGTCAGCAAGACGAAATTTTCAGTCTAAGTAATTTCAGAGGAAAATGTTCTCTGAATAAAAACAGGAAGTTACAATTCAATCAATCCGTATTTGAATAAATGTACAGACAAGAATGGAAAAATCTCACTTTTTTTTTATCAAAATCTTATTTTCGTTTTGAAATTGGTGAATAAATGTAAGAGCAACTAAGTTTTGTATAAAATGGTGATCCTGGTTTTCATTTTTAATTAATTCATTTGAGAATCGAAAATAAACATTATTTTTTTTTTCTTTTTAAAGTTGTTGTGGGGGTAATTTAGCTTGATCAACCTAAGAACCTTGTTTTTATAATTCATTTCACTAGTGATAACAGCATAGAATCATTTAGGAAATAAGTTAAATTGATTAGTGATTTAAAGAAGTACACTACTAACCATTAAACTTGCTACACCAGGAAGAAATGCAGATAGATAAATGATATTTATTGAACAAGTATATTATACTAGAAATGACAAGGGAGAGAGTAAATTTTCAAGAAATTCGCGTGCGTAGATCCTGAGAAATCGTACCAAAAACAACCACCTCTGGCCGTAATAATAATAATAATAGCAGCCGTAATAGCAGCCCTTATACGCCTGGGCATTGAGTCAAACAGAGATTGGATGGCATGTTCAGGTACAAATGACCATCTAGCTTCAACACGATGCCACAGCTCATCAACCGTAGTGTCTGGAGTATGGTGACGAGCCAGTCGCTCTGCAACCCTGGACCAGACATTTCTATTGGCGAGAGATCTGGTGAACGTGCAGGCCAGGGTAAAAACTGAACATTTTTTGTATGAAGAAAGGTTCGTACAGTACCTGCAACATGCGGTCTTGTGTTATCCTGCTGAAACGCAGGATATTATTCGTTGTCGCAGGGCTCAAATAAAGGGTAGAGACACGGGACGTAACACACCAGAAAACTAACGTGCTCTGTTCAAAGTGCTGTCAGTGTGAACTAGAGGGACCAAGACTTGTATCCAATAGCACCCCATAACATCACGCCTGGTAATGAGTCAGTATGACGATCACACGAATGCACGTGACCAAAGTGCGTTCACCACGATATCGCCAAGCACGGATGCGACATCTTGATGAGGCAAACAGAACCTGAATTCCTCGGAAAAAATATCGCCTTGCTATTCATGCACCTAGATTCATCCTTGACCCCACCATTATTGATGCTCCTGTCTGTGATTTAGCGTCAAGGGTAGCCTCAGCTATGGTCTCAGAGCTGAGAGTCCATGCTGCTGCAAACATCGCCGAACTGTTCGTGCAGACAGTTGTTGTTTTGCAAATGTCCCGCCTTCTTGACTCAGGGCTCGTGATGTGGTTGCACGATCCATTAAGGCCATGAGCGTAACATGACTGCCTTATGACAGTCTGTAACGTGATTGACACAATCTGGCGCACGGACACCCCAAAAATGAAATTGCGCTAAAAACAGCAACAATCCACAGTTTATGGTTCACTTGAGTTCTTTGCCATGTGTTAAAAAGTTTTTGTCTGTAGGCGATTGGAAATCGTCAACAATCATTGGTTTAGATCGGGTTTATTCTTGTTACAATAAACACACTTGCGAGAGCCTCCTTTTCAGACGCAAGTTATTCGTTTCGTCTGAAAAGGATTTTGCAGACTTTTGCGTTGTATTTTTGATACCATGCGTAAATAATTTCTTGATTTGACTTTTAAATTAGGTTCAAGTTCGATTAAAACTGTAAAAACATAACATTTAGCACAGCATGTAACTCCTACTAACGTATGCAGTTTTTTATGTTTACTGGACTAGAACTTTTGGGATTGACACAGATTGATCACAGTAACACTTAAGTCCCATAGAGTAGATATAGGCATTTAATTTAATACTAAATTTAGCTGCTACATATTGCTACTCCCAAAGTTATGATTAAAAGTTAGAAAATTTGTTAAAAATTTCTGCTTGTTTGTTGGGGGAAAATGGATGAGGTGCCATAGAAATGAAAAGTTTTTCTCCAAGTGGAATGATGCATGATTGTCGGGGAGTAAGATTTATACTATATTTTATTATTTTTAAGAATAATATATAGCTAATATTTTAGTGTGGTATTTTATGTTTGATAAATCTTATAATAAATATTTTTCAGAATTATAAACTTTAAAATAGATTTTCTCTCTCTGTCTCAGTTTGTGTTTTTTTTGCATTCCATATACTACTTCTTCCACATTTACTTACCAATCACTTCCATTTTTTCCCCTGTGTCATATGTAATGCGTGTAACAAAATTAAGGATCCACTTTGCTAAAAAGTGAATACTTTTTAAAAAAAATTGAAATGTGGGAAGTATTAGGCTTTTGGTTGAATTTTACCATGGATATATATATCTATATATATATAAAGGAAAAAAGCGACTCACTGACTCACTGGCTAATCACGATATCTCCGGAACTATTAAACCTACAGATTTGAAATTTGGTAGGCAGGTTCCCTTCATAGAGTAGACGTCAGCTAAGAACGGATTTTGCAAAGATCGAACCACAAGGGCATTACGGGGTTAAAGGGACGTTATAGATAATTATTTCCATAATTAAACTATTAGACGTACAGCCTTGAAATTTGGTAAGCGGATTCCTTTCATAGAGTAGAGATCCGCTAAAAAATGGGCTTTGTGAAAATCGACCCCCCACCCCAAGTGGCGTTATAAGCAATTAACTCCTTTTTGAAACTATTAGACGTAAAATCTTGAAATTGAGTAAGCAGATTCCATTCATTGAGTAGAGATCCGCTATAAGGTGGGTTTTGTGAAAATCGCTTCCTAAGTGGCGTTGCGGGAGCTTGCGTTATAGATAATTATTTCCAGTTTTAAACTATTAGACGTACAGTCTTAAAAATTGCTAAGCGGATTCCTTTCATGGTGTAGAGATCCGCTACAAAATGGGTTTTGTGAAATTCAACTACCAAGTGTGTTGCAGAGAATTAAGAGGCGTTATAAGCAATTATCTCCTTTTTTAAGCTATTAGACGTAAACTTTTGAGATTGAGTAAGCTAGTACCATTTATTGAGTAGATCCGCTATAAGTTTTTTTTTTTAAATCGCTTTCTAAGTGGCATTGCGAGGGCTTAAGGGGCGTTATAGATAATTATTTTCAATTTTAAACTATTCAACGTATAGTCTTAAAATTTGGTAAGCGGATTCCTTTCATGGTGTAGAGATCCGCTACAAAATATGTTTGGGGAAAATTGATCCCGAAGTTTCACTGAGGGGAATTAAGGAGTGTATATATATAATAGATAAATATTTCCACTTTTCAACTAATAAACCCACCTGCTTGAAAATTAGAAGGTATGTTCCGTTCATGGTATAGAGTTCCTTTTACAAAGAATTTTGCGAAAACGGACCCTCAAAGGAGTGGGGTTGCGAGGGGTTAAGAATTGTTATAGAAAAATTCCTGTTTTTGAATTTAACCCGTTTACTTGAAATTTGTTGAGCACGTTTCTTTAAGTGATAGAGTTCCACTAAGAATGGATTTTACAGAAATAAATTCCAGGGGGAAGCGGGGAGAGTTATTGGGGCGTATTGATAGACAAAATTCCTGTTTTCGAACTGCTTGGACTATAATAATGAAATTTGGTTTGAATGCTTCTTTTGTTGAATTGGAATCCGCTAAGAATGCTCTCAACGAGGTATTGATAATAAAAATTCCCCTTTTGTTCTGTATGATTTAGACTTGAAATTTAAAATGCATATTTATTTCATGGAGTAGAGATCTACTGAAAGTTGCTTTGGCAGAAACCCACTTGATTATAAGGTTAAGTGAGTGCAAAAATTCTTTCCACTTCTGTTTTAGATATAAATAGAAATTAGATATTATAATTTATGTTCTTTTTATATCAAGGGGTGAGAGTGTAACAGCTATAAATATGTATATTATCTCGAATCATAATAATAGATTCGTATTATAGCTGGTAGATATTTTACAAAAAATTATGTTGGAAAATAATATATCAAACAATAAGATAGTAAATATAAAAATACATGAAATCATACAAATGTTAAAATAATAATTTTGTATAAAAATCTACTCTGGCGCCATCGTAGTACTACCTTATATTGTTATACACATTTTGCATATATGAAATACATTTTTAAAAAGATAAAAAAAAATATAGACACCAATAAAATGAAATTATTAATAATATGAAAACAGTGTACAACACACAACTTATATGCACTATTCAACACAATAAACAATATTTTATTTCATATGCGTTATAAAACATAAAAATTATAAGAATATAGGAATAAAAGAATACAAGAATATAAGAGCACTTTTTTATTATTTTTTTGAGTCTGAAAAGTGGACTCACTTCAATAATAACTTTTAGTATGTATGAAAATTTTCTCAATATTCACTGTAACTCAACAATATCGCATACAATATTTTGAATCTTTCCGTAACCTTCTAAAAATTCGTTTCATAGACAAAAATTCTTGATTTTCTCTTACATCACACATTCACTAATATAAACTGTATCACCTTACTTAATTTTGAACACATCTCTCTGAGAAATCTGCGTTATCAACTCACAGATGTTCAGGGATGCTGATAAGAAACAATGAGAGGTGTACATATCAAACTAAACAAGTTTGTCCTCTTAATGTTTCGAGACATATACAAATTTATAATGATTGTATTCTCCCTTATCCACTGTATAATATCCAAAAATAAGCTTCAAGTTATTAAATTAATTTTAATTTTAGATAAGGAAAATTTCGAGAAATAGTGAGTCCTGATATATGGCCAGTATATCAAAACACACAGTTTCAAAATAAAAAAAAAAAAATTAAATGACATGCAATAAGATTACTGCTGAATAAAATAATTAACAAAACAATTGAATTCCATGGAGAAAAAAGAATACAACTTGACTTTACTTTTGTTTCTTATAACAATCAATATCTAGTATTATTCTCTCATTAGTCATTTTTCTAAAAACGTAATTTATATCTTTCACTTTAAAACACCAATTTCTATCATAACTCTTAACTCATTCGACATCTTAAGATAAAATTATGAGAAGTATATTAAAATTTCTCAAAATTTTATATGACTAAACCTATATACTTTGTTTTCTCAATTAAAATATAAAGAAAATATCTCATTTATAACACAACTATATTATAAAAATTAAATGTCATATCATATCATAGACTATTCTTTTTCGCAAAGTTCTGTTCAACAAAACTCAGTTACTTCAATGTTACTACAATTGGAAATATATAATCTAACTGACCTCCACTTTGCAGCATCAGAAACACTTGGTGAACGGTCATCCAGATGCTGTTGTCACTTTATTTCACTAGTAAAATTCTATTTATTCATTTACTTATTTTTCCATGTTGTTACTTCACTATTTCACAGTATTACCGTGCACAATTTCCGGCGAAGAAGATTTTTTTTTTGGCAGTGTTGGTCCTTCCATCATTGTATCACTGGGTTGGGGAATTCACACTTCTCTTTTTGTTTTGTTTCTTTTTTCGTCATTCGAAAGTTGGTTCTTTCATGGCAAACTTCTTCCAGGGAATAATAGTGCGTTTTTTTTTTCCGGCAATCCGACGTCTTCAGCATATTGGCATATGGTGCATTCGGTGTTTCGTCAAATTCTCCATTACATTTATTACCGCAGTTGGCGTTAGTTTTTATATTAAATTATTTTATAAAAAAGATTAATTTTTTACATTAAGATCGCAGACCAAGATCCTGCCGGCTTTAATTCTGTCATGATTTTGAAGACAGAATCAGATTAAAAGTTAGAAAAAGGGACGGTCTTTATTCAACCAATACTACATCCGTTCTGATACCGAGAGAGGAGGAAAAAGCACTCCATGGTGGGGGGTTCACGTGAATAACACGTGAAAAACATCTGGTAAGTGTCGCTGCTTTGAAGATGGTGCTTGCAAGTTAATGCTGACATATGTTGACTATTAAATCTAACGATCTAGAATTAGATATGTTTATTGGCTAGGCCATATGTTCGGAAGAAGTAACTAGGTGATTAGTTTGATACTTGAATATGGGGAGTGAGAAAGATGAGTCAAGTGCTAGATAGGGAATTTAATTTTTAATCTAATTTAATTGTCCTTACATACATATATAAAGAGTATATATTTATACAACATCGTGAACTACCTAGTGAAGCGGGTGGGTATCGGCTAGTATATATATATATATATATATATATATATAAGACGCATTTGTTGTCTGTTCCCTTATAACTCAAGATCCAGACCACCAAATAACGTGAAATTTGGTACACGTACACAAAATTACACGAGGAAGGTTCTTAAATAGGTTTGGCGTTCATAATTCTATCCGAATTTTTTTAAATTAATTTTTATGTGATTTTCCAGTGTTATGACGTCATATGATGTCACGTTTCTCACTAAGTGGGCAATTTGTACTTTACATGCAGTTTTTCAAGATTATTACATATTTTTACAGTAGCTATGTTTATCGGTTGGAATATTTATTCAATTTTTCTATTCTTTGATTTTTAATTAGGATTATTTTTCGAATAAATAATTTTTTTTAAGGATTATGCTTTAAAAACTAAAATTTTGTTTTGTGGTTTGGCAACATTTAGGTATTATCGCGGGATGTTTATGTGTGTCATTTTGCTTACAAATTACAACTTACAATTTCAGTATTTTTCCGGAGAATTTTTTTCTTTCTTTAGAATGCGAAGGTTATAATTTTGACAAACTAAAACTTCTTATTGATAATGGTATTTTAGTTCTTATTACTGTGATTAACATAAGTATAGTATTTCCGTTTTCGTTATCTGTTTTAGATAGTATGACAATAATATTTTGCAATTTTATGTGTCTTTATTTTAACCTTTAAGGGTATATTGGCTTCAGTGGATAAAATTGCCTTGCAGAAAATCAAACTTGGGTAATTATACTGCCCAAATAAAAGCAGTGTTTGTAGTAATTACATATCAAACTGGAATAGGCATCAGAGAATGAGCAAAACAGACAAATGGCTTAAATACCTGTTGAGGAAGCAGGTAATCGTAAGATAAATTATTTTTGGTACTTATGCACTATCTTAACAATCGCCAATGTTCAAAATAACTTGCCAAGTTGGCAACCCCGATTTCGCATGTCATATATATGCTGAATTGTGAGTCATGTGCTTCGTTTCATATAATGTCGCTAATAGGTTGCGGTTAAATGTAAGTACCTTATTTTTTCAAATTATGCTTTTGCATTGATAAAGTTAGTTCAGTTCTTTTTATGTCAATTAATGTTAGTATTGTACTTCATTTTTCAATTTATTTTTATGCTCAGGATATATATACTTTGATAATTTTTTTATTTAGTACTTACGTATTATTGCACAATCGGCAACGTTCAAGACAACTCGCCACTTTGGCAATCCCAACTTTGTATGCGTTGAATTGGCACAATCATGTGCTTCATTTTGTATTATGTCACCAATAGGTTGCGATAATACATAAATACCTTTAATTCTGTGAGTGAGTGAGTGAAGATTAACGTCGCACTGTTCAGCTGCACGAGGGCTTTTGGCGACGGACCACGTAATTTTGAACCATGGTCAAGTGAAGTGGACGACACCTGAGCTGGAACCCCCTCTCCGAACTACCACACCACACCAACGGGAGGACGTTTCAGCTCTCGACAGATTTAGCGTGCATCGCTGCCCAACACGGCGGGTCTTTAGTGGTACTGGGCTCGAACTCGTGACAAAGCCAGCCACGATCCGATGCCCATACCACTCGGCTACCGCGGCCTCCTTTAATTCTGTACATTACTATAACATTAAACTGGCCGCAACATATATACCAATTTGGCGTGATTTGAAAATCATGCCAGAAATGAGTATGTTGAGGAAGCTGGTAGTCGTAAGATAAATTTTTTTTTGTTACCTATGTACTATACTAACAATCTCCAACGTTCAAAATAACTTGCCAAGTTGGCAACCCTGATTTCACATGTCATATATATGCTCAATTGTGAGTCATGTGCTTCGTTTCATATAATGTCGCCAATAGGTTGTGGTTATATGTAAGTACCTTATTTTTTCAAATTATGCTTTTGAATTGATAGTTAGTTCAGTTCTTTTTATGTCAGTTAATGTTAGTATTGTACTTCATTTTTCAATTTATTCTTATACTCGGGATATATATACTTTGGATAATGTTTTTTATTTAGTATTTACGTATTGCACAATCGCCAACTTTCAAGACAATTCGCCACTTTGGCAATCCCAACTTTGTATGCGTTGAATTGGCAATCACATGCTTCCTTTTGTTTAATGTCACCAATAGGTTGCGATAATACATAAGTACCTTTAATTTTGTACATTACTATAACATTAGACTGGCCACAACACCAATTTGGCGTGATTTCAAAATTATGCTAAAATTGAGTAGCCTACCAAAATGAAATTAATATTATGAGTATTATCTTAGCCTGTTTTATCTTTCTCTCCACTAATCCTTAATTAATTCAATGTATAATTTTTATTTTTTTTATATTTTAGTACTTACATTTTTTTGGCGATTATGTACTGCAAATATTTTTTTACACATTGCGATGTCTTTGGCAAAATTAATCAGTGGTATTTTCCTTAAATATATTTTTTATCTGTTTTTGACAATTTTTAAAATTTTGTTTGATGTCTGTCTGAAAGGCGAATAGCAAAATAAATATTTTACAGTATATATATTGTGTTTGTACAAAAATGTTTATACTG
This sequence comes from Trichonephila clavipes, assembly GCA_019973935.1. Lineage (NCBI taxonomy): Eukaryota > Metazoa > Arthropoda > Arachnida > Araneae > Nephilidae > Trichonephila > Trichonephila clavipes. The sequence continues at coordinate 427,975 of BMAU01021313.1, forward strand.
ATTTAATCAAAATATTGAGCCTTCTTTTATTTTTGATATCTTTTTAAGATTTAATTTTATGTTATAACTAGCTATACCTAGCTAAATGTTGTTGTGGCTCAGTCAGCTTTAAAAGACTGGTACACCATAAAATATGCCATGAAGCTTACAAAAGTAATAATACACAAGAATTCAAACATATCTATATATAAGACGCATTTGTTTGTCTGTGTGTTTGTCTGTTTCCTTATAACTCAAGATCCAGACAACCAAATAACGTGAAATTTGGTACACATTCACAAAATTACATGGGGAAGGTCCTTAAACAGGTTTCGTTCCATCCCAACCTCACTCTGGCCTTCTCCAGCCAAAAAGAGTGCTTCATGTGCATGTTCTGAGCCATGGGTTCATTTTAGAGAAAACTTTACTAAACAAAAGCGGGAAGTAATTTGAAATACTTCTTTGTTATATTTACTTTACTGCAAGCAAATACTGCAACAAATATCACATTACTTACTACATTCCATTCCATTCCTTCATTCATAGGAATGCATTGTCATGTTTTGCTACAGTCATGCCTATGAGAAAAAGGGGGAGAGTATAGACTTGCAGAAACCGTGCTTTTCTCATGGTCAATTGTATGTGGCCTGCTCTAGAGTGGGTAGAGTGGAAAATCTTTTTGTACACACTCCAAATAGAACTGCCAAAAATGTTGTATATCACATTGCTTTAAGATAAATATTCCCTTTTATTGCATGCAAATAAACAGTTTTGTAAGCTTCTACAGAAAACCTTATTTTAAACTCGGGTACTTGCAGCTAGTATATATATATATCTATCTATATCTATATATATATATATATACACTGCTGGACAATTGCTAAGGATGGATAACACTATCATCCATAGCAACCACAAAATGAAGGGAAGCAAAATGTGGAAAATTAGAATAAGTGCGGGATATTAGTAAGAAGAAGTATGAGTACGCAAAATTTTTTTCCACGTCTGTTCATCACGTGATAGCGTTCATAAGAGCTTTAAAGGTTTTGACGCGTGTGGACAGTTGTTGTTTCAAGTCAAAGTTTTACAGGAAAGATTTATAGACGAACTTAAAATTTTTGGCATGCCTTCCCGGCGTCACATAGATGATTTTATGCGTGGCCGAATTATTGGAAAGATCGAAGAAGGGCGAAAAATAACAGATGTTGCCAGGGAGTTCGACATCGCTCACAGCATTGTTTCACGGCTGTGGAAATCATTTAAAACTACTGGAATGAGTAGTAGACGGCACGGGGGAGGTCGTGTTAGAAGAACGACGCCTGCAGAAGACAGATATATCGTCCTATCAGCAAAAAAGAACAGGTACACCACAGCTCAGCAGGTGGCAAATCAGTTTCTTGCTGCTTCAGGTAAGCAGATCTCCCGAAAAACTGTTGCCAGACGTTTGAGGGGAGGAGGACTATACGCATGCAGAGCTGTTGTGTGTTTCCCATTGACCAGACAGCACCGTACTGCCCGTTTGCAATGGTGTCGTGAGCATCACAATTGGACTGAACAGGACTGGGCATGCGTACTATTCTCAGATGAGAGTAGATTCAGTCTGTCATCGGATTGTAGACGCCAACTGATCTGGCGCGAGAGTGGTACTGCTTATCGTCCAGAAAATATCCAGGAAAAGGACCGATATCCGACATGCAGTATCATGGTGTGGGTCGGCATCATGGTCAATGGTCGCACGGGCCTACATGTGGTTGCGAATGGGACTATGACGGGCCAACGATACATTGATGAAGTTCTACTTCCTCATGTTCGTCTTTTCCGTGGTGCTGTCGGTGATAAATTTGTTTTTATGGTTGACAACGCAACATGTCATCGAACACTCGCTGTTCAGGATTGTCTAGACAGCGAGGGTATTCAACGTCTCGTATAGTCAGCACGTTCTCCAGATCTAAACCCCATTGAAAATGTGTGGGATGCTTTGGGGAGGCAAGTTGCTGGTCGAAACTATCCTCCGACAAACAAGAACACCCTCATCCGTGCACTCACAGAGGAATGGGATAAATTGCCTCAACAGCTGCTGGATAATGTTGTGCAAAGTATGGTACGACGTGTGGAATGTTGCATCACACTCCACGGTGGACATATCCCGTACTGATACCTTTCTTTAAGGTACCTGCTGACTTTTAGATGCATTGTTCCATTTCTCCGTACGCAGATCAAATGAACATTTTTTTCTTTCAGATGTTTCACAGCTTTTGTTCTTTCCAGAACAATAAATATTCTTTATTCTAATGTCTGAACAGTGTGGCAACTATATTTTATCCTACTAGGCCTCATGTCTCGCTTATTGTTATGCTACATAGCAACTTGTGATCCGTCCTTAGCAATTGTCCAGCAGTGTATATATATATCAACATTTTATTGTTTCTTCCCTCCAAAACTAATAAAGGTATTGTAAAATCTATCCCTAAAGGTGTTTAAAACATCCTCAGAAATATTAAAAATATTTCATGCCTAAAAATTAATTAACACATAAAAGAATAAAATTTTAAAAAACATTCAAATATTTTTAAAGAAATTAAATTTGTAAAATTGCGGGAATAATATGTGCAAAATTTTATCTCGTATCATTTTCTTAAAAAACATTATATGAAATGCTAAAAAAATGTAATTTTTAAATACATAAATTAAAAAAAATGCTCAAAGGGTGCCGAGTCCTTTTAAACACTACCTATTATCCTTTATTGTAAAGAGTTTTTTTTTTTCAGGTATAGAAGTTTAAGTTGGCATTACTTTCCAAACAGCTGTCAAGTGATTTATTCTCAGTTTGGTTTGGCAATTCATCAAAACGATCATCAAGCAAGGCGTAGATTCGTCGAATGGGCCCAAAACGAGATTGCCGTTGTTCCCGATTTTCATAAGCGAATTTGTTTAGCGATGAAGCGGACTTCTGGTTGAATGGCTACGTCAACAAACAAAACTACCGTATTTGGAGTGAAGCAAGTGTATGTCGAAACACCGTTACATACAGAAAAACTGACTGTTTGGTGCGCTTTATGGGCTGGTGGAATCCTTCTTCAAAAACGATGAATGCCACAACGTTACAGTCAATGGTGATCGGTATAGAGCCATGATTATTAACTTTTCATTCCTGAATTGAACAATCATGATGTCCAGGAGCTGTGGTTCCAACAAGACGGCGCAACATGTCACACAGCTCATTCCATAATCGATTTATTGAAAGACACGTTTGGTGACCGCCTAATTTCACGTTTTGGACCTGTGAATTGGCCTCCAAGATCTTGTGATTTAACACCGTTAGACTATTTTCTGTGGAGCTATGTAAAGTCATTGGTCTCTGCGGATAAGCCACAAACGCTTGATTATTTGGAAGACAACATTCGCCGTGTTATTGCCGATATACGGCCACAAATGTTGGAAAATGTCATCGAAAATTGGACGTCCAGATTGGACTACATCCGAGCCAGCCGTGGCAGTCCTATGCCAGAAATCATATTTAAAATGTAATGCCACAAGATTATCTTTCGAATAAAAAAATTGATTTCAATCGAATAATACATCGTTGTTTTATTGCAATTTAAAGTTCTATACCTCTATAAAAACACCCTTTATATGTACAATGTTATGTTTGGTTGTATTTATTTAATCTGTTGAAATTTATATTTTTTAGCTTGCAACACCATTTCTTGTATATATTCTCCCACGAGTCAAATTACTGCTTCTGCTAATATCCTTAGATCCTTGTTCTAAAACGAGTTCCACTTAGCAATCATTTATTCTTGATCAAATTGAAACTTGACATAAATTGGTACGATCATATTAATCTTATTTCTTTGTAAAAAAAAAACAGAAAAGAATACCCAATTTACATTAATTACTTTGATTTTTTTATCATTAGATATAAATATGAAGACTTCAAAGCCGTAAAATAGTTTCCGTGCGTCAGATTGGGAAAACTGCCCACTGTGCTGCGTTCCGTATTACCATCCGGAACCCATTGTTTCCATATTCTTCAAACGGTCATTAGATTTCGACCGACGCGGGCAGCAACATTGCGATAGTAACCACAATCCCAGTACGCTAAAATTTAACCTTTATCAATGCAAGAAACGTGCTGAGACGCATTTCTGTTTCTTACACGAGGCATCACAACAACTTTTCACCAGGTAACATCATTCAAATGCAATTTGTGTATGAGATACCCTCTGAACTATTTACTTATTTAAACACATTGTAGGTCTCGCTACTGGCGCCTATTTTATCTAAATGCGCTGACAAGCCAATCATTTGCATATCACATCACTTTCTTCCTGTTGCTTAAATTTCACGTCTGTAGCATGTTGCCTTCTTGGTGTAGCAATTTTAAGGGCCAGAAGTCTAAGTTGAAAAAGAATATATATCATTATAGTTCCAAAATAATGTAGCAAACTCATGAGTGAGTGAATGAATATTAACGTGCACTGTTCAGCTACAAGAGGGCTTTTGGCGACGGACCACGTAATCTATTGAACTATGGTCAAGTGACGTGGACGACACCTGAGCTGGCACTACACCAACGGGAGGACGTTAGAGCTCTCGACAGATTTAACGTGCATCGCTTCCCTACACGGCGGGCCTTTAGAGGTACTAGGCTCGAATTCGCGACAAAGTCAGCCACGATCCGATACCTTGAACACTCTGCTACCACAGCCACAGCAAACTTTCATACAATAGGGAATATTAGAGCATGATTTCACTGAAACTGGATTTGAGAAACTAAATAAAGGCCTGTTAAAGACTATTGTTTTAACAGCAAAAATAAAAAAATAAAAACACACACACTCAAATGCTGTATGAGGACATATAAAAATGACAAATAACTGAAATAAAAAACAGTATTTTCGATAAAGAAGTCAACGTCATACATTTAGGAGGCAGGGAATGTAGGAAAATATTATATCACATAAATGATTTTAGACATTTTTTCCCAGGAGGCAGGGCTCTAGATGTTAAATATTGTTTCCTATTCTAGCAATCCTTCTTCCAAGAATATCATAAACATGACAGATTGAATTCGAAACTTTGAAATTTTTTCTGTCAATCTACATAAAAAGGATTCTTTTTTCCAAAAGGAGTGCGCTTTTCGATTCGCAGCGTCAATTCATATGGGGAGGGAGGGACACGGTTCTATCCTACTAACATCAGGGGAATGGACAGTTGGGATGATCCTGGAGTACTTGTGTAAGGAGGCATTATGCTGCATGGACAAATGGAGCTTCATATTTTTTAAAAGCGACTCACATACCGGGGATCGTTAATGTGTTGAAACTATTATTCCACACGTGTGCCTGTTCCGAGGTGCCAATGGTCCACACTTTACTTTTGTGGACGACAATGCACGTCCACTGAGGATCTCTAATATTGTGATTAGCTCCTTGATTTAAATTCAATGAGACATGTGTGGGGTGCTTTGGTAGACTTAGAAGCAACATCTTATCCTCCAGAAAACACAAGACAGCTTAAACAGATACTCCTTGAAGTGTTAATTATTACTTCAAAACTCTTCTTGCTGGATTATTTGGTACTGAGTATACACAGACGATGTCATGAAACGTTTGTAGTTGGAGGAGGTCATATATCTCTTGATAAGGGATTTTCGTTTATTGTTCTTCATGACAGGCAATGTTTTTACTAATGCCATTCTCTCAATACTTGTTTAGCTTTATTTCATAATGCAAGCGTACAATTGTTTTTGCCTATATATGTTTTCGTCAACATTTAAATGCTACATTGTACCTCTGTAGTGAAAATTTCATGTCATTCACAGGTAATTTATGTCAGAATTTTGATACAATCTGAAAAGCTACTTATATTTTGTTCACTGGTATATTTGAAATGAAGTAGAGGTATCGTTATTCAGCTTAAAACTTATAATGAAAATAATTAAAACTTCGTAAGTAGTTGCAATAATGTAATGATCTTACCGTTTTTTTTTCTGTCATTTAAGTTTAACTTTGGTCAATTTCTAAGTGAAAAATTGACCTCTAACCTAACAATGTGAACAAGTAAGGTTTCGAGAACATTTTATACATTTTTGTGAAGTATTCAATGTGTGTGTTGGGATTGTAAAAGAAATATTGGGTATTTCAAGACACTGGCGTAATTAAGGTATGTGACTATATATATACCTTCGGAGCAATTTTTTGAAATATATAAAATTTCAATTAAATAAACATTTTTTTATTTGAAATGGGACATAAAAGTAAGAATTCCAAAACAGTTTTTACAAAGTTAAAATTAATTTGGGAAATATTGCGAATTTTGAGTGAAATTTTAGTGAAAAATTGCAGTTGCGGTAAAGATTATATTGGAAATTTTAATTAATATATTCTTATAATATTTATACAGTACATAAATGACATAATTATCAGCTGTGTTGATAGCTATAAAAGTTGTAAATACTTCTGAAAGTGTTTGAAATATATCAATTTTTATGCAAAAACTCAATTTTTTACAAAACACTAATGTTATTTTCTCACAAAAAGTGCAATAAAATAAATAAATATATACACAGAGATTAGATTATAGTCTAAAACACAGATAACACTAATTAAAACATTTTCTGAAAATTTCAAGTCAATATCTTAAAAGGAAATTCTGTAGTGAACTGTGTCGGGCAGAAAAAAATTGAAAAACATAGTTTTTCAGGAAATGCATTTAAAGATTCTAATACTATATGAAAATTTTCCACTAATTTTACACTTTTAAAACTCACTATATTTTTAGCTCAAGCTCTTTTTAGCTTCATGTAAAACTCAGTTGAGCTTTATTTTCCCCTTTTGTTGTTTTCTGGAGAGTTTTGTAGACTATAACAGTTGTTATTTTTAGCGAAATTTTGGTGAAAATTTGCAGTTACGACAAATCTTGTACACAAAATTCTAATAAATGTATTCAAATAATATTTATAGTGTACATAAACAACATCTTTATCTGTGATAGGAATAAAAAAATTTGTAATACTTTTGAAAGTTTTTTAAATATACCAAATTTTATGCAAAAACTCCAATTTTTAAAAAATTAATGCTTTTTCTTTCATAAAAAAGCAATTAGGTACATAAATACATACACAGAGATTAGATTTTGATTCATAACACAGATAGAACTAAATAAAACATGTTCTAAAAATTTCGATTTAGTATCTTAAAAATATTTTGTGTAGTGAGCTTTATCGTAAAGAAAAATATTGAATAACAGTTTCTCGTAAAACACATTTAATAATTTTAACTCAAAATAATTACTTTTCTACTTACTAAACATTTTCAAAACTCCCCATATTTATAGCTTAAGCCCTCTTTAGCTTCATTTTTAGCTAATTTGTTTTTTTCTGGAGAGTTTTGTTGAGGGTAATGACTGGCGTTTCGATTTTTGAATTCTCTCTGTGTCAATTCCCATATAGTTTTTAAGTGTCGTTGGATCAATTCGTATACCTAAATAAATAAATACAGGCAATAGCCCTAAATAACCCGAATTATATAAGATGGCAGCCATGTATGAACCCCAAAACAAAGTTTTTTTATGAACAAAAATTTCTTTCGGCAAAACAGACCACAATACATTATTAAAGCTTTCATTATTATTTTGAGTCTTGCCATGGAGGCATTTTTTTAGTAACTCCTTATCACAGAGTGCTAAATAAGTAGGCTTTATCACTTTAATCACTGAATTTGAAAGGCCTGCTGTTTTGTCCACATATACTTTACCATCACATAATGCTTGTTTATACTTGCACCACCTGTCTTTCCCTGTTGGACATTGCCCATGCATGGGATTTTGATTGCTAGAGCAGCAGTGAAAGAAGGCAGCTATTACAGCAGATTGCATTTTTTCGAGGCATCCAAGATTGCTGTGGATGGCAATCCCATAATAGTTCTGCAGTTTATCGATAAATTTATCAGTTAATTTCCCCTTCCCACCAAGTCCTTTGGTGTTCTTTTTTAGTTTCCTTAAACATGAGCCTACTCTTTTTTGAATATGTTCTATACATTCAAGTTTTGTGACACTGTTTTCACCATATATATCCTTCACTTGTAAAAAGCCCTTGGAATCACCATCACCATAGTACTCGGTGTATTGCAGGTCTCGTTTGATTAGTGACCTTTCAAAAATTCTAAAAGCTCCAACAGCTTCCATGTTTCCAGAGGATCCTTTATAATTTGAACATACATGCTCACCTTTCACATTCAATTCACACATTTTACAATACTGAGTCATTACTTCCAGTTCTAAGATTTTTGCCGTATCAATGGAAATAACTAAAACGCAGCCATTAAGTGACATATGGCCTCTCCGCTGCCATGTGCCATCTACCGAAACACCACAAGTTGTACTTTTTTAAAATTTTTCACTTCTTTAGATGCAGCTTTCATATTTTCTTCAGAACATAACTGTACTGCTTCCAGCAGTTTGAGTTCATGAGCTCTGAAGTTATTTTTAGAAATGCATGGCAAATTTAAAGTGCATAACAACTTCTTGCCAGCTGTGAATCCTCTTCCAATCAATCTCAATCCAAATACCAATAAAGTATTGAGAGAGAATTTCTTATTTTCTTTAGGAGTAGAAGTAAAGCCAGTCATGAACCCACAACTGCAAGCCACACACAAATTAAAGCAAAGTCTTTCCTTAGAATCTTCTACCAGTTTCAATCCAGTTGTATAACATTCCGGACAACACAATATTGAAATAATTCCCCTCAAAGCTTGGAAATTAATAATTCTATTCCCTGTAGAACCATGAAATTCAGGTTCAGTCACATCAAAACTGTCAAAAGTGCTCAATTTCGCTTCACTTGCAGACGTACTATTACTGTTAAGTGCTAACTTGGTAAACCTATTACCATAAAACTTTCTCTTTCTAGATACTTTCGATCTAGCTTTCGGCATTTTGAAATTACTCACAATCGAATAAAACGATAAAATTAAATGAAAATGAATGAATTAACTGTAAAATTATCAAAAGTAAGTAATAATTAAGAAGAACGCTTTAGAATGAACAATGTAAACAAACTATAAACGATAGTATTATTGCCATACAGTAAAACAAGCTTGAATTAAAAAAAAAACAGTTGCCAGATTAAAAAAATAAGTAACGGATATTTAATAAATAAGTAAAGGATACGTTGATCTATATTTACCCTAAATATTAGATATTTATATTGCTTAAAAGTCACGAAAAAGACGTTCAAACTTTTTGTTTACATTTTTATGTCTCTTTAAACACCCATTTCCGGTTTTGAAAATTCCATTTTCGGTTTACTAAATAAGCTATAACTTAGCTTCTAAATATCGTAGAAACTAAAATAAAGCATTTTTGGAATCTTAAGCGTATGGGCTATAATATAAAAACATAAAAAAAAATTTCGAAAATTTTCTCCAAATCGAGGATTTTGGGGTAGTCACATATCTTAAATGACCTCAGAGTTTTGAATTAAATATTTTCTCATTTAGGGTTGTTTTATAAAAAAAAACACCGTGCAAAATTTTCCAGTTGTGAAAATATTTCCAATTAAAATTCATAGCTGCCTGTATAATTTGCTGTCCAACATTTCTGTTAACTTTTGAGTAATTCCAAAGAACAATGTCAAATGCAAGTTGCGCATAAAGGAAATTTCGATAATTGGATCAGATTATTTTGCATGATGTGTTATTTGTTCAGAGTGGCCGTGGTTGTCTAGGGGTCATGGTCGCGATTTCGTGGCCAGACTTGTCGATTCGCGGGCTCTAGTTCTGTTGCCACTGAAGACTCGCCACGTAAAGGAGCTGATGCGCGTTAACCCTTTCTCTACCGACGGTACTTATAAGTACCACTCACTTTAAAATTAGATAGAATAACCATTTTTACGATTACTCAGACGATACTTAGCAGAAATATTCTTTTCAATCCACTCTTTCAAAGTATATGGCAACACGAGTTCTATGATGAGTATTTTAGAGGGAAGGGGGATAGTTTTATTACAGAAATTGCGTTTTCAGTTGACGATGTTTTCAGCGGATTTTAAAGATTGTCATTCTTGTTCCGAAAAAATAATTAATGTCAAAAGGTGTCTTATTTTTTTTACATGTTAATGAAAACCCTAGAAAACAATTAGACTATTTATTTTAAGTGAAGAGTGTATTTAGTTAATTTTACAGTTGAATATCTTTAATTAATTAATTAGTTCTAACCAATTAAATGTCCCAAAGTTGAGTATTTTGTTTATGTACATTCTTTAATTTTCAATGTAGTGATTTAAGAAAAAAAATTGCAGTAAATCATAATGCGGTTCATAAAGGGTTAAAGACTTCTATGCTCAAAGTCCTCCTATTAGTGCGGAGTGAATGTTTGGAGAGGGTATCGGTGTCGTCCTCGTCACTTGACTGTACTTCAAAATCACGAGGTCCGTCACTGGTAGTCCTCGTGTCGCTTCACAGTGCAACGGAAAATAAAAATCATGTTAAATGTTCATTTTAAAATGCACCAATATTTCCTTGAGATCATCCAATCTATTATAAATCTCAATATTAATGATTAAAGTTTCATATGCTTTTATATTTTTCCTTATTCTTTCTAGAAACAAACAAAGGCTTTTCAAAATATATATTTTTAGAAACTTTATTCCGAGCGTAGGCAGTCGAAACGCATTTCATTGGTAGAACTTTCTTCCTATTCAAATACAAAACTTTAAAAATAGAAATATGAAAAAATGAATATCAAAAAGACCAAAATTCTAGCCTTTAATAAGAACTCACTAAAAAAGGAATATATAGTAATGTAAAAATGTATTGAAATATCAGAAGAATTTTACGTTATTTCTTCTTGAAGTATGACAGAAAGGAAACTAAGTTAAAACAACCAACATGAATTTTATTTTGAAGTTTTCTATGAACTGTTCTATAATTTGACGCGTTTTTCGATTATTTTTAGAATCAAATTCATACATGAGTAAATATAACACATTAATTAATTCACATAAAGCATTGAAGGAAATTCTAAAGCAAAACATCCAACACGGAGGTGTATTTTTATTACAGATACTTAAATTTGACATCAATATGTTTAATTGTGGATTTTATTCTCATAATTCATTCCTTTACCCTTCTTTCAATTTTTCGTATTTTGAAATATACTTTTTTTGTTTCTTATCCATAACATTTAAAGTAGAATAGTTAAACATTTTACTTGTGTTAAGAACTATAAATTCCTTTTAAAAAGAAGAAAAAAATTAAATTGATATTTTGATGAAAATATGTTGATTTTGAGCTTGCTGTATAATGTTATACAAATATATAATATAAAAATGTTATTTCACAAAGAAAAGTTCAGTTTCTTGAGTTTTAAAAAACGTTTTATTTCCATAAAAATCATATTTACATTGAAAAATATTATTATTGGGCTGCATATTGCCTTTTTAGAGATCTTGATGGAGATGATGTACAGAGAAATAAAAAAAAATAACTCATCTTATATTACATTTCTAGGAAGTATATTTTATTTATAAAATTTCTTTTGTATGTTATGCCTTAACGAAATTTTTAGGGAAATCTAAAATATATCGCTTATTTTTATGCAGTATTTTATGTCTACTTTTTTACCAAATTTATCTTTGATTTATTTTGTTTACTCGAAATGGGGTGTTGATATAAAGCAAGGTTTTAAATAAATTGAGTTTATATTATCCTTTATACAGACGAGTATAAAATACACGTATTATAAAGACCTTAAATTAAAAACTAGATTGATTTGCCTGAAAAATAAAATTTTTCTTATAGAAATGTACTTTCTCATTCGTCATCGTTTTTCATATTTAAACTACATTGGTAAAAATAAGCTAAAAGTATGTTGCTATTTCAATATTTATCCAATGACCATTTTGAAGGGAGAAAACATAAAACCGTAAAATTTGAAAAAAAAATACTAAAAATGAAAAATACATTTTAAGATAAAAATAAGGTGAAACGCAGCTCCATTTATTGATGCTTAAGTATTTTTTAACTTCATATCTTTTAACATGGAGAGAATATTCTAATATGTGGGAATTCATTAGCAATACAGTAAATAAAAAAAGTTTTATTGCATTTGTATGAGAACATTCGATAATGCCTCGAACCGTAACACCATGTGTGGTGTGGCACTCCACAATTACGGTCAGAGTCGACTCCGGTGACTTAGAGGTAGAGTGCCCACTTCGTACACCTAAGGTTGTGGGTTCGACTCCGGCTGGAGTCGAAAGATTTTCCAAATGTGAAAATTACTGGCTCTCACGCCATGTAAAAGATCTCTTTTTGTGTCAATTTAGTTCTGATACTCTCAGCAAAATTAAAACACCGTAATATATTTAGCTCCCAACGAGAGATTGAAATAAAATTAATTCAGGCTTCCCAATTTGGTAACGAGGGCACCACTAGATGGAACCACCATAAAATAGCTCTCACATTCGGGAACTTGCCGTGTTTGCAAAGTCTAAATTGCTGAAATGCAGCCCCAATGAAAAAAAAATTACAGTCAGACTGATTCTGTTACTACTTGATTCTAGCCTCATAAGCAGTGACTGTCATTGCTGAAAAAGAATCATGATTCATTGGAGAATACGACTGAATGTCATTCTGTCATGGATGTAGGTTTACCTCAAAACATCTGCAAATACAAGTCTCAATGAAGTCTTCTTAACGAGCAACATGAGGGAATGTCGCTGATAGCAGTCGGCTGGCATAGTAAACTCGTTAGTCTTGTCTTCATTACAACCGTAAGTCGCTTAAAATGGACTGCCAAATAAAAAATATTCTTAGATAATAAACAATCAACCGTCATATTCTAAATAGTTTTGTTTCCCGATCCATTAATTATACACATGATATATTGTTTTAAATTCCCTCTTTACCAATTATTTACTAGTTTGCTTGGTCTTACTCCAAAATACCAAGTTTTTCCCCTTGTATTTACAGAGTATTTAATACATTAACTCCCTGAGTCCTATGAATACGATAATTTCCTTTTGTTTTCTTACATCAAAAAAATTTATCTTATTGGTTTTTTTTTTTTTTTTTGGGAATCCTATTTTACAGGATAGTCCCCATTTCTAATTCTAGCAATTGAAATGAAACTAAACTTCGGAAGTACTTATTTCATTATATTTTAAAATCAGTATAGAAATTATGTTAAATTCAAATTTTTAATAATTTGAGTTAACTCTATATATTTATATCTTGACTGAATTTCTAGATTATTTTGCTTCCACTGGATGACCTAGAGTCTAAGTTAGTCTAGATAAATTAGGTTATACTGTAATAGTTCTAGATAAAATGGATACACACACACATCCAGGTTATTCTACTAATGTAGCATTCGTTAGACTGAAATAGACTGCTGTGTTTTTCATGCATTCTAAGTGCTCCTCTGACAGAACTGACATCCACCGAACTTGATGCACTCTGTAACGGCGTGGCACATAGTACACTAGGAGGCTTGGCTCATAGCACACGATGGACTAGAAAGAGGGCTCTGCCATGAACTGTTTTGGCCTTTGAGCGGGAAGGAGAGAAGAAGAATAAGTCTCGAACGGAAAATGGACGAAGCTGCCTGCAGTTCCCGATATGACTTTTAATTGTAAATGAAATTATTAATATAGTGATGTGTTTTGAAGGAAATAATAAAAACGGTAAATCCGGTTAATTAGAGCTGATTAATTCAACTACAAGACGATGTTACAGACTGATGGCAGCGATGACACGGAACTAAAACAGTGTCTTTAACAACAAAAGAAATAGTTGGTGTAAGTACTTTTTCTATCTGAAAGTACCTTCGGGCGTATTTTAAATTTGATCTCAATTTTTGTATTAAAATATGGGTACTAATTAAATACAGCAATCATTCTTAATTCACTTTTTGTATTAAATGCCAGATTTTGATTACTTTAAAGCATTTTACTTATCCCTGCTATTCACGTTAACTTATGATTTGTTTTTAAATAAAAACAAAAATTTATCCTATATAAAGGAAGAAAATTTATTTTGTCTGTGATTGAATTGAGTACATAAAATTGTTCTTTTTTTAGTTTTAGTTAGTGTATTCTGATTTAAAACTGTGTTTTCTTTGTATATATGAGATAAAAATTAAAAGATTCTCTCAACGGTGTTTTAAAAAAAATCTGTATTGCAAATACAATATTAAGAATTTGTGAACAGTGAATGATAAATAACTTATGAAAATTGAGATTATAGCACGATTTGAAGGAGCGCAGTGAAAAAAAAATATATAAAGTGTATATTTAAGTAGAAATATTTTCGATTTTGCTGAGTCAACGAAATATTTATGACTCTTCTCTTTTACTGAGAGGGAAAAAAAGCTGACTCATTACGTTTCAGAAGTTCTCAAGGTTAAATGCATAAATTATGTAGCTATTCGAATCATATAAGGAATTTTTTTTATAAGTTGTTCAGTAAAATTTTTGTTTCTGTGGATTCAGAATACTAGTGGAATTATTTTACTCTCATTATTGTCTTGTATTTTTTTTGTTCCGAATAGAAGTGTTTGGTTTTTCTGAAAAAAAAATTGTTTGTTTTTGCAAATATAAACATCTATTATTATTTTCGAGTAAAGGGTGAAGTTGTAGAATTATTATAGGTAGAATTTTTTGTAACATATTTGCTCGCATTTGTTTGTTTCAAATTGAAAATAAATGACAATTAATGAGTGACAAATTAAATTTTGAAGAGACTTTATGAAGAGATAATTTGGACTTAAGGTGTATGTTTTGCATTGAAAAGTTTTATTTTTATTTTTGTGCTTGTTTGATTATTCTGGTATTGTAGTTACGTAAATATTTTAATCACTTGAAACTTTTGAAAAATAGAATTCGAAAGTACTAAATATGTATGTATTCGCTATAATTTAAGTGTATATTTTTGCATATATTGGTGCAGTGCAAAATCGATAACTACTTTTAGTTAAATAATATATCGAAAAATAAGTTTCTAACTTGTCTTATTTTAATTTTCTTTTTGGAAAGCATTCTGATCTTGTTAGTCCCTAAATCATGGCATATTTAGCTAAAGTGTGATGACCCCCCTGGGTCACACCTTGAACACCAAGATTAATTTGAGGCAAAGAACCACCAAAAGCCATTTTGAATAATAATATTATTTATTTTTGTTATAATTTCCTCAAAAATCTCTGATAACAAATAATATAATAATGTTACGTCTTCTAAAGGGATTTGCCTTTATATGAAATTAAATTACTAAAAATACGATTGATTACTAATCTAGCTCAACTCAAGTAAGGTTTACCGAAATAGGAGATCCGAGAAACACACGTATTCGAATTCTTAATTGTCATTAACTTTAACGAAGTATCTCAAACTGGCGCTTACTTTAAGCGTACGTGAATTATATTTACCGCTGCCTTATATCAGCTTTCTGGTACGTCTAGCAGCACGACGTCTCCACGAATCTAATCTCTTTGAATCTTATAGTTTTGCTTTAAACGTTGTTGGCTCAATAGCCTACCATCATCTCTCTTGCTATCTCGCAACCCTCGACTTAAATACCTTATCTAATTTAAATATCCCAAACTTCTTTTTGGAGTTTATTGGAAATATAAACGCGAATTTATATTCCCCAGAAAGACGCCTAAGAAGATTAGTGGAAAGGTTCCGTACAGATTCGTCACAAAAGGTAATAAACCTGATCTTTTGTTAGTATGTGAGGAAATGGGGGTTGAAGTAGATCAGTCCAGCAAGGTGGTAGATATAAAAAATTATTCTAAATAGCGAATCTTATGTTGAAGAAGAAGTGAAGATAATTCTCGACAAAGTCATTAGTGATAGGAAAGAACGAGAAAGAAGTAAACAAGAAGAAAAATAAAGGGAAGAAAGAAGTAAACAAGAAGAAAAATAAAGGGAAGAAAGAAGTAAACAAGAAGAAAAAGAAAGGGAAGAAAGAAGTAAACAAGAAGCAAGGGATGAAAGAGAAAGGAAAGAAAGAGAAAGGGAAAGAGAACAGCGAATGGCTCGAGAGGCCAGACAACGTGAATTAGAATTATCACAGCAGAATCAACCATTAAATGATGAATCTGGAAGAAGAGTTGAAATTGGACCTAAGATTCAATTGACACAAATCACAAATAAATTTGATGAAAAACATGATGAAATTAGTTTATATTTGATTAATTTTGAAAGGAAGGCAGAATTAGCTCAAGTACCAAAGAAGGATAGGGTGACCTACTTGTTGGCGGTTTTACCAGCAGAAATCTCTAATATGCTAGCTAGAGAACCTACCGAAAGGGCAAATAATTATGATTTTGTAAAAGATCTTATATTGAAGAGGTACAGGTTGAACAGCGAAAAGTTGAAGCAATGTTTTTACAGGCGTCAAAAATCAGCAGAGAAGCCTTGGAGGAATTATGCTCATGAGCTGAATAGTTATTTTACAGAATGGATAGCTGAATTGCAGGTTAAAACTTTCGAGCAACTGAAAGATCTACTAATAACTGAACAATTGAAGTACCGTGTTCCAGCTGAAGTAAGAGAGCATTTTCTTGATGACTGGATCAAGTTAAAAACTCCCTATGAACTTGCAGAGAAATTAGACGAATATGAAAGCATCAAACAGAGTTTCAGAAGAGAAATCCCTAAGAAAAATAGTTACAAATTCCAAGGTGGTGTAAATTATAGTGGTGCCAGACCAAGGGAAACTCCTAAAGTTTTCAAGTCAAAATTTCAAATAAAAAATGAACCTGTCCATGAAAAAAATCACGAAAAAACTTTGAGAAGAGAATACAGCTTCGATGTTATGTGAATGCGGCTCTTATTCACATCTCAGACCACACTGTGATAAACTAAAGAAGAATTACGAAACAGTCGCTTCTAATGAAACTGTTAGAAATGGTACTGATGTATTGGCTCCATATACAAGTTTAGGAACAGTGAATGGAATTGAAATGCCTATACTACGAGATACTGGTACAAGTCTCGATTTAATATGTAAAAAATACGTAAGGCCTTCCATGTTTATAAATTAAACTGTGTGGATTCGAGCTCCTCTGGAGGAAACCGCAGTGTGTCTGCCAATGGCGGAAGTTGAGTTGGACTGTGTGTTTGGTCATGTGATTACGAAAGCTGCTGTTTTAAGAGATTCATTAGATCAAGGAAAATATCTTTTGGGAAAAAAGACTTCTGAATTGTTTGAAGAAGTGAAGAAGAATAAAGAAATACAAGCGTATATGGTGAACGCTGTTGAAACACGTTTGCAGAAGAAATTGACTGAAGAGAGTAAACAAGATCTTAACATGTCAGAAGAAACTATTCCTGAAAGTAACGAAAAGAATAAAGAATCTCCGGACGAACTGGATGATATTTTTCCTTTAATTCAACCTGAAATTTCTGAATCAAATCTTATAAAATTATCTTATAAAGATTTTACAAAAGAACAAATGAAAAGTGCTGAATTAAAAACACTGTTTGAAGAAGCTAAAAGCGGGTCTTCAAAGATAAATCATTATATTGTCGAAAGTAATTTACTATTTTTCCAAAAAGAAGATAAGGATGGCACTAAACGTAAATGTTTGGTTGTTCCCGAAATGTATAGAAAAAATTTGATGATGATAGGTCACAAGGCGGCTGCAGCTCAGCTAGGAGTAACTAAAACGAAAAATGCCATATTCAAAACATTTTACTGACCTAAATGCTTTAGTGTTGTTGAGGACTTTGTAAAGATATGCGACAAATGTCAAAGGGTAGATAAACCGCAAGATAAAAAGAAGGCACCACTAAAAATTGTTGCCGTAATAACTGAAATTTTCACAAAGATTAACATCGATGCAAGTGGACCTTTACCAATGACACCGTCAGGAAATAAATATATAATTACGGCGTTATGTATGTCATCAAGGTATCCTGATGCCATTCCTGTAGCAAACCTTTGCTCAACAACTGTTGTAAATGCATTGTTAAAGATTTTCAGCCGAATGGGGTTCCCAAGAGAATTACCGACTGACCAAGGCACGTCATTCATGAGTGAACTAACTACGGAATTTTTAGAAAGATTTTGAGTTAAAGTAGTTATATATATATATATATATATATATATATATATATATATATATATATATAGAAGTTCTGTTTATCATCCACAAAGTAATCCTGTGGAAAGAATGCACAGAACATTGAAGAGGATTCTTCGTGTCCTGTGTCTGGAGGCAATTCCAGATTGGGAGAAAATTCTTCATCAAACCCTCTTTGCCCTAAGAACTGTTATACACGATAGTACTGGATTTTCATGAGCTGAACTAGTTCACGGGAAAAATCTAAGGACTCCTGTGATGTTATTGTACGAGAAACTGACAGAAGAAGAACATGTAGAAAGCAGTGTTGTGGATTATGTATTTGAACTCATTAATAGAATGAAAAGATGTCAGGAATTGGCAATCCTACACATGGAAGATGCCAAACAAAAACAGAAGTTGTGGTATGATCGCCGGACCGTTAAGCGTCAATTTCAACTGGGTGAACTGGTTTTGGTCATAACTCCATCCAGGCCTAACAAGTGATGGGAGGTCGCTGGTCCCCAAAGTTACAACGGCAGTTTGTACATTTGCCCTGTTTACAGGAAACGGATTTCTAAGGAATTTGGGGGTGCCTCAGGTCAACGGACTCTATGGCGGGCGAAGCTGTATCCTTGCACAGCTTGTTGGCCAATCGGAATTGTAAAATTTACCGCCAGAACTTTGAAGCGGATGATTTTCCGAGTGGTGCGGTCGACCTATTTAAGGGTGGGCGCGCGAATTCTCGGGGCTTTTTTCTCCTTCTTCGTCTGCCAGAAAAACCCTCCACAGCCGGGAAGCGCACTTGCTACCCGAGGTCAACCCCCTCCGTCACTCTCTCTCTTTTTCAAAAGCTAAGTAGTATTTTGTTATGCGTCACTTTGTACATCAACTTAAATTTAATCTTATTGTTATTCAAAATAAATTTAATGTTATTTAAAGAACGGCTTTTTGATTTAGAGTACTGTTTATTGTCTTTAAAGGATTTAGTGTTTAAACTTAAGCTATAATGCGATGCAAAGTCAGTAGAACCTGGGTTTTTATAAAATGGATATAATGGGAATAAATGAAATAATTTAAGTTAAACCAGCGTCGCATTATTTGGTTCCGTGACAGGATATTAAATTTTTTTTTCTTTCTTCGTACCATCATTTAGTGCCGATGATCGGTCGTCGGAAAATTTTTTTCAGCCTTTGATATTGTAAACGTTTCTTGATGGATCACCACAACAAATTGTTATCTCGTGTGCTACTATAATTTATATATTGCTCGAATTTGATACTGTGAATTTTTTTTCTTGTAGTTTTGGTAAGAGGAAGTGTGCAAGGTGCAGAACGACGCAGGTACTGGTGCTCTTTGATTTTTATTTCTTTTTAATATTGATGTGAATCTTTTTCTCTCTATGCATGTGTTTACGCGAGAGCCGATTAGTTAAAAGTTTTATTTAAATTTAGGAGTTCATGAATTTCTTTTACCCTGCACGAGTGCTAGAATTTTGTTTTAATTAGCATTTAACGATTTCTGTTGTGAATTAATCTCGCTAGAAATTTTGTCTTAATTTTTAAAAAAAAACATACCACGTACACGACAATCAGACCCCCTATTGACGCAAACGGCGTCCGAGAAATTTAATCTAATTGATCTGATCCCAATGTACGACGGAGGTGAATCGTTAGGAATACGTAGGTTCTTAGCAAAAATAAATGATGTTGCGAATTTGGGCAAGTGGTCAAACGACGAAAAAGTTACTATTCTGAAATTAAAATTAGCGGGAATAGCTGAGGAATTTTTTTTATCCGACCCAACCCACAGTCAATTGACGGAATACAACGATATCGCAAGAATTCTTATTGGAAGATTCGAGAAAGCTGTCCCTTTATCAACGCGTCTACAGTTATTTTCATCATGTATCCAGGGTCCTTCTGAGAGCGTACAAGAATTCGCAGCACGCATCAATAAACTGAGAACACAGATATTCCAGTCAGGAAATTCGGCTCAAAACACCGCGGTGAGGAACGCGAACGACCAACTACTACAATCCCGTTTCATAAGCGGTTTGAGAAATGACATACGTCGTTTTGTACTTTCACGTGATCCTTTAAATTTAGATGAATCAATCAATGCAGCGTTGATCGAAGAGCAAAATATGAAATTGAATCAAATAGCTAACGAAGAGAGATCCGGTTTGTCGCCCGCACAAACGGAAAATTTGGTCCTTTCAGCATTAACGGATAGATTGGAAGAAATCAACTTAAGAGTCGGGCGTCTACTGGAAGCCAGTTCAGTTACAGCTCGTAAAACAGGGGGGAATTCTTTTAACAGAAGGGAGAATGTTTTCAAATGTTTTTACTGTGGCATTCAAGGACATAGACAAGCGGAGTGTAGAAAGAAGCAGAGGGACATTCGTTCAGCCAATTACCAACCCCCCGGAGAAGCGCCGCTAGTGATTTTTCTGTTTCACGTCACCCCGGCTTCGATGGGAGGCATGTCCATTTCCAAGAATCGTGTTTTCGTGATAATTACGCAACCCCCAGGCATCCGGTGAGAGGGAGACACACAACTTCTGGGAATAGGGGTTCTCGACGCTATACTAGAAACGACAATTTAAACTTCCACGGAGAAAGCCGTATTTAGATGTACAATTGGTAGAGAAGCGGTTTTCTCCTATTAAATCTCGAGACAATATATTTGATCTACCAATAATAAATGCTAATGTTAAACATCACAAATTCAAAATTTTAATTGACACAGGTGCGTCCGCTTCTTTAATGTCACATTCTTTTTTCACTCAAATAAAAAATGAAAACTTTAAGGAATTTAATGTTTCAATTCAATTTAAAGCAGTAAGTGGAGACACGGTAGAGATCATCGGTTGCTATGAAATACAATTGTCATTAGGGGAATTTCAATTTCAACATATTTTTTTTATAACGAAGCAAGAGATTAACGATAATTATTGCGCTATTTTGGGATACGATTTTTTGAAATTAGGGGATGCAGTTTTAGATATGGGAAAAAACCGTTTATTAATTAATAATTTTTCAATTCCGCTTATCCATTATTCACTCCCCCAACGTGTTGTCCAGAGTAATTTTATACATGGATTTTTAAAACACAAAACGTGTGTGGGTCCCCATTCGGTCACAAATGTTCGTATACATGTTGAAACATTACCTAATTCGACGTCATTGGCCACTATTCAGAGTTCAGCAAAGCTAAAAACAAAAAACATTTATTTAACTAATTCGCAAATTAATATTAATCCACAGACAAATGACACCATTCTAGAAATTAGAAACGATTCAGATAACATAATCACCCTTAACAAAAACATGAAAATAATTACTGTCAACAATTATGAAGACTTTTCTTCTGATTTTCCGGTTTCTCAAGATATTTTACCCCCACTCACGGAGAAAGATTTCAACCTTTCAGGTTTGGACAGCAAAATCAAAAACAGATTATTTCAACTTTTAATTTCGCACAAAAGTGCTTTCGCTCGCTCCACGGTAGAATTATCTGCAGCAGCTACGGAGCATCATAGAATCAGTTTACAGCATGACTATCCCATTAAATGTCCGATTTATAAAATTCCATTTAATTTAAGAAACGAATTTCGACGTCAGATAACAGATTTAGAGAAGGCGGGGATTATTTCGAAATCTAATTCTCAGTATAATACTCCGTCTTTGTTTGTCAAACAAAAAGAAAAATGGCGCCTTGTTTTAGATTTTCGGAAACTTAACGAAATAACTTTGACTCAAGACTTCGTTATTCCAACATTGGACGACATTTTACATGAAATTTCGGGTTCAAACTATTTTTCGGCGTTAGACATGAAGTCAAACATTTAATCAAATTCCACTACACTTTGCAGACAGGCATAAGACGGCATTCTCTACTCCCGACGGTGAAAAATATGAATTTAACAGATTATGTTTCGGTTTAAAAAACTCGCCTAAAGCTTTTCAATCAATTGCACAGGAGGTCCTTGGAGATTTATTACACAACGAAGCTTTGGTTTATATAGACGACATTATTTTATTTACTAAAACCATAGACGAACATTTTGAACTACTGGGTAAGGTTTTTGAACGCTTTGAAAGAATTCACTTAAAATTTAATCCGAGTAAATGTCAGTTTTTAACAAAGAGTTGTAAATTTTGGGGTTTGTGGTAACGCCGGAAGGCATTCTTATAGATAAAGATAAGTCCGTATCAATTAACGAGTTTCCAGTTCCAAAGGATCAAAAACAAATTAAATCTTTCTTAGGGTGTTGTAATTTTTATAGGAGATATATTAACATTCTGAGGACGGCTGGCCGATATAAAGGCCAAAAGGAACAGACCTTTAAAAGACGGCTCTGGCCGTTGTATCGGCCACGCAATGCTTTCCCCTCTTAACAGCTTTCGAAACAGCATGAGGCCTATTACAGACCTGGAAAATCATTTGCTTGACCGGTTTCTTTTGTATTTAAAAAGGAGGGGGAATACAGTTCCCTCTTTCACCCTTATCTAGAAATCCCTCTTTTTTCCCTTATGCTTAAATTCTCACTAGCGGAGAGTGCATAGTTATTTTTTCAAGCGATTTTGTCATCTCGATTACATAATCATTTCATTTTAAACCAATTTGATTTTTAAAAAATGCCTAAACGTAAAAGGGGACTTACCACTGATGAAATTCAGAAAGTTTTAGCAGATTTAGAAGATTAAGTTTTTGATGATTCTGATTCCGATTGTGAGTTAGAAAATGAGGAAGATGATCTGATCTCTGCTCAGCAAAAGTAACACATTGTTAAAAGTTTTGTGTAATGAACGCTTAAAAATAGTGTAAATAATTTTTATCTGAAAGTATAATACATTAATATTACTTTCTGTAGTATTTATTTTATGTTAAAATTGTAATATTCGCAAGCAACGCCGTTTTTTAAATTATAATGATGATTCAATGAAAAACATAGTGAAATGTTAACGATAGAATCAAGTTGGCAAATGTCTAGCTACTGTCAGAACTCGAGCTTTATTAGAACTTTGTAAGACCCACCGTGTAGGGGGAGTGATGCACGTTAATACTTTATCCACCGCATTAGGATTTACTGCAGGTTTTTTTCATACAATATTTTTTTTTTTTTGGATCACTACATTGAAAATTAAGGGATATACATAAACAAAATACTCCACTTTGGGAAATTTAATCCGCTAGAGCTAATAAATTAATTAAAGATATTCCACTGTAAAATTAATTGTATACACCGTTCACTTAAAATAAATAGTCAAATCGTTTTCAAAGAATATTCCTGTTAAGTATTGGTAGAATATTCCTTCTCTAAATTGGAGCGGTGTGGTACTTGCGAGAAGGGGGTGCTAGCTCAGGTGTCATCCAAGTCACTTGACCATGGCTTAAAATTACGTGGTCCGTTGCCAAAAGCTTAACAGTGCGACGTTAATATTAACTAACTCCAAAAAATACAGTACAGTATATATAATTATTTTTATACTTAAAATGCAATATCCGCCTATTCAATTAAAATTACAGCGTTATAATTAATTACTAAACACAAACAAATTTTGAAAACTTGTCCAAATGATGTAGTGTTGAAGAGAAAGTTTATTTACTTTAAGTACCATAACGGATAAAAGCATTTATTGTGAAAAATAGATCAATTTCTTAATTCCAAATGTGCATAATAAAATCATAAAAAAGGCATTCAAATAAAGAGAGATGTATAACAGCCTCTCCCTTAAAAAATTAGTTTTATTCTAAAATATAAAAAAAATTAGGGATTTTGCTGATCACAGGAATTAATTAGAAGCGAGCGCCATGCGTAGTCAAAACAAAAAGGGTTTCTTTACAAACAAAAGATATATATATGCTGTCGTGGGCTTTTTTGAAGCGCACGCCAGAATTGCTTGGAATGGCAGAATTTTTTACTACCTACTTGACAAATATCGTTATATTTTGGACACTTCACACAATATCTTTATAAATTATAGCCTATGTGTTCTTCTGATGTATAAGCTATATTACTGTAAAGTTTCATTAAAATCCATTCAGTTGTTTTTGCGCGAAAGACGGCCAAACATCCTCACAAACTTTCACATTTATAATACATATCTAGATTACACAATGTATTACTGTACAGAAACGTATTTTTACTGTTATCTTACGTTATGCTGAATGAAGAATTTTTTAAAAAAATTTATATTGAAGCATAAAAAAAGCGTATTTTTAATGGTGTATAAACAACAAAAAACAAAAAAAAAGAAAAGATATTTACAACAAAAAATTACAGAAATATTCGTTACAGATTCTTAAAATTATCCATTTTAATCCTTCGACTTTATTTATAAAATGCACACGAAACTAACTTCGACATTTTTATTATAACAATTGATGTATAAAAAAGTCGAGTATTCGAACCAGAAACTCTTAATTCCGATATAATTTCTTTGAAATTTGTAGAAAACATATATTACAAGCTCTTCAACATAAGAAAAAAGCCTCGATTTATACAAAAACCTTAAAATCAAAAATTAAATCCTTGCTTTTGTTACACAATTATTCTTTGAAAGTTCTACAGTGTTGGATTTCCCGATTAAAAAAAAAAAAAAATAAAGTAAGTGTCCTTTATAATAATAATTACAAAAAATTTGCAAAATGCTCTAAAATCTATCTGAAGAATAAATATAATCAGAACGTAGTATAATAGATAGTTATATTGAAATAAAAAAAAAATGTGTTTGTTCTCTTTTTTTCCCGCCCAGTTATTCGTGAGTCACACTTTTTAGGTATGATAGTACAAAGAAAAAAAAGTGTTCGTTTGCGCTCTAAGGCTATTCAACTTTTGAAACTCTGAATACAGAATCAGATGGTTCTTGTAAATGAGCATGAAAGCAGGTTGTAAAATCTTTTATATCGATAAAGAATGTTTGTCCTCTTGATTATTGTTGATGCTTTAGTTTTTGGTTATTGTTGATTATCTTATGCCTTTTTTTGGTGTAATAAAACCTAGAAGTGCACATCTGCCTTCTTGTAAATATTCCAAGGTTGCTTTCAAGTAGCCGGAAAACTATTCTTCCTCTAGTTGCCGTAATAAATCTTTAGAGAGTGCATTTCCTTTTCAAAGAAATTATCGTACATAGGATAAATAGAAACTATGCCGACCAAGCCCTTCTTCAAGAATGTCCTATTCTACTTGGCGAACGTTAATAGGAGAATGAAAGTAACCCTCTTCGGTGAACTGATATTGTGTTAGATTTTGAGAGATAAGGTAAAAAGCACCCAATCACTTAGGGCAGTGATCCGCAACCCCCGGTCCGCGGATCAAATGGTGCCGGGCTATCTAAAGAACATTAAACTATTGCCATTTTATTTAAAAGTGGTGCATTTCTCTCGGATTTGCGCAACTTTCAGAAGAAATCAATTTTATTAATTTTGGTGTAACTATATTTTATTCTGAAGGCATATTTAAATGTAACTAAAATAAAATTGTTAAATCAAAACAATCTAAAATATAAATAATCAACGTGTCCCTCCCTTATGCACAAACTCACACACCAAAGTCAGTTCATTACCGCACAAAAATCAGAGCTGTAATCTTAGAATTTAAGCAATAATATGCAATTATTTTGAAATTTTAAATAAAAAGTAAGGATTATTCAAAGGCTAAAAATATCCCTTTTTTGTACAAAAAGTGAAAAAAAAAATTAAGAAGTCCCAATATGTTACCCTTACTCGCAAAAGAAACAATTAATTAGAAATAAGAATAATATAATCCTTTTGAATAAACAAGTTTGTCGAGATGCATGAAGCTCCTCGGCAACTTAAATATGTTTGTAGTCATAATATTTAGTCTTTGATATCAGCTTATTGTTTGCGTTTTACTATCAAGTATTCTAAGAATTCAAAGAATTTTCTCTTTTTTACTAATGAAAACAATTTATTAATGTTGGAAAAAATATAATTTTAAATTTCTAATGTATATTTAAAGAATTTATTTTTAGGAACACGAGGTATATATAAATTGATAAATTATTAATATTTCATTTACGAGTTCTATTAGGGTCAAAGTAATAAGACGGACCTCGTAATTTAAATGACGATCAAGTAACGAGAACAATAGTCGAGCTAGAGCCCCCACTTCTTATTTTCACACCACGGCAACGTAAGGACTTTGATTTTATGCGTATCAGCTCTGTTACACAATGGATCCTCTAATCATGACCATTTTTCAATAAAAACATGTAGTGACTACCATGTCGCACTATCCAACAAGGGCCAACACTTATAGGCTTAGGATATTCATATTTTATAGCATAATGCGAAACACTTAACTGCTATTAATTTCATATATTTGGCACAGTAAATGTTTTATCATAATTTTCTGTATATATAAGAAGAATTAGATCAAAATAAAAGATTTTTATTTTTGAAAGATGCTTGTTATAATAAAATGTAGATTTAATCTTAGGATTCCTTGAGTACTATGAATTCTAATGTATCATAATATAATGGATTATGGAAAAATAAAAAATGACAATTATATACATCAAATTTTTCATTCCTTTATGGAAGATATATACGAAAATCCTTAAGAGGATTTAAATTTTTAAGATTTTTCTGGCATGTTCTAAAAAAAAAAAACAATTATAAATTGAGCAACAATGAAGTTTCCAAAAAGGATTTATGGCAATATGTTTATTGATATGCAGATGCTTGTAAGAGCTTTTAAACTCATTTTATTGTCGATTTGAGAAAGTCTGAACTTTGCATTATAACATAAAGAGACATGATCAGCAATTGGGCTTTTTATTTTATTTTGTATTTTTGCTTATAATTATGTGCAAGTTATGAAGAATCATATTATTTACTTTTTATTTCTAATTTGACTATTTTAAATTTTAACACCAGGTGTGTATCAAATTCCAGCATTTATATATATGAATAAAAATAAATTTAAAACATTTTATAACTATTTTAATCAGTTTAATTGAAATCAAAATATAAATATTTTTTTTTCTTAAATAAAATCAATTAAATTTAGATTAGTTTATTGTACCTTTTCCTACAATGATATAGGCGTTTAATTTTTTTATGAAATTCTTTACATTATCACTTCTGTTTTGTGCTAAAATTTCTTGAATTTTCTTGAACTGAAAACATTAGTAATTACTACATTGGATTCTACAAGAAAACATGTTTCCTAAGACAGGAGACTATTTGTGTTAAGGGACTTTCTAAGCCGTGAACATCCCCACTATTCAGCGGGGTATCAACGACTGCTCTGCTTCTTTTTATCCGCCGATGTATGGTGTCATAAATCAGCTCCGAAAAGGGGGGAGTAAAATTCGCTAGAAGCGCCGTCTTTAAGGGCATTTTTCTCACAAAGACCGCCGTCTCCAAAAGGTTAAGAATTTCGCAAAACGAGCACTTCCCTTAACGAATCTATTGAGAAAAAGACACTCCATTTGAGTGGACATCTGAAACGCAGGAGGCATTTGATGATATTAAGAAAGCCATAATGAATCCACCGGTCTTGGCACTACCTGATCAGAACGCAGAGTTACAAATAACAACGGACGCTTCATCTCGCGTCATAGGGGCAGTTTTAGAACAAAAATATCCTAACTCTGAAGTCAAACCTCTATATTTTTTTTCAAAGAAATTAAATCCATCACAATCTAAATATAACGCAACGGTTTTGGAATTTTTCGCGATATATACAGCATTAAATATTTTTAGACCTTTCTTGTTAGGCAGAAAATTTAAGGTTTTTACCGATCATAAGCCTCTCGCAGGATTTCTTTCTAATAAAAATCCCTCTTCCAAAATTTTGCGTTGGAAATTGGCTCTGGAAGAATTCAATTACTACATACACTACATCAGGGGATCCTTAAATTCAGTCGCAGATCATCTTTCCCGTTATATTAACAACATCACAATAGCTTTACCGGACTCTAAAGATCTTATTAATATGCAACGCGAAGATTCTGTTTTAAGCACTATCATACAAAAATTTGATCAAAATGACGTTAGCCCACAAATCGGCGACTATTTTATTAATGGGAAAGGTTTGTTATGTCATTTGTCAAAGCGCCCCTCCAGATCACCCAGGTCTAACACCACTAGAAAGCAAGTTTGCATTCCACATTGTCTAAAGACTAAAATTCTCGAATCTGTTCATTCAGAATATGGAGGGCATCTTAAATTTTTTAAAACATATCATCGACTCAGCGAAAACTTCTTTTGGCATAATATGTACAAAGATACTAAAAATTTTGTTCGTTCTTGCACCATATGCTTATCTCGAAAAAACGCTTTTAAAATTCCGCCAGCACCTCATTAGCCAGTAGAACAAAGTAAAAAACCGGGAGAAACGTGTCATATGGATATTTTCGGTCCTTTAAAAACCACGCCTAAAGGTAATATATATAGCTATGTTTTATCTATGATAGATGCATTCACAAAATACATTCACATTGTTCAACTTCCGGATATTAGATCGAGTACGATTTCAAAAGCTTTCTTTGAAAATTAAATTGTACACAGGGGTTGCCCACATAAATTAGTCGTAGATAACGCTACATATTTTAAGAGTTCCGAATTTGTTGAATTTTGCAGAGTCATGGGTATTCATAAAAGACATATCAAGTTAAACCAGCGTCGCATTACAAGTTATCTGTTCAGTGGGTTGGCCCTGGAGAAATAGTGCAACAACTCTCTGAGACAAATTATGTGGTCAAATTCCCAGAGAAGGATAAAACCCACGTTTATCATGTTAATATGCTAAAACCTTATCACCGACAAGAGGAAAATATTAATTTATTGTGCATTAATCCTTTAAAGCATGACGAAGAAGATGACATACCTAGTTTTGAACTTGAAAACGAAAGGTCGGGATTGTCCAAAATCTGCAGCGATGTGCAGTTAAATTCAAAATTATCTCAAATTCAACGAGGTAAAAAACGAGGTCTCAAAGAACTTTTATACGAATATAGTAATCTTTTTCGAATATTCCTGGATGTACCGATTTAGCTGAACATGATATTGAATTATAATCTGAACGAGTAATTGTTGCTAAGCCTTATTGTATGTCTCCTCGACAAATTGAAATTCTCAAATCAGAAGTTAATAAGATGTTAGAACTGAAAATAATACATGCATGAGAATCTGATTTTACGTCTCCATTAATACTTGTTGAAGCTCAGGGAAAGGAAGCAAGACCCTGTATCGATTACAGAAGGTTGAATAAAGTAACTCGGACACAATTCTTTCCATTGCCTAATATCGAGGAACTTTTAGAAAAGGTATCGGCAGCTAAATATATCTCTATCTTGGATCTTACTCGAGGGTATTGGCAAATACCCCTGAGTCCCCGAGCGCAAAGTTACGCATCGTTTGTGACAACATTTGGAACTTTTAAATCATTGAGGTTACCTTTCGGTCTGAAAAATGCGCCCTATTACTTCAGTCGACTTATGGCTAACTTATTAAGAAATTGTGAAGACTTTGCAGTTCCCTACCTAGATGATATAGCTATCTTTTCACTAGCCTGGGATGATTACCTAAAACATCTAAAAGATGTATTTG
Source organism: Trichonephila clavipes (assembly GCA_019973935.1). Taxonomy (NCBI): domain Eukaryota; kingdom Metazoa; phylum Arthropoda; class Arachnida; order Araneae; family Nephilidae; genus Trichonephila; species Trichonephila clavipes. The sequence goes on from BMAU01021313.1 coordinate 457,615, forward strand.
ATCGCCTACGCTCCACTAAATTACATATCAAGCCATCCAAATGTCAATTTGCTCAAGCATACGTTAAATATCTTGGACATTTGGTAGGCCAAGGTTTAATAACACCTGGAGAATTAAAGGTTCAGGTCATCAAAGATTTCCCAATCCCCACTAACAAGACGCAAGTTAGAGCCTTTTTAGGATTATCTGGCTATTATAGAAGATATATTCCCGAATTTTTTTTCAGTAATCGCAGCTCCACTGACAGATTTACTTAAGGGCCGAAATCGAAAATCAACCGTTGACTGGAATAGTTCTTGCCAGAATGCATTCTGGGAGCTCAAGACAAGACTATCTAAAAATCCAGTTTTATACAGCCCTGATTTCACAAAACATCATTCAGTGTGATGCATCCAATATTGGAATAGGCGTTGTGTTGTCGCAAGTATGTGAAAATGAAGAACATTCCATCATGTTCCTGAGCAAAAAGCTGTCGCTTGCAGAAAAAAAATATAGCACTACGGAAAAAGAATGTGCAGCCATTATTTTTGTCGTGCAAAATTTGAAATGCTATCTTGATGGACACTAAAAATTTGCCATACAAACTAACCATAATCCCTTGGTCTGGTTAGAGAAAAATACTGGGACTAATCGAAGACTCTTAAGGTGGTCCTTAATTTTGCAAGCATTTAATTATGGGATTGCTTATCGGAAGGAAAACAAAATCAAAATGCTGATAGTTTAAGCCGTATCCCTTAAGACTTGAAAAAAAACACACACTTGTAATGAGAATTGATGGAAAATAAGAATTTTCTTTGTATTATTATTTTTTTTTTTGTCTAGAATGATTGGTATTTGTATATTAGTATTTTAATCTTTTGATATTTTGTATTTGTGTATTTTAAACTTTGATAATTTGTATTGGTATTTTAAAATTTGATATTTGGTATTAGTATTTTAAACTTTTGTATTTGTATTTTGATATTTGGAATTTTTTGTTTTAAATTTTGGTATTAATATTAAAAAAAAAATTTTTTTTGATATTTGTATGTTAGTTTTCTGATAATTAATATTTGTATTTGTATTTTAAAGTTTGCATTTGGTAGCAGCATTTCACGAAATGATATTTTGTATATGTTAAAGTTCACATTGATTAGTAGGGATAAGTTTAATGCCTTCCTTAAAATAAGGTACTAATTTTGGATAGAACAGGTACTTGAACGTTATTTTTTTAAAATATTTTTTAGCTCCGTTTAAAAGAAAAGGATTTCAAGAAATAATTTTTAACTCTCTACTGCTGCATAAACTGATCTTATGTCAAGTATTTTTCAGGTATCACAGTAAAACTTTCCACTCAACTATCGTGAAAAGTTTTCTCGAGGATGGGAGGAAATAAATAGTCTGTAACGGCGTGGCACATAGGAGACTTGACACATAGCACACGATAGACTAGAAAGAGGGCGCTGCTGTGAACTGTTTTGGCCTTTGAGCGGGAAGGAGAGAAGAAGAGATTCTAAAACGTAAAATGGACGAAGCTGCCTGTACATGACATTTTGACTTCAAAGAGAGGGCTGTGAAGTGGTCCCTTCACTGCCTCTTATATGGCACTGAGGTTCAATTGCGGTGTGAGTCGTTGTTCGGTGGGTAGGAGGTGTGGCTTCGGAGGCAGGAACCAATGGGGTGATGGCTACGATTTCAGCGGTTACATTGCTATTGGTTTGTGAGCTGTGTGGACTTTAAGATTGTCTGACCCAGTAAGGAAAAATAATGCTATTGAGTTTAAGATGAAAAAACAGACTGTGATAAGTTAAATTATTGGCAATAAAGAGAAAATATGCGAGAGATTGGCATAAGAATATTAGATTTGGAATTAGAGAAAAATTTTAATTTAATTTGATTGATCCATAATAGCTGTTAAAATTAGAAACGTTTGTTCCTTCATATCTTCAGTTGCTTTGAGTGCTGGAAGGATTTGAATTAGCTTTGGAAATTGTTTAACAATGTTAACTATTATTTTGAAAAGGTCCATGATATTTTGGGTTTCATTTACATTAGATTCCGTGTTTTTATGAGATTGGGAGGTGTTTTGACTTTCCTGGGAATTGATTTCAATTTGGGGGGGATTACTGACTGGGGTATTTCCTGAAAGGACGTTGGTGAAGGACAGGCCCTCAACAACTTTATTGTTATTAAAATTTGCATTATGTTTATTTCTATTTAGAATTGGGGCTCCTTTTCTGGTTTTTGGGAATTTTGGGCATTTAGTATAGCAGGCAGAGTGCCCGTATTGAAGACAATTAATGCAATAAGGGTTTTCTAGTCGGGAATTTATGTCACATTCTTTAGTGGTAAGTTCTTTTCCACGTTTGAGGCAACGAGGTTTCATGAAGCAGTTTGCTGCAGTATGAAAAAAGTTGTTACATTTGTAACATTGAGTGACTCCATTTATTGAGTAGCCTTCTACTCTGACTTGTAAATATCCTAAGTGGGTGAGGTCAAAATTGGTGGTACTTTTGTCATTTCGGGGAAGCGTAACTAGGAAAAAAGGGAGTTCTAGTTTAGTGCGTTTGGAAATTAATTGACTACAACTAAAATAGTGTAGCCAAGAGCTTCAAGATCAATTTGAATGTCTTCCGGCAAAGTAACGCGCGGGAGACCTTTTAAAACTACTTTAAGTGGTTTATTAGCCTTAGTCTGGGTTACATAAAATTGGTAATTTTTATCTAATTCAAGAAAGTTGGTAAGGTTTTCTTTTTCTTCTTCCGTTTTCGGAAAAAGCTTGATGTATTCTCCTGCTGTTTTAATGGAGATATTAGGGAAGTTTTCATTAATTTTCTTTAGAAGCTGCCTGTAGTTCCCGATGTGACTTTTAATTGTAAATGAAATTATTAATATAGTGAAGTGTTTTGAAGGAAATAATAAAAACGGTAAATCCGGTTAGTTAGAGCTGATTAATTCAACTACAAGACGATGTAACAACTCTCTTCTTTGAATTGTCTTCTTTGCAGTGCATTGTAGACGCGTGTAGGTAAGTCTGTTGTGAATGTCGGAAAATCAATCTGCTGTTCTGAGTCAGCTATTATGTGTACCTTCGTTATATCTTGTTTGTCAGCAAGAATTGCTTCCATTGGCGCCAATTTCGTATTTCTGCTATCCTGCGTTAAACTGCGTTAAATAACTCCATTAACTCGAGTTTTTCTCTCTAATAGAACAGTCTTTCTGCAATGCAGTATGATAGTGCTTTCCTTTTTATCGTGTTCTCAGCGTGAAAAAAATATGCATTCAGGATTGCGGTACGTCGATAAGCTTTGTCTATTCTGAATTTTTTGTTCTGATTCTCATTACTCCTTCTGTGGTTTTATTTTAAGGTATCCGACTACATTCGGAACCGTGATTTTAAATAAGTGCATAAATGGATAATTTTCATAATATTTAGCTTCACGCAGATTAGAATATAAGCATAAAATTGTTTTAAGGACATTTTGACAAAAAAGTTATTTAAATATAATACTTTGGCAAAAAATTAACTTAGAATAATCTTTTTTCCAAATGTTCTCCTTTTGTGAAAAACGCGGTTCTATTATAATAATATTTTGCCTGTTTATAGCTTAGACCTCTCTTCAGAGGCTCAACCAGACTTATTGAAAAATTCACATTATTTTCAGAGTTACCACCAATTGAAATAATTATTCACGTCTTTTTTCTTAAAATTACTCCCCTCTGTTGTAAAATAGGAATAAACCCACTTTTAAGTTACATATTTCAAAAATTCTAGTTGAGCCTCTGAACAGAGGTCTGAGCTATATACAGGCAAAATATTATTCTATTAGAAGCATTTTTCACAAAAGGAGAACATTTGGAAAAAAGATTATTCTAAGTTAATTTTTTGTCAAAATATTATATTTAAATATAACTGTTTTCGTCAAAATGTCCTTAAAACAATCTTATGCATATATTATAATCTAAGTAACACTACATACCATGAAAATTATCCATTTATGCGCTTTTGAAAATCACGATTTCGAACGTAGTCGGATACCTTAACTATGTTGTGTTTGGCAACACTCTATATCAACAATAACTGACATCTCCGTTTCACGCATGCATGTGGAAACCCCTCCTCTTATGATTTATACAAGCGTTTTTGATACTGTAGTAGTAGGAAAAATTAATTCGAATTTGCTGTACTAATTTAGGCTTAGTTAAATATATTTTGTTCTAATCAATTTTATGTTAATTGTGTTAGTATAAATAAGCATTACGCCTAATTATAATATGAAAATGGAAATTTAAGTGGGTCTACCTCTTCTGAGAATTCCTTACTGACCGATGAAGTTTACAAAACCGCTAGCTTTCCCGAATCTTGAAGTTAATTTTGTAAATGAAGAGTGGAAAATATATAAAAAAAATCTGGCGTATAGCACGCACCTATACCTTCAAGCTGCAATTTTTAATTTTTAGGTATATTCGCCGTTTAACAAGCACCACTTTTTTACGAAAAAATTTGAAATTCCCGTATGCAATGTTCTTATGTTTTGAAGCTATTTATTAGAGGTATTATTTCAAACTTTTAAAAAAAATAGTGTACTTCTAGGACTGCAACTCCTTAGTCCATATGGAATGTCATTTATTTTAAATAAACAATGTTTCGATATATATAGAAGTCTAATTTTTTTCCTGTGTGCCCATCTTTATTTTATTTTTAAAGCTCTCATTTTAAAGCCCGGCGTATAACGCGCACTCCTAAATTTCGATCTTATTTTATCTGTTAAAAGTGCGCGTTATTATGCGTCGCATTTCATGGCAAGTACCATTATTTGTAACCTTTTATAGGAATTTATAAGGCTTTTTGACTAAGCAAAAAATTTGGATTCATTTTTTACAACGAACTTTGTGTATTTGATTAGTGGCGACGGAGATCCAATATACATTCACGTTATGTGTTTGCAATACATTCATATTAATGTCTGAAATTTTTTAATCATTCTACTCAGATAATTTGATTATTTAATCAAAATGACAATATATAAGTTGCATTTATTTATATAAACACATTGATATCTTGCATTTTTATATTTAAATTCTTAACAAATATGTAGTCGCACATATCTAAAATGTGAGCTGTAATATTAATGTTAAATTTATTATTATCAAAAAAAAATCTTTTAGTTGAATATATTTTTTAACTTTTTTAATTAAAATAATATAAATCGAAAACACTACACAAAATAGCTAAATGTCTTTCTAAGAGTACTAATTATAGTACATATAAAAATTCAAATTTGTTTAGTGGATACTATTCATTATATTTCTGTTTGAACTAAATTCAGAAACAAACTGTTGTTTGGTTATCATTTTCCTACCTATATTTATTTTGCAAAAAATGCTGAAGTAAAGAAGCAATATTTAATTCGATTATCAAGATATAAAAATATCAAGAATAATATTTCTACGTCGAAACTTTTTTTTACTAGTGGAAAGATAATAGTCTCATCTATGAATATGCACTCAGCTTCCACTAAAACGCCCTAGTTTAATTCAATTTACTAAACAGAACCGTAACTAAGGACTTGATTATTCCGTTAAAATGAACTCATTTGCTTAGATCCTTGGCAATGGAATCAAAGTTCTTGAACTTCCTCGCATGTAAGGCTCTAATTGAATTCGAATTAATATGCGAGGGAGAAGGTGAGTTAATAGAACATTCTATAGCTTGCACAACAAATTCCCTCACTCAGATAAACTGAAAGATGAACCACACACACACACACACACAATTAAGCCCTGCATTTGACCTACCCTCGAATTTTCGAATAATAAAGCCCAGGGGAGACTATTTTACAATGAAAAGAATAAAAAATAGAATATCACCAATTTCTTCATTTCATTAACAATTGGCACTTAAAGCTGACCAAATAATCGTAGGATTATATATATACAAATTTCGGTAGACATATACGTACAAAAAAATGTGAACTATCAAAATTTTTATGTTCCATTCTCTCTTTAATTTTAACTTCTTTGGTATTAAAATTACTATACAGATTATGCCATTGGTGTAAATAATTTACCGTCATCTATTTCTCAAAACAAAACAAATATTCTTACATAGTTTCCTGCTTGCAATTTGTCTACCTTAAGAATACGTAATTTTTACTTAAATTTATATTTGTTCTTTTTAGTTGTAACTTTTTGCTTCTATTTCCATATATATAATAATTAATCATATTACTTTTAATGAATAATAGCTAACTCTTTGTTTACACGAGAAAATTTTAGAGCTAAGTTCAAGTTCAGCAATTGTGTTTTTCTTGTGGTTTTTCAAAAAATGACCAGCTATGTCTCGTAGAAAACAGCGATCAGCTTTTGAGCAAGCATTCGAGTTTGACTGAGGAAGGATAGTTACCTATCGAGATTGTGGTTTATCCTTCAGGAAAATCGGTACTCGTGTTGGACGAAACCAAACAACTGTATTTCGAATATGTGACCGTTGGATGCAGGAGGGTACGATGGCCCGACGTGGTCGATGGTATCCCCCTCAGTGTACCACTTCACGAGAGGACAGGCAAATTATGCGCAGGACAGTGACAGATCGCTCAGTCACATCACGAACCATAGCACAGCACATTGAGTCTGTAACGCATCTTTCAGTGTCTGCGCGTGTCATTCAACAACGTTTACATCAGAGTGGTCTGTCCGCAAGGCGTCCATTGCTTGGTCTACCCTTGACGCAGAACCACAAACGTTTCCACCGCCAATGGTGCGATGAAACAAGGATGTAGGCAGCAGAATTGAATGAAGTTGTCTTTACTGACGAGTCACGCATCTGTCTGCAAAACCCCGATGGTCAGATTAGAGTCTGGAGATACCGTGGAGAGAGGATGCTGAACAGCTGCGTTATGCACCGCCACACTGGTCCTGCACCGGGTATTATGGTATGGGGCGGTATTGGATATCACTCTCGCATACTCCTCTAGTACGCATTGCCGGTACTTTAAACAGCTAGCGCTACATCTCCGAGGTGTTGGAGCCAGTTGTCCTTCCTTACCTTCAAGGCTTGGCCACACCATATTTCAACAGGATAATGCGGGACCACACGTAGCACGCATTGTTCAAAGGTTCTTAATTCAATCATTAGATTAAATTGCGCCCCCGGCCGGCTCGCTCTCTGGATTTTATGCCGATAGAAAACATGGGGTCCATGGTTGATCAACGATTGACCCAGATTACACCCCCAGCTGTCACACCAGATCAACTTTGGCAACGTGTGGAAGCTGCCTGGTCTGATGTACCCCAATAAAACATTCAAAATCTCTTTGAATCAATGCCGAAGCGTGTGGCAGCGGTGATCTCCAACAATGGCGGCTACTCTGCCTAATGATTCTGGAAGGAACCACACTTCACAGAAGTCTATAAATTTAATCATTTGTTTGGTCAACATGGTTAACATGGTCAACATATTATCTATAAAATAAATTTTGTTGTGTTATCTTTTGTCTTTCTTGGTGTTGCATTTACGTTGGCCAGCAGTTTATTTCAAACTGTAAATCGTACCCGCGTGATGAAACTGACGGAACTGATTGAAAAAAGAGAAAGCTTTAATACACGCACAGATGCAGGAAGTTTATTATTCGCTATGCAATCGCATTCCTTTCTATGTTACTTAGGCTTCTGGCAACTGGTACTGTGTAAAGTCAATGATGCTCAAAATTATTTGCAAACAAAGAGACTAATCCATCAATGTGCTAAAAAATGCATGCTTTACAGACAGTATTAGAAGCAAAATGAGAGGAAATCATGGATGACGTTTTAATTTATGTTAAAAGTTTATGTGAAGAGCTTGAAATTTTTTTTGAACCCTCAAGACGAATCAGGAGGGAGCATATATTTGGCTACGGAAATAATGTTCAGTTATCGTACGAAAATGACTTGAGGCGAACTATGTTTACTTCAATAGACAGAGTAACTGCTGCAATTCGAGAAAAATTCCAACAGTTTCAGAATCTAGCGAAAAAATATGCTTTTTAAGGCCTGAAGTGATATTGAGCATGGATGAACTTAACTTAGATCAAGCTCCTCAAGACTTTTATAAAGAAGAATTCCAACTTGAGCGCGTACGCCTATAAGCTTTAGTAGCTGTAACAGACCCAGGCTGTAAAAAAGAACTCATTAGGTCTGGCTCTCTGGGTTTATTAAAATATATTATTGAGTCCAATTTTGAACATGACTTACCAAACATTATCATAATGCTGAGGATTTTTTTAACATGTACCATCAGTAATGCCAATTGCGAGAGAAGCTTTTATATATAAATTAAAATTAATCAAAAATGATCTCAGATCGACTATGTTCACGTTAAGGCTAACAAATTAAGTTATTCTGGCAATTTAACATTACATACATATTGATATTAACAATTATATAATAGATTTTGCTATGAAAAAAACTACGAAAAGTACGTTTTCAATCAATAAAATACAATTAATAAATAAACGTTTTCAATCAATAAAAGTGTGTGGGTTTATGACCACACGATAGAAGTGATAACTGCAGATTTCGTAATGTAATGTTATTTCAGGGTATAGTTCGGTGAAAAAAAACAAGGGAATATTAGTATTGTCCTAAAATGTTTTTTATTCATATATCCGTACTCGTAAAGTAATATTTGTGTGCGAAATATACAATCATATTTGTGAATTAATTGTATTCTAAAAAGAAAACAAAAGGTTTATGGTAGCTGAAATAGGTTAAATATTTTATAAACAAAATTTTATTTAAATATCTATAAAAAAAATCTCCGTCAAAGCGTTGTTCCGTACTTCCTCTGGCTTTCATTTGGATCTTTTGACATAATTAAATTGAATTTTGATTTTAAAAAATCAACTAAAGGCTTTGATTTGTCTTTTGAAAAATGCACTTTAAAATTCCCACTTAAAATCATGAAGAAGACCCGATTGACATAATTAAATTGAATTTTGATTTTAAAAAATCAACTAAAGGCTTTGATTTGTCTTTTGAAAAATGCACTTTAAAATTCCCACTTAAAATCATGAAGAAGACCCGATTCAGCCGTGTGAATTTTGGTTGTAATTGAACAATATTTAATTCTATTCATGAATTAATTTAAGCAAAGGGATAGTGAGACAGGTAGTTGATTGGGATGAAAGGAATCCAGGTCAAACCATCTACAAAAGGATTTAATCAGGAGATTTATATGACATAACCTCTAGAGTATACTAGCTCTTTTGTCCCTGTATGGCAGCTTGGTACAAATATATCTGGTGCTGCTGCAAGGTAAGTCTTCTGAATTAAATTTTGTTTTCTTGTATTTAAATTATTTAATGTAATTTTTTCTTAATACCTGTATACTTAATTTTGTTATTTTAAATTTTTAATTGTTTTAATTTTCTTCTTAAACTCAAAGTATATTTAAAGAATGTGATTAATAGAACTATTTATTCATTGCTATTCTGATTCGCTTACAAAAATAGATTTCTATTCTTAAATTCACTGCAATATTGCTAATGATAATTATACTGTTTACTTGGTTCTATTAAAATTTGTCCTTTTTCTGCATTTTGTTTAATTTTAGTGCAGGATTTCTCACTTTCTCTCTTTCTCTAAGCCTATTTTTTAAAAAAATATTACATGTTTCCTTTTCATGCTTCAACAGGGATTAGAAAGAATCCCGCATTCATTTTTGTAGAAAGAAGTGGTGGGGGGGATCCCCACTTAGATCGAAACTAGGAACTTTACTTTTACGGCGTATTGCTAGGAGAACAAACTATCAAAACGTCTATCGTGTTTCAGAGTGGCGGGGGTGGGAAGGGGGAAACGTCTCTCCTTTTCTTTTTAGCGGTGCGTATGTCGCGGACGACCTTGTATGAGCAGGATTTCCAACTCGAGAAAAAAAAGCCGAAGGAGCGTTACATACCCGAGCGTGACGTTCATGCAAGTTCACTCTTCAGCAAAACGCGCCAATAGAACTTATCACTTCAAAAATTTAAAGCTGTTTTTTTTTTGAATTTTTACTAATTTTCTTGACTAATAGCTAAAATAGAGATATGACAAATTTCCAGTCGGTGAAAGCCCACGCTTCGCCGCTGGCTGTTTCTCAACCCCTTTCGCTGGTATGATCCAAAGTCATTTCATTCAAGCGCTTGTTCCACCGATTCCAGCACTCCGACTTTCCCAGGTGATCGATGTTCATATCACTTGGTTCTTGAGGTGCGGCTGCCCCGCAACCTCGATCGAGCGTCTTCGAAGACGGAAAAAAAATAACTGCTGTGGAAAGTAATGTAGATGATTGAAGAAGATTCAGAAGGTCAACTTGCGAAGTAGGCCCTTTAAACCCCATGAACGGACATTTAATCACCCCAATCGTCTCTGATTGGTGAGCCTAGCAGATCTACGCATGACCCTCTGCGTTTTAATTCCAAATCTATTGATGCTTGAGGAGAATAGGCTGGTGCATCTAAAACCAACTTCAGTGTTGTATCTAGTTTGCTATGTGGAGGACTATAAATCATCTTGTCACTTTGACTCTGAGGGTATGTCTTTATCACGACAGACCCACATTCTTTTTGATTTTAGTTCTCGACCTACATGTGCAAGGGTGATCCAACAAAGGATGCTGTTCACAGAAGCGTTCTTTCTGTGATTGATGAGACTTAAATTGTCTGGGTTTAGGAGAAAGAAAAGGTGTGGCAACATCAAAGCCGTTTTCAGAATCTACTCACATCTGTTTTCCCTCAGGCATCAGAGAAGAATAGCCGATCCTTTTTGGGAAGATACAATGCTCTAAATGGGCGGCCCAGTCCCCCTGTTCATTAAATTAGGCAAGTGTTTTTGGAGTGTTTTCGAATAATGTGTGAACGTCATAATATCCATCAATCGTTTGTTTTATTCTTTGTGTGTGTATCACATAATCATTAATAATATGCTGCCCCTGACCCAATGCAGTAGAAAACTAGAGTCATCTGGAAAGGGAAACTTTCCCCCTTTTTTCTGCTGTCCAGTACTTGTACCGCAATGCAAATTTGCGATGTTTCATAGGATGGGCTCGTAAACAGGTTTGCTGTTGTTAGATGTCATCTACGGAGACCAATGTGCAGTAACATATGTTACACAGTTATCATTGATAGTTTTCTTGTGTTTTGTTGATTCATTTGAGTTATCAATATCTCGATGGTAGCTCACTGATCAATTCACACTTGCTTTTCTCATTAATCGTCTGCGGTAACCCAAAGTTTACTATCACCAGGATAGCAGATTAATTTCATTTTTTTATTTATTATATACTAGCTGGTATACCCGTTCTTCGCACGGATGAATAGAAAAATTAAACAATGTAGATTGAAGGATAAAGAATTTTAATGAGTTAATTTTACGTGAATTGCTAATTAAAAAAAAGCTTTTTGCATATCTCATCTGAACAAAATACCATATATGTTAAGTTTTAAGTCTGTAGATCCAATAGGATCTACAAAGGACTTTTTTTAATTATAACGTCTCGTAACTCTCTTCTGGGTAGATTTTGGAAAACACCTTGCTAAGCTGATCTCTGCTCACCAAAAGTAACACATTGTCACACATTTTGTGTAATGAACGCTTAAAATAGTGTAAATAATTTATATCTGGATGTGTAATACGTTAATATTATTTTCTGTCTTATATATTTGATGTTAAAATTGTAAGTTCGGAAGCAACGCCGTTCCTTACATTACCATGGCGATTCAATGGAAACATAGCGAACTGTTGGCGATAGAGCCAAGTTGGCATCAGTTTTGGTGACCCTGTTGGGAACTTGGCAATTATTGAACGGTGCAGAAGTTCATATACTATAGTACCACCTGGTGGGGAGCTACAACAAAGAAGATAGCACAAAAAACTTCTCCACAAAAATACATATACATGCCAGGTTTAATAGTGATGGATTGAACGGTATTGGGGTGAAGCGATTTCATATATACAAATATCAATTTTTACATATATAGATGGGCACAACGGTACTATGTGAATATATTTCACGATTTCAAAATTATTTCCTACTTGTGCTAATTATCCAATGATTTTGCCTTTTTCAAAGTGTGTTAAATCACGTGATTTAAGTTTTGTGGCAGCTTTTGCTTTAATATAACATGTTGTCCGTTTTGTCCGCCCAAGTAATTGGTCTCAACTATGACTAAGTTAATACATAAAGTGGTTAAAATATTTTCATTCGAATTGCTCGCGTTCGACCGTATAATAAATCTGGAATTAATTGTGTTATTTCTAAAAGCACGGTACTCCTATCCCCCCCCCTCTTGCACTCTTCCAGGAAAAAATGCATCTTCTTCAATAAAAATAACTGATGTATGTGCTCTGAGTCAAAACCAAGAAACCTTTATTTCCATTGTATTTTTTTAATCAATTATTTCACACATTTCTTAGTAGTAGTATTTTTTTATAATTATTTGCAAAACAGGAAGTCTTAATTTTCACAATTTGAAAGCAAATCACAAAACAATTTATTTATCTTCTAAGTTGAACTTCACAGGAGACTGGATCGATGACTCGATCCTCTACTCCCTATCTTGAAACTATGATATTGCTGGTAATATTAATTTGGTTTGTTGGAGGAGGAGTGGCTTCATTAAGGCCAGGACCACCCACAGGGGTGGGTGGTTTCGGCTACTAGGATTAAGCGTTGCTATTGGTTGTTGAGTCAGATTACAGACATAACTGTCCTTCTCATAGAAAAAATTTAGCTATTGAGATGAGAAAACTATTGAAATAAAAGTACTAAAACGGAGAAATTAAAATTTGAAAGAAAAAAATTTTAAAATATTAAAGAATTAATTATCTAGGAATGATTCTCTCTCTCTCTCTCTCTACAAGCAGAAAAGCTTTTTGCCTGTTATCTTTGGATGCTTTAAGAGCTGGGAGTAGTTGCAGTAACTTTGGCATTTTTTGAACAAGATCTGAAAGAATTTTAAAAAGTTCGATTAAAACTACAAATTTCTGAAATATTTGTTTCAGAGGTAGATGAATCATGGAATTTTGACTTGTTCTGTTTTAATGTTATTTTCATTTGGGTTCGAGGATTTGATATTATTTTTATCTACGCTAACAATATTAGCGAAGGAATTTCCTTCAACAACATTGTTGCTTGAGAAATCATTTTTATTTAAATTTATGGGGGTTTCTTGCTTTGGTTTTGGAAATTTAGGACATTTAGTAGACAATTTATTTCTCAAACACTATTTACATTTTAAATTACAAATTCAACTTTGGTTCATATCTATAACTCCTTATGCCGAATTTTCAAATAATGTTACACAATACCCACGTTATTCTTTCAATAAATATTTTAATTCTTTTTACATAGATTGTGAAGAGCCCCTTGGATCTCACTTTGAGAACGAGAATAATTTTGAGTCAAAGAAGAAGCAGTAGCCATTTTTATAAAAAACTTTCTTTATATTTGGTTATCTTTCCCAAATAGAATCAAAGACTTTTAATAACAAATAAATCAAAATAGCTTTATGAGGTTTAAAAGGGACTTTCCTTTATATTAACTTAAATATTTAATGATCCAATTAATTAACAATTAGAATATCGATCACGCAGAGATTACCGCAATAAGAGATCCCAGAATTATATTCAATAATGTTCCTACTGAACATTTAACTAATATAAAATAATATAAAACTTTAATGAGAGTTTAATTATAAATCGATATTTACCACACTGAATCTCAGCTCTTCCTGTGCCTATTTTATCCACCTAGAAATCTTCAATAATAAATATCTAACTTCACTATTATAACTTCCTGCTTCAATCTCTCTCTCCTACTGTCTCCCACTTTACTATTCCATTTGACTTAAATATTTTATTTAATCTGCATACCAAAGAAACCCTGTCCTCTTTTTGGAGTTGATTTGAAATAGGTAGGGAATTAAATTTCCCTAAAAAAGACGTCTCAGAAGGTTAGTGATAAAGTTCCGTATAGATTTGTCACAAACCCCTCCAAAAAGAAAACGGGATTTATTGGAAGGTCTCATACATCCTGAAAATAAATTACGTAATTCCTATCTTTGTCTTATAGTTCCGACAACTTTAACTGCTAATTGGATATTACTGAAGCTCTCTTTCCTTAAGGAAAAGGACAAATAAAATTACGACTTATAATTAATTTTTAAAACTCATAACACTTTACAAGTTTAAATTAACCCCTGCACTCTATCCATTTGGCAACGTAGGCGTGGAAAAAACCACCCAAGTGGTGGCAAAAAACCAGCCCCATAGAGTTTACTTAATTCCTACTTAAGTATTATACATAAAATAACAATTTTTATCTTCTTTGGCACTGGAACATCGAGGACTTCAGAGTCAGCTACCCTGAAAGATTAAGTTCCATTTGAGTGGTAGGTAAAAGAAGACATGAATTTATACACTTGTTACATGAATTTTACATACAATATATATCTGGTTCCTTTGCCTTCCCATTCTAAAAGTTTTTGCGCTAGTTAGTGTTAATGGTTAATATCCTATCTAACTATCCTATCTAATCCGCGCCCCAAGTCATCAGATTTGAAACAAAATATACATTATATATATATATATATATATATATATATATATATATATATATATATATATATACACATCATACAATAACAATCATTTTGCAATAAACAAATAACACAAACAACCAAATGAATTGTCGCATCTTAGCGAAGTCATACATCGAAGTAAACAAATGAAAATTTTACAGATGTTTTCTCCATCATACAAAAAATTATCACAAAAGCTGTTTTTTCTGCTACAGAAAAAAACACACACAATGCAGTGTCCACTTTTGCCAGTCTTCTTAATTTTAAAGTCCACCCGTGACTTGCTTCAATTGCAAAAATTCTTCACTTGTTCGTACGGCGAAGATAAAGAAACAATACAACCTGGTTTTTGTCTGTTAAATTCTCCTATGTACCGGATCTCCATCCAACGCTTCCATACTGAGGTTTCTTCTCCTTAATCTGCTGTGAGGGATGCCGTTGATTTCGATGTTCCTCTGCTCCTCAGGAATTCCGTCGCTTTCCTTCAGTCGGCTGCGTAGATAGTATGGGCAAGGTCTCCTTGTAGTGGCTTGATTCGACCGGACTGGTCTCTCCGCTTGTTTGTTGCGTCCTCTCGTTGTTGCTTTGGTCTGGCGGGTCTTGTTATCACGTCCACTACCTTCCGTCTGGGATTCGACTGTGGTTGACTTATTCAGTCTGCAATCAGGCAACCTTGATGGACCTGCAATGGACTCTACTCCTTGTGAGGAGGTATTAGGTCTTTTAAATTTATAAGTTCTGGATGAGATCGAGGGTGGAATCGACCTCTTGACTCTCTGCCTTTGCTCAGGAGCGAGTCTTTTCCGGTCCTTGTGCTCAGACCCTTGCAGTGATCTCTTCCTGCACATCTTGGACCGCTTTAAAACTTGGTCCTTCGACTCATTATTACTCATTTTGCGTTTGTTTCTGGAGTTCTCCCGTGCGGTGTTACCTTGCCGTGATCTACACCCTCACTTTCCTTATTAGAGGTTTTCCTGTGCTCTTTAAACTGCCCTTTGATTCGATCTATATATATATATATATATTCGACCTATGACTAACTCCTTGCTCGTCATACAGAGTTTCTACCTGACTATCCGAATTAATCGTGTCTGTCTGTCGAGAACGGTACACTCGAACCATAGTCTTTGCATCTCAATATTAACTGTCATCCTCTATTTTTTCCGCTTTTCCAAATGATCAAATTATTACCTTTAACTTCCAAAACGTCGTATAGGGACCTTCAAACTTTGCTCCCCACACTGCACATAAATTTTCAAACCTGTTTTCTACCCAGCAGCACTTAAGAAATGTGTTTGAATTAAAACTAAATCGTTCACTTTGACGTGTGAACATCCCTCCATCTGCGAGTGTAATATTTGCCGAAGTCCCCAAGACTTATGCTTTTTTGACGCATATTTCGTCTTGCCTCATCGAATAATCTTTTCGATGTTCCTACCAACATATTTCGTATCCTCTGTAACATTTATGAGCTTGCTAAACGGGCTTATGATTTTCCTTCCCAAGAATAACTCAGCCGGAGTTTTATTTATTGTTTCATTTACCGCAGTGCGTAGCGCAAAAGCGAACTCATGAAGAAATTGGCCCCAGTTTTCATGGTTTTCTTCAACAAAAGAGGCTACCATTTGAACTAAATTTCTATTTACTGTTTTCTCTAAATGTGATATTAGCCAAATGCGGTCTGTACGTTACCGTTTTCATATGTTTGATGTCCAACCTGTGACTGAGATGTTCAAATACGTCAGAAATAAATTGGGGGCCGTTATCACTTATCAAAGAAATCGGAGATCCGTATCGCGCTATATAGTTATCAAAAAGGGCATCAGCTATTGCCTGGGCTGAAGCTTTACGAAGAGGAATCAGCTCACACCACTTAGTGAAGTGGTCAGATATAACTAATATGAATTTATATCTCTCGGGTCGGGATGCGGGGTAGGGGCCTAATAAGTCTAGCGTTACAATTTCATTTGGATATTTCGAAACTATAGGCATTAAACGACCAGCTGGTAGCGCGTTTTTATAATTAAATTTTTGACACCGGTCACAGGTTGAAACATATTCAAATATGTATTTTCTCATAAATGGAAAATAGCACGTGTCACGAAGTTAAAGATATGTTTTCCTCTTTCCGAGATGCCCTGCCAGTGGCAGATCATGAAACTCTTTCATTATATCTTTTCTAAGAGAACCAGGAATATAAACTCTTTGTTCTCCCAGAGTAGAAAAATACTTCGCGTAAAAGAGGAGACTATTTATTAACTTGAAGTCCTGGGACCAACCCTCGCATACTATCGCATTAACAGAACCGTCATCAGGGTTTTCCAAATATCGGTAAATATGTCCTAATTTAGGATCTTCCCTTTGTTACCTAATGAATTGTTCACGTGAATTTATTGCGAGGGCTCTAAGAGCTGCGCACGAAATTTGTGACCCTCGATACTGTCCACTGGATTTCTCGATAAAAGATCTGCGACCACGTTTTGAACACCAGGCCTGTGCTTCCATTCTATGTTAAATTAGGACAATATCAATGCCCATCGGATCATCCGACTTGACAAATTCTTACCATTCGTTAACTTTGTTAACGCTGCGTGATCTGTGATCACTCTCACAGGCCGGGGTCCAAAATAAGTTTTAAACTTATTTAGAGCCCATATTACTGCCAAACATTCTCTTTCGGTAACCGTATGATGACGCTCTGCTTTATTAAGGGTTAGAGACGCGACAGCAATAGGTTTTTGATTTTGTTGAAGCACAGCACCAATTCCGACCCCACTAGCATCAGTGAATAAATTGAACTATTCAGAAAAATTCGGCAATTGTGAAACTGGTGCTTCCGTTAGTGTGCGTTGGATCTGATCAAAAGAATCCTGTGCTTCTTTAGACCAGTTAAACTTCGCCCCCCTTTTTCTTTAATCTGTACAATGGTTCGCATATAAAGGGTGTGTTTTCTTAGAGGTATAGAACTTTAAATTGCAATAAAACAACGATGTATTATTCGATTAACTTTCGAATAAAAAAACATTCATGTCAATCTTGTGGCATTACATTTTAAATATGATCAAGCAAGGCGTAGATTCGTCGAATGGGCCCAAAACGAGATTGCCGTTGTTCCCGATTTTCATAAGCGAATTTTGTTTAGCGATGAAGCGCACTTCTGGTTGAATGGCTACGTCAACAAACAAAACGGCCGCATTTGGAGTGAAGCTAATCCACAAGTGTATGTCGAAACACCGTTACATCCAGAAAAACTGACTGTTTGGTGCGCTTTATGAGCTGGTGGAATCCTTCTTCAAAAACGATGAAGGCCACAACGTTACAGTCAATGGCGATCGGTATAGAGCCATGAATACTAACTTTTCATTCCTGAATTGAACAATCATGATGTCCAGGAGCTGTGGTTCCAACAAGACGGCGCAACATGTCCCACAGCTCGTGCCACAATCGATTTATTGAAAGACATGTTTGGTGACCGCCTAATTTCACGTTTTGGACCTGTGAATTGGCCTCCAAGATCTTGTGATTTAACACCGCTAGACTATTTTTTGTTGGGGCTATGTAAAGTCATTGGTCTATGCGGATAAGCCACAAACGCTTGACCATTTGGAAGACAACATTCGCCGTGTTATTGCCGATGTACGGCCACAAATGTTGGAAAAAGTCATCGAAAATTGGAAGTCCAGATTGGACTACATCTGAGCCTCCCGTTGCAGTCCTATGCCAGAAATCATATTTAAAATGTATTGCCACAAGATTATCTTTCGAATAAAAAAAATTCATGTCAATCGAATATTACGTCGTTGTTTTATTGCAATTTAAAGTTCTATACCTGTAAAAAAAACACCCTTTATATCTCCACATTTTTTTTATAAAAAAAATCATACCTCAAGTGCAAGTGGTTAAAGTTATTAGAAATTTGTGCTTTCTCTTTTCTTTCTTTTTTACCAGACTGAGCCACAGGAAAACGGGATTGGGTACAGCTAGCTATAACCAACTTAAATGATAAAAGCTATCAAAAACCAATTTACAATAAAATATCCTTTTGATAAAATCACCAAAAAAAATTGCAAACAAAGGTGCTTGGATACTGTCAAAACTATATCAACCCTGATTTTGTTCGCATCATACACGGTGAATTGGCAATTAAGTGCTAATGTTGCCAATATGGTTGCGATAATACATAAATATCAAAACAAACACAAAATATACATCAGGAAATCTTAATTTTCCCATTTATATTTCACAGTGACAGCCGTGGGAGTCATATGCCAGAAATCATATTTAAAATGTAATGCCACAAGATTATCTTTCGAATAAAAAAAATTCATGTCAATCGAATAATACATCGTTGTTTTATTGCAATTTAAATTTCTATACCTCTAAAAAAACACTCTATATCTGCGTATCTCGGGATAAATTTTTGGTACCAACCCGTCATCCCTAAAAATTTTGACACTTCCCTATTATTTTTGGGAGGTCTCATTTCCGTAATTGCCCTAATTTTATTACTGTCAGTTTCGATTCCGTCTTTGCTAATAATCAGGCCTAAATATTTCAGTTTGTCACGGGCGAAGTGACATTTCTCCTTATTTAAAGTTAGCCCTGCGTCTCGTAATAAAGTAAAAACCTGATTTAAATGATCGAGATTGTCTTTAAGGGATGGCAATGTTATGATAACATCGTCCATATTGACCGACATGAAACGCCCAATAACAGGTTTTAAAATTATGTCGATTGCTTTCTGAAAATTCGGCTCCGCCCCCGAAAGGCCAAATGGCATCCGGAGGAGTGCAAAAGTGCCATTTCGAGTAATAAAAGCCGTTTTTTCAATATCTTTTGGGCTAATAGCCAACTGAAAGTACCCGCTTCTTAAATCTAGTGTGGACGTAACACCGGTTTGAGGAATATTGGTGAGTAAGTCATCAATCACCGTTAATGAATATCGAGGATATTTGGTAATTACATTTAATTTGCGATAATCGATCGCGAAACGATACGCCTCGGGAGAATCTGGAGGAAGGTCATTTTTCTTTCGTGTTAGAACGACTGGAGATGCGTAAGTTGAATTAATAGGACAAATTGTACCATCACGTAACATCTTATCGATGTGATAATCAATAATGCCCTGCTTGACCCGGTCGTACTTGTATGGTCTCGACACTACCGGTCCCTTGTCTCCAGTATCTATCTCATGATATAGAACATGTGTTAACCCCGGCTGATAGGAAAATAACCACTTAAAATTATTAAATAAAGCTTTTAATTGTCTCTGTTGCCCGTCACCAAGTTTTGTGTCTGCGAGATCAATATCGACCGGCTTTTCTACTTTCGGCAATTGTTTGCTCTGATTGTCGGGAATGATCAAGGATATCTGATCAAAATCCATTGTCAATCGTGACGCCTTCATAAAATAGATTCCCAAGATGCATTGATATTGCATGTTGTCTAGAATATGGAATTCCCAGGGTTTCTGAAATTCCCTGATCCGAATCTGCAATTCGACCCGACCTAAGTGACTACACCGGGCTCTTTGTGCTGTCACGACTCTGTCCTTCGTCTTTTGACGGGGTCGGTTAGAAAAATATTTGCGGTAGACCTCCTCCGAAATAAAAGATTTCTCCGCTCCCGTGTCCCACAGTGCTGTTTCGTTTAATAGTATAGGGACATACGGTAATTCGACTGAGGTCATTCTTATAGAGGATACTCTGATAGGCCTTTGATCCGAAACTAGAGGATTTTCCGTACCCCGCGATCGATTACCCCCTATTCACATCGATCGCTTAAAAGTTTAAATGTCTATTTCGTTCATTTTGACCCCGAAATGTACTATTTCTCGACCCACTTTGTCGACCGCCCTGATTGTGAAATCGCTGATCCGATTGTCCACCTTGGCGTCGACCCTCAAATCTCCGATTATTTGCAAAACCTTGGTTTTCGAACCGATTAAACTCTCTTTGTGGTTGGCTATTATTGGCGTATCTCTCATTATTTCTGTTTTCCCTCCAATTTTCTTGTCTATGCCGGTTATTAAAACGATTGTTTTCATTAGGGTTTGAACTTCTAAATCCCTCACTCGAACCTCTGATCTGTCTATTCATAAAACGTTCTTTGTATTTATCAACAATTTGCAGGAGATTGGCAGTATTTTGTGGATGTCTAACTTCGACATAATCCAAAATTTGAGGTTCTAATGGACTAACGACAAGATCAATTAATTTTTCCTCCGACATTTCTAGTTTAAGGACCTTATGAATTTTCAATAATTCATAAATAAAGTCCGAAGGCTGCTGATCACGCCTTTGCGATGAGGAAAAAAATCGCGTTTATAGTTCTGACCTGTTTTTGACCACGGGGAATTGTTCCGACAATGCCTTTTTTAAGTGCGCGTAGTCTGTTGCCTTATCTTCAATGACCCTATAACCAAGAATTTCGAACCAGTCTAGTGCCCGTCCTTTGAGATGACCTTTCAAGTAAGCACACGCTAGTTGTGCAGGTATCTCATAATACGCGAGATTATTATCAATATTCTCCAAAAAATCATTTATGTTCTCAACCCCCGAAAAATATTGTTCCGGAATGATTCTAAAACCGGATCCGACTCTTTTCTCGAGATTTATTTGTTGAGCGCCATTGTGAAGATCCCCTTGGATCTCACTTTGAGAACGAGAATAATTTTGAGTCAAAGAAGCAGTAGCCATTTTTATAAATAACTTTCTTTATTTGGTAATCTTTCCCAAATAGAATCAAAGACTTTTAATAACAAATAAATCAAAATAGCTTTATGAGGTTTAAAAGGGACTTTTCTTTATATTAACTTAAATATTTAATGATCCAATTAATTAACAATTAGAATATCGATCACGCAGAGATTACCGCAATAAGAGATCCCAGAATTATATTCAATAATGTTCCTACTGAACATTTAACTAATATAAAATAATATAAAACTTTAATGAGAGTTTAATTATAAATCGATATTTACCACACTGAATCTCAGCTCTACCTGTGCCTATTTTATCCACCTAGAAATCTTCAATAATAAATCTCTAACTTCACCATTATAACTTCCTGCTTCAATCTCTCTCTCTCTCTCTCTCCTACTGTCTCCCACTTTACTATTCCGTTTGACTTAAATACTTTATCTAATCTGCATAATAAGGAATCCATGTCCTCTTTTTGGAGTTGATTGGAAATAGGTAGGGAATTAAATTTCCTTAAAAAAAGACG
Organism: Trichonephila clavipes; assembly: GCA_019973935.1. NCBI lineage: Eukaryota > Metazoa > Arthropoda > Arachnida > Araneae > Nephilidae > Trichonephila > Trichonephila clavipes. The sequence goes on from BMAU01021313.1 coordinate 479,418, forward strand.
TCTCAGAAGGTTAGTGATAAAGTTCCGTATAGATTTGTCACAGGATTAATATAAAATTGAAATTATTTTCAATCAAAAGACCTATTTTAGAATTTCTGTCCGTATGTTTTTAAATAGTATATTTATAAAATTAGAATTTTTCATTAAACATCCTCCATCTCAAATCATCATCTAAACGTGAAGTTGGAACTCATTTAACAAAATTAACACAAATTTATACTTATCACAGTGTGATACACAAGTATAAACACAACAATCAATGTCTACTGTGGTAACGGTTTTAACACTTTTCACTCAAAGTTGCCATAAGAAATTCTTTTTATCAGTAAAAACTCATAAACTTTGGATAAGATGATTATTACTCATTATACAGGTTGTATCTACACTCTTGGGCAAAATTTTAAGATGTCATAGTACACATCAAGACAAACAATAGTAAATAGGAAACTTAGGGTCCCAAACGTCTACCGTAGGAGATAGGTGCCATTAAAGTTTAAGGTCCGAAATTTCAAATGATATAAAAAACGGAAAAATAGGTCGATCCGTTAGCGGTTTTCGCTAAAATTTTTCTTTTTGTCAGTATTTTCTTGAAAAATAAATTTTAAAGATAAAGCTAAACAAATGTCGATAGTAGGCGCTGTAAACTTTGGAGTACTGAACAACTACTTTTAACTGTTATTTTTTGTATCACACTCGATGCTATCAAATGTTTAGACATAAAATTTAAATTTTGAGCTCAAAATTTGAATCGTCGGGGATGGTTAAGTAGTGCAAACTGAACTGTGTTCAGCAGGTGAAATTTCAACTCACCTCCTCCTCCCCTTGAGACAGTTCCGTTATTCACGATCTTCGATGTTTGGTCGTATGCTAGGCAGCAACTACTACCCACTAAACATAAAATAAACAAGAGAGGGATGACAGAATTAAATAAAAAAGTTATTCATAACAGACGTGAGCAATTTCTCCCCTCAAATTACCCAATTATGCAAATCACCTGATTTGCATGCGAAGTGTAGTACACAAGGATTTAACTGTATGGTGCTAACTGTATGTAAGGATGTAAAGTTCTACAGTAAAGTGTTCAACCGAAAATAAAGGCTCGTATGTGGTTCCAACATGATGGAGCGCATGCACATTTTAGCGCAGATGTGCGAAGTGCGTTGGATACAACATATCCAGGGAGATGGATTGGACGGGGTGGTCCGGTAAATTGGCCGACACTCTCGTTTGACCTCTCCTGCCTAGACTTCTTCCTCTGCGGCTATATGAGTGAGTTAGTTAATATTAACGTCGCACTGTTCAGCTACACGAGGGCTTTTGGCGACGGACCACGTAATTTTGAACCATGGTCGGGACGTTTCAGCTCTCGACAGATTTAACGTGCATCGCTGCCCTACACGGCGGGTCTTTAGTGGTACTGGGATCGAACTCATGACATGCCTGCATACCTTAACCACTGGGCTACCGCAGCCCTCTGCGGCTATATGAAAAGTCTTGTTTACGCAAGCCCTGTTGATCAGATGAGGCTCTGGTTGCGAGGATTGTATTTTACAGTCAAATAATTATTAGATCATATGCAATTACCCCATAACATTAATTAGTTTCATTATAGTAAGTAAAGATAAATACTAGAAGTAAAGTATATGAAACAGATACAAGTAAATAAAAGATAAAGAATATACAAGTATATAAATACTAACTAATCTTTATTATAAAGGCATACATGTCATTTACCATTGGATTTAGACTCAACTGGTTACAAAACTTAAAGATTTTAGACATTTTTCTAAATTGTTCCATGTTTCGAATTCTTTTACGATGTTTTCAATTCTTTCCTCCAGTTTTATACACATGAGTTTTTCCTTTATATTCCAGGGGTTATCTTATTCTCTGGTTTTACACTAAATGACACTTTTTGTGTTTTTCTTCTTTTAATATTTTAACTAATAAGTGGACATTAGACTGGTTTCTGCCAGTGATTGCAGGCCGAAATTCTAGAGGAAGTCTTAGCCATTCTGGACCCTGTAACCAAGAGGTGTCATTTAACAATCTGCAAATTTTCACTCCTCTAGATACAATGTCAGCCGGATTTTGAATTCCAGGGAAATGATGCCAATTTGATGGGGAGAGAGAGAGAGGTCAATTTCTGAATTTCTTGAATTCGATTTTTGATGAATGACTTAATTTTTTCAAAATTGCCTTCGAACCCAAAAATATGTTATGTTTGAATGTGGCCAAAAGAAATAAGAAACATTGAGTTTTAGAGCTTTCAAAATATTGCTGCTTAATCTAGCTGACAGCAAATCACCCATTAATTCCAATCTTGGAAGCATCAAAGTTTTCAAAGGAGCTATTCTGTTCTTAGAAGCAACAGATGATGTTAGAATTTCTTTATCGGATGAGATGTCACACGGAGATAAGCTACTGTTCCATATGTCTTTTTGCTGGAATCAGAAAAAAAGGTGAAGTTCGAGTGTTTTAAAATTATTCACTAAAGGGTCAGAAATATAACAACGTGGTATTGAGAAGTCAGTTGATTGGGGAACCTCTTCACATCAATCAGCCCAAAGGGAAATTATGTCATCAGGAAGACTTTCATCCCATTCTACGCCAAGAAGCCATACTTTCTGCATCAAGCGCTTTATCCTTAGAATAAAAGTTCCCAAAATTCAATCGGATCGCAGATTCTGCCTAAAACTTGCAAGATAAATCTCTTTGTATCAATTCTTTTAGATACAAAGTCGATTAACATTTTAATATCAAAGTATAGAAAATCTTCTCTACTATTCCAAGCTATACCCAAAACTTTGTAAGGCAAATTATCTTTTTCAAAAGTTTCAAAATAAGAGATATACTGGCATCTTCGAAAATTTTAGTCACTTTTAAAGTAATTGTTAAAGCTTGATTTACAAACGGTTGTCTTCCTATAATATCGTCTACATATATATTTCCATTCAAAAAGTTAACTGTATCTGTATACTGTTCCAAATATTTCTTTAAATGATGTTTTATAGTTGCGTCCAACAAAAAAAGGACTACTAATACCGAATAAAACTCTGGTGAACCAATATACAGAAGGAAGCTGAGACTCATCGGAGGGGTCATTCGAAAAGAAGAATTTTGTTACGTCCCTATTCTCCTCATTTAGCATTATTTGTAAAAATGCTTGCTTCATGACAGCAGTGAAAGCGACCGCATTTAGTCTAAATCTCAGAAGGATATCAAAAATTTCAGGATAAAGGTTTGATCCTATATGTAGACAGCTGTTCAGAGAAGGAGAATTTGCATCATGTGACGGATCATCATAAACAATACGTAGTTGGATGGAAGGGCGATCTTTTCGAATTACTTCTCTGTGAGGAAGATAAAAAGTAACGTTGTTTGAGTCATTATCAGAATTTGGAACTAACTCTGTAATACCCTGTTTCAAGTAATTCTGTAATACCTCTCGATATTCAAGGAACAAATAAGGATATTTCTGGAATCGCTTTTTTGAGCCGCGTAAATTTTTTCTCAGCTATTTCCCTATTATCTTTCAATTCACGTGCTTCTAACTTCCACGGTAACTCTAATTTATACTATTTAGCTTTTTCTTCGTATTTAATATTTGATTCGAAGTTCTTCATTATTTGATTTTCAGAGACATCAGATTCATTTTTAGAGTCGATTAAACTGGAGACTTCAAGATACCAAAATTTCTTTAGTTGATCCGAAATCAAATTTTCTTGAACTATTACACTTATAGCAAGCGGTGATTGATTTTCTTTATTTCGACCTCGAAGACACCAGCCAAAGATGGTTTCAACGGCAACTAACTTCTTACTGAGATGTTTAATTTTTCCAGTAACTGCATCGTAGTAATATTCTGCTTCGATTAGTATTGTAATGGGCTTTTCTTGACAATCTGATGAGTCTGCGAGGACTAAATTTTCTAATTGAACCTCTTGTGGAATATTGTCTAATTCAGGTGGGGGTGGGGGTATTTGCTTTCGAAATTCGATCAGTAACTAAAGCCTCTCTCTCTATCTATTTTCAAATTTTGCGAATACTTATTTTTAAGAGCTAATTTAACTACATCATAGTCTTTTTCTATGGGAATTGTTTTTCCCAAAAGTATATACTGACAAATTTCATTTCTAATGGCAGAGAGTCCTAAACAACTAGACAGTTTTTTTTTTTTTGTTATAAAGCTTCTCATTGATCCACAATCACATAACAAACGTGAAAATATTTCTTTGGAATTATGTTCTAATATTACGGTACATGTTTGCAAGAAAATTTTACTTTGTTTATTGTAAGAAATTGTTGAGACGTCTGTATCTTGAGAATCTATTCCCTTCCTTTCTGATTCAGTATGCTTATTTTCATTAGTTAATTTAGTTTTGAAACAAATTGTTTCTTTATGTCTACCATTGAAAATTCTGAAAGTTACATATGATAAACAATTTTTTATTCAATGTTTTGGTCGCAGACACAAAAAACATTTCCCCTGTTTCTTCAATTTTTTTTTCTTTTCAATGCTAATTTTATTACACTTTTCTGCCAGATGATATAGATTACAAAAAAAAACAATGTTGCAGATCTCTTTCGTTTACCCATGTCATAACTTCACATGTAGATGTGCGACTTTGAATTTTGTTCTGTCTATTGCGCAAAATCTTTTGATTACCTTCATACCCGGTTCGTATGCATTTAGAGTTATGAGTAAGATTTTTCCTCTCCCCCTGGCCGCTTAGTAGATGGACGGATTCACGGCATTTGATTTCTATTTTTAAAACTTGCAACAATTCCATAACATCGAATGTACTTTCCGCTTTTTTTCCTAATTGTTTTCTGTTAAAATCCAAGACCAGATTTTCTAGTAGTAAATTAAGAATTGGCTGCAGTAAATGAACGTGCATTCCAGATGTTGCGTTAAGTGATTCTAAACTTCTAATTTGTATTTTACAAATATCATAACTTCCTTAATCCAATAACGTTATTTATATCCTTTACAGGATAAAGATTCAAAAGTTTCGACATATGCGCGTTAACCACAATTTCTTCTCTTCCAAATCTTTTCTTTAATAATATCAAAGCATTGTCATAATTATAATCAGATAAAGCAAAACCATTTACTATATTACCCGCAACTACTCCTAAAAATGACTTTAAATACGAAAATTTATTTACTTTTGTTAATGTTTCATTTTTGTCTATGGAGTTTTGGAATTTACTCCAGAATTCTAACCATAAACATGGATCGCCTAAATATTTATTGATTTGTAATTTGGGTAGACGAACAGATTTAACATTTCTGTTAGAATTTACAGAAAATCCATTATAATCGAATTGTTAAACGAATCATTTAGAACATTCAATGTTGTTTGCGACTATACACTAGGATCATTTTTAGATAGATTCTTAATTTGAATTTGAATTTTAGAACACAACATAGACATTTTTTCATCACACCCGAATGCAGATTGTATTTCTGCATCAAATTCTTCTTCGACTTGAATAAAATTTTGGATTTTATCTAGTTCTCTTAATTCTTTTAAATTGTCATTTAAATAATCAAAATGTTCATGTAAAGTATCAACAGATTGAGAATCAAGTTCATTTTTTAATTTATTCATAATTTTAGTTACTGCTGTACGAATGACAGCTCTAGTTTTCTTCAATTTCTTTTTATCATCCATTTTTTTTTATAAAATATAGTTACTAGATACAACAGTATCAATGTCTTATTTAGATTGTAAAAGGTATTTCTTACCTTTCAGCTGGTTTCATGCTTTTAAAACCGTTATTCCAATGAACAATTCACAAAAGAATGCTCTACGATTTCATATCGTTCGATACATTTCAAGAAAAATTTTCCAATTTTTTAAATCTATAATTAATCCATTGGTGGCCGGTGCACCATGAAACGAAATCATAACCAATTCTTTTCAAATAGAGACAGACATTGCCACACAACCTCTTCCTTCAAAATCTAGTTTCATTCTGTCTAATGAAAAATAGTGATTACATTGATCAGCAATGAATTATAAGCGATGAGCTGGCTGGCACCAATGTAGATAAAAAAAGAGGTATGTTTCGCTTCAAGATAAACACAAAATTTTCATCCTAAGCAATAACGAAAAGAAGAAAAAGAAGATCCAAACGATTGCTAAATATTCTGGCTTTTCTTGTGCTCTCTGTTTTCGATATTTATTTTTCAAAAGATTAATTTTTTTTTTTCACTGAATCGCTTCCAGCAATTTATTTTAGATCAGCACTTCCATATTTTATTCCGGTATGATTTTAACATGAGAATATCCAGGGAACTACAGGGATCATTTCATTTATTTCCACCACCAACTTTGCGTTTCTTTTACGAGAACTCAAAGAAATTCCAAGAAGCTACATAAATTATTGATAAAGTAAAAAAAGAAGGAATCATAAATGCTTTACCTCCCAAAAAAACAATGTCAGCTGTTTCAAAACACAAGAATAATAAAAAGAAAATGTGAAAAACAGGAAATACTTTTTTCTTACTTTTATATATATATATATACATTTCTTTTTGTTAAAGTATTATTCAAGATTGATTGTGATTATGTCGTTGCAAAATTATCTGAAATGCCTTGGTAAGAGTTTTCGGCATCAATATGTATATGTAAATTTCTTGGAATAATAATTTTCACTTGCAATACTACCGGGTGGGCAAAAAGTCCGTAAAAATTTTAAAAATTCATAAAATCCGGAGAAATGAACGAAAAAAAAACTGTTTGCAGGATCAGCATTAGTATGTCACAGGAATTTTTTTAAGCTAGAAAAAAAATAATTCGAAAAACATCCGGTAGGTGGCGCTGATGTACGCAAATCAAAGAAACAATGCATAAATAATGAACAGAAAACTTTCAAAACTTTATTACATCAGAATATGTTCCACATGACCACCACCACAGGGGAGAAGACATTCCAGACGAGTGACAAAGCCAGCAACGGCAGAGTGCAACATGTCCGAACGTATGGAGGATACTTCTCTGCGGATCACATCTTTCAGTTCCGACAGACTTGATGGACCGGATAGATACACGCGAGATTTCAAATATCCCCACAACCAGAAGTCTGCCAATGTTAAATCTGGAAACCGAGGAGGCCATGGGTACCTGCTGCGCCTGCTAACGATTCTGTCTTCCGCGAACGTCTGTATCAGGAATGCCTTAACCGGGTTAGCAGTGTGACTGGTTGCTCCATCCTGCATGAACGTGACATTCGAAATCTAACCTCATTGAATTAAACATGGCACGACAGTCTCCCGCAGAAGCGTTAGATAACGCTGAACATTTACCGTTTCCGTTATCCATCCATTTACTGGGCACTGCGTCTCAAAGAAGGGGTCCTATGATAAATGAACCCGTAAAACCACACCATACTGTCACTTTTGGGGAATGCAATGACTTCTGTGTGTACTCACGTGGATTAGAGGTCACCCAAATGCGACAGTTATGGTTGTTAACGTCACCATGAAGAGAGAAATGAGCTTCATCTGTCCACAAAATGTTAAAAACCCAGGTGGGATCCTGTTCCATTTTAGAGAAGGCCCACTTCGCAAATGCTTCCCTCTGTGCGGTATCTGCTGGCAAAAGTTCATGGCACGATTGCAATTTGTATGGGTACAGCTGGAGGATTCGACGAAGAATATTGCGGACAGATGAAGGTGGTAAGCCCAATCGTCTGGCAGCTTCACGAGCACTGCTGGTCCGTGAAGCTGCTTCGGACGCAATCGCTTCCATTTCCACAACAATGCAGGGTGCACGTGCTTGTTTCAAGCATGGTCGTCCGGCTCGTGCTCGAGCCTCCAACTTTCCAGTTTCCTCAAAACGTTTAACAAGCTTTAAGAGACCTGCAGGTGTTAAAGGGCCTTTTCCACTCTTCACATTTTTCTGAACTCGGAATTTACGCAAGGCAGTGGTCGCTGATTCCTCGTTCATGTAAAATAACTTCACCAACAAAGCTTTATCCGGCGCACTGAGCATCCTTGTTCTCATTCACTGTTTGTAATGGTGAAATGAATGTGGATTCATTGAGAGCAATAGTTTTTATAGCCGTCTGATTTGCATATTTCCACCACAGACGCTTGTAACAGCGCCACCTACCGGATGATTTTCGAATTATTATTTTTTTAGCTTAAAAAAAATCCCGTGACATACTACTGCGGATCCTGCATACAGTTTTTCTTTTCGTTCATTTCTCCGGATTTTATGAATTTTTAAATTTTTTACGGACTTTTGCCCACCCGGTATATAAAAAGATGCCACTGACTAGCAAATAGAAACAGATTACTTTGACTCGTACGACTATTTTTATTAAATGCTGGATAAAAAAGTGAAAAATTTGGGGGGTAATCTGCATCACTAATTAAACATTTAAATTTATGGACGACTCAGAATTTCTAATTTAAGAATTTTCTGAATATGAATCTTTAAGTATTTCACATTAAAAAATGTATAAAAATGCCGATTTATTGGACTCGAGGCAAGCCCTCAAGCTTTTATTTATGTAAGAAAAAATCTTATTGAGAATATTTTTGCCTACCTAAATTGAAAATAAAATTAAAATCGATAAAAAAACCTTCAAAGATACGTTAAAATGAATGTGTTTTTTATGTGTTTTCCATTTTGAGTGACTAATATTCTAACAAAAGCTTCGTAACAAAAAAGGTTGTCTTGTTATTTGTGTTACATGAATTATGATTAATTTTCTTAAATTCATATTAACAGTTATGATCAAAACACAACATTCATTATAAACAAACTTATAAGTATCATAATACACTGTTGGCCCCTGTAAATGCAACACCATGAATGAAGCATGCAAATAACATGAAATTTACAACATGTATTAGCGGAGGTGAGATATGCAAATGATTAGAATTTCAGCGCAGACACACATAACGCGCGTCTATGGCGCCACCTCAAAGCGCTATTTAAGGCTTGGAGATTTCGACGATTTCAAGTTCGGCAATTGTGTTTTTCTTGCGGTTATTTCAAAAAACGATCAGTTATGTCTGGTAGAAAACAACGATTCGCTTTTGATCAAGTATCCGAGTTCGACAGAGGAAGGATAGCGGGGAACCGATATTGTGCATTATATTTTAGGGAAATCGGTAGTCGTGTTGGACAAAACCAAACAACTGTAATGTGTATATGTGACCGTTGGATGCAGGAGGGTACGACGGACAGACCGCATCCACCTCAGTGCAACACTTCACTTGAGGACAGGCAAATTGTGCGCATGACATTGACGGATCGCTCCGTCACATCACGAACCGTAGCACAGCATATTGAGTCTGTAACGCATCATTCCGTACCATTCGACACCGTTTACAGCAGAGTGGTCTGTCCGCAAGACATTCATTGCTTAGTCTACCCTTGACGCAAAATCACAGACGTCTCCGCTGCCAATGGTGTGATGTAAAAAATCTTAACTCGTCAATCGATTGATAACTGAAATTGTACTTCAAAATATAGTAATATTAATATCAAACAAAAAAATCAACTAGATTTCCAAAGTTAAAATTTTCCCAGAAATAGTTAACAATTATAAAGATGTTTTCCAATATATATAAAAAGAGCTCCGTTCACTATTTTTGTATACAATCAGCTGCTAATTGAGCTGATCTTCGGACTCCATAATTGTTAGTAAGGATGTATTTAAAAATCATCTTCATGATGCTGAGTACAAATTTAGCATTACTTAAACGCAATGTATCATCAGCATAAAATGTATTACAAACATTTTTTATTTTAGTATTTATCCACATTTCCCCCCACTTTGATAGTTACAAACCCAATTAATGAGGTAGAACCGATAATGTAACCTAATTGAATAAGCTAGTCATTAAATAGCATTGAATACACTTTAATGACTTTTTCTTTCATTGCTTTTTTACTCTCTCACTAATTGCCACTAATGTATATGTTACGGGTTAATCAAAGCAAAAAAATAGTTTCTATAGAAATTAAAAAGAACAAACTTTTAATGAGAATTCTTTAAGGAATGTTACGATCTAATTTTGTTAGATGCATTTAAGTCTACGAACATTTATTTGCAAAAAGTGTCCCATGTACTCTCCCCTTAATTTATATATTCTTGTACTATTACACAAATCATTATAACCGACATTCTTAATTACATTCAATAATGGTTATCAGAAACAGCAAAATTAATCGTAAAAAAACAATGTTTACATCCGATTTTATATATATATATATATATATATATATATACAGTATGCTCTCATAGTCCCTTGCCACCGTCTTAACTTCGGAACAGCTGCCGCTATATTCATAAAAGCAGTTTCTAGGTACAGTAGCCTTAAGATACTGAATAAAAGAATGTACGGCGCCACTTGGTAATATACTGCGGAGATAGCATTCTTATTTTGAAAACGGAACGAAATAGAGGGAAAAATTGATTTATACAAAGTTGTAGAGCATCATCGATTTAGTACCTTGTGAACATTAAACCCAAAGTATAGAACGGTTAAATCACACGTTTATTTTTTCGTGATATCCTACTATACGACGCGCCGTATTTTTTTTCCAACATGAGGAAAATGAAAAAAAACTACTAATAATACAGTATACTTTAATTTGAGACGTTCAAACTTCTTACCGTTAGCTGCAAAGTTCATTTGGATTCTCACTGGAGCATAGAGCGTAACACGTTGACTCAAGCGTTCTTTGAGATCCTGCAATGCTTGTGGAGGGGTCGCATACGCGTGCTGCTTCAGGTATCCCAACAGTAAGAAGCTTAATGGAGTCAGATAAGACGAACGCTTAAACCAATCTTCGACACAGTCAATCCAATTATTTGCTTTCTGAATTCTTTGACGAGGTATTGCGTAACTGGAGAGGTTTTATTATCAGACGCACCGTCATGTTAGCCAAATAATTGGGTATGTTTTGGGAAAGTAGGTAGCCTAGGTATGACAACCTGTACTCAGGGATATCAAGGTATGGGCCAAATGATCCGGCGCCCAGGGCCTCACTCTCGATGGGGGACTCGTTTCGTTCTCGACTAAGTCTTAATAATGTAACATCATGATCCAGATAATTTTAATGGTCAAATATTATTCCCGTACATATTCTTCGAAAAACAGGGAATTTCAAACTGCATGTCAATTGGCAAAAGTGGTAAGATTGTATTATTATGAGATGACCGTGTCTATGTCTAGGCCTATATCTAATACTATAGACAATGATACAACTCATTTAGTCGAAATGCGGCCATCGGTCGAGTTGGTTTGTGCCTTGGTTTTTTGAGAATGTGAGTTGAGCACATTTATTTGTTTCAAATTACCATTTGAGGGAGTATTTGCAATGCATACTTTCTGTCTACTTTTAAAGATCTCAGGAAGTGCCTACTTTTGCTTAAAGCTTACTTTGCTTAAAGCTACTTTTGCTTACTTAAGACCTAAAAGAATTTTAAGACGTCCCTTACTAACCACTAGAATATAGTTGTACAAGTTTTCCTCAGTGAGTCTGCATCGTTATGCTTAACAGCATTTTTGGCGTTAACGTAATCTACCGAAAATATTCACTCGAGGTATCAGTAGTTTGCGATCGATGATTTAGAGATCACTATCTAAAAAGGGAAAGCCGATGTCTTTCTGGTATCTATCATAATTATGTAGACCACCAACTGAATAAAATTTGAATATCTTTTTTACAATGAATCAAATAAGAGGACATAAAAGGACACAGTTTGATTTTTTTAAAAAAAATTAACTGATCAGAAAACCTTCATAATGCTTATACAAATGACGCATGATAGAAAAAAGCAATATTAAGTCGAATTTTCTTTATCAAACACTGTACGAGTATTCTTCATTTTTCGTACTATGTTATTCATTCCGTTACAAAGAGTATTTGTTTATTAATTTTTCTTAAAAAAGAAATGAAAATAATACAATTTCCATTAAAATTTTTATATCCAAGAGATTTATCTAAACTTAAAGCGATTCATTGCGTTTAGGCAACACTGGAAAATAATTATCATTACCATATTCTATGATAACCGTTGTAAGCACCTCGTTTTCGATTCAATCTGCGAAAAATGCTAATTTTGTTTTGCTATTAAGGAAAAGGTTCCAGTCGGTTATTTTCGAATTAAACAAATATCTTTTCATGTCGTTCTTGACATATTTTTATCGTGAGCATCCATTAATAATTTTCTTTTTGATAAAAATGTATGACGTTATAATTTACACTTGTAATAAATGTGTTGGAGATGAATTCCCAAAAGACCAGAATGATCTTGCTTTCTGAACTCAAAGCGTACAAGTCGAAATAATTAAAACTTTTGTGAACGAAAAAAATTAAATAATGTCTGTTCTTAAAATATTAGGAGTGCTAAAATGAAAGTCATTCGAAACTTCACATGCAAACAATTTTCACAGTAGTTTCGTGGAACAAACGCGACACTGAAGGTGTATATGTTACGCACACATGTGCTTAAACAGATTTGTGATAACTTCATTCGTAAGGAAGTGGCATTCATTTAAAAAATGGCCGGTGTGGATGCAATTGTGCCCAATATGGATCACCAAGCTGTAATAAAGGTTTTTACCCTGGAAGGGTGTAAGCCGGAATGTGCCTGAGTTTACAACACTTGTTGTGCTACAGGGATGACGATGACTTTATACAGCACATAGTGGCAGAGGAGGAAATCTGGTGTCACCACTTGCAGCTGGAAGTCCTTCCAATACCATGAAAACACCAGCTGCATGAGCGAGATTTAAGAAGGGTGCTTGAGAATGTTTCTATATTATTGGACTTGCCTACTGTATCATTGGAAGAGTTCGATGCAGTAGATGATGATAATGCGTGTACAACCGCAATTATGACAGATAATGACATTTTGGAATTTGTTCAAAGTTCAAAAAGTATTATTAATGCTGATTCCGACGGCGAAAATGTAATGAAAAAAGCAGCTCACGCTCCCAACTCCTCCGTTATTTAGACGCACATTCTATTGGGGAAATGAATAACAAAATGGAATAAATTTGTTAACAATTTGATGTTAAAAAAGACAATGCAAAGAGAATATTATCAGATTATTTTCCAAAAACTTAATATATGTTTTGTTTATCAAAAACTCGAAAGTTTTGCATTACATTTCATTATGTTCTCGTGAATGTGTTTGTTTCTTTGATTTTTAAGAAAATATGCATATATACATATTTATGCAATTCAAATGTGCTCTAATAAACTTTATTTTGTTGAATACATGTATTTTTAATTGCAATATCTTTTAACACGAAACAATATTTCAGTCTCCTCAGTTTTGTGTGAAGCGATTTTCACTGTATTTTACTCTATCTGTCTTTTCAAATGCGTTTTAAAATTCTTAGTCTGCTTTCTTTAATAAAATTATTGATACATTGTTTGACACTTTCCAAAATGATAGTTTGTTTTTCGAATTTTATTTATTTATTTTTTGCTTTTTGAACTTTCTCAGTGGCATTTTTCAAGATCCATGCTAGTAAACCACTTAAATTTCAGTCTCATTTAGCTATCTAGATTTAGATTAATCATTGAGTGGTCATTCTGTAAAAACAGGCTATCCACGAGGACTGTCCTCTCTCACTGGGTTTTTCCCTTTCAGTCAAACTGTCTCTTTTAACTAGAATAATGCCTCAATGCACGTGTGCGTTACTATCGAATTATATAATATATAAACAGTATGGATTTCAATCAGGGGGTAAATGGTTGTGGATGATATTGTCACCCACTGGTGTGTCTCTGTGGATCATATAGCTACATTGTCAAATCAATTTCTGGAATTCAGCATCCAGCTTGTTATTGACTCGTCAGGAGCTTGATGTTGCACATCGTCCAGTAAATAGAGAAGTTTATTTAATCCCTTCAACTTGTCCAATTCCTCGGGAGAGCCTCAGGAGATCCCCCACGGGGTGGATAGGGGGACGCCTCCATTAGATCAAAATATCTTCTGCGGAGCAACAGGTATAAGTAAAACCTATACCGCACTGGCAAATTTAACTTCCGTGATCAGAGATATTTTGAAATCTAGTCATGCAACTGCGTTCTTTTCTAAAGCTGATGCAATAGACAGACGTAAATACATCTCCCATGCAGTTAAAAAGTACTTCATTCAAGGACTTAATTGTTACCACGTAATTTCAACCTCCATAGCCAGACTATGTACAAGACACTTAAAATGAATGAAAATATTCCCTGATGGCCAAAGGAGATACAATACTTGTCCTCACTGTCACTGGCATTCAACTTTCTCCAAACGATATTTTAATTGCCCGTCTACACTGGCTACACTCCTCAACATACACCTAAACGACACGGAACATCCACTGCTTTATTCGCCAAAGGTCGTCGACATAGCAAGGGCCGAATTGGACGCTCTTCGGTGACATTCGATTTCACAACATTGACAATCCTAGCACTACATGGGGAAGACAACAACAACAACTTGTCTCCTGTGCATATCACCTAGTCATATCTAGCATTTGGTTAACAAAAGTAAATTATAAGTATTACTTGATTCTATTCATTTCAAGTATTGATCTATGTAATAGTTTCTCTATCCATGCTGCATTCGGATCTTCCCGAGAATTCAAATCATGAGAGAGATCTTAAACTCGAGCAACATGAGGAGAAAGAGTTCCCGTGACAACCCAGCTCTCCAAATCCATTCCAAACTAACTTGACGAGTTTGAAAACACGATAAATGTACCGAAAATCAGCTCCCGTTACTGAATTTTACTTACAAATATAAGCAGTCATTAAAATTTCAACACTCTTCCAACAAACCCTTCTTCAAGAAAACTTTCTTAAAAATAAAATAGAATAAACACAAATAGTAAATGTAAAAACTTAGCTGCCAAACTGAAAACAAAGGCGACCAATACTATTTTAAAAAAAACAGAAAAATGAACAGTCTAGAAAGAAAAATGTTACTCTCTGGGGAAATCAAACTAAATGACTGGATAAAAAAGATATAAATTAAGATCAAAGATCATAACATCTAATATACTCTTGCATTCTTTTCCGAATTTTTCAGAGAGTAATTGAAATGAGAGAGACGTCAGGAGCTTATTTATTTTGAGATAACTTACTTTGTTTATTTTATCAATAAAACAAAGTTGTTTCCATAGTAACCCAAAATTCAGAGCTATCGCATCGATTTGTGAAAGAAAGAAGTGGACGTAAAGGATAAATTGCAAAGCTGTTGGAATAATAGCCTTTGTTGATCATATCCCCTACAGCCATAAATCATGAAAAAGTGTTACTTATGGGGTCTCAGTGGTGTTAAATTTGTCTCGAGAGCTGACAATATAAACAATTTTTAAACAGTTATAATTATTTAAAATTAAAATTAAATAGTTTCGCATTAACGTCGCTATTATTTAAGAAATGACGACTACAAAAAATGTAAAATATTTAAAATATAATCATAATTTTAAAAACTATAAGCATATGAAAATGAGAAGCATTTCTATAATAAATATTCAGTAAATTTTGCGTTACGCATGTTGTACTTTAAAATAGTAGGCTTTGATGTTTAAAACTTAACAGAAATATAAAATGTATCATATTCTTTTTAACCCTATCTAATTTTAGTATTATACATCTTTTATGTTTCAAAATATTTGGAAAATATTGAAACTTAATAAAAAATGTCATTTTTTTATTTTTTAAAAAATATAAATTATTGTTCCATTTATATTAAAATAGCTACAGTGTAACAAGGATGTATTCTAATTTATAAATCAGCGTATTGCTAATAATTAGAGCTAATATTTTAGAAAATATCACGCTCAACGTAAAATTTAATTAATATTTCTTTAAAAAATATTTTTTTATTTTCAAATGCTGATAATTTACGATTAAAATTACGATTTTGTTTGAAATATTTTACAGTTTTTTGAAGCTTTATTCCTTTATACATATTGTGTAAAAGAATCGAATTATTTAATTTTAATCTCAAAGAATTGCATCTAATCGAAAATTGTTTATAGTTTAAGCTCTTGAGATAAAATTAACATTCCTGAAACCCTTTATGGAAAAAAACAGAAAATTATTTTCCTAGAAATGAAATAGATATTTTCAGAATGTTTATCGAAGAAAATAATAGGTCAAAGCAATAATATTCAAACACACACACACATACACAAATTCAACTCTAATAATAGAAAAGGACAAAATGAATTGAAAAAAATTCCAACTCAAATTTCAAGCATTAATATGTAACTAACATGTTTCTATTTTTTAGTAATATATTTTCTTTTATTTGTAATTGTTTACCGCAATAGAACAGAAATTTTACATATGGCACTGAAAAACAATTTTGAATTAATAAAAATCTACACATTAACTGTTTTCTTAATTGAATCCCTAGCTTTTCGAATGGGAAATTTGAAACATTGAGTTTTAATTTCAGATAAACGAATAAAACGCTTACAAGGATCTAATTAATGATGCTTTAGTTATTTGGTAATTCTTAATTTAGAATAATTCCCTCGAAAAATATTTTAAAATCAAAGGACATAGATTTTAAATGCTCGTTTAAAACATTCAGCTTGTACTTTTGAAAAAGATTATTTTTATATGTTTAGCAAGGTTGTGTGTTTATAAAGATTTTTAAGAAGTGACTTAGCCATTTATTTATTTGTGATCTGTTGATGGTAGAAGGTGACACATCAACTTATGAGAGAAATCAAGTAGAAGTTGTTGCGTTATCTTCCATCTTCTGCATCTTATTAATGCTTCAGTTGGGAAGAAATTTGATAACGTTCTGTTTTATCCTATTTCACATAGAATCATATTAATAAAATGGAAGCTGGTGTTTATATTGAGTCCAGTGGCTTAGAGGTAGCGTGCCCGCGTCGTAATCCTAAGGTCGATAGATTTTCTGGATGCGAAAATCGCAGGCAGGCATGTCATATGATTATGTTGCATGAAAAAGATCCCTTGAGTATACATTTGGCTCTAGTACTCTCGGCAAAATTAAAATAACGGCAATATCTAGAATCCAACGAGAGTTTAAACTAAACTAATTCAAGCTTCAAAAATTGGTAGCGGGTGCCACCACTCAAATGTCTCTCCCATTTGGGGCTTGCAGTGTCTGCAATGGTTTAATTGATAATATACAGCCCAGTAGGAAAAAATATTGTATTATATCCACAGTAGGAATATTAAAATTGCCGGTAGGAAAAAATTTAAAATATATAAAAAAAATATAAAATATTATATATATATTTATTTAAGATAGGTAATTATTTTGTATTAAAAATTGAGGATAAACATATAAATTGTTCCCCAACACATTAGTGTCTTGCAGGTTTTGTTATTTTATAAAATATATCTTGTAAACAAATATTCTTGAAACATACTTAATGTAAGCGATCTTAATCTTTTTAATAATTATTTTAGTTTTAAATCTTCATGAATATGTATAAGAGAAAGTAAACTTCCCACTGTCCCACGTCAAGTTTCCTTCTCTTATTCTCCCTCATATATATTTTCTCGTTTTCACCTTTCTTTTTTTTTTCTTCTTTCTTACTTTATATAACTGTTCTTTTACAATTACTGTGGAGTAGTTTTATTCATTATTCAGAATATTTATATTTATATATATATAATCATTATCTTGTAAGTAACATAAATAAGTTTCAATTTCGTGATATTTTGCAATTCTTTTGAGGTAAATTCCTTTGCTATTCAGAACATTATATTTTATTTTTCATTTTCAAGACGAGTAACAGCAATCAGCGATTTGACATGTGTATAAGAGGCTGAATTTTAGTTTTATCCAATATTAAATGTATTTCTCTCGTTAGTTATGTTGAATGAATTACCTGTACGTCATAAAAATATATTTATATAAAATTTAATATATATATTTATATAGTTACAGTATTTTTTTACTTTATAAAATACAAAATAAGTACATAAAATATCATTTAATATCAAATAAACCTTTCATAAATAAGTTTATTTAATTTTAAAAATAATTAAATTAAATGAAATAAAAGTTGATGGATGAATCGAACCCTGACCTCGTGCATAGTATGCAAACGATATACCAACCACTCTACGAAATTACTGGAGGAAGCTGAAACTTAATTGTATAAAAGCTAAACATGAATTTTGAAGGCTATTTTCTCCGAATTGACTGGCTATTCGGCGGAATTACATTGAGGTTTGAACACTCTAAAGGAGTACTACTCTTGCACAAAGTCTCGACCCAAAATGAATTTCCTCAGTTGTGCCCTTCCCTTGTAAGTAAGAAAACAGTTCATTTATTGTATCATATTTACTAAACTGTTCATTAATCAGACTGATTTGGTGCCAAATTTCGTTTACGGTACTAATTTATGGAAGTAATTAAGAATTTTCAAATAATTAAGGGTAAGAATTTAGAAGTAAACTATGTTTTTTTAGATTAATACATGGAGGAAATCTTGGAAGCTTTCAAGCAGAGAAATTTCGGTTTTTAATTTTTGAACTTTACGCAAGTTTTGTAAATCAATTTGGCAACTACACTTTCTAAAGAGAGTTGTATCCCTTAACCATTATAACTCTCTCTCTCTTATAATGTTTTCAAACTGAAGTTGTGATAAATACGAGTTATGATGATATCTAAAATTTTAAATGCAATGAAATTAGATTTTTGATGTGAATCTGTTGCATTTTATACGATTCTAAGCAAATGATGAATTAAATTAGAAAATCTCACTTAAAGGTTATAATTAAACTAGTTTTGATGCTAGTACTTATAGTAAGTATTCTTAAAAATTGAACAAATGTATTGTGATAAAAAAGATTGCGACGTATCCGCCTTATTGCAATAAAAATACGATAGAAGTACGGGTTTTCTTTTTTAACTTTTTGTACAGATCAATTGACAACATCTGTTCTTTTCACAATGTTTGAATTCAACTAGGTTCCATTAACATTACTATAGTCATATCTCAGTAGAGAGTCAGATATTTTAAATGAACAACTTAAATAAAAGTGTGTGGTAGTACAATTTATAACATTTCATATAACTTAGGAAAACAAGTCAAGTAGAAGGAAAGTTAATTAATTATGAATGAATTTAACTATAAAAATTTTATAAATATAACATATCTGAAAATTTTTAAACTTTGAACAAATTTTAAGAGAAATTAAAAATTTTTTGCTTATTTTATTTTAATTTAGATTTATTTAGTTGACATTCATTGATGCAATCCCCTCAGTGGGCTCACCTTCTTTAGGTGAGTACGGGTTTCACGCTCCCGAGGTGCCCTTGTGATCTTTTCCTTCACCCTAGGGGTTTACTGTCTTTGGTAAACACGGGCTTCACGAACCCGGGGAACCCTAGTGATCCTTCTCTATTTTCGGCCCTCTTTCTTGCCATTCAAATTTCCCTTTTCTTCTTTTCACGTCCGGACCACAGACCTGCATGCATGCATATATGTGTATACATATACTTTTAAACATATATATTTTTAAAATTATAGGACTTTTCTTTTAACAAGTGTTTGGCGCAGCTTGGCCAAAATTGGCCCTTGCGCCATTAAACCCCACACTCACTCACTCACTCATTGATGCAATATTTAAGTTAGTTAGAGTCGTCCATCCGGTATAATGGTTAGTGACGCTGACTGATGTGCCTTTGGGACTGGGTTCGAATCCCGGAGAAGACATGGATGTTCGTAAATGTATAGTGCCTTAGCGGCTTGGGGGTTCTTTAAATTGCCGTCGAACCGCTCGTGAGATTGGCGGAAGGGGAAGAGAGGTAGGAGGACCCTGATCCCCTAGGCTGTTCTCCCTCTAAATTGGGGTGAAACCGAGCTAAATCGTTCTGTCACCTGTACTACGTTACTTAGCCCTTTGCCATGATGAATTCCGTGAGCCTTGATCTGGTCTTTGCCGATCAGGTGGCATTAGTAACAAAAACAACAAGTTAGTTAGATACAGACACAATGCATCAATCTCAAACTGGCTGAATTTAAAATTAAAAAGAAATGTTCCACGAGAAGTGCTTTATTTACTAAAAGGATATTAGTTTTGGTATAAAAAGTACAAACAAGTAACATAAAAAAAAATTTTAACTCAATTCTTTCTTAAATCAACAAAGAAAATTTTTCTTTTAGGTACTTTTATTAAATAGTTAAAATTAATATAAATTTGTATATACATATGACAGATTCACAACATTCATTTTTATTCATTAACATTAAAGTATCGTATTGTCATCAAAACAATCGTTTATATAAAATTTCACTTTAACTGAATGCTTTAAAACGTGAGAAAAAAGCCTTTTCAAGTTTTGACACAAGTCGCCAAAAGTGATATAAACGTGGCTGTATTTGTAAATCTTTAAATAATTAATTTTAATCCATTAATTTGTATTAATTATAATTATTGTATTGCCATCCAAAATAATCATGTATATAAAATTTCAGCTCTATTGAGCGCTTTTAAATGTATTTTATTAACGATTGAACATTTCACAAAGATAAATAAATAAATATATGTATAGAGAGTGTGTGAGTTAATAGTAGGAATTGAAAAAAACAAGCTTTCGATTATAAATTAAGATAATAACGAAGAACGAGTTGAATCTATTAATCTAGAATAATTTAAGAAATAGTTTATTGGTTTATTACATTTAAAAGAGTTTGCCATATTTTAATAAGTACCAGCAGGAGAAAAATGCATTACAGAACGTAAAAGGAAAATATTTCAATATCAACATATTTTAATGCAATTTTTCTTGTAACACTTTATGCAAATGACACTTTGAGCGCAAGCAACCCGAAACCGTAGCAGAAAGAATTCCTCTTTGACAAATTCCTCTTCAATCAATCTATTTTACTTCTGACAAACAGCCTCTGCAGAGCAAGTGTTTCGAATAAAAATAAATGTTTTCATGTTTTTTACTTCTGATAGAGTCTGGTTTTGAGATGAAAGTTCTAGACAGAACACAGATCTTTGAAATTGAAGCAAAAAATTGTTCCCTAACCGTCAACATGGAGTGAATTTTTTATTTCAATAAATATGCAACTGAGAGTAGAGATGAAAGAGAATAAAACTGTGGAATTCCATTAGTTTTTGTTTTTGACCTTTTTTTTTTTACATTTGTAAAAATGTGAATAATATATAAGACAGTGTTTGACCTTTTATACCATATCCCGTAATTTTCAGAAATTTCGTCTGTAAAGTACGTAAAACTGGGAGGGGGGAATACAGATACATTTAAAAAATATATTATTATTGAATATATTAAGATTATAATTCAAAATAGATTTTTATTTTACAAATAAAATACTGTAAAACTGCCCTGCATAGTATGGAGAGCTAGCTATTTATCTAGATTAATTTCATGTCAGTACAAAACAAAGTACTATTTTTTAAAATCTTAAGAATACATTTTTGAGATTTTTGAAAAAAGAAAATTTAAATTTCAAACTATAATTTGGCACCTTCTAATTTCAAAATAGGCTTAACATTAGTTTTTTTTTTTCCATTTAAAAATCGATACACAGATTTATTTATTTACAATCTATTGTTTCTTATTAAAACAAAGACAATATCTTGAGCTCTCTCTCCAAATTTATATATTTCTTACTAGTTTATCTAGAATTTGGAAAAGAAAATATTGCGAACATATTGCATTACTTTTCAATAGTATATCATTTCGGCGAACAAAATTTTTAAAGTATTGTTCTCAACGCTCTTTTCTTTGCTTCATCTAAAATTACTTATGAATTAACTTATATATGAATTTTTTGACATTTTCGTACACAAACACACACATTCGCATATACAGTTGAACGTCGTTTATCCGAACGTTTATTATCCGGAGCGTCAAATATCCGGACCAGTGTCTTTTTTTTGTCAACTACATGTACTGTATATGAATATGTTTCCGAACACTGCAATACTCAACAGTTGTTTAGCGTGAGGCTAAAAGGGAATGTTGGCAGAAAGCGATGAAGACAGAGCCTAAAAAATGCATGGAATAAGTCGTAACCAGATGTATAGAAGGCGAAAAATACTTCAATAACAAACACACGGAGGAGATAACCGACTTTGTCCCATCGATCCCAGGATTTCACGAATGCGATGAAGAGAAAATGTAGAAACCTGGCTGGCATGCGATGCAGAAGACTGCGGATTTCAAATGCTAAATGATGACGAGATAGTGACTTCCGTGTAAGAAGAATCCGACTCTGTCGACGATGAAATGGATGAAGACGAGAGAAACAACAAGAACGAAAGTAGCAAGGACCCATCAAATGCCGACGCGTTTTCTGCGTTAGAGACAGCTATGGAGTAGTACGAACAACAATCAGAGTGTTGTTCTACTCAACTATTGCAGCTCAAAAAAAGAGAATCAGAGATCTTGCAGCGAAAACAGCACCTATTTTGCTTTTTCTTCAAGCACATTTCCCGTATGTGATGATTTTCAGTATTCGTATAGTGTCCGGTTTCATATACTGCATGGATCGCATTCGGTTTCTTGGTTATCCGAATAATCACGTATCCGAACGGTGCCTGATTCCAATTTATTCGGCTAAACGACCGGCTCTTCTCGACCAATAAGGTGAAAAGGCAGCTCAATAGAAAGGGAATTCACATTCAAATATCAGTACTGTGATCTCACGGGGGCTGCATTTCTAGACATTTTCTGCAACTGAAAATTTAAACGTGCTTTCATGAAGGATGGAAGAAACAAGCAGGGGGCCTTTACACGTGGAAAAAATATGAGCTTAAAGAGTAGCACAGCTTTATCAGTGTTGCACAAAGATTTCTAATTGATAGAAGTGTATTTTCAACAGTTTGGAAAGCCTTCCAAATGACAGGTACAGTTGTAAGAAACGTTTGCGGTCGTTGATCAGAAAAAACAAGGGCAAGTAAGGACCGGCATACCGCTCTGTAGGCGAAAAAAAGGCAGGAACCAGCCATCGGTAACGTTGCTCAGCGGCAGTTCATTGCGACATAACAACATGTATCACAGCTTACTGTGGCCAAATGACTGCATTAAGGTGGCATGAATTCTACTTACCATTTACAGCAGCCTATCGATGACACAGTTTACAGTGGTGTTAGAAACAAAATGATAGGATTGTGATTCATGAATGGATTGATTTCATCAATGCAGTCAGTTATTTTTTCCCCATGGCAATTGTTTTAGTCTGAGCAACGATTTTCAGCGACATCTGATGTGGTGCAAGGTAGGAGCAGGGTTTCATCCCACTAACTATCATTAGGGAAAGAAACCTTTGCAGTGATTCTAGAGTGCTTGTGTGGAGTGGCATTATGTTGAATGGGCGAAAGGGGAACTCCATATTTTCGACAGCAGCTCATTTACCAGAGAACGTTATTGCAATAAAATTATTCTCCCTAACGTGCGTCTGTTTCAAGGTGCCATTGGTCAAGATTATATTTTTGTGGATGACAATGCATTTCCACTCAGGAGCTCAGCCGTTAAGAAACTTCTAGAAAATGAAAATATATGCAAAATGGATTGGCTAGCGTGATCGCCTGATTTAATATGTGTGGAATGAGTACGAGGACATGCTTGGCAACAAGATCATATCCTCCGGACAACATCAGGAATTATAGGAGGTTTTATCCCTTACTACCAGACTTTGGTTTATTATTCTTTTCTATATGGACAGGCATTGATTTTTACTAAAGCTATTTTGACAAAAGAAAGTGAAGATCTGCTTTGTCCCATAATGTATGTAAACAATTAATTTTTGGGGATGATTTCATCAAACTTTAACTGCTACATTAAGCCTCTACTCTGTGAATTTCATGAATTTTGGTCGATTGTCTATATAACAAAAACCAACCTGTACCTGGTGTTACCGAAATCGAGTGACAAATTCAGAGGAGTGATAGTAGGCAGTACGAGGACGGCAAATCATCTCAGAACAAGGCATCGCAAACTATGCGTGTTTAGTCGGTAAGAATCGCTATAATAGTAGCCATCTTGAAGACAATGAGCCAGACGAGGAGAGTAGCCAAACAAATGCGGCGATTTGGAGTGCCGTGGTAGGATTGAAGAAACTCACACGTATGCAAATTTTCACCTTCTCCCGGAGTTGCTGCAGGGAGTACCAACCACTTAGCCCCACAAAGTAAATTTTATGTTATGATGGTGTCCTAGCACATTTTTCGACTGCGGTGCGTCACCACCTGTCCATGATACATATCACGGGAAGTGTATTAGACGTGGAAGTCCTATTGCTAGGCTCCCACGCTTCCCAGACTTCAATTCTATGAATTTCTTCTTCTGGGGTAATCTAACATCACTTGTGCATGAGACACCATTGGCTATTGTGGAGGATTTTCCCATACGGATCGTCGCCGCTTCAGTTGAAATCACC
The DNA here is from genome assembly GCA_019973935.1 of Trichonephila clavipes. NCBI lineage: Eukaryota > Metazoa > Arthropoda > Arachnida > Araneae > Nephilidae > Trichonephila > Trichonephila clavipes. The sequence continues at coordinate 503,821 of BMAU01021313.1, forward strand.
GGTGGTCAGGATTGAAGTCTGATTGCATTTCTGAGGTCGATCTGGGAAGCATTGTTTGTATTGTAAGTATGCTTTACGTCTAATAAATGTATTTCTTATCTCTTGTGAGCGACTTCCCCCTGAAATCGCTCCCTCGCCATCCTGCCTACCTAAGAGTGTGGGAGGAAACAAAGTAGGACCAAAAACTTCATAATACTTATTATTTATTATTATTCTTTATTATTATTCTAACACACTAATCAACAACAAGTTAAACCACAAGTGGACGCCCTAGGAGTGATATGGAGAAAACAATAAATCCTAAGTGAACAGGCAAAAGTAATCGATTTAAGTTAACTTAATCTATCTTAAACTATAAATTCTCAATCCACTAATTTAGTATAGTGGCAAACTCTATTCTCAACTTAAGTTGTGAAATTCAATTATATCTCTACTTCGTAACGCCGCAACGGTTTCTCAGCTCCTTCTATCTTACAATTACAAAAACATGACTTAATATAATCGAACTAATCTACATATCAAGATTTCTTCTTGAGATGGATGGCTGTGAATTCACGCGAATGCTAGCCCAAAGATTCCCCAAGAGGATTAGTAGTAAGATTCAGTAAAGTTTCGTCACGGTCTTATTGTCCCTCTTAGCTCTACTCGACAATACACTCTTTATAACTTTTTTTGTGAATTATTCCGATTAAACGTAGTTCCCATGTTCTATGGAGGGCTGCGGTAGCTCAGTGGTCAAGATATTGGATCATGGAGGCATATCATGAGTTCGAGCTCAGTACCACTAAAGACCCGCCGTGCAGGGCAGCGATGCACATTAATCTGTCGAGAGCTGAAACGTCCTCCCGTTGGGGTGGTGTGGTAGTTAGGAGAGAGGAGTGCCAGCTCAGGTGTCATCCACGTCATTTGACCATGGTTCAAAATTATGTGGTCCGTCGCCAAAAGCTCTCGTGCAGCTGAACAGTGCAACGTTAATATTCACTCACTTACTCACCCATGTTCTATGAAGATTTGTCGTCCGCATGCTGCTTACTATGGTCCTTTTGAATTTTTCGGTAGACTACAGGAACTACATATGTTAACGTTAGTGAATTCATCTGGCTAAGATTAAATATTTACATTTCAAGTCAGAAAAGATGGCCGACATAGACATGTTGCTCTAACAGTACGTGGTTAATATATAATTAAAAAATTTAGATTGATGCAATTCTTTTAATTGTTTAATTTTTTCTTTTTTTGTATCACGTGTAATTCGTAAATTTCTTAGATTTTTTTTGTAAAAATTCAAATTTATATATATATATGTGGATATCAGCTACTCGCAGACCACTTCCGAAGCCATGATAGAACTGAAGTGACTCGAGGTAGTCAGCGAGATGGCGAGACAGTCCTCTTCCCGCCGCCATAAGCACAAGATGAAAAACCTCTAACACGCGTGATGTTTTAAATCTAACTATGTAAAGGCAGATAGCCTTCTTTTCTTTTTTTTTACCTGTGTGTCCGTCCTATAATGTCCTTTATTTTCTATATTAAAGTAATTAACTTAAGAAGTCTCCCTTTTTGAAGTGTTTAAATAACGGTCACACTCACATATATATATATATATATATATATATATATATATATATATATATATATATATATATATATATATATATATATAAAGCTCCATTTAAATATAAGATTATTTAAAAAGACGGAATATATATATATATATATATATATATATTAATTGTAGAAAATTACAATATAAAATAAAAGCAATTTGATTGACGCCAGGGTCTCTTGTAATATCCTAATATATATGTATATATATTGCTTGTCTTTTCTTTTTCATTTTATTTAATCGTGGTGAGTTTACATTTAGAAGTGCTCTTTACAGCTGCTGAAAGGAATAAAGGATTGTAGTTGAAATGTCAGGAATGCTTTGCAGGAATATTTTGAAAAATTATATAAAGGAATATAATTATGTCAAGATTTTATCTTTTCAAGGAAAACATGTTTAAAGAATATAGATTTCGAAGCATGAAAGATGGCTTTGTCTTGATGCGCTTTCATTCTTTGGGAAAGGCGTTTAAACAAACATGATTCCAACTGAAAAATAGGCAGAAATTATTGTTCTGATACAGTGACAGAATATAATTAGGAATTAGTTTATTTTTACAGTTTTTCCCTTTCCATTTTTAGTTTCCCTTTAAAAAAAATTGCAACAATTATAAAGCATTTACTAAAACTATCTTTTTCATTTTCTTAACCAGATTTAGAACTCTTTTTCTCCATATTTTCGAAACCAAATGTACTTTGCTTTGCAATGTGTCGCTTTGGTAAGTCAATGCTTCATTAAGGGCAACGGTATATTTTTCTTTTACTTCGCTAAATGATTTATTTTCTTTTACTTTTATAAAGGACTCTATAAATTGTCTCGGAGAGCCACGCACATGCTTCGGCAAAAAACATTGAACATTATATTTTTTTTAGCTTTACAAACTACAAACCTTGTTTTTTCAAAAAATATTTCTTAATCTTGCTACACATTTTTACAGTTAATTTCTGCACTGATAGATATTTTTCTTGTTGTCACTGACTTCTCAAAACAGGCTATTGTTGCTACTAACTGTACCTGATAGGCAGTGACAGATCAAGGCCCACGAAATTCATCATGGCAAAGTGCCAAATGTACATCTAAAGTGCGCGGTAGCTTTTAGCATCATACCAGTGACTTATGATTTGGCTCGGTTCCACGCCAATTTTGTGGGTGAACACCTTGGAGAATGATCAAGAGCCACCCATCTATATTTCTCTTCCACCAACATCACAAGAAGACTTACAGCTCGAAGACTATTTAGAGTACCCTCATGTCGTAAAGACACCATCATTTACCAGCATCCATGCTTTCTCCGGAATTCGAACTCGGCCCTACGGCAAAGCAGTCATCTTCAATAACGATTTTATTTAAAACAGTACATTGACTTATAAAAGAATAACTTGGTTTTCTTATTTAAATCATTTGATTTGAATAAAATTAATATACAAAAGTAGGCTATTATGAAGTCGCTATTAAGAGGGTATGGAGAAAGAATTATCAGAATATGCGATAAGGTGCTGGTATCCTTCAGAGGGACACGTTTCAAGTAAAGGCATATAGAGTAGGAAGAAAACTCTAAATTTACTGAAAAACAACAAGTTTCTTCAGGATATTGGCTCATTGACCCCTTTGAGAGCTCAGATTTAATATTTTTTGTTAATGATCAATAAAGTAAATCGGTCCGCATATATATTTATTTTATATTTTATTCAGAAAAAAGGGACATCGTATACTTTGAAAAAATCGATTTTTTAATTTTAGTTCTAAAAAATAGTGATTATTTTTCTGAATTTAAAAATGTATAATACTTATATGTTTGTTGATAAAATAGCCCTAAAATATGAAAAATGAAAATGTAAACAAATGACCACGCCCTATTTGACACACCCTTTTGAACTTTAAATATGTAGTTTCCCCTGTGTTTGATCTATATAAACGTTATATATAGTGAACAAAATATCTTTTAGTATGTAATGTCTAATTTTTTTAAAAAATAAATTTATACGTGCAAAAAAAAAAAAAAAAATTAAGATTTTCATAATTTTAAGGTTTTATGATTATTTTAAAGAAATTATACAATTAATTCATTAAAAAACTGGTTCATTATGTTTGATATGTTGATGTATATATATGTGTAAATTTTTTTGTATATTCAAAGAATATTTTTGTAAGAAATACATGAAAATATGTATTACAAGATCTCGAAAATTATGTTCATGTTAATTAAAACAAAGAGAAAAAAAAACGTATGAATTTAAAATTACTTTTGTAACTCTAGAAAATGATTAAGGATTATTATTAGTCATATAAAAATAGGCAAGAAAATACTAATTAAGTGCATAATATGTGAAAATATTGTTTTTTAGTTTTTTCCCTTTTTCTCAAAAGCATATTTTTTTGCATTTAGGTACCTTTTTTTAAAAAAAACTATTGCACTATATGATTCCAGATTTTTTTTATACTTCTATACAAGATGTCTATGCATATAGTGAACTTATTTTTTTCTATTAAGATAGTGCCTAATTTTTTAAAAATAGTTTTATGCATAAAAAAAGCAGAAAAAAAAAAAAAAATTCAAATTTCAAAGTTTCATAACTTTTTTAAAGAAACTATACTAACATTTTACTAAAAAAATGGGTTCACTGTATTTTATGTATTGTTTTATATGTGTGTAAAAAATATTTTGCATAAAAAAAGGATACTTTTTTAAAAAAATGGTACCTAAACACAAGTATATATTACGAGTTCTCAAAAATTATGTATTACTTAAATTAAGTAGTAAAAAAAAACTTTTGGAGTAAAAAGTTATTTTTGTAGTTCTACAGAATATTTAAATTATCTTTATTAAGAACGTAAAAAAATCTAAGCTCTATTGGAAATTGCAAATGATATATGTCTCATAAACAAAGGGTCTTAATTTTGGCATTTTACTCTTTCGAGCATGTCCTGGTTCCCTTAAAGAAAAAGTAAAGTTGCTTAAAAATTTGCTTAATGTCTTTGAATAACATTACCTCCATGTTGTATGCGGAATAACATCTATCACAATACTTGCTTAATTAAATTAGAAAATAAAGATGATGATTTTCTAAAAATTGATCTTTTAACTGAACTTCTTATAAAAAATATATTTGTAATTTCTTATGAGTTATGTGTATCAGTTTTATTTTATATAAACGCTAATTTTGCACCGATTTGTAACAGTGAGATTCAGGATATTTATAAAGAAAAAACCTTATTTTTATGGTCACTAAATATTTATATTATGTGATATATGTATACATATTTTTTATGTTGCTTAAGAACTAATATATTTTTAGTTAAATTATTAAACTACAGTGCAAATATAAAGATTGAAATCTTTTTAGTAAATTGAATCGTCCATTGAGATGCAATACGACTAAATTTATAATTCTAAGTCTTCTTAAGCGACCGATGAGACATTTACATTCTAGCTATTTTCTAAATTTTATACTATTGATTTTTTTATAACTTAAATCCTTGAATTTTTATACTAAGTAAGATAAAGGATTCTATTTCTCATTATAGTATTTCAAAAGATAAGATATCGTTTTTTATGGTTAATTTTCCTCGTAAATCATTAATGAATTTTTATCATGAAAATTTCTCTTAAGGCCCACAAAAAGCATTTTTATTCCCTCTAAACAGGTGTCAAAACAGGTTATATAATGATTGAATAGACTGTATGAAATGTTTCAATGTGTGTGTGTGAATATGGGGACTTTAGAAAAACAGAGATAATTTAGTATAAGCTGCTGAAGCTACTGATTGAAAAACGGAATTTATTTCTGTAAAGTTAAGACTTCTGTAAAGTTAAGTCGGATACTCTTAAAGTTCTGTAAGTATCCGACTGCATTCGGAACCGTGATTTTGAAAAAGAGTTCAAATAAACATATATTTTAATATTTAGTGTCACTTAGATTAGAATGTACGTAATTCTCTTAAGAATATTATTACAATAAAAAGTTATTTAAATGCAATATTATGGCAAAAAATGAACATAGATCTCCTACTTTTAAAATATATCACCTTTTATGAAAAATGCTTCTGTAATTATAACATTTTGAGTATATATAGATCAGATCTCTCTGTACAGAGCGCCTGAACTGGGATTTATGAAATATATAGCTTAGAAGTAAATTTATCCATATTTTAAAACATCAGAGTGGAAACATTTTAGCAAAAAAAAAAGCCGATTAATATTTCAGTTGGGATAAAACCTGAAAATACAGTGAATGTATCAGAACTTCAAGCTCAGGCTCTCTGCAGATTTCTTAGTTATATTTAAGTAAAATATTATTATTATAGAGAAGTATTTTTCACATTAAGGCTGTTTTTGCCATATGTACGAGAGCGTAAACTTGACGCGGAGCACATTTTCGAACAGAAAAAAATGCCTCAATTTTTATAAAAAATTGTGATATTGTAACTCCTGCATTTGTTTATAATATAGTGTTCTTAAAAATTTTTCAAATGTTTCATTAATAATTAGTTTTTCCTTTTAACAAGTGAAGGGATAGCTCATTTAGCAATACGGCATAGGAAAAAAAATGCAAAACACATTTTATAAAAGAAAAAAAAATGTGTGAACTCGTATAAAAATGAGTGGTATGATAAAGTAAATGATTCTCTACAGGATAGTGTAGCCAGAATGGTGTAATATTAATGTTTGAGTACTTTTATATATGTTGTTGTTGCAACTAATGCCACCTGATCGGAAAAGGCCAGATCGAGGCCCACGAAATTCATTATGTCAGAGGGCTAAGGAACGCCTGTCGTTAGCCGTAGCTTTGAGCACCATGCAGGTGACAGTTCATGTTGGCTCGATTCCACCCCAATTTAGAGGGAGAACACTCTGGGGGCACTTTTATATCTGAAAAAATATTTCAAATTTGCCCCTACTCTTTTACTTTAGCCGAAGATAGCCTTAAAGAAGAATGTTTTGAAAATATGTAATTGTATGTTTATTTTTTGCCAAAACTTTGCATTTAAATAATTTTTAATTGTAATAATATTCTTAAAACAATTGTGTATGTCTAATCTAAGTGAAGCTAGGTGCTACAAAAATTTTTCGTTTGTACGCTTTTGCAAAATCATGGTTCCGAATCTTAGTCGGATACCTTAAAGTAAGAAAGTTATTCATGAGATGGAAAACGTAAAAAAAAAATAACAAGAAACCGGTAACTTCAAACAGCATTTCAGATTCTTTAAAAACTTAAAACCTTTATCAGAAAATGGAATAACATCTTAAGAGGAGTTGGAAACCTCTCTCTCTCTCTATACTGACAATGTTAAATTGGCTGTTTCCGATGTACCTTTTCTCAACATCTGTTATAGGAACATGATTGGAATTTTTCATACAATTAAAGTAGCCCTTTTTCATTATACTGAAATGAGCTTTTAGCTAATTTTGTATTTTTTAATAATTTATGAAATATTTTATCGATAATTGCGAAATTTAATCCATTTTTCACATAAAAAATTTGTAAAAATAAATTTGAGTTTTTTACAAAAATCTCATTTTAGTATATATTAGCCATCATTATAAATATATCACAATAAATTTACATACCTGTAAACAGTAGTTTCATGGAAAAGGTACATCGAACATCAAAATTTACATTTTGAGATAAATTGATTTTTTATGTAAACAGTGAGACTTCTAATGGGCTGGTAAATAAAAAAAATAAAATGCTCAGTTTTACAATAAAATATACATGTTTTGGTTTATATCAGATGTTCAGCTTTTAAGCAAAAACGAAGTACTTTGTTTACATCTTTTGCCATTAAAATGGGCATCACCCAGTTTCAACGATTATTTAAAATTAGTTTTAAGGGCTTTTAATTATCCTAGAGGTTAAAGTAAGGTATTTTTAGAAAGGTTAAAATCTATACAATTTGAAAATGTAAAAATCTCAAACTGTAAAAACCCCCGATTTTAGCTTTCTAACTGCCCTTAAGGCATATCGTAAAATTTCAATTTGTATGCAATATCTTAATATTAGTAAAGGCCTATTGCTTTTAACAACTGAATTTGAAATTAGATTTCTACTTTTAAAATATAGTATTAAAATATCTAAATAAATTATATCATATGAATATAGAAGGGACTACTGCTTACACACTTCTACTGTGCTATTTTTGTAATGATTCAACAAATTGTAATTTGCTTTGTAGCTTTTTATTTAAACTTCAATGAATTGGAGAGACTAAATTTCCCCAAAATACCTTTAATTTCTTTCTATAAAACTGCCAAAGGATTCAGTTCCGGATTTTTTTTTCTTAGAGCATAATAAATAATTTTTTAAAAATTTGGTTGCGCACTTCACGAATTTAGTGACTCACAAAAATGCAGAGGGACAGTGGTGAAAAAATATTTGTTCTATATCTTTGAGAATGATGATCACAATAAAAAATAAGATTACATACCGAATATACTGCTGTTTTAATAATTTAGAATAGAATTTTCCTTGGCTATTTCTAAAAAAAAATCCGAAACTTATATATTTTTAACTTGCTTATAAATAATATTTAAGAGATTACTTTGATTTATAATATATCCTTCGAAATGTGCGCACATGCTTCAAATAAAAATTCTGCGAAGAAAAAGAATGCATTCTATTTCCATATATTTTTCTCTCCTTTAAATTTTTTTCACTTCAAAACTTATCTTTGATTTATTTTATTTACTCAACCGATCACATAAATTCAATTTATTGTTCAAACTAAATTTAACGTTATTTATATAGATAAGTAAACACCACGTCTATTTACGAAGATATTCTCTCAATGAAGAATCTGGAAATTTTTCAATAGTTTTATCTAATATTCAGAGTTGCGTAAAGATACATATTTGTATTCTTTTTCTGTTATGTTATTTGATAAATTACAAGCAGATAAAATTATGTATAAGAAGGTTTTACCATTCTAATGTTATATATAATGATCCTATGCAAGAAAAAATATAAAAAAGCAAAATTTCGAGATAGTTTTAAGAAAACAATTATATTTAATGATCATATGTACGAAAAATATGAACATACATTCTCTTGCGTATCTCGAGATTTTGCGTTTTAAAAATGGAATACAAGTTTATTATGATCAAAATAAAACCCAAAACCCTTTGTTTTACTGTTTAAAGGATTTCATCACACATATCTTCTTTCCTTTCTGTAATAAAAGTATTTAATAAAGCATTGAATAACGAATTCCAATAAATGAAATTCTTATAAATCGTAAAAGAATACGGCGTAAATATATTTTCATTTTTCTGATTGCTTAATTACTTCTTTATTTACAGCACCGTTTCAGCATGTTAGTCAATGTAACATTATGTGAATATCACTCTTTTCATTCTGATAAGAAATATCGATCACAATTGTTCGTTGTATACATGGGAGTGTTTAATAGCGTCACATTATAAAGCATAGGCGGTGGACTTTTCCAGGGTAAGGACGGCTTCTTTAGTTTTGAATGTATTGCCGTCCATCCAGTGGTGTAGGTGCGGCCACTCTATATTAAAATTGTATATTTTACAGTGGTGGTCATAATTGAGGATACTTTTTTAAATTGTTATGTTTTTTAAGTTTGTATGAGTATAGAAAATTTTACGCTGCACAAAACGTAATGTATTTAATATCGTTTTAAATATAATTTAATACTGAATTCAATACATAAAACAAAATTCAAATGTTTTCAAAGCAAAAAGAGTTATGCTGCAATAGATGTCGATATATATTAGATACTGATGATAGCAGTGAGTTATAAGAGCTTAGTGAGGTTGCCTTTATTCTTTATTACAGCTTCACATCTATATTTCATTGAGCTGAAATAGTTTTAAGCTCTTCCTTCGTTATTACATGTTGCCAGGAAACAGTTATATACTCAATTAGTTCCTTTTTATTTCATGGTCATCTCATTCTGACAAGAATTTTCAAACGGTGCCACAAGTTTTCGATAGGATCGCGGTCAAGACTGTTTACTGGACAGGACAACTCAATGATCTTAGAACGATACCAGACTTCGATTACTTTACTGTGTGGAAAGGAGCAGAATCTTGTTCAAAAATAAATGAAGAATTGCTGGTAAATAGATACCTGGTGGAAGGCAGAATTCTGAGTTCTAGAATGGTGTCAATATATTTTATGACATTCAGTGTACCATTGATGATATGAAGGTGACCGATACCATCTGCTGATATACACAACTAAATGATAAAATTATGTGAGAGCTTCAGAGTTGCCTGGATGCAGTCAGGATGTAGCATTTCTGCTATTCTACGTCTTACATATTTTAAATGATCACCACCAAATAAAGATATTTTAGTTCCGTCTCTTTTAATAACTTGTGACCGATAATCATTTGTGCAATTAATGTGTTCCATTATCCATTGTAGTTCCTTTTAGCGCTGTTGTAAACTGAGATACGGCTTTTTTCGTATAATTCTACCTTTTAGTCTTACATCTGCTAATATACTTCTGATAAATTTTGACTAACAGAAATAGCAGCATCTCTCAGATAACTTCTCATGGATGTCCATGAAGTTTTTCTATCTCTGAAACATAGTATTTTTGTTCTTCTGTCATCAACAGATGTAATGCATCTTTTTCGGTCTTTTTCTGTATTTTTTTTTGCTTTAAATTTGTCTCCTGATATCTTAATCAAACTTTTAGTCTCCATATGTAGTCACTGAACTGCATATGGAGTAAAATTACATAACCCTTGTTATATAATTTTAAGATAGGAAATACCACTTTATTGTCACACATGTGTCCAATCTACTCGTTTATTTGATGCCATTGCTTTGGGACCAAATATAATTGTTATCTTGGCCAGGAAACATTCCTGATCTCGAAAATATTGGAAACTTGTGTCACCGTTTGAAAACTCTTGTCCGAATGAGGCACCCATGGAATAAAAATGAGCTAATTGAGGATATCATTGTTTCCCGGCATCCTGTAATAACGAAAAAGATCTTAAACTATTTTCAGCTCAATGAAACATCGATGTCAAGCTGTAGGGAAGAATAAAGGCAACTTCACTAAGCTCTGATAACTCACTGCTATCATCAGCATCTCACGTATATCGACAGTTATTGCAGCATAACTTTTTTTTGCGTTGCAATAATTTGAATTTTGTTTTTGTATTGAATTTAATATTAAATGTTCTTTAAAATGATATAAAATAATTCGCATTTTGGGCAATGTAAAATTTTCTGTAAGCATACAAACTTAAAAATCATAACACATTTAAAAAGTGTCCATAATTTTGACTGCATTTCTATACACTAGTTTTCGACATTGTAACCCTTTTTTAAAATATGACCGATTACTATTTTTGCTATAAAAACACAAGTAACACAAAATTGTCAGTTTGAATGCTTGACAAACTATGAGCGACAGCTAGACCGTGAAATGTAGACGTATTCAATGCAGTGAGCAGAGAATATACATGAACTGATGAATCTGAAATCGACGTGTGTGCTTAATTTGTTCGCTGCCGTCCCACGTCACCGCAAAACATATCAACACGGGAATCCAATTTCCTCAAAGTGTGGGGTTGTTAGACGATGTCTATATAGCTAATCACGTTCTATCACGGAACAAGATAATCATCAACATTTATTCTCCCTTTCAGTCAGCATGTGGGGGAAAATTCATTTAGACAGTGGGTATCGCAATGATCGCTCCCCCCACACACAGCGGCAGTGAACGTGTTAAGCGTCATCTTGCACTTCCAATGAAGATACATGCGTCATCAAAACATTTATCGATTCATTTGCTAAGTAAAAACAGTTGCATTAATTGCGAAGAGCCTATTTTTCATTCTAGCTAGCTTCGGTGCTCCATTAATATGTTTCTTTTCACTTGCGCGTCGTAGGCCTTACTAAAGACGGTAGCCCCAAAACGTCATGGTGGTCGATCCATCAATCTCTCATACTTACAAAAAAAATTCAGTTCGTACCTCTTTGTCAAATGGCTGAGGATATATATATATATATATTGTGTGTGTGCATAAAAATATGCACACACAATTTGAAGCATGGTGTAATAATAAGTCTTACATTGAGATGAGAACAGAGATATAATATCGGGTTTTTTTTAACTATCTTTCCATTTTCATTTCTTCTCGAGCAACAAATTTCACATTGCCTTGCCAGCCCCTGTTATTTATCGAATATTTTCAAGAATCTGAATTCCTACCTTCAGTGGAAAATTCTTTCAACATAAAGCAAATATCAGATGAGAAATGTTTTATTACCGTGGACAAATTGCATTTCTGGAAAACACTCGCACTACAATCTCACTATAAGAATTAGAAATATGTACAAATGTAAGATAGAAGGATGAAAATATTAGAGTCCTTACACTGTACAGCCAAACTGGTAGTGGCTAGTTTTCGGTAGCCCGTACGGTGTACGGGCAAACCAGTTAAGGGGGTGAAATTTCATTAGTTGATTTGATTTTTATTTACGTTACATTGCGAAACAAAACGAGATCTGTTGGAGGAATGCCCAAGGGAACCGAGCTCACCCAAAAGGGGTTTAAAGCTACAAAAGGATTCCCCGGGAAACTACCACCCCCGCGATCTTTATTGAACAAAATCATAGTATGCATTTTATACGGTAAATTCAAATAATACAAACTTAAGTTAAATGAAACGAAATACATATGTTAATGATGTTATTGCAAGGTACACACAAAGCTGAAAATAATAATAAAGAACATAAGTGATGAAAAATAATATACATTATTCCAGCATTCTAGCGAATGCATCAAAAGTAATATAAATATAAAATATAAATGCACCGTACAAAAAAGAAAACAAAAGGCACGAATCATTTGGAAAAGGAGGACAAAAAAAAAAAAGGAAAGGAGAGGGGAAAAAAGGAAAGAAAAAAGAAAACGTCTGTAATCACATAAGAGTACTGATCCATTCCCAAATAATGAATTTAATCCCGAATTGTAGAGGCAATTTTAATACATTATTTTTTTTTCAGAGTGAATGGAAGGATTTCTACCGATAGATTGGAATCAGGCTTTTTTAGCATTTTGAGATGGAGAGACCAAATGTAAGGGGACATGCGAATACATAATGGTCAGTGTGTCTCCAACAAATCCACAAAGACAGTTGGGAGTAGCTTTTAATTTGAAGAGATGCAAATAAAAAATAAATTGGCTATGGTTTGTTAAGAATTGTGTAACGTAACTGGGATGGGGACTGATATCTAAACTGGGTTTGGGAAAGAAGGATTTGACTCGTAAGCCAGTATTAGAATTTGACCACCAACTCTCCCAGTCCTGAATTAATTTATTTTGAAGGGATTTGATGACATAAGAGCGAGGGGCGGGGACACTCATTTCTATACCATTAGTAGTAGAAAAATGATCTGCAATATCATTAAAAAATTATTATTATTATGAGCCATAACCCAGAAAATATTATAAAAGTTTCATTGCATAGAGATCCAAAGATTACATATTATTGTGTGCCAATAACAATCCGTAAACATGTTTTCACACCAACTCCATTATTTAGCTAAAACTAAAGAGATAACGGGATCCAAACAGATTTATTAAACAGAACCTCTTCTCTCTCTAATGGCCAGATCATTCCGTTAATTCAACTCATTTACTTAGATCCTTTACAAAGGGGTCGGCGTTCTTGAACTGCCTGGCACGTAAAGCTTTAATCGAATTCAGATTAATATGTGTTTGGCAGATCCGGAACATTCGACCTTACACAACAAACTCTGCAATGCAGGTATACATATATAAACTGAACTGAAAGGTGAATCTGTTCAGCTCAGTGCATCTGGTTAATTTCATCGAGTTTTCGAATAATAAAAAAAGCTGAAGTGAAACTTTTCTGCAGTCGTTCAGTTGTTAGAAGAGGAAAAAGGAAATATCACAGAATTCGGAATTTAATCCGTGATTGATGCTTAAAAGTTGAACAAACTTACCAAAATGCATTTTTAAAAGAATTAATTTTTTTAAGAGTACACAGTACCCTACAAATTTCATTATTTACGCTTTTTTTTTCTTTTATTATCTTGTGGATCATATCATTGAGAAGCTTGCCACCAAATTTCAGATGTGTTAGCAAATTAGTTTTTATGATATCTGAAGTTTTCTGAGCTATGGTTTGGGTTTCGGTTTCATTTTAAAGAATTTTTCCACTCTTAAATTGAAATAATTGAAAATATTTTTGAGCATTGTGTGAAATGTTCATTATATAATTCCAATTTTTATTACTAAAATAATTTCCGCTTCATTATGTTTTGAGTTTTTTGAATTCTCATAATTAATTAATTAAAATTGATTTCAAGGTCAATTTTAGCTTTAAAAATAGTTTATATAACTTAAATGCTTTATCATTAATTTTTGTTGTTGAAAAAATGCCATGACAAAAAGGTTCTCAGGTCGCTGTGAGAAACAATATTTTGAAGAGATAGAATACTACTGAAAATGATGTATCTAAATATCAGTCATCAGCAGATGCTGTTACTACAATTAGACTTCGAATACAAGTATTCTGAATTCAAGTATTGCAGATAAAATAGGATATTTCCTTGAGTACCAAACAACATTATACTAAACATATCGTAATACTGTATTTTAGTATTTGAAAATCGTACAAGAGTAAAAACTCCCTAAACTGCACCAATTTAAAAAAACTGAAAAACTATTAAATTTTATGAACAAACCTGGCTATTTTTAGCTTAAGCTAGTATCATTATTATTTTGTTCATGAATGCTTTGTGATTCAAAACTTCTGTAAAAATATTAGGTTAAGATTAAGCTGAATAAACTGTCGCCGTAACAAATGCTATCTATATTGTGCAAAAATATTTTTTGAATTAAAAATATTATTTTAAGACATATTTAATTTATGTAGTAATTTAATGTAGAACATACATTGGAAAATAACATATTAAAAATTAGAGCTTTACAGACATTATTAGTTTTTGTTTTATGCCTTTACCAACTTTAAATATGTTTTTCTCAGACTTTAAATTCTGAATTTTTTTCTAATCCCTATGGCGTTTTTTCTGTTCATCATAGAGCCTTGCAATTTTTTGTGTATACTCCCAAACATATATTCTATGAAAGTTAGTATGAATTTATATATATATATATATATATATATATATATATATATATATATATATATATATATATATATATATATATATATATATATATATATATTTAAATATATAAAAACAACCACAATTATCAATTGAAAAATTGAAATATATGAATCCTATAATACCAAAACACTTCAGAATATCAATGGCGAATATAAAAGATAATATTCCATCGTTTTCAAACAAAATTAAAAAATTATAAAATAAAATAAAAATTTATAAAACATCCAAGTGCAATCTCGGACTTAGGACCGATAAGTGGGGTTAAACTAGTTTGATGGCGCCAACCTTCCCCCTATTGCAACTTGGTAAGTTAATTGGAAAATATCCAAATTTCAAAAAAAAAAAATAAATTAAAAAGTTAAAATTAAACCATTATACTTCAAATTAAAAACTTAAAATTAAATCATTATACTTGAAAAATAAAACTATTAGCCATCGAATTCTGAAAGATATTACAATATTAAAATTTAAAAACAATTTAGTGCATAATATAAGTGAACCATCAAACGCCCAAGATGATGCACCCATCTTTAAAATAGTTGTATAGGTAGAAAAAATAAATATTTGTGTGATATCCGAAAGTTCAAATCAAAAAATATCTAAAATCAAAAAGTTCAAGCTAAAAAATCCGAAAGTTCAAGCTAAAAAATCCGAAAGTTCAAGCCAAAAAATCCGAAAGTTCAAGCTAAAAAATCCGAAAGTTCAAGCTAAAAATCCGAAAGTTCAAGCCTAAAAATCCGAAAGTTCAAGCTAAAAAATCCGAAAGTTCAAGCTAAAAATCCGAAAGTTCAAGCTAAAAATCCGAAAGTTCAAGCTAAAAATCCGACAGTTCAAGCTAAAAAATCCGACAGTTCAAGCTAAAAATCTGAAAGTTCAAGCTAAAAATCTGAAAGTTCAAGCTAAAAATCTGAAAGTTCAAGCTAAAAAATCTGAAAGTTCAAGCTAAAAAAATCTGATTGATTGATTGATTGAATATTAACGTCGCACTGTTCAGCTACACGAGGGCTTTTGGCGACGGACCACGTAATTTTGAACCATGGTCAAGTGACGTGGACGACACCTGAGCTGGAACCCCCCTCTCCTAACTACCACACCACACCCACGGGAGGACGTTTCAGCTCTCGACAGATTTAACGTGCATCGCTGCCCTACACGGCGGGTCTTTAGTGGTACTGGGCTCGAACCCGTGACAAAGCAAGCCACGGTCCGATACCTATACCACTCGGCTACCGCGGCCACCTAAAAAAATCCGAAAGTTCAAGCCAAAAAATCTGAAAGTTTAAGCTAAAAAATACGATAGTTCAAACTAAAAATTTGAAAGTTCAAACTAAAAATTTCTAAAAACCGAATGTTCACATTAAAAACACAGTATATTCACAAATGAATAGAGTAAATCATTAAAAACTCACCAAACAGTATCCCATCAAGAATACGATCCATTTCTTATAGCACGACTTTTTATATTTAATATATCAATTACTACTTCATATTTTGCTCATAACATCTAACCAATGCCATGTCATTCAAACGATTCTTGATCCAACACTAGAGTTTGACCACTTGGCATTAGATGCAAACCAGACAACATGTAAAAAACTTGCTTGATTGATTGGTCATAAATGTGTGATTGGACATAAATGTTTAATTGGTAATAAATAATTTTAAAGTGTAGTCGTGTAAATATTGTTCTAAGTGTGTGTGTATTAAAATGTATATTAAAATGTATCTTGTGTGTGGAATGCACAAATTCTTCACAGCTGGACCACTAACAAGCTGACTTTGTGGACCTAATGTTGTGTGGTGGATTTGTGCATTTACACGAGTTTAAAAATATCTTTAAGAAATATTTCTGATCTATATATTTTCTCAGGAAGTTGATGGGATAATCATTTTGTATGCAACATAATATAAATTTCTGGATATTTTTGAATTTATCAATATTGTGCGTAGTTAAATTATTATTTCTCATCAGAAAATTTAAAATTATATTTCTATATACTGATATATGTAGACAACTATTGAAGTTTGGTATCTTTATGACATTGAACTTAAATGCTTCCCTTTTATCATAAATATTGCTATATAATTTGTTGTCAATAATAGTTCAATCCAAATCTAAAAATTCAACTTTGTTTGAGTTAAAATTCGTCTGTATTAATTTTAGGTATTCTGGATAAAAATTAATGTTAGGTTTAAATTCCCTATCATGACCTATAACAATTAAGTCATCTATGTATCTTAATAAGAGGCAAGAGGGTTCCTTTATTCGAATTGATTCATAATGGTGTAAATACAGGTTAGCGAGACTATTACTGGCTGGGCCACCCTGAGGCAATCCTTTGATTTGTTTATAAAGTTTGTTATAAAAATAATGAAGTTCTCCTGTATAACAAAACGAATAAGTGTATTGAACTTTTCAAAACTAATGTAATTATTCAAATCATATTTCTCATATGCATCTGAAAGTACCTGAATTATATCTTCTATTTTAATGGAGTTAAATAAATCTTCGAAATCGAACCCATTCACAGAAAATACCTCTTGTTGATCAACTTTCTTTATTACATCATGGCTGTTTTTTATAATAGAAGTATCCTTAAGTTTGTCTATTGTATCTTTTAATATGGTCTGTAAAATTCTTCCCGATTTTGATATATAAGTATTGAACCCATTTGTTACACTGCGGAATTTGATTGGATTCTTATGAAATTCAGGAGTCAGAAATATATGGGGATATATAATTTTATTGCTAGAAATATTTAATTGTTTACCAAATGCCAATAATCTGTTGTTAATTTCTTTCATACTAAATTTACTTACATCATATGCATTATTATTTTGTATATGATCATTTATTAATTTACTATAATAATATTTACACATAATTGCATAATTTCCTGGGACTTTATCTACATAAGCAATCACAAAGTGCTTTTGTAAGTTTTCTATTGGTCCCTTAATTTTTCTATAACAATCTTCATTTCTTGTTCTAAAATTAAAATTCATTAAGTCCTTGAGGACATGAAAACCATATTCTTTAAAAGCCTGGGTAGGTAAATTATATTTAATTGCAACATTTAGAATAAATTTATTAATATCTTTTGATAGTTGTTTTCTCACATTTAAATTGCTGTTTGAAATTGTCAATCGATAACCAGTATCTTTGCTCATAATTTCTCTTAATTTCTGATCCTGTACTATTTCTAAGTAGCCAGTTATTACGTGCCCATGATATTCGTCTACGTAATTCTTGTATTCATTGCAACCACATTCTTTTTTATCTACCAATTCCTTAATACTATTATAGTTAAAAATTGATCTACTAATTTTTTTATTATACTTGAACGCTCGTTTTATTAACACATTTTTCATCGGGAATAAATCCATGTGTTTCCCAAATATTTCAGAAAATTGTATCCCATTATATGATTTATTCATGTATAGAAAAGTACAATATTCTATATTATAAACCTCCTTAGAGTCTATTTTTATTTTTAATCTGTTTGTAATATATTTGCATAAATCCATTACCAAGTGTGATCCATGATTATCTTTTAATCTAATACGTTTTAATAAATTTAAAACTTATTATTTCCTGTTTATTAAGTCCAAATAAAAAATACTTTATTTTTCCAACACTAAAACTATTCTCAAAGTCTTGTAATAAATTATTTACTTCTTTTTTAACTGTATCTATATCTCTATTTTCTCTCTTTTTGCGTCCACCCTTACCAACCCTTTTTCTCTTATTACTATTATTTCTACTATTATAAATAGATTCTTTATCATTTTGTTTCACTGCCTGTATTAAATTTTTATTATTCCATATTACATTCAATCCGTAAGGATACATAGCATTATATATATATATATATATATATATATATATATATATATATATATATATATATATATATAGCGCTTAGAGATCTCTAGTTATTTCTTTACAAAATGCTAAAGTTACTATTTTAAAAATTTTCGTGTTTTTTCCAGGTTTTTCTAAAAAAAAATAACCGTTAAAAATCAACAAGGGAACAGATTTTCAAATCCATATTAATTTTTGTTATCAATAATCCAAGAAACTTAACTTACATAAAAATTGACTGTAAAAATTTAAAAAGTGAACATTTTATAAGAGTTCTTAATTTTTTAACATTGCAAAACAATGGCTGGTCAAACTGACTTTTTACTTTCAGAATCAACTTAATAGTAAAATCTTAATATAAAACACATTTCTTCAATTCCTACTATTAGCTCACACTCTCTCCCTATTTATTTATTTTATTTATCTTAGTGGAATTTTCAATCATTAAAACAAAATACATTTTAAAGCGCTCAATTGAGCTGAAATTTTATATTCATGATTATTTTGGATGACAATATAGTTTTTTAATTATAAATCAATAAAAATTAATTGATTAAAACTAATTGTTCAAAGAATTACAAATACAGCCACGTTGGTATACATTTGGCGACTTATCGACCATTTTGGCGATTTGTTTGTATGTGTAAAAACATGAAAAGGTGTTTTTCTCACAGTTTAAAGCACTCGTTTGAGCTGCAATTTTCCATACACTATTGTTTTGGGTAAAAATACGATAATTTAATTATAAATAATTAAAATTAATTGACTGAAACTAATTATTCAAAGAATTACAGATACAGCCACATTGGTTTCATTTTTAACGACTTGGGTCAAAACTAAAAGATTTTTTTTTTGTCACGCTTTACTAAACGTCATTTGAACTTGTCATTCTGAATTTATTTGAAACAAAACTGGCATTTTTTGTCATTAACTGGAAGAGAAGAAGGGGAGAGAGAGGAAAAGAAAGCCAGTATTTATCATTAATTATTCAATCAGCAGTATAATTATTACTTTGATTATGTATAACTAAGAAATAATTATTAATTATTACATATCGTCAGTCTAATTATCAGAATGCGTAACTCCACAAAGAAACTAAATTTGAAATGGGAATACTACGTGCCAAGCGCTGTTTGGCGTGATTCTTTTTTCTCGCCAAGCAGCGGTTGTTATTAAGTTATGTGTTGTTACAAGATGGCTCATTACCACTGTAACGTTTGAGATAAATAACGGTAGCGTGATATTAATTTAAATATTTAATTATTTACGTCACAGCTATTATTTACAGATTATACATTGAAGTTATTTATATATCTTATTAAAAGATTATTAGAGTTCAAATGATGGAGTTTATGAGAGAGGAGTTTCTTTTCGGGGTTCGCTCTCCACGAAAGTTGTCAGAATATCTCCCGTTCTCTCTTTCCCTCTCGCTTCGCGGATCGATGACCGGCATCTTTTTTCTTCCAGTTACATCCGGCTAGTCGGGAAAAGAGTCCCTTGTGGTGTCAAAGGTTATCGGGTGATCCAAGATGGGGCCACGCAATAATTTGAAAGTTGCAGGTGCAAAATACACGTGTGGTGATCCACAAAGATGCCGTTTCACTGTTGTGCGGCGGGAAATTCACAGTTACGTCACGGATATTGGTTACTACGCCGGAAATCGTTCCACCACCCAACAAAAATATTAATGTAACCATATTTTCATGTTATCACCCATTTTGGCGAATACAAACAAAAACTTGGGGCATAGCACTCCTTTGTCAAGTTAGTAGCCCAAAAGAAGTTGCGCATTCTGATAACTAGGCTGACGATATGTAACTATGTTACACATGTAATTATACTGATGTATCCTTAAATTCTTGATATTTTTCCTTTCAGTTAATTATTCTATTAATCAGTGATTGACGTCAGTAATTTCAAAAGTTAAGAACCAATTTGCGATTTAATATTTAATGTATTTCTTTTCGTAGTCTCAGGCTACTGCAGGAATTTTTAATCTAAAGTAAATATTCGTTAGTATATTTTGAAAAATTCTAATCAACAATAAATTTCAGTCACCAACAATGTACAAAATTCAGATTTCTTACAAAATAATAATATGGGCGGCTGAATAAAATAATCATTAAAGTTTGACAAAATTATTGGTATTCATCATTACATTTATTTATTTTCATTCACTGTCAAACAGTTTTAGGTATAATATTTATGAATAAAAAAAGTAATTTTCTATTAAAGAAACTAATATTTTTAAATTGCTTTTCATATGTATATACACATATATAATAAAACTTTCAGATATGGATACATTTTTGTGGAATGGAGTTCTTGTAGCAGGACTTAAAGCAATGCTGAATTTGTCTCAGTATGTGACGTATCTATTCGCGTACCTTCCATTAATCCTCTTGGGAAATCTTGGGGTTACCAATTCGCGTTTATTCACAACCAACCCTTCTGAAGAATAAACTGTGATATTTAACCCTAGAATACTACCCTTTGAAAAACTTACGGGAATGGTAACCATTCGTCTCCCAGACAACATGAGCAAGCTAAAAACTCATTAAGTAATAGTTAGTTTCTAAGAATCTAAAATTATAAATAGATTTCAGATTTTCATAAATCAATCAATTGTTACATATAGTTAACTTAAAATGTCTCTAAAATGTATTTTGATCCAAAATAATGGACGATGTACTTTTTAATTAACAAAGAATTTCTTTAGTCATGAAATAATAGAAATAATCCTTTTAAAAAAACATATACATATTTATAAAATTCAAATTTCTATAAGTAATATATAAAAGAAAAATTTTCAGATAGCTATTGTAACGATTGCTTTTTTCTGAAAGTTTGAATGTTTGATTAAACATATAAATATATATAAGTTAGAAAAAAAAAAACAGTATGGGGGAAAGCCTAGATATATATATTTATTTACATGTACTGAAAAAAACATTAAAAAAATATCCGATCTGATAAAAACATTTTGATATCTTATTTTAATTTTAACCTTTTTCATTCCACTAAAAAAAATTTAAAATTTAAGAAGTAATGTAATGCGAAATTGAATATCTCTACCCCTTCAGTTTCGAACCTGGGAACTGCCATTTTATAAAACAACTACCGTTTTATAAAGCAACGGGTTTAACAACCTCGCCATACCTTCCTTCGGGAAGAGCTGTAAAAATACCTTTAAAATATCGGAAGATTTTTGTCAATTTCTCATTTCGTTTTTTGTTAAAGTTAAAAAAAAATTTCGGGCTTCTTTTTTCAGTTAATGCTTTTAAACTTCATATATAGATTGCAAACTACGGTAATTTATAAACAGAAAACTTTAAAAAAAAGTAGTGTACATATTTATCGCAAAAGGAAAAAACGTTGAAAAACACATTTTTTAACAGTAATTTTTAAGATATTTTACCAATCTTTGTACAGATTACGTATAATATTGTTCTACACGCGGAAAAAAGTTTCGGGAGAAAATAATAAAATAGATTACAGATTCGGATGAATCAATCAATCGTTATTTCATTTTTATTTTAACCTTTTTCATCCCACTAAAAAAAATTTAAAATGATCTTTCCGATTCTCTACATATGTGTTTTAAGGTCTTAACAGTCGTTTCGGAGCGTGCGTTTATTAAAATTACAAAAAAATATTGTGTTAGAATTAAAAAATTCTTAATGTGTAGCAATAAAAAGAAAAAAAAACGTTCATCATTTTTCAATAATAGTTAGTTTCTAAGAATCTAAAATAATGAAATAGATTTCAGATTTTCAAAATGTATTTTGATCGTCTATTTTAATCAATAAAGAATTAATTTATTTCATTTTAATTTTAACCTTTTTCATTCCATTAAAAAAATTTTAACGATCTTTCCGATTATCTGCAGATGGCGCCACGTGTATAACTATGCGTTTTAAGGTTTTTAATTAATATTTTTAACTAATTGAAATATTGGAAAATAAATGGTCAACACGGATTCCTTGGATCATTTCCGAAATTTTGGTACCTTCGGCGAGTTTCTGCGTTTTGTGGTTCGTGAGAAAATTGGGCTACATTCCTACATCCCTACATAGATACGTTTGTTTACCTACGAATTTTAACAGAGTAGATATTACACATCCAGATATAAATTATTTACATTATTTTAAGCGTTCATTACACAAAATTTGTAATAATGTGTTACTTTGCGGAGCAGAGATCAGCTTAGGAAGACGTTTCAAAAAATTGACCTGTTATAAATGAAAAAAAAATTCTTTTTATCAACTATTAGATCAATAGACTTAAATTTAACAAATACGGTTTTTTTTGTTCAGCTGAAATATACAAAAATTGTTTAATTTGCAATTCACGTAAAATTAACTCATTAAAAACTTCTTTATCCTGTAATCTGTATTGTTTAATTTTTCAATTCACCCGCGCGAAGAACGGGTATACCAGCTAGTAAAATATAAAATATTAGTCTCCAAAAAAGCATTTTAAAACAGCCTTGTAAAACTGTTTCCTTTTTAAAAATTGACGACTAAGTTTCATTTTTCAAAAAAACGTATTTGCTGTTATGCATCCTTCTCAAAATTTACTAACATGAAAGAAAAGGCATAGCAGTTGCATTTATATTTCTGCCTGTTTCATTCATTTATCTAACAAGTTCAAAAATCCCGTTGTGTTCAATTTTTTTAAACAAAAATGAAAATTTATACATTCATCACAAAAATTTAGTTAAATACATTAAGTGTATGTTCTTATTTTATGAAAAATTCGCCTTCGAAATAAAAAAATAAAATATCTATTTTATGAAAAAACAGCACATTTGTTATTTTTTAAATATTTTGTAATTGCTTATGTTAGAAATCTGTGTATAGTAATATATTATAGAACCACTTTAAATATAGTTAAAAATACGACTGGAGAAAAATTTTATTTGATATTTAATAAAATACATTTTTAATAAGAAAGATTTATCTTATATCTACGAAAGATATTAATTAAAATTCTGAATAAAATATCATTTACTTTTCTAACAGACATCATATAAAATTTACTTCATGAAAAATGAATATAAATGTTATTATGATTAACCAAATAAATAGAAATCAAATTGAAAATATAAAAAAAAAGAAAATATATTTTATATTAGATTGCTACATATGCATCTTAATTATTTAAAATAATAATAAAGTAGAAATATTTCTCATAAATTCTTAAAATTGGTGACGGTTTTCCTAAAACTTGCATATTGGTATTAAGGTTCTCTAGAGGACTAGTTTGGCTTGGGTGCTCTCAACAAAATTAAATTCCCTGTACAATTTTGCATCCTCAGAACTCAGATGTCTCCCTCTGGGGAGGAAACTAGACGTTAAAACTACTTCGCGGTAATTGGAATCTACCTATATAGAGCCATTCTAAAATGCGATACCAGATCTTGGGGAATGCACTAGGTCTGCAACGGTAAAAATATCAATCTGCTGCCCAATTTGAAAAGAAAAAGATATTTAACCTACAAAACTGTTCAGAAGAATATAATTTCCACTTTTTTATTAAGATTTGAATTTTCAAAGTATATAATTTGTTTAACTGTAATAGGAAACTGTGTTGTGCTCTTATTAATATTTAGAAAATCTTGGAAACAATTAAATATTTCGCAATTTTTTTTATATGTCAAGTTTACAATGCAGTAGAAAAGAAGGGTTAAATGCAATAAGAAAAAAATTAAGATAACTATATGATATTGATTGACTTTAGATAATTGTAACTTATACTCTGAAACTAATTAAATGAGTAAGGAAAGCACTTATGTGTGTATTCTAATGCTCATATAAATCCATGTTAATTTTTAATTCAGTACATAGAGTAAATAAGAATTTGTACTTAATGTTGTGACGGGTTCCATTCGTGCCCTTTCACTAATCCTCTTGAGGAATAATACTGCTCTAACTGTTGTTGGAGTTTTAAAACTCCTTCCTTAGAGATCCCTTGATTTTATGCTATTTTGAGTGTTATTTATAAAACCCAGAAAAGTGAGTGTCAGAGTTACTCATTAAGCTGCTGTTGTAGTGATATGAACCCCTTAACAGCCGATTAAAGAAAAACGCGTTTCGCTTCCTTGTGCCACGGTTTTTCACATAAGCGCGCATGCGTGGCTTATTGGAGGGAAAAGGAAAGGCACAAACAAGCAATTTTTTTTTCTGGAATGAGGAAATCCTTCCTTAATACTCTCAAGGTCATTTTATTGCATTCCAAAGCTTTTAGAATAGTTTTTTTGATAGCAGTGCGAATAACAGAATCGTATTCAAAGCACTCAACGCACCTGTTGAGCGGAACTCTCATTTAAGTACAAAATGCTTCTCTATACAGCCGTTATGCGTCCAATTATAGCGTACGCTAGTCCAGTATGGGGTTATGCCGCTAATACAAATATTAATACTCTTGATACTCTGGAAAATTCTCTAATACGTATGATTGTCAAAGCCACAAGACACATGTGCAATGACGATATACGTAACGCTTCAAAAATTACTAGTTTTAAATCTCATATTCAGAAAATAGCAATTAACCTTTTCAACGCTCTACCTGAAACCAATAATTCTACTATGCATAACTTAATTCCTTACATTTTTAATGATAATACTAAAAGATCAAGAAGAATTCTTCTTGATTCTTATAATCATCCTTAAAATTATTTTTTCGTGCAATAATTTTTATTGCACCATTTTTAGCTAAACTTTTACTTCTTTTATAAAATTTTTTGTCACTATTAATTTCTTTCATCCCTACTGGACTTGCGCCTCCCCATTTTCTAAATCTCAGCCCCCCAGAGCAGCCAATTGGAGTCACTGTTCACTGTGCCCAGCATCCAATCAGAGAGCAGCCTCTAAGCTCTCAGCCAAGCCAAAAAAAACTCAAAAAAACTCTTCCACCCAGATGAAGCACCATAGCCACGCCTTCCGGATTCCATCGTTCAACCAATCGCCATCATGCTACTCAGCAGAATGGAAAACACCACTTCCGCAATGCCCAGCATCATACTCTCACGATATGGGATTGAGGACTGTTTTACAGTCCAGATGCCCATAAAAGAACGCCTATTGTTGAGCAAGACGGGTTGCGCTTGTGGCACCTAAGGGGTTAACGAAGTGACTTACGGAAACCTTGGTGATTTTGAGAAGAAGCCTTAGACCGAAACAGCCTGTTGACCCGGCGAGATCTGACCATTGCCGTTTTATCGGATCACACTCATTTAAGTGCTTAATTGTTTGTCTTGGGAATTTTTAAGAGTGTTATTTAATTTGACTGCTCTTTCCGCTTATATCATTACTTGATAAATGATTGAACCAAATAAACTTAGTCAATTTTATAACAATCTCTGTGTTCATTCAGTGTTCCAAACTTCCCCTGCAACCTTAGGGTCGCAGCAATGTTAGTATAGTTAACAATACTGATTTTATAATCGTGCAAAATCTTTAAGAATAAATTATCTTTATTAAAATGAAATTGACTCGATTTTCCTGGAAGCTTTGATACCTTACACATTGCAATACGTGCGTATATTGTACACAATAGAATAATATTTAATTAAATTTTTCATTAATTCATTTTAATGTCTTTTACGCTGATTGCTATGCCTTAGGGCCTGGGTTCGAACACTGGAGACGGCATGGATTTTCGTAAATTCATAGTACCTTTGTGGCATGGGGGTACTCTAAGTAGCTCTCGAATCACAAATCCTCTCGTGAGATTGATGAAAGGGAAAGAGAGGTGGCTATCCAGGATATTCACCCTCAAAATTGGGGTGAAACCGAACCAAAACGTATTGTCACCTGTATAGTGTTCAAAGCTATGAATAACGACAGGCGCGCGCGTACATCAAGCCCTTTGCCGAGATGAATGTATTGGAACTCGATCTGATAAAGTCATTCAGGTGGAATTAGTAACAACTATAGTCTCTTAAAATTTTGACCTGGAAATAGAACTCACATATACAAACCCCATTAAAATACATTATTTGGGACAAAAGATCCTTTTTAACAAATGCTAATACTGTGCTTGCTCGCGTGCGTTATATACATTAATTCCAGAATTCTCATGGGACGAAATCACGATCATATATATGTCAATTAAAATATCTTTCTTATAGTAGAAACATTTGTTTAAGTTATTCTTAAAACATTACATTAAATGCATTCGTGACAACGTCTTGTGTTCATTCTTAAGTTATAAACTTCAAATATATATTAAACACTTTTCAGAATTGACTAACAAACATAATTTCCAGAAATATGAGCATTTTTTTGCCAATAGACTTGTCAGTACATGAAATGATAACTTTGGTCCCATAAAATAAAATAAATCAGATTATCAATATTAATCACAAACAAAATAGAAAGTTATTTTTATTGTAGAAGACAATATGAATTATACTGTTTTCACAATTAATAAAACTTTGATATATTTAAAATATGATATTCTCATTTCACTCTTCGGTAAATCCTTTTCTATTTTATGAGATAAAAAATTGAAGCAAAATCTCAAGCAGGATCTCTTTATCACAAAAAAATTTTCACTTACTTTACAAATGGTAGAGAAAAGTAATAAAAATGGAATAAATTTTTTTAAATTTCTTTTCTACTAGCAAATTTCATTTATTTAACTATGATATCACCTAGACTTCGACTACCGGTTTATTATACTCAAAGAAACCTCACTTCGATTTGAGTTGGAAAAATGTAAATCCCATCCGGGATTTGAGTTTAAAACGCAAAATTTCCCGAATGAAAAAAAAAGCATTTTTTTCTCTTCTGCTCTGTTGAGAAAAACTTCTTGATGTAATTGTCAAAAGTGAAAAAAAGAACGAAATTCTCATAAATATCAATAGAAATAACTACCTTCTCTCTAATAGTTCAAGTGCGTTTTCTTTTAACATAAAGATATATATCCGATGTGACGACTGATTGATTGAATATTAACGTCGCACTGTTCAGCTACACTAGAGCTTTTGGCGACGGACCACGTAGTTTTGAACAATGGTCAAGTGACGTGGACGACACCTGAGCTGGCACCCCCTCTCCTAACTTCCACACCACACCAACGGGTGGACGTTTAAGCTCTCGACAGATTTAACGTGCATTGCTGTCCTACACGGTGGGTCTTTAGTGGTACTGGGCTCGAACTCGTGGCAGAGCATGCCAAGATCCATACCTATATCACTCGGCTACCGCGGCCATCCGATGTGACAGAAGGACCGATAAAGTTCAAAATATTGTTCTATAAAGTAGTTTTCGAATTTGATATACCTGTATTTAAGCGTGTGAGTGATGAAATCAGACGTTTTATAGATTATAAAGTGATTAAAGTGATTTTAAATTATTTAAATCTTATGTTAATGAATCTAAGACAGTGATTCTTAACCTGTTGAACTAGATTTCTAGGAAAGTACACAATACGAATTATAGAGACAATATAAAAAGAAACATATTTAAATATATTATTGAAATAAAAAAATATATTCAACAAAACACAGAAGTAAGATATTTTAAAAATAAAATTTACAATTGTGATAATGCCAGTAATCAAAAAATTGAATCGTAATCTTAAAGATACTAATTGTGCAAACTTGATATATTACATAAATGAAGAAAAAGTACTAAAATCTCATTAATTAGCTTTATCCCCAGCAACGGATTGTACTTAGTGTGTGTGTGTGTGTGTGTGCTTTCCTCTCAACTTAAAAAATGTTTGTCCTCATATAATGTTGGGGAAAAAGTAATCCATTATTTTTTCGGTAGATGGCTGTAGTGTCAATATCTCGTGAAGTACCGCTTAAACAATTTCAAATCTATCCTCGTTGTCCAGGTGACATTTCACACTAAAAAAATATTTTGCTGTTCTTTGTTTGGTAGATTCAGTTGTGAGTTACAGGGTGTTAAAAATGGAAGTTAACAAAGAGAAAATTTTGTACATTTTACAGTTTTTCTTTGATAAAGGCGAAAATGCAAGCCAGTCGGCTGAAATTGTAAAGGGTGTTTATGGTGCCAATACTGTAACAGTTAATTACGTACAATTGTGCTTTCGTCGATTCCGTTCACACATTTTTGATGTTAAGGATACACCTTGCCCAAACAGGTCCCTCATCTAAAATGTTGATAAAACCACAGAAATAATCGAAATTGACCGGAATGTTAGTAGTCGTAGCATTACCCAGGAGCTAAAGATCAACCATAACACAGTTTTAAACTATTTACATAAAGTTGGATTCAAAAAGAAGCTCGATGTTTGGGTGCATACCAGTTAACACCAAAAAACATGATGTATCAAATTTCCATATACAAAGACTTGGCCAAACGGAATGAAATCGACCCATTTCTTAAGCGGATGGTCACTGGAGATGAGAAATGGGTCGCATACGACAATATTGTGCGAAAACGATCGTGGTCAAAGCGCGGTGAACAGCTCAAACGGTGATGTAACCACGACTAACATCAAGGAAGGTTCTACTGTGTATTTGGTGGTACTGGAAAGGAATAATTTATTAGAAATTGCTTCTATATGACTAAACACTAAATTCAGATCTCTGCTGTCAACAACTGGACCGTTTGAAACTAGCGATTAATCAGAAATGGCCAGAATTGGCCAGCAGCAGAGGTGTTGTGTTCCATCAGGACAATGCCAGGCACACACGTCTGTAGTGACTCGCCAGAAACTCTGGGAACTTGGTTGGGAAGTTTTAATGCATCCAATATACAGTACCGGGTAGGTACCAAGTGATTAACACCTTTTTCTCGCATTGCAAAACTTCTTGAGTGATAAGAATTTGGGATCAAGAGAAGATTGTGGAAATCGATTACTGGAGTTTTTCCCCAATAAGGACCCAGACTTCTATGAAAGAGGCACTATGAAACTACCTTTAAAATGGCAACAAATTATACAACAAAACGGTGCATATTTGGCCCAAATTGGACAATCCGAAACATGTTAAATAGTCTTGAATTTCATGCAAAAATAATAGATTTCCTTTTCCCCAACTTAATATTTTGTCTTCATGTTGAGTATTAATGGATAACAACAAACACTTATTTATTGTTTAAGAATTATTTAAACTAAACAATTTTGTCAATTATGAAATATGACACTCAAACTAATGCATTTGTTTTTAAAGGGAAATCAAATATTTTCCTTTATAAAAATATATTTCTTCATATAAATTTAAGAACCGTGTCATTAAATCAAGTTTTCTTTTCCTTCTTTGTAATGAGTAGGAAAAATTAATGTTAATGTAATGTAAGAAATCAATTCATTGTTAAAAATGAATTGATAAAATGTTGAATAGATAAATGTTTTCCAGGGTCTTAACAATTTATGGCTTCACCTATGAAACGATAATTTTGGGATTTGGGCCAAACATATTTTTTAATGTGAAATTCGCTATTGTATTTGGTGTAAGTGTTGGTAAGATTATTCATTTTAAGATAAAGAATTTTTATGACCGGGCTCATGATATTAAAAAAAAATAAGTATAATCCTCCTTCAGCTTCAATACGTTATTTACAACGGTTCAACAATGGCTTGAATTTCTTTTTTAATTGACTTTGTGGGATTGCCTTCAAATATCGCGTCGAAGTTGTTTGTATGGTACAATGCCAACAAAATAACATCCCTCCAAATTCATTTTAAGTGCTGGGAATACAGAAGAATCGCAATGGGCTAAATAAATTGGTGGATGATTTAACACACAGAGATTTTTATTTTGTAAAAATTCAACCATATTCACATTCACATGTGACTGAATACATTATCATGCTACCAACTTTTTCCTTTAAGGTATCCGACTACCCTAAAACCATGATTTTTTTCAAAAATTGGCAAATTTTTTTATGACTTTATGTTATAGACCATTTTATTAACTTAATAACAATGCCAAATACTTCATTTTCCCTCCACTAGAACAAAAACTACAAGCGTTTTAGTAAAAGCAAATGCCATAACTTTACACAAGATGTCAAACTTTAAAATGCGTTTTACTCGAAATGTTTTTTTCGAAAAACTCAAACGGGGACCACGATTGCTCAAAAAGTTTTGAAAATAATTAGCTGAAATTTTTTGCTTATGTTCTGCATAACAGTAGAAGTGTTTTGCTCTTCAGATTTATCAATAACTGTTTTATTTCAAAATTTGCAGTTCTTTATGTGAATAAAGTCAATGTTTTTTAAGCAATTTCGTATAATGACTTAGATAAAGTGGTTTAGTTTTTGTAAAAATTAAAATATCTCTTATCATGAAGATCACTTCAAACAGGAATAACAACGTAACACATCAAAATTGAAAAATTGAGAATTTGTTCATAAAATATTTGTAGAGAGCGGGCCCCGTTTATGTAATTTTTGTACATTTTTACTAGTTTTTCCCATTTTAATAATAATAATTTTTTTTTTTTTTTTTTTACCAATTTTAGGATTTTTTTCTTAAAATATACTAAATAAATATAAAAATCTCAAAAAGATCTCCATATCTCCTTTTTTCAAAAAAAAAAGTTGTCGCAAGTATATATATATATATATATAGTCGGATACCTTAAGTGTTAACTAATCCCATTCAATATATATGTATATATATATATATATACTCATGAGATTAATACTTTCGTGAACCCTCAAGTATCCTTCTGTGTACCTTCGTACTTAAGCGTACCACACTTTGGAGACCACTTCACTAGGGCACCGCTGCCACAGGATGTCCACAATATGTCTCTCTCTAATACGAGGTTATTTTTTCATAAAAATCATTTTATCCAAATACTGTAGTGTGTACAAAGAAAACACAACACTTATAACAAAAAAAAATCATTAGCGTCCTTTTAATAAGGGATATGATCATGGTGTAATGCAAGGCAACGTTCAACACGGCCTGTTATACTAAGAAGAATATGATCCTCATTCTCTATCAGACATCCCGCACATTTTCAATAAAATTCGAGTCAGAGTAACATGCTTGTTCGGTTATACAATGAATATCTGCAATGGCAAATTAACGTTGTACAGCTTGTGTGTGAGGAGAAGCCATGATATCAGCTATAAAACACAAGCAATATAAAAAAAAATTAAGTCAATTCCTACTTAGATCAAGAAAGAAAATTTTTATTCTAGCTAATTTTTATTAAATAGTTACAATTAATAGAAATATGTATATACATAGAACATAATCACAACATTAAGTGGTAATTAATTTTTATTAATTATCATTAAAATATCGTATTTTCTCATCCCGAACTATCGTTTATATAAAATTTCAGTTCAACTGAATGCTTTAAAACGTGAGAAAAAAACCTTTTCAAGTTTTGACACATGTCGCCAAAAGGGTCGCTAAGTCGCCATCGCGGCTGTATTTGTAATTCTTTAAATAATTAGTTTTAATCAGTTAATTTTTATTAATTATAATTAAAAATTATTGTATTGTCATCCAAAATAATCATGTATATAAAATTTCAGCTCAATTGAGCGCTTTAAAATATATTTTATTAACGATTGGTAATTCCACCAAGATAAATAAATAAATATATAGAGTGAGAGTTTATAGTAGGAATTGAATAACTTTTTTTCGCCAACAGCACCTCACCAAAGTCGATCACGTGGGAGTAGAATCACGTGTGTCCACACACACACACACACAACACTCGGCCTACCAGTACGTAAGTTGCGGCCCACCGACTCTTCTTAAAAGAATTTTAAGTATCAGATTTTTAAGGACTTTTAATTTTGAAATTTATTTATATATACTACCTGACCCGGCCACGCAGTGATGTGGCTTTTCTTTAACACATTGATTTAATATTATTCTAATCTATTCATTGTAGTCAAATTGCAGCAATTTATTTTGTGCTTACATTTTTGGAGAGTTGTTTTTAAAGCATAAAAGAATATAATTTTTTGTAATTTTGCATTTTATTCATCTCTGTTTGAGTATAATATAATGCAAGAATTATTTACTAAGTTGTTAGAGAGAGTAACAACATATGAATTCTTAATTGTATAAATGAGGTTAATAGCGTTGATTTTTAGCAAATTTTTATATTGTTTTTATCATTGTACATTA
Organism: Trichonephila clavipes; assembly: GCA_019973935.1. Classification (NCBI taxonomy): domain Eukaryota; kingdom Metazoa; phylum Arthropoda; class Arachnida; order Araneae; family Nephilidae; genus Trichonephila; species Trichonephila clavipes. Next base: position 536,524 of record BMAU01021313.1, read on the forward strand.
TGACAATAAATAATTTTTATATAATAAATCACAAATCGGTGGAAAATATTTCTTGGTAACTTGTCATTTGCTTGTGCAAATAGATTCGGGGGTTCCCCCACACATATATGTGCATGCAACGTATATGTGCCCTTGCGATGAACATGGATTTTCTAAGTTCAAGCCCCAAATTGACATTGTTTGGCTTTGAGATTTACTTACAGTCATCGCGAAAGCCTAACGAATTCGGAATTAAAGCCTTTTGAATTGTATTGCAGATTCTGATGCTATCAGGGGAATACGTGGCAACAGGACGATTTCTCTTTTATACTTTACAGTCAAAATGGTTGCTTCAAGAAGATTCTCCGTAATTATTTTGATGACCAAACGTGTACCGTTACATAATCTAGGTGTATTTAAGTTACGCAGCAGAATAACCAGTGAACCAATCTTCAATCTAAGATAGTGAGATTGATTGATTGAATATTAACGTCGCACTGTTCAGCTACACGAGGGCTTTTTTGGCGACGGACCACGTAATTTTGAACCATGGTCAAGTAACGTGGACGACACCTGAGCCTAAGATAGTGAGGTGGCATTTCTTATATATCCAGTGAATTCAAAAAATATTACAATTTTGTTTTAATCAACAATAGTGTCAATTAATTTAAGAGGCAGTAGATCACATCTGGTAACAAAATCTACACATCTGGAAGTTTATTTCTTTCGTCAACATCAATTTATTATTTTCTACCTAAGTAACAGGATTACAGAGCCAATCATTATCTAGATAATTATTTAGTATATCTGGGAAGACACTCTTTATCAGTTCATTTCTTTTGTCTGAGCAACAGTACTGTAATTGTCTGGTAATTTGGTTTTATTATGTATTGGGATGCAGTTCTACTTCATCGTTTCTAATATCCAGCACTTAGAAAATATTTGCGCTGATCGATCATCTTGTAATTATACTCGCATGTTCATGGTCTATCGAAGTGTCTCAACGTTTCGGCATAAAAATGATTGTTTTAAGTAGTCGTTAATCTCGAGAGAAAAGTAGATCGAGGAATGACTGGTAATGTCAGTCAGAAATCACAAGACAATAGTATTACAGCACAACCAAATATTTTTTTAGTTGATATTTAAATTTTGTTGGCCAAGGTACATTTATATGATTATGGTTGAACTCCTTTGCAACACGGTAGTCATTAATGTTTTTTCAATGTTACACATTACGTCAAGTTTTTCATGAATGTATAACGGCAGCTGAAATGCTGAATGTACATTTGCCCACCATTTAAGAAAGTGGCATCAATATCTGATGATGCAATTGTCAATGCAATTTTCTGTTGGGCGTATTTTCGTAAGGCTGCGCCTAAAAGTTCAGTAGATATAGGAAATAAGAATACGGACGCGTTGACTCAAACGCAAAGGGATTTGACCTCATTCCTGCAGAAAAATTAAGCGAGTTTTTGATATCCGAATCCAGATTCTCGTTCCCCATTCCAAAATGCACATATTTCCCACTTTTGGCACCCCTGCTCCTGCAAGCTCCGTCCCTGAAGAGGCGAGCACTGCCATCATCCGGTGTTATCCGGCAAAGTTACTAGATTTTCTAAAGTCTGATTTCAGATTATTGTTCTCCACTCAGAAAAACATCGGGAGATCACTTTCCACACACCAAGAATTTTAAAGTATGCCCCTGACATGGTTCATTTAAAATATTCTCGTCTGGCATTATTTAACACGGGTATTTCTCGAATTGAATTAAATATTCGGATTAGCCGTCTCAAAATACGTCAGGGATCCACTATTTGCGTCCCTACGTTTGCAAGTTAGAATAACAACGCTGTCCGCGCATATTACGGTCGTCTGGCATTATTCGATAAAAAGTTACCGGAACACCTAAAATCCGATTTCAGATTCTTCTTCTCCGCTCCGAAATACACACGGAACTGAATTTCGCTGCCCTAGCGCTTGCAAAGTTAGCCGCTATAGGGAATGGAAACTCGTAAGTGGGACTCGAACGCGAAGCTATTCTTCCTAATATCGATAATATCCTGCAATTTTATGTGAGTTTCTGAAACCTTATTTCCGATTCTTGTTTTCCTCCCCTATATGCAACCAGAGACTATTTTTCACTCCCCTGAACCTGCAAGCTCAATCTCTGGAAAGGGGCATTATGGTCATCCGGCATTATCGTCCAAAGTTACCGGAATTTCCGATTTTGGATTCTCGTTCTCCATTCCGAAAATGATTAGAAAAGTACTTTTCCCGCTTGAAGACTTTTGAGGAAAGTTCCTGTCATGGTTTGCGTAATAGACAGTAGTCCAGAATTATCCGGCATTTGTCGCAAAAATGCGACAATTTCTCAATATACACCAAGTATCAAGTTTTCACGCTCCAAGGCTTTTAAGGTAACCCCTCACAGAATATGTCTAAAATACGGTCATCCGGCATTATCCGGCGAAGTCCTCACAATTACTCATATCGGATATCAGAATCAGATTACCTGTCTCAAAATACACAGGGACGAAGATTTCACGCTTATGGCTCTTTACAATTTTTAGCCTTGCTAGGAAGTGTGTAAAGTATGGTCATCCGGCATTGTCTTGCAACGGTACGGGTATTTTGGGGATTCAATTCAAAATTTCGGACTCCACGCCACGAAATACACCATGCACTGACTTTTCTTGTACTTTGGTCCCCAAATTCCGCTTCCGCAGGCACGCATGCATTCCTACACTTTTTGCGAACTTTCCCCTTTTCCGGATTCTACGCATTTCCGGCAAAAAAAAAATAATGACCTCAAAAATTGAGATAAAAACTATACTATATTTTAAATTGGACGAAATGACGCATACTATGCAAAATTATGTCAGGATCAGTTGAGAAGTTTTGCAGTTTGTGATGATCTCCTTGGACCTCACTTTGAGAACGAGAATAAATGAGTCATATAAGAACCAGTAGCCATTTTTATAAACAACTTTCTTTATTTTATTATCTTATCCAAATAGAATCAAAGACTTATTAACAAATATACCAAACTAGTATTATGAGGTTTTAAAGGTAATATCCTTTAAATTAACTTAATTAATTAATGATCCAATTAATTAACAATTAAATAACGATCAATGAGATTACCACGATAAGATATCCCAGAATTATATTCTATGTTCTTATTGAACATTTAATTTTAATTTCATTCGCAATAATAAGACTAATATTTACCACACTGCAATTCAGCTCAGCTTTTATCTGAGATTAAATCATCCAACAAGAAATCTTCAATTTAACTTCACTATAACTTTCTGCTTCAATCTCTATCTCCTACTGCTCTAACTTTACTATTCCGTTTGACTTAAATACTTTATCTAATCTGCATAACAAGGAATCCTGTCCTCTTTTTGGAGTTGATTGGAAATAGGTAGGGAATTAAATTTCCCTAAAAAGGACGACTCAGAAGGTTAGTGATAAAGTTCCGTATAGATTTGTCACAAGTTTATCGCGGACAAATACGGTGACACGTAAATTTAATATATAAAAATATACACTCATGGGCAAAAACTTAGCGCACCAAGAAGTCATCAAAATGAAACGAAATTATACTTACGTAATGACTACTTTGATGTAAGTAAATGGTTAGAAAATGAAAGAAAAAGGATAATTTATTTCAGAGAAAAAGGCTAAAGAACGGGGGATTTAATACCATGTTGAACCCCCTCTAACGCGAATGCACGATGCGATACGATCGGGCATTGAGGCATACAGGTTCTGTATGATGTCTTGAGAAATTTCGTTCCATATTTTCTGTAACCTTGACCCTAGTTCGTTCAAATTCGTGGGATGCCAACTCGCCATCCCAAATGTTCCCAGATAGGCTCGATTGGAGACAAATCTGGGGATCGGGGACCAAGGAAGGGTAGTAACAATACGGAGACCCTTTCTGTGTGAGGCAGACCATTGCCTTGTTAAAAAACACACGAGGTTGCAGGATGTCATGGACATACCGCTATGCTGTCATGGTGCCACGGATCAATACTAGGGGCGACCGTGTATTGTACGCATTCGCACCCCATACCATCTCACCAGCTGTGGGAGTGGTGTGTCACTGTAAAGCAAAGGCAGGATTGAGGCGTTCATTACGGGGTCTCCACACACGAACATGGTTGTCATTACTGCTGAGATTAAATCTGTATTCACATCGCTAAAGACAACATGGTTCCATTCCGCTGCAGTCCAGTTTCCTTTTGCGTGGCACCACTCCAAACGGAGGCATCGATGGGTCGGCGTCTCGAGCAGCACACGTAATGGGAACCGCGCCCCCAAATGTCCTTCGGCCAGGTGCCTTCGTATAGTTCGAAAGACGCAGGGGCCCTTAGTGAAGGTGCTACCTTTGCCTGGATGGCGGCCGATGATGCAGTTGGTTGTACACGTGCATTTCTTATGATGTGGCGGTCTTCATGGGAGTCCTGTGCCTGGTCTTCGTGTAAATAACAACTCTCGGGTCCCCTGGTTCCAACACCTCCTCGCAACATAATCAGAGTGGCGTATTTGATGCGGCTCGCCTAGTTGACCACACAGCTTCCATCATGCCGATAATCCTCCCCCTCTCAAACTGCGACAGCTACTCATATTATCTTCGAAAACGGCGTAATAGCACGTCTACCTCAGCTCTTCCTTTGTAAACGATTCAGCCCACTCAAACAAGCTTTGGTTACCTGTTTAATACTCCACGGAGAACGACGTTAAACGCCCGCTACCTGCTAAACGTAATGCGCAATCACGCTGCATTTCTAATTATTTGTATATCTCCCCGACATGTACCTTTATGCCAAGTTTCGTTACGATCCCGCAATTATTTCTTGGTGCGCTAATTTCTTTGTTCATGAGTGTATATCTACAATGTATTTGCCTGTTACCTGTTCTTGTTTTAAAACACATCCTTTTTGAAAGTAGAAATGTCCTTTAGATTAAAATAGGTTTATATTTTATCTAATAGTTACATTTAATTTTACTATAGTAAATTACGTTTTTAATAAATTTCGAATTGTATTATGCATATCCTTTACTATGGATGGTACATGATTCTCAATGAGCGTGACTTTGGTTTCTCCTCCTCCTTTTCTGTTTGAAGTGTCTAAAATACAAGAGGCAATCACAGAGATGTTTTTTAAAGTAAAAAAAATATTCAAGATGGTAAAAATAAAGGAGAATGCATATTTAATCGTTTGCGAATGACAGCACTATCTAATTTCAACAAGGAGTAACGAAAGATCCATTCAATAGGAACACCGTAATTTTCAAGAAAATGGCAACACACACACACACTGGTAATATTTTAAACATTATTTGATCATTGCATTATTATATTACATAAACATTATTATATTATCTATGTCTGTATAGATGAAAAATAAGGAAAACAATAATAATAATTCATTCTGTTTTAAATTTTCACTACAATAAATGTTTTTTTTTTTCAAATCTGATATTAAAGGAACATATTTTTATGTGCGGCCCGAGAGATTATAATGTTTTTCCGAAGTGGCTCGCAAGGTCTTTTGGGTTAGACACCCCTGGAGTAGAACGTCATAAATGTATCATCAATGATCTGACCCTCGGTCATAGAAGTACATAGCTCATACTACGATACCGCAAGTCGCATATAGAACCTGCAGTTATGATATCATATTGATTCGGCTAAGAAGAGCATGGAATGAAGTCAATCAATATTTCACCTAACAGTTTTAACGCATAGGTTCCGTTTTGCTGAAATAATAATCTATCGATGTTTTATTGGGACTTTATACTACTAGGATTACCTCCAGCCGCATTAATCCCCTCCTTTCTCTCGTTACCATAAGCGAGGCTAAATTCATGGGAATATACGATATTTGGCACCTATTTCAGAGTGTTCGGATTTTTCTTCCTAGCGTAAAACCATTTAAATATCATCTCCAAGACAAATCAACATAATTTCAATATTCTCACTTCACACCTTTCATATTCCAACCTAATGAGAGCTCACTATACTCATTTATTTGCCAGACATCTGTTATCTCTACTGTCACAATGCAAATACGTAGCGAAATGCCAAACTTTATTGCTGTTTCTAATGCCACCTGTCTGACGTAGTCAGATCGAGGCCCACGAAATTCATCGTGGCAAGGGGCTAGAAGTACGCCTGTCGTTGGCCTTGAGCACCATACAGGTGATAGTAAGATTTAGCTCGGCGAAATTCCCGAAGGGACGATAGATGGCGACACCACCTATCTCCACCTCCACAATTACTGCATTGAACTGAAGGGGAGGGGAATATTCTCCAGTCCCTGCGCTCGTGACTCAGCTCACAAGACTTCGGACCCACTGATTTAACGAGCACGTACTCCGTGTGTACTCGGAGGGTATTTGGTGGCATTGGGCATCGAACCAAAGCATTCAGGTCTGGAGTCCGATGCTCTAACCACTAGGCTACCCACGGCCCTCAAACTTTATTACAAGTAGAGTATAGAAATTCACATCACATTCCTTCAATTATCCACTCGTTGTGGCAACTCTACTTCTTCCAACTCTGTAGTGGTTGAAAAAAAATAAAATCCTTCCATTAATTCTGGCCAGTTTAAAATTTATTTTCTTATAATTTTTTTAATCAAAATAATTGTAACAAGCAACTTTTTCTCGAATAAAGACTTCATGATTCCGTACGTTTTCAATTTTCTTGGAAAAATTTTAAGATGTGCCATCTTGCTTCACCTTCTGTTCACCCAATCAAAAGCATTAACTAAACTCAGCGTAAGCTAAACTAAATTATTCTGAGGCACAAGAGGAATACTGAATATCCTCTTTTGCAAGTTACGTCTTTCTTTAGATAAAGTGAAAGATTACCAAGCTGAGATATTTCAAAGAATATCCCGTAACAAAGACCTAAGTGAAACTTCTAACGTCAATAAATATTGTGAAGGAAAGCGGAAAAAGAAAATATTAGATACTTCTTAATGAAACATGAAAGGTGTTTAGTAAAGAAACAAAATATGGTCTCGAAACTAATTTCGTGTGCTTTGTCATTTAGTTTTGTATCCTTGATGCGAACTAAGTATCCAAATATCAACGCAAGGGGTTTAATAACAAGAGCAAGAGCAAATTAAAAGAGGTGTACTATTAATCGTAACAAAGATTAAGTTGTAGAATACACATGCCACATAAATACCTTCGCGATAATTTCCTTGATTCTTTTCCGATTGAGTAAAGATGCTGGTCTTTTTTGGAAGATTAATTAGATTATATTTTTAACATGCTTATTTTAAATATGAAGATTTCTGTATAAACTTCCAATATGTAATTCTATTTTTACGTTGCGAAACGGCAATATTGTTAGAAAATCTAATGCTACTCAGCTTTATAAGAAACAGTAATTTCCCAATTCATTTTATTGTTACTAAAAGAGAAACATTTATTGTGATTTGCCCTTTCATTAATTTTTAAGTTAAGTTCATTGAAGGTTTCATAAAGGCTTTGAATGATTCCTCTATAGTAGTATGAAAGATATATTAATTCGCGTATTTTGAGAAGGATGTTAAAAAAACTTTATCAATATTCGGAATTAAATCATAATTTTAAAATTTATAATCATATGAAAATAAGTAACCTTTCTTCAAGAAATATTTATTAAGTTTTACGTCGCGCATACTATTTTCTAAAATAGTAGATTTAATTACTAGCTATAAGTTGATTTATAAAGTTAAATGTATTATTATTACTCTGTAGCTATTTTTTATATAAATAGAATAATTTACATATTTTAATAAATAAAAAAATATTTAAAAAATTGCAATATTTTACAAATACACTCTGTCGCAAAAAATATATGCACCCAGAAGAAATCAAGCTACAATCACGAAACTCGGCAAGAATGTAGTCTGGTAAGAGATATGCAAATGATTAAAATTTCGAAGCCAATGAGACAAGGCTAAGTGTGCTATGCGCATATTAGTTGCGCAACTGGGAGAGTTTAAAAGCATGAGTACGAGCGCCGTACGGCTATCCAAACGAATCTGATGACTTTGATAGACGATATTGAGACTTAGATGCCTCTAAGACGTAACCGGCGGCAGTACGAGCAGCTGACGGACTTTGATAGGGGCCGTATAATAGGCCTCAGAGAAGCAGGTTGGTCGAATAGACGTATCGGCCGCCACCTCGGTCAGAGCGATATGGTAGTTGCTCGGTGTTGGCAACAGTGGATCACAGAAGGTAGAGTGTACCGTCGCGGAGGGTCAGGACATCCCCGGCACACAAATGATCGCGAGGATCGTGCAATCAGAAGAGTGGCCACTTCGGCACCAACAACGTCGCTAGCATCGATTCAACGCCACTTACCTCCTTCCAGACATCCAGTGCCATCAAGAGAAACCATAAGGAGACGACTGACCGAATTTGAGGAGCCGACGTCCGCTAAGACGCTTACCACTGACCCCACATCATAGGCAGTGTCGACTGGATTTTTGCCGACCTCGGGCAACTTGGAGTGTGACAGACTGGAGACGTATCATCTTCAGTGATGATGTCATCTTCAGTCTCAGTGATGATGACCACCACACACGTGTCTGGAGGCGCACCGGCCAGCGGTCCGATCCGGCATTTATTGTCGAGCGGCATACAGCAATTTCACAAGGTGTGACAGTGTGGGGAGCAATTTCTTGGGACACATGATCATCTTTAGTGGTCCTTCAAGGCACTTTGACAGCTCGCAGATACGTGGACAATATTTTAACGCCGATTGTGCTACCCATGCTATCAAGTCGCCCAGGTGCCATTTATCAACAGGATAATGCTCGTCCACATACTGCGCGACTCTCCCAACAATGTCTTCAAGGATATGACGTCCTAACATGGCCTGCCAGGTCACCAGATCTTTCGCCAATAGAGCATGTCTGGACGCGTTGGGAAGGCAACTGCAGCCGTCCCGAGATACAGGAGAATTAACTGCGCAGATGCAAAGACTATGGCAGGATCTTCCACAGGGGGTCATAAGTGATCTAATTGAATCGATGCCACGCCGAATTTCGGCTTGTATAGCTGCCAGAGGTGGCTTTACTACTTACTGATTTTTAACCTTTTGCAAGCTGTAACCGCTTAATAAAATGATATTTTGTTCTGAATTTTTAATCATTTGTTTATTTTCATATACACTACATGCATACCAAATTTCGTGAATGTAGCTCAATTTCTTCTGGGTGCATATATTTTTTTGCGACAGAGTGTATTTTAAATTACAAAAGATATATATTACTAAAATTAGGTAGGGATAAAGAGTATGATGCATTTTGTAATTCTATAAAGTTTTGTACATCAAAGGCTACTATTTTAGAAAATAGCGTGCGCAACGCAAAAAAAATACTTATTGTTTATTATAGAATTCTCATATGCTTACGATTTTTAAAATTATTATTATATTTTAAACATTTTATACTTTTTTCTGAGACCCCATTCTTTTATAAAAAATGTATAACAGATTAGAATTATTTAATTTAAATTTAAAAGAATTATGCCTGTTTGAAAACTGTTTATATTTTCAGATCTCTAGAGAAATTCAGGACCCTTAAGACCCCTCAAATTTTCAATATGTGTGACCCAATATTAAATCATAATTTTTATCGCCCCCTTTCCATACTCTCCCTTAATGCACATCAATGTTGAATTCAATAAAACTATACTTTGACGCTAAAGCTACAATACGACTTTGACGTCTTAAGAGCCACTGTCGTATATAAATGCCTCGCTCAGCAGCAATATTAATTGCTCCAAACGTATACGTACGTCTTTCCGAAGTACGATTTTTTCTCTGCATTGTTATCTAAAGGGTGTTTTTTTAGAGGTATAGAACTTTAAATTGCAATAAAACAACGATGTATTATTCGATTGACATGAATTTTTTTTATTCGAAAGATAATCTTGTGGCATTACATTTTAAATATGACTTCTGGCACATGACTGCCACGGCTGGCTCGGATGTAGTCCAATCTGGACGTCCAATTTTCGATGACTTTTTCCAACATTTGTGGCCGTATATCGGCAATAACACGGCGAATGTTGTCTTCCAAATGGTCAAGCGTTTGTGGCTTATCCGCATAGACCAATGACTTTACATAGCCCCACAGAAAATAGTCTAGCGGTGTTAAATCACAAGATCTTCGAGGCCAATTCACAGGTCCAAAACGTGAAATTAGGCGGTCCCCAAACGTGTCTTTCAATAAATAGATTGTGGCACGAGCTGTGTGACATGTTGCGCCGTCTTGTTGGAACCACAGCTCTTGGATATGATGATTGTTCAATTCAGGAATGAAAAAGTTAGTAATCATAGCTCTATACCGATCGCCATTGACTGTAACGTTGTGCCCTTCATCGTTTTTGAAGAAGTACGGACCAATGATTCCACCAGCCCATAAAGCGCACCAGTCAGTTTTTCTGGATGTAACGGTGTTTCGACATACACTTGTGGATTAGCTTCACTCCAAATGCGGCAGTTTTGTTTGTTGACATAGCCATTCAACCAGAAGTGCGCTTCATCGCTAAACAAAATTCGCTTATGAAAATCGGGAACAACGGCAATCTCGTTTTGGGCCCATTCGACGAATCTACGCCTTGCTCGATGATCGTTTGCATGAATTGCCAAACCAAACTGAGAATAAATCACTTGACAGCTGTAAAATCGGTCACCATCTTGGAAAGTAATGCCAACTTAAACTTCTATACCTGAAAAAAAACCACTCTTTATAAAATTATTTCGAAGATTTTGGAAGGCAATAAGAGGACCTTGACAATGTTTGCTTTGCATAGTGTTTACTTATTTCCAAAGATAGGAATTTTTCCGCCTTCCCCCCTGCATCACATAAGCGGGCCTACGTGAAAAGCGGTGGTATTGGGGAGCTAATTGCGTAACTTTTAATCGATATTAAAGGAATTGATTATAAATTGTACAAATTATCAAACTAAGTGTTAATTTTTCAATATATTTTACATGATAAGCCAATGGGGTCACTAGCAATTATTAACCTTTTTCTTAGCTTAGTAATGTTAAGGTATCCGAACACGTTGAAAATGACCAAATTCGGACAAGACCGATATTTTTGTTTTCTATTTTATTTAATACATCTATATTTTGGCTTTCAAAACGTACTTAGTTTTGATTCTATGCTTCTTAGACGCCAAGTTACAATCAATTTCATTAAGTTAGAAAAACTGGAGGTAGGTCTTTGATCTACCAGAAGTGGGCATTTAAATTGTTCGAAATTTATCATGGCGAGTCTGATCAAACAAAATATTACAAATGTATTTCTATAAAACTTTTTGCACCTGATATTTATGCTGTTTTCTAGAGAATGTACTAAAATATTTCTTATAGTATGAATATTATTTGAGTTAGGGCATGTTTTTTAAATAATGGTCTCACAAAGGCGTTATTTTTCTTATAAAGTTTACTCAATCATCTCTTAAAGTTTCAAATTTTAATAAAACATTAAAATTTTAGTACATTCCCCAGATAAAGGCCTCTAGATTGTTTTGGTAATTTTTTTACTAATATAAGTTAATTATTTTTTTCTCTCATTGCTTTGAAGTTTTACAAAAATATTGCTAAAATTTCACATATAAGTGTGATTTTTATGAAATTCCGGCAATTTATTTTAAATATTGTTGATTAAATATTAGCATTTATTGGTATTGAATCCTAAAAAAAGTCTTTATATGTTTAAATATGTTATTTTGTCAAAAAGTACTCTGAACGTGTTCGGATACCTTAAATTGATTATAAAATAAATTGTGCAGTACTGATACATTTATGAGTGTATTTTATCAGTGTAAATGAGTATTTTATTTTTTATTATGTCAGAATGTATGTTTTGTTTGTTTACTTGCAGTAAATTAATAAATTGTTTAATAATATTTTGTTTTCGATTTTTCAAAATGTTCGTACCCTCCTGACAGAGTTATCACCCCCCCCCAAGGGGGCGCATCCCACAGTTTGAGAAACGTTTAAGTAAAGACTTTCTTTCTACCTGTCTCTTTATATGATTATTTATATGGCTATTATACAATCCAAATCCTTCTTAATAAATGAAGTGGTTATCTCTAGGAAATTAACACACACTCATATGCAAAATAAATCATATGAAACAGCTTGATATAATTATTCCAGATTTGTGCATGAATATATAAAAATACAGAGAGAAAAATCGAATTATTCTTAGCACCAAATTGTGTTTTCGTGCATGAGTTGAATGAGTGAGTCGGATACGATTATCTAGCCCTCGTTTATTGTTTCTAATGCTTTGGTTGCCCAGTTATTTGTTAAAGTGTTTGAAGTTTTTTTTATTTGTTTTTCAATTCCTTCTATCAGCTCACACTCGCCCTATAAGCATTTATATAATATCAATCTTGCTCAAATTTTCAATCGTTAATAAAATAATTTCTATTTATCCAATCAAGTTCAAATAATTTTTTTAAACTTGTTCTGGATGACACTTAATAATAATACAGTTTTTTCTCTAAATATTAATTTAAAAATTAAATTAATTACCGGTTTTCGATACCAACTTAGATTCGTCTCCATTGTTGTAACAATGTAACTCTTAAAACGATGACAAAAGTTGGCGCGAAAACCAGTTTTACAGTCGAACTAGCCAAACCATGTGTGCATTGTTACAATTGCAGATTGCAATAAACTTGCAACGTGTACTTAATTTTTTATTGTGTCAGAATGTATTTTATTTTGCTTCCTTCCAGTAGCTTAATAATTTTTAAAAGTATCCTTTTTTATTTTTGATAGTTCGTTATGCACACGCCCCACTTGTAAGATTATCATGCCCCCTAGGGGCTCGTATCCCACAGTTTGAGAATCCCTGCTCCAATAAATGTTGAACACCTGGAAGTTTGCCCTGATGTATCCGGTAACAGGTCCGATAGGTACTAGAAGATAAGTGAGCAGTTACAATCTTTTCAATCTTACTGACTTTCTGATGGTGTTTATGTGTTTTTTTAAAATTGTTTCTTTGATTCTTTGTTTCAATAATACTAATTTGTTGTTATACTTTATGTGTTTCCACGGAGGGTTTTTTCACTTCAGCAAATGATTCATTGATCAAATGCTGCTGCTGAAACTAAATTTTTTTTTATGTTTAAGGTAAATAAATCTAGGAAAGTGAACAATGATAATAATTTCATTTATTTTGAATTGTTAATATCAGGCCAATTTCTTAAACAAATTTATGAAAAATTCATGACATTGGTTTATTATTTGTTTCGAACAAAATTCAATTTAATTTTTATTATGAATTGATTTATTGCAATTCTTCTATGTTTAGCATTGCTATAATTTAACTTTAAAGCGCTCGTTATTTATTACCTTATGCAAAAGGGACACTCAGGAAATTTCGTCGATATGGAATCGACACTTACGAATTCTGCACACAATTCCCATGATGCATGAATTAAAGTTGTTTCATGATGAATCGCAGAATTTAGAAAGAAATAGAGAGAAATTTTTAAGCGATTATTACAAAAACTGGGGTTTTTTACTTATGAAATACATTTTAATGTCACATTCATTTTAATACACTTTAACAGAATTATAGCTACTTTTTTATTTTATTGTTTATGTGAAGTCTGTCTTCACAAATATCAAAAGATTTCAAAAACTCATTTTCAGACAGAAAAACAGCCTAATTTTAAATGCCTTATTTTATTCATGATCTATTATGTTGCATACTTGACAAATAATCCTCGAAAACTATTTTCATCAAATTCAATTTAGAAAATAAATTTAATTTACATGAAAAATATAAATATATACTCTTGCAAATAAAAGCATCATTTAATTGAAATTATATCAAACCAAAGATGTATTCCCCTAAAATGCTATAACATTTAATAACTTCTCTCCAATACTCTCAAAGGTTATTGAACTGTTCCATATCAGATGATATATTATTTATCAAACACAACACACTTTTCCCACTGATTTAATAAATTATTCTATTTAATATGATTGTTCGCCGAGAGAGAGAGAGAGAGACCTTTTGCAAAATATGATGCCAAATTCTTCCCGCTCGAAACATTAATCACATTCAGATAGAGAAATGCGAGGCTAAATAACAGAATCCACTTTCTCCGTAACAAATTTCTCTTCGGCAGCCAACTGAACAGTGAACCAATTAAGACCCTCATCTGAACGTTAACTCGCGTCTCCCTCTATTTTCCAGTAACAAGCTGAATGAAAATGCTCTGACGCCGATAAATTATGAGAAAAGAGAGAATGGAACGCATCACGAAGTTCTTAATTAAATCAACGAACGATACTTAATTTTGTTCGGAAACCCAATATTCAATGCGATACCAAAGGTTTTCCAAATGTTGACCTGTGGCATTTTCTTAAAATGACCGCATTTTATGTTAACGGTATTTTAATTGTCATTTGCAAGGTTTAGTTTAGAAATAAAAGGGTACCCCCTGAAAATGAACCTAAATTTCTGCACGATTAAAATTTGAAAATTTCTTGAATCTCAATTTTGTAAGCTCCTCCGTAATCATAATTATTGATTTAACCGTTTCAGAGGAGATAAACAATAAAACGTTTTAGTCATGTAAATGTACAGGCAACAAAAAAAGATTTCAATAATAATTTTTACAATTTCTACCAAAGTTTATTAAAAGTAGTACAATGAATTATAGTTTAAAAAAACTATAAAAAGTACCCTTTTATAGTTAATCGAATTAAGTTGTAACTTAATCTTTTAGTCGCCAAATATGGAAAAGGTATCTGAAATCATTCGCCAGATGCGGAATGGGATCTGAAAAAGGGAAATCGTTAATCCTGATGATCCTGATCAGGACAATGGAATCAAATTGTTAAATCATTGCATTGTCATCGATCCCGGACAAGTGAGCAAAATTTCGAATCAATCTGACCATTTAATGTGGGTAAAAATTGAGTTCAAAGATTCCGTTACATACAAATGAAGCTTATAAAATGGTGTTAATAAATAGCTAAAAAGACTAAGCATTATATAAATAGAATAAAAATTTTAATTAATTTTAACCCCTTGAGTGCCATGTAACCATTAGGGAATTCCTACTATGTACAAGGCAAAATCCTGCTGTAACTCCCTGTGGATACATGGCTTATTTAGGTCTACAATTAGTGTAACGAGCACATAAAACATTATACGGTCGATTGATTTTCTTATATTGGAATTGTTTAAAATTACAAAATGCCTGTGGGTGACAAAAATTTGAAAAAATAGGAAATCCAAAATTAAAATTATAAATATTTATAAATTTGATTCTAATGTTCCTTGGAACAAAAAGCTGTTCCGAATGCGTTATATAAGTTATAAAAGTTTATCGCCATCTTTTTATTACATTTCTTTGTCTTCTTCACCACAAATAGATAAATCCGCATTAGAGCCAATGTCGTATTCATCGGTTTCCACCAAATATTCTCATTCAGTGCCACTTACATTGTAATCCAACCACAATGCCATACTGGCAAGGAGAAGAAAAAATAAACAACAAAAATAGGTATACAAACTTTAGAAAGTGAAACGAGCGAACGATAATCAGCGTCAAAAGGAAATTTGCGTTGCAACGACAAAAACAGTATCCGGAGAAATCAAGGGTTTCTGGGGATAATAGAAAACGCAGTTTGGTACTGAAGGAATTAAAAGTAATTGCGGAAGACAAACTATACATATTTACACAACTGACTTTTATCATAAAATAAGCCTAAATATATTACATTTCACAGATTTCTGCCTAAAGAGTTTTTAGTTTTGGTGGTATATGGATCACCTAATATTTAAGGATGATCTAATTCTTTGATGATATAATATTTTTTTCCTCTGCATTTCTGAAATATTTAAAGGAAAATGTTAGTTAATTTTTTCACAAATAAAAACATAAAATTATTAGAATAATAATGGTTGCTTCAAATAAAAATTATTTGGCTCGTGATTGAGTGAATATTAACGTCGCACTGTTCAGTTACAGGAGGACTTTTGCCGACGGACCTCGTAATTTTGAACCATGGTCTAGTGATGTGAACGACATCTCAGCAGGCACCTCTCTATCCAAACAACCACACCAACGAGAGGACGTTTGAGCTCTCTACAAATTTGAGCGTACATCGCTCCCCTACATGGCGGGTCTTCAGTGGTACTGGGCTCGAACGCATGACACTCAAACCACGAGTCCGTTACCTTAACCACTAGGCTACCGCGGCCGCAATTATTTGGCGCAGATTGGATAGAAAAAGGGTAATGCACAATTTTTAGGGATATCGATATTTTCTTTATACTAAAATCTAAAACGGCTGGATAGCTTAATGCTGTGATAACATCCTCGTGGTCAGAGTGTCGCAGGTTTCAAGACATTTCCCCTATCCCCAACTGAAACACGCTGTGCAAAGGTGATTGATGCCCGTTAAATCTGGCGAGGTTCATTGTCCTTCCATTGGTGTGGTTAGGAGGAGGTTTGCCAGCTCAGTTTTTTCCTCGTCACTTGACCATGATTCAGAATTGTTGAAAAAAAACGGACTTTTTTTTTACTAAAAATTTATATTTTAATAAAAATAAAAGAGAGCCGAATTCTCTAATCTATATAATTTTTATTAATTTTTTCAATTGTTTCACTTAAGGTATCCGACTACGTTCGGAACAGTGATTTTAAAAAAGTGCATAAATGGACAATTTTCTTGATATGTAGTGTCACTTAGATTAGAATACATGTATAAAATTATTTAAAGGACATTTTGACAAAAAAAATATTTAAATATAATATTTTGGCAAAAAAAAAAATTAACTTAGAATAACCTTTTTTCGAAATGTTCTTCTTTTGTGAAAATTGCTTCTATTGTTATAATATTTGCCTGTATATAGATCAGATTTCTGTACAGACGCTCAACTATGAGTTTTGAAAAATTCACATTATTTTCAAAGTTACAACCAATTGAAATAATTATCGGCGTTATTTTCTTAAAATTTCTCCCCTCTGTTGTCGTACAACATGGATAAAACCACTTCTAAGTTATATATTTCAAAAATTCCTGTTGGGCCTCTGTACAGAGGTCTGAGCTACATACAGGCAAAATATTATTACAATAGAAGCATTTTTCGCAAAAGGAAAATATTTTGAAAATGGGTCATTCTATGTTCATTTTTTGTCAAAATGTTGTACTTAAGTAATTTTTTATTGTAATAAAATATTCTTAAAACAGTTTTATATACATTTTCTAATTTAAGTGATACTAAATATCATAAATATTATCCATTTATACGCTTTTGAAAAAATCACGGTTCCGAACGTAGTCGGATACTTTAAATAAAACAAATTCGGCTAAATTAAGTTAATGTTTTAGGCTGCTATTATCTTTATCCACATATATATTCCACTTCTGCGTAAAAATATGCCATGCTATAAATTTAAAAAAACTTCGATTCAAGCGAGACAATAAGTTATTTAATATTTTTGCAATATGTGAAATAGTTTATCTTTATTTTACTTTTCAGCTTTTTTCTTTCATACATAACAGTAACAAACTTCATTGGAGTCCAGCACTTCTCCCTACAAAATTGGGAGTGGGTTATTTTTCTTCATTCGCTTGAAATTGCCAATAAATATATCGTGGGTCTAAATCATACATATTTAAGAATTCTTATCTATGAACTGTATAAAACATTTAATCAATTATTTCCTTTTTTTTCTTTGTGTGCTCTTCGCTTTTTTCCTAGTTTCTTCATTTTTAAATTTATTTGGATTTCCTTACGAAGAGCAATTTCACTTTTTTAGATTCCTTTTGTTGATTTGACTAAGAACATCTTTTTTTTATTTTTATTTTACAAGCTTTTATTTAACTTGCAAGGTAAAATGTTCGGGGGGAATATTGCAACTCAGTTTTGAAGCTGATGTCTTCAAACGATTAAGCTGAAATTTTGTATAAACGTTTAGTTTCGATGACAATGCATGTTTTAACCAATTATATACCGATATTGCAAATAGTTAAAAATATATTGATTAAAGTAATTTGTTCGGATGGAATCTTGCAACTCAATTTTGAAGCTGATGTCTTCAACCGATTAAGCTGAAATTTGGTATACAAGTTTAGTTTGGATGACAATTCATGCGAGGACCATTTATATTCCGATATCGCAATTAGTTAGAAAGTTAATAATTCAAGTAATTTGTTCGGGTGGAATCTTGCAAATAAGTTTTGAAGCTGATGTCTTCAACCGATTGAGCTGAATTTTTTTATACACGCTTAGTTTGGATGACAATACATGTTTAGCCGATTTATATTCCGATATCGACCTAGTTACTGTAACGATCTTGTAGAGTTGTTAAGGCGAGCATGTTTACTATACAACAGTTGTCTACCAGGACAGTAGCTCAGATGGTAGAGCGCTCGCTTAGCTTGCGAAAGGTACGGGAATCGATACCTCGCGCCTCCAATTAATATTTTTCTTGTAAAATACATTTGAAATTCGTTTGATTTGTACAACGTTGCTTCCACTTTGTATACGTACAAAGTATGCTATATTATTACACAAGCTTTTAATTAACTGGCAAAATGTAAAATTTTCGGATGGAATCTTGCAACTTAATTTTGAAGCAGATGTCTGCAACAGATTGAGCTGAAATTTTGTATACACGTTTAGTTTGAATGACATTACATGTTTTGCTAATTTATATTCCGGTATAACATTTAGTTAAAATGATATTAATTAAAGTAATTTGTTGAGGTGAATGAATCTTACAACTCAATTTTGAAACAGATATCTTCAACCGATTAAGCTGAAATTTTGTATACACGTTTAGTTGGATGACAATGCCTGTTTTGACCATTTATAATCCGATATTGCAGTTAGTTAAAAAGATATTATTTAAAGAAATTTGTTCAGGTGGAATATCTTGCAACTCAATTTTGAAGCTGATTTCTTCAACCGATTGAGCTGAATCTTTGCAATCACGTTTAATTTGGATGACAATGCATGTTTGTGCCATTTAGATTCCGATATCGCAAATAGTTAAAAAGATATTAATATAATTTTTTCGGGTGAAATCTTGCAAATCAATTTTGTAGCTGATGTCTTCAACCGTGGAGCGGATTTTGCTTTTAATATACACTGGTGTGCAAAAATTAAGGACGAAGTCGAAAAATTAGCATATCAGCTGAACGAAGAGGCAGAGCGGACAGAAAGACCAATCAGGAGATTAAGTAAGGTGATGTACGGTAGCACATGCGCAGATATGCAGGTAGACGTAATGGGGGAGTGTCTGAGTAGTATAAAGCATGTTGTCGGTGTAAGATCGGTATTTCTGGCAAAGAGATTGCACGCCGTATAGCAGTTAAAATCACACCGAGTTGCTGCCTCAGCGAGAAATGGCGAATAATCAATCTGTTAGACGACATCTGGATGCTTTTACCCGAGGTCGAATCATTGGGAAGTTGGAGAAAGGCCGCATTGTGACAAGTGTGGCTGCAGAGTTCGAATTGCTCACAGCATCGTTTCACGACTTTGGAGACAATTTCAAATTACAGGAACAGCTATCCGGGGGTTCACTAGTGGTCGCCCACGAGGAACCACACCCGCAGATGACCGGTACATTGTCTTACAGGCCAGAAGAAACAGGCGGCAGACAGCGGGATAAATCGCTAGACACACGACACAGGCGACTGGACGACCGATATCGCGTTTTACCGTGGCCAGAAGACTGCACGATGGTGGTCTGTTTGCACGACGCCCTGTACGGTGTGTACCTTTAACGCCTGCCCATCGGTGAAGGCGTTCTCTGTGGTGCCGGGAACACTGGAATTGGAGAGACAATGAATGGGGACGAGTACTCTTTACAGATGAGAGCAGATTCAGTTTGAGTAGCGATTCTCATCGCATACTCATCTGGAGAGTGCGGGGAAGCCGCAATCATCCCTCGAACATCATTGAAAGGGACAGGTATGGAGGTCGCGGTATTCTCGTTTGGGGAGACATCATGCTTGGTAGTCGTACAGACCTTCACATCTTCAACGCAGGTTCAGTCAACGGGACCCGTTATTGTAACGAGATTCTTCTTCCATATGTGCGTCTTTTTAGAGGCGCTATGGGTCTGCAGTTCCTTTTCATGGACGACAATGCACCATGTCATCGCACAGTAGCTGCCGAACAGCTCTTAGAGAATGAGGATATTGAACGTATGGATTGGCCGGCACGATCTCCGGATCTCAATCCCATCGAGCATGTATGGGATTTTCTAGGCAGACGCTTGGCAGCTCGTACCTTACCACCAGTAACGATTCGGTACCTTCGATTGGCGCTGCAAGACGAATGAGCAGCAATGCCTCAACAACTCATTGACACCCTCATTCTCAGCATGGGCAGACGCTGTGAAACCTGCCTAGCAGTCAGGGGAGATCATATCCCCTACTAAAGACCGGATGTTTCTTGCTGGACACCCATCACAGGGATGTTTCGGCCATCAGTCGCATTGCGCTTCATGCTACTTTTTCAATCAAGCTTCTTTTTATCCCTCTGATTTCTCTTTTAGCAAGTGTTGCTTACATTACACATGTCCTTACGTATTGGGGATCTTACGGTATTAAATGTGTTGATTTGAAAAGCTTTTGTACAAAGTTATATTGAAAAAACCGTCTCGTCCTTAATTTTTGCACACCAGTGTATGCGTAAGAAGACATTACACTCAATTCAGTGAATTTGAGGGGGACTGATCGTTAGTATTAAAATCGCAGGCTTGTCGACTAGCTTTGTTACTCACCAAATCGATCATTTGGAGTGCGCCGTCAGAACATATTAGGAGCAGTTAACACGAGATGGTACCCATGTACGGAGAACCAGGTCTGGAACGATCAGGAAGATGAGGCAAGAATATCAAAGGAACACGCTGCAGGCACTCGAAGATTACACAGTGACTCGTTCAATAATACAATCAGATGTAGGCTTACCAGTTGTCCCACATACCTTTTCCAAATGCCTTGCGGAAGTGAATATATAATCCAAGTGAGCTTGTGGTGTACTGCCTGTAACATCAAACCATCATCTACTCCGTCTACAGAGGTGGCAAACTAAACCAACGATTTGAAAGGACACAGATTAACAAAATGAGGTGTTCAGTGATGAATCTATATTCGTTTTGAAAACAGTAATAATTACGTATGGGTGTGGTGACTCCCCCACTGTCACACGATATATTTCTCTCACAGAGTGCGTAGTAGTTTGGAGGGCATAACTTATGATAGGTGGCCCCCTAAAATTGTGGTATGAGGAATCTTAATGAGCCAGTGTTATGTTAATGACATTATTTGACTCGGGACCTGTTCTAAAGGGTCTTCCAGGAACAACCATACAGCAAGATAATGCTTTTTCGCATACAGCTTGAACAGCTCAAAACTTTCCACGTTATGTTCAGACTATTTTAAAGCCGATTCGCTACCCGTACTTCTCATATATCACATTTGTTACCACCTGAAATGCCAGATGCTGTCGTGTTACTATCTACATGATGTGAAGGTGGTAATTCAAGATTTGTGGGCCCATCTGGTTCAGGACAGCATCCAACGCCTATTTAACTCAATGCCGAAGCATGTTGTGGCATACATTGCAAGAGGAGGTGAACCGATTCATTATTAAACTTGTACTGTATGCCTACATTTTAGGATCAAGTGAATCTCCTAATCGCATCATTATGTGTACTGAATTTCTGTTCAATCCAAAGCACCTTTCTTAGTGTGCTATTTTCAATAATCCAGGGCGTAGATCAGAGAAACTTTCTAGATAGCAAAGATTAACAAAAAGCTGCAAATTATCCCGAGGGGTTGGAAGAAGGAAAAGTGAGATGGAGATCCCTGAACACCCCCTTATAATGTTCTCCTTCAAAATTTGGGTGAAACCAAGCTAAACCGTACACTGTTACCTGCATGCTTCCCAAAGCTACGTCTAATGACAAGCGTAAAACTAGGCTCTTACCACGATGGATCCCGTGGACCTCAATCTGACACCGTTAATCAGGTGGCAATAGCAACAACAGATTTGCGGGGGGGAATGATTCTCCGACTATCAAGAAGTATTTTATTATGATCATTACATTTAATTTCGATGTCTTTTCCAGCTTGTCATTTGTTTAGTGGCTTCAAATAATCTTGATAGTCGGAGAATCATTTTTTCATACTCTGGAATATTGATTCCAGAATATAGCTGTCTTGGGCAGTACTGTATAGCTATTCCTTAGTATAGATGGAACGGTCCATGTAATGATAATCAAAACAAAAAGAGAAGAATGTTAAATGTTACACTTGAAAGATCGAAATTTTAAGCTTGGAAAATTAATATACAAAGAGATTATTTGTATCACAATTGATATTTTTACTTCTTATAATGTATGACGTACGCTTTTTTTTTATTAAAATTGATATATCTTTGAGTAATTTTCATAAATAATATTTTAATCTAATTCAATGGTGGGAAATTGCTCAATCCCTAAGTTGAGAATTGATTTGTCGCCAATGTGAAAGGTTTATAATTTATAAATTAAGTTTTGTATCACAATTTTTTTCTTATAAAATTATTTATTCTTAAAACATAATCTGCTTATTCACTCCAAGAAAGGGAAGGTTAAAAAAGAAATCTGACAAGACGCTTCTATTTTTTTATGATTCTCTCCCTCAATAAACATCTCACCTTTTTGTAGCCTTTTTATTTATTTATTTTGAAACAAAAAATATCTCTTTTCCTCCTCTGAAAAATAAGGTCATTTCCAATTTAATTCATGCAAAAACAAATTAAAGTAACCAAATTTGGCATCTAGAAGCTTCATACATTTCCAAGAAGCCAAAGTTACAAAATCAATACAAAAAAAAAATACAGAATAAATATTTATGGAAATTAAATTGCAAATCACGGACTCTGAACTATTATCGGAGATCGCGTAATGACATTCATTTCCTTTTCAAAACTCGACTTACGCAACTAAAGAAAGCATAGACTCTCAGAAAATGCTGAAATGCGTTATGTTCTGTTTTCTTTACCTCCATTTGTTGTTGGATGCATCCAACTGAAATCTGTTGAAATAACAAGTTAAAAAGAGTCACTGTGTATTTAATCTTGTTTCGTTGTCGATGTACGAAGTACAACATGTAACTTTTGAATTCTTGTAAATTACGTTTCGATCTGTAAAAAAACAACTTCCGGTATATTAATACTCTTAATGTATTGTTTCTATAATGGAAATAATTTAATATTCCTTTTGATGCTTTTAGAACGCAATTATTCATTGACAGTTTTCGGAAACTACTAAATAGAGAAATTCGTTTTTACATGTATTCATTTATAAATTTACTGTGTTCTTTCTCAGTTCAATACGAAACAACTGCACTGTATAACTATATTATATTATTACATAAAAAATTAAAATTTCATTAATAGTAATTAATCTACTTCCTCAGTTCTGTACGAAGGGTGGCAGTGATTTGTGCAACTTCTTTGTCCGTCAGATGAGATTTGCATTCCTTTTACATGCTTTGTTCTAAGTCTAGTTATTGTCGATGCTGTACGGTTACTATTTAGAGCTGGGATGGGGTATTTAAAAAATTATTGTTGATTAGTCTTCGGCTGGTTGATAAGAGTCGTGAGGTTAGATGATTGGGGTTAAACTGTGGATTATTTCATACCTAACTTAATTGATTGAACTTGTAAAATGATTATTGAAATAAAAATCTAACTTTATACTTTCGTCTGTTTTATTGTATTATTTTTAAATTTCTACTGCTTATATATATATATATATATATATATATATATATATATAATATAATATAATAATGTGTTATTTACGCAATATAATAATTTGTTACTATTTATATATATATATATATATATATATATATATATATATATAACTAACACATTTATACTACAAGGCTATATATATATATAGCCTTGTAGTAACAAATGTGTTATTTGCGTAAAAATTTCAGAATAAGCTTATAGGTAGCATTTTTTTTTTTTTACTTTTCCACATTTGTTTTTGGGAAAAAGTGGAAGTGGCACGTTTAATTATTTTTTATCAAATAGTGACACTCTTCCCAAAAAGGTTTACCACCCTTGCAGTACAATAACCGTTCAACGGAAATATAAGTGTAGTGGGTTGTCATATGTGCAATCAAACCATGGAAAATAATTAAATAATTTGACATACGAAATACAAGTATATTTTTTGCAAAACTTTTTGCATTTATCTTTCTTTAAATCTAGTTATTCTTAACTTGTCATAATTTAAGTAACGAAATGGGTTTTCATAAAAAATGTTAACAAACGGATGAGTTCTTTTTTTTTATACTGCCCATTCATTTTATTTTATTGATGTGTAACATCTTTCCTCTCGATTGCTGGATATTTGTCGGAGTGATTTCATGAATAGGAAAGGAAATGTGTAACAGGAAGTGACGTAAACGCGCTCTATTTCATTTGACCAATGAGAGAGTGTGGAGTTGTCTCGTCGCTACCCTCCCTCGCATCGAGGTTCCACAGTAGTAGCCATCAAGCACTCGAACGCTTGACTCTAAATCCACAATCGGTCTGTAAAATCTACCCTTTATTTGAAAGAAACTCTGCATTGAGCAGAGAAAATAAATTGCTTATCTACACACTAATCCTCAGGCCAGTTGTAACGTATGCCGCGCCAATCTGGGTACATGCAGCTAAAACTCATATTAATCAATTTGAAGCTTCTGAAAGCATCATTCTCCGACAAATATTAAATGCTTGATGGTTCATGAAGAATTAAGACTTTATATATATATAGATCCGCGAGAAAAATGATGTATATCAGACAATTTATCAAAAAATTAGCTACTCTTTCATAAAATTGATAACTAATAATCCGTCGATCTCGGATGTTGAGAAATATATCCCTGATCCTAAATTTAACAGATTCAGCATCATTCTTTGGGATCCAATCTTGAATTAAAATTTTTAATTAAATTCATTTCATTCTTTTTACCCATTCTAAAAGTTTACTTTACATTTTTCCACGAACCCTTGTGGCCTAATGGTTAAGGAAACTGTCTTGAAATGAATTGCCCCTGGTTCTATTCCAGGTGTTTTCAAATTTACTTTAAATCACTTTAATTTTCCTTCGAAAATTATTTTTCTTGATCAAATTTAAATTTCCACGTTCTTTCCTGTTTTTACTATATATGTACTTTATTTTTTATTAGCACATTCATTACATTGATTTAGCTGCTGCAAATTCTTGGTTTCTGTGCAAACAAGATGTAATATCAAATGAAATTCCTCTAATGGATCGCTTAAAATTTAAGTTATAGATAGTTGAACCGTTATCAACCTCTCCACCTACTAACGAATGTATTTTAACTGATGATGAAGATATCATTGTTGGAATTCCACTCGCAAAAAGATCTAAGCGTTATAATCCACCTGTTATACATGTCATGGCTTTTATCCTGGCCATTCCAGGATAAAAGGATTGACATGCATAGCCATTTTCGATGTGCTGATGATATTTCAAGGTCTCGCAAGGGCAGATTTGAAAACTACGAAAGCTGTTCGAAAACATGTTGTGAAAAATGCAATGGTTACTAATACTTGTCAAAAACAAAACAAAAGATTTTTACAGTAAATAAATAATGAATTAATAAAAGAGTTAATTATACATCAATAATTTCCTTATTTGTGTAACAATTTTAGTTGAATTAAGATTGTTTCTTCTATCAACTTAGACCTAAAAATGTATGATTCGCAAAATTTCATAGGTGACCTGTTTCACAGATAAAGCCCAACCCGTGCGATCATGCTGGTACCGTCTATGTTCCAAGGGGGCAAGGAGTGGAAATTCTTTTAGTATTTTCCCCAGTGTCATTGGGGTCCATATAGTAATAATAACCAGAGGAATTTAATATTTAAAGATAAACATAATTCGGGTCTTAAAAGGATATACCGAAGGTGGTTCTGCTCTTTAAAAAAATTAATCTATCTCTCGCTTCCCATGATTTTGAGTGGTGATTTTAACTTTAATATCAGTTTGCCAAAAGCTGAGCCGTTCATAGCTTTTTTGAATGATGAACTCAAGTTCGAAATGAACACAAAAATCAAACTGTTTCGACTACTAATAGTGGTACTGTTATTGATGCTGTCTTTCAAACGGTTTTTAAATACTATGAAATCACAAGTATATGCGTCATATGTTAGTTATCATAATTCTATTATCACCGCTCTTCCCCAAATTGAACAAGAATAATTATTTTTTATAAAAAAATGTATTACTCCTTGTGTTAATTAAATAAAATTTTCATTAAGGATATAGTTTTTCGACAGAAAATTATTTCCAATCAAACCCGATTCATATTTTTTTCAGGAAAAAAGTTACTATTGCGTATTTACCACGACAACATGTCAGATGTTACACATCATATGCGACTACTGTAAGGCTCGTTTCTTTTTTTATAAGTGAGATGAAAAATGTCTTTAAAATGTGAGTAAGGAAAAGTTTGAATTGCCCCTTTTTCATTTTGTTTTGATTGAGAAGTTCTTTTAATCGTTATTATATCAATCTTCTCAATTACGTAAAGGGAACGTAACAGATTTTAATTAATTTATTTTTATTCTAAGAAGAAAAAATCAGAAAAATCTGAATACTTCAGCAGTTTTTTAAATTCTTTTATCCTATTAAAAACATCTTTGTTAGTTTATAGAAAGCGATTTTTCCTGCAATAGTTCGCTATTAAGCACAGGTTTGCAAAAGCTAAAAATAAATACTTTTTCGTTGATTTTTCGAAACTGCTGAACCAATTCAAGTGAACTTTGGTATGGAAGCACTTAAATGTATTACTCAAGATAAAAATCATGGTACTCTCTCATAATTTTGATTAAAATTAATAAAAGTATGATTGTCCGAAAATGAAGTAGCGTGATGGTATTTTGTTAAGGATGTAATATGAATATGACCCCCTAAGAAGCTCTTACAAGGAAGGAACACTCAAGCTGTTTACGTTGTTTATGAGGTTTTGAAGCAGTACTCATTGGTAGTTTCATAGATATTAGCAGTTAGATGGTAGTGTGTTTCTGGGCTTTAACTTTCAGTATTGACTTGAATATCTTTACTACTTGTTGTTTGGTAAAAATTTTACTCTAAAGTAAAATATTAATGCCACAATGGGAATTACTTGGAATTTAAAAGTGAATTTAAACTAAAGACATCTAAAATAGAATCTTAAAAAAAGAGGGGGAAAGACCTCCAAAAAGACAGTTAAGCTAGACCAGTAGGATAGCCGGAGTTTAGTCTAGTCAATGTGAATGCTACAAAGAAATCTAAAAAAAAATGTGGAAGATTGCTGTAGGATGGGCTTAAGGCGAAAGGAAATAATCTGAATGGCCATTTGTGACCAGCTAGTAGGAAGAATTACAGTGAAGTAAGATCCAATGTGAATTACAGTAGAAAAACACGATTTTGAGACTCAAAATTAAATAAAAAAGTTACCATTTGCAATTCATTTTATTGAGTTAAATAAAAGTGTTGGATAAATTAAAATGCTCTGTTTAAAAATTTGAATTAGGAGTTCATTTCTCATCATATGGAAGAGATAAATTTCACTCTTCCACAAAGCCAACTTTTAGCTCCAGAAATCTACCAATTTCCTACAAAGATGTTTCAATAGTCTTTAAGAAAATCTTCATAAATACACTGGTGAGGGAAACTTAAGCAACAATGTAAATTTTAAGCAGAAAGTCATGAAATTGCAAAAAAAGGGTTATTGCAATGAGTACAATGAACACGCCATTCAGTAGATGGGGTTACGTATGCAAATGTCAGGGGAAAAACGTCGTAGGTGATGTGAGTACAATAGAAAGAGCAGAGCCAAAAATAAAGACATTTGCTGCAAGTGCAAGTAAGTTCCTTCGTGAAATATCGCACCGCTTAGAATGATGTAAGGATCCCCAAAACTGGATACCTCATCAATGGAATCGTGCCCTCTTTACGGATGAGAGTCATTTCAGTGCCTCAAATGATTCTCAACGCCAGTTGATTTAGAGAGAGAGGTCGAGACCCGGTTCCATCCTAGTATCATCAAATAAAGAAACCATTACGGTAATCTTGGAGTTATCTGGAGAGACATTATGCTGAACGGGCGGACAAAGCTTTACGTTTTCGACACAGACTTTGAAACGGGAAATCGATATTGTAAGGAGAGTATCCTTCCCCGTGTGCGTCTGTTCCGAGGTGCCAGTGGACCAAGCTTTGTTTTTATGTATGACAATGCATGGCCATACCGTACTGCTGATGTTCAGCAGCAACTGGAAAGGGGGGATATCACACGAAAGGATTAGGCTCCCTTCACACCAAACGATTCCGAGTATGTAGCCATCTTTCCAATTCACAGCGATTCAGAATGAACAGATATTTGCCTTCACACCGCCACGGGTCAATCATTCTTCCATCAGTTGCTGTCGAGCATGGATGCTGTTTTTAATGTTTTAAGACGATTAACGTTTCACGCTATTAATTTCACATCTGTATTTTCATTTATTTTGAAGTTGAAATACACATAAAACAAAAAATATAAGAACGGTTTTATTTATTTTTTTTATATTTTGCCTGTTAGTATCAAATGTAATTATAGTCTGAAAAGTAGTAACAAATAATAAATATGTATTGTGTAACTAAATAAAAACGCAATTACTTTTACAAATAATATATCTAATGTTTTTAATGTTAATGTTTATATTCTACTCGATCTTTGTAGCATTTTAGCAATTAGTTTTTTGATTATGTATTTAAAAATGGTTTTCTAATACATTAATGAATTAAAAATTTTACATGCCATTTTCATTTTGTTGGTTTTATAAAACAAAATTTGAGATCTATGTAGTAATAACATGGAATATTTTTAAAAAATTAAAATTATCGACATTTATATTGCTGTTTTATATTTTATTTTAGCATTCTTATAAATATTTAATGTTTTTTTTCTCCCAAAATTAAATATTTCTTATCAAATTGATCTTTGTTATAAAGCTATTTCAAACATCCTTCAGAATATTCCTCCATGACGCATTCAAAAAAAAACATTTTGCTTTTAAATTTTAAGTAAAGAATACAGTTTTCAAATTTATAAATTTGACACAAAAAGAATACATGCAAAATCAATTTTATTATTTGCGCAAGATTATTAGGGATAAAATACAACCTACACACTCGGCGACAAGAACCACAGTTAGTTGAAAAAGAATACTATGAATAGCACACAGAAAAATATAAGCGTCATCTATTGGCATAAAAACAAACTCATGCTAACCCGAACAAGAACATTAAAATCTTTAAATATCTAAAATTAGCTAAAATCGAAACTTTATGTGATATAATCACTAATAATTTAAAAAACAATAAAAATCAACACTCTATTTGTTTAAATTCCCTTTTTCTTTAAGAAATAGCTCCCGGCTGCTGGTGATAGAGGGAAGAAAATCTGTCCTGCCGAATCACGCGTAAGTCAGAATGACGACGGATTGAACCGGTTTCGGTTGGTGGGAATGCGGGAAGCGAATCTTGCCTTATTTGAGCGGGAAATTACGAAGCCGAATCCTGGTCGATCAGACAAGTGTGATGGTGAATGAATCGGAGTCGTTGGTGTGAAGGGAGCCTTAGCCAGCGTTCTCTCTCGATTTAAATCTCATAGAAAATGTACAGGAGGATTTGGGGAGATGCCTTGCTACACGATTGCATCCTCCAGGAAACACCAAACAACTAAAACAGATACTGATTGAGAAATGAGCACTTAAGTAGCGCTGGACAATCTGGCGCTGAGTATGAAGAGAGGGTGCGAAAAAACCATTGTAGTAAGGAGAGAGCATAGCCCATACTAAGGAACTTCTGCTTGGTGTTCTTCCTTTTGAACAGACAATCACGTGTAACGATTCTATGAGTACAAAAAGGCCCTTATTTTGTCTGTTTCCATATTACATGCATTGTATTCATTTTTGTGCAACTATAATTTCGTCATCGTTATGTATACTCTATGTGTATGCGTTATGTATATGATCTCTCTCTATCTTCTGAATTTCATGTCTCACACATGATTTCTCGTGGAGTTTTAGCAGAAAAAAATACAACTCTTGCTTACGTGTGTTGCACACAAGAGTATTTCGCAATTTTATAATTCCCAATATTGTAAAAATTATCGTATACAATGACTAAGTGGCACTTAAAAGTTCAAGTTTACAGAATAACACTAATCAAGCTCTTGCAATTTAATAAACTCTATATGCATCAATGAAAAATTGTAATTTTCTGTAAAAGGAAATTTGAATTTCCTTACTTTTTATTTCAAGTAACATAGATATAAAAATTAGATTTATTCATGAGCCGTGCAATAACAAAAAATTGTATACTATTTACATTTTCCTAAAAGTGTCCTCATACCAAGTTTTAGATGTTAAATAGTTAATATTTTAATTAGTCTAATAATAATTTGAGTCAAACTGTGTCCTCAGCTGACAAATACTCAGCTCTGCAAAATTAAGTAATTGGATCAAATATTTGGAAACAGTAAGAGTTCACGTCAGTTACTCATTTACTAATTAAATTCGGCACTGGATCTTAGTTAATTTATTTATAAAGCTTAATATTATCATTTACTTTATTTCATACATATTTAGTTCTTACTCGCTTCGCTGCATGCTTATTAAATAAAAATGATGTTCATAAGCAAAGGTAGTGATAAATATATTCAGTAAACGCTTTTCAAAATTCGAATTAAGGAATAAAATAAAAGAAAAAAATAGTTAGATGTGTGCATAAAAATACCAAAATGTAAAAAAAACGAATGTGACTTTCGAAAAAATAACAATTTTTAATTTAATCTGGCTCAGATTAATTTTCAATGATACAATATTTTAAAACGATTAAGGTATCCGATTACTTCCGACAACTTTTTTTAAAGAAAATGGAGATAGGAGATTTGTTTATGGCTTTTAGATTTATTTAATGCATTTTGAGAAAAAAATGTTAAAATTAAGAAGAGAAAACTAAATTATTAGTACTGAAATGAGAAAAAATGGGTGAAAATTGACAAAAAATTACATAAACGAGGCCCGCTCTGTACAAATAGTAAATCAACAAATTCTCCATTTTTCAATTTTGGTGTTTTACTTTTCTATTCCTTTTTGAAATGACCTTCAGGATAAAAGATATTTTAATTTTTACAAAAACAAGAGCACATTATCTTAGTTATTACATTAAACTGCTTAAAAAAACAGCGATTATATTCACATAAAGAACTGTAAATTTTGTAATAAAACAGTGATTGATAAATCTGAAGTATAAACACTACTACTGTTACGCAGTACATACATACACACACAAATTCAGCAAATTATTTTAAAAACCTTTTGAACAATCGCTGTCAGTGTTTGAACTTTTCGAAAAAATACACATTTCGAGTAAAACCCATTTTAAAGTTTGACATCTTATGCAAAGTTATGACATTAGCTTTTACTAAAATACTTGTAGTTTTTCGGCTAGTGAATGGAAAATAAAATACTTGGTATTTTAGTAAAGCTAATAATATGGCCTTTAAAATAAAATGATAAAAAAATTGTGTGTGTACTTATGTACGCACGTAAGAAGTTATACTTCTTTGGTGTAAAAGGATTAAAATATTTCTAAAAATCTTGAGCAGAGTAAGCTGGGCCCAGGACGAAAGGCGGTCATGAGCAGAGTTGAACGATACTAACCTTCAGTCAATCGGATCAGTCAAACCAGAGTTAATCACGATTTAAATAAATTTAAACACCCCCGCACAGTGACAATAGGACCAACAACATGGGGTGGGGGTTCAGCAGACTGTACCTGGAGATGAGTTGAACCGAATGTGACACCTGAAACCTCACATTGAATGTCTCGGCGGGAAGGATCGTTCTTGAGAAAATTAAGTCATCCTCTTGAAGAGCCCCCGAGTTATTGTCTTTTTAAAATAATTAAAACATTTAAATAAAATAGAAGAAGGGCACCCAGCAACTCGAAACTGGGACTGGTTGTGAGGATACACAAAAGGAATACATTCTATCCTGTCCAGTGTCTGTAGTTGCAAATGGGGCAGTGATAGCTCAGGAAAAGGAAATGAAACTAACTCCCCCGGGGGTTACAACTGTGACATGGTCATGTACATCCCAGCGATATACAGAGTAGTAACGGATCCCAAAGTTCCATCCTTCTATCTCTGTATTATTGTTCCGTCATTAAAAGATCGAGCCCTATAGGAATAACATGGAGATTCTAATTTTAGTGATAACGCCCCACCTAAGCACACTGTCTACACATGAATTATAACAGATGAAACACAGCTCAGCGAGGAGAACCTATCGTTTGAGTTTCATTAACCAATCTCAAAAATCCTTGGAGCTATGCGGGATTTAAAAAAAATTATAACTTTGAAATAATTTTAAAATGTTAAATATATAGGTGAAGAAATGGGTTATATATGGTCCTGAAAAAAATATATCTAGGGTGCTCATAGGAAGAGCAATCGAATCCAGCCGGTGTGGTGGACCAAGGTGGCATGAGATTCAAGTTATTTCTAAGGAAGCCCTGTAGGGGGTAGGGGACCAATTCCACGTAAAGCTCGCGCTAATACGAATATATGGCAGACCACCAAAAATCAAGTTTCAAGCTCAATTGCTTAGAGGGGGGGTGAAATTTTTCCAGTCCCCGTAGGATTAACATGGGAGCATGATATTTTAGTGCTTAAGCCCTCCCCCTTACACAATGGGGATAAAGTAGATGACTGGATGGGTCTCGACGAGTGGAACAGTTGGTTCAAATCTCAAGTCCGAGACTCAAACAGGAGCCCAGATATTGTGAATTTAAACAAATTTAAAAAGTTTAAGACAATTAAAAACTATAGAAGAAATAGACCTATGAGCACACACGCACGCACATGCATACACACATGAAATTATAATTACTGGAGAGCAGATAGAGAGGGTTCTCGAATGAGCCAGGTCCGAATGAACCTTGAGGCTCGGGTGCCGAGATATTGGCCAAAACGCTGTAGAGGGAGGGAATGCACAGGGGGGGTCCCAACAGATATGGTTTATAACAATAGTTTTTATGATCCCCCAGTCCCATAGCACCAAAAAAGTGGCATGTTAAAATATTATACAACGGTGTGCGCACGCATCGATGTCTTTAAAGTATGCGCGTGCATTCGTGACGGTGTGAGCGCGCATCGTAAAAATTTACCCCGTCATCCTTTTTCCTTAACTCCCCAAAAAGAAGAATAACTAACATAGTAAAGAAGTATTTTTTGAGAATTTCGAAGGCCGGAAAATAATCTGTTCCATTCTGTATATTTCTAGACAAGGCATTTTCGTATCCCTTCCTACGGAAAGCAAAGCAAAGGTTCGCTGTCACGGGGTGCATAGCTCAGTGGTAGAGCATTCGTCTGCCGATCGATAGGTTCCCGGTTCAAACCCAGGAACCCCCTTCTTCATGGAAGTGATGGAAAATATTTTTTTTTGAGAATTTCGAAGGCGGGAATGATCTGTCACATTCTGTATATTTCTAGACAAAGCATGTTCGCATCCGTGACGGTGTGCGTGTGCATCGTAAGAATTTACCCTCACTCTTCTTTCCAAACGCCCAATAAGAAGTATAGCTTCAAAATTGTAAATTTTTTTAAAAAATCATGATTTTTTAGGGTAGCTGACAGCATTTGCAATAAATAAACCATTTATCTATATTTTACTATTGTAAAGTTAATCATTAATACATATCACTTTTCCAACAAACAATATACACGACATAATTTTCTGTTTGGGAAATTCAGATTCCCTAGGCCTATCGTGCATAATGAATTCAGGATAACACTAAATTTTTCACCATAAACAACAACCAAACAATTGTTTGATATTATGGCTTTTCTTAGTTCCTTATTCTTTCCCTTATCGATATATATTTATCAAAAGAATAATCCTCTTTTTGGGCTGAATCGCTTAATACAATACATTTTAAATCAGAAATTCTATATTTTATTCTGGTTTGATTTAAGCAAGTGAATATCCAGAAAAAACAACTGCAGGAATCATCTCATTTATTTCTCTCACTAACTTTGTGTTTCTTTAAGGAAAACTAAAAAAAATTCCTAGAAGCCATATAAATAACTGATAAGGCAAAAAAAAAAGGAATCATAAATGTTTTACTCCGGAAAAACAATGTAAGCGATTTTCTAAGAAAGAAAAATAATTAAAAAAAATTGTGCAGAAAGAAGAAACAGTTTTTTTTTCTTTTGTATATGTTTCTGTTTTTTGTTAAAAACATATATTCAAGATTGTTTTTCATTTTGAATTTGCAAAAATATCTGAAATAGTTTGGTAAGATTTTTAGGCAACAATATGCTTATTTTAAATTCTCTGAATAATAATTTTCACTATTTATATAACAGAAATAAATGGCACTTTCTTGTAAACAAAAGAAATATATTTTAACTAGTCGATTATTTGGCCGCGGGATAAAAAAGTAAAATTTGGGGAATAATCTGCATCTCACTTATTTATAATACAGGGTGTCATGGCTAAAATTATCCAAAATGTATGGCTCAAGCCATCAGAATAAAGTAAACTAATTATCCCGGGATTGGAAAACTCTCCTAGATTTTTTGGGTTTCCTTGTACACCGACGTGTTCGAACAGAATGGAATGTCGTTACTGACTTGCCTACTAAACTTATCAGAACTCCTGTAAAATGAATCAAGTACATGATCAACAGTATCTACTAACACGAAAACTTAAAGATACTTGCCAGTTTGAAATAACAAAGTTCCCGTCTTCTTGAAAGGTTTTCCCATTGGTAGAGATAGATTTTGATGTCGAAGGATCGATATTCCATTCTTTTTGAACACGTCGCTATACACGCGTGACTGATTTAAATTCCTTTAACCAAAGTACACTCTGCACCATTTGCTGTGGTATCCACATCCTAACTAATGAAAAAAGAGTAACAAATTTATCGTCTGCGATCGCCGAATAATGCGTGACCATACTGCCGATTGTACTAGACCCAAAAAATCCGGAGAGGTTTTCAATCCATGGATAATTAGTTTATTAGATTACAGTTTAGTTACAGTATTAGTTTTTTAGATTGCATTCTGATGGGTAGTTCCGTAATAATAAGCCATAACTTTTAGATACTTTTAGCCCGGATACTCTGTATGAAGTTATGCGGCCTGCGGTAACCCAGTGGTCAAGGTATCGGATCACGGCAGGTATGTCATGAATTCGAGCCCAGTACCATTTAAGACCCGCCGTGTAGGGCAGCGATGCACGTTAAATCTGTCGAGAGCTGAAACGTCCTCCCGTTGATGTGGTAGTTAGGAGAGGGGGTGCCAGCTTAGGTGTCGTCAACGTCACTTGACCATGGTTCAAAATTACGTGGTTCGTCGCAAAGCCCTCGTGTAGCTGAACACTGCGACGTTAATATTCACTCACTCACTCACTGTATGAATTTAAAGACTCTAATCCATGTACCTTATTTCAATTTCCAGAATATGAAACTGCAAGTATTTTACATTAAAAAATTTATAAAATCCAATTTATTAAACTCAGGGAAAGCCCACAAACTCTTATATTTTTTAGATAAAAGAATATATTAAGAATTTATTTGCTTAACAAAATGTAAAATAAAATGAAAATAGATGGTCAAAAAATGGAGGTCCTTTAAAATATAAATTCTTTCTAACATTATTATTTTTCGATTTTTAGATACTAATAATCTAAGAAGTTCTTCGTAACAAAAGGTTGCTTTATTATTTAAGTTAAATAAATTATACTAATTTTCTTAAATTCATATTAACAACCATTATCAGAAACACAGAATTCATAAGCAAAGTTACACACACACATGATGATTTCCTTGCATGTTTTTGAAAATGCGGGAATTGACACCCTAATCACATCAGTAGATACTGTGACTATAAATTTCACAATTTGTGACAGATTTTTTTTCAGTAACGCAGGCGTTTCTCAAACTGTAGGGCACCCCCCCCTTTGGGGCATGACAACTCTACAAGAGGGGCGCGAGCTTATTGAAAAGTCAAAAACAAAAGATTATTTAAAAAAAAATTATTAATTTACTAAAAGTAAGCAAACAGAATACAATCTGACATAAAAAATAAAATACACATTTACCCTAAGTATTGCATTTATAAATATATCAGTGTTACACACAACGTATTTTATAATTAAGTTACCCATACTGAGTTAAGAACAAGTTTAATAATTACCAGTGACCCCATGGGCTTATCATATATAAAATTATACAAAAAAATAACACTTATCTTGATAATTTGTACGGTTTATAATAAATCCCTAAACTGCCGATTAAAAGTTACGGGGAGAAAAGGAATAAATAAAAGCAATAAAAAAGAGTCTCTGAAATGAGTAAATTCAACGCAAACACTGTCAAGGTCCTTTTATTCAATTTCAAAGCTTTCGGAATAATTTTATTAATAGCAGTGCACAGAAAAGATCGTACTTCGAATAGACATATATATACGTCCGGTGCAATTCACGCACTTGAGTGAGACGTTTATATACGCTGGTGGAACTTCAGAGGTTAAAGTCGTATCGTAGTTTTAGCATCAAAATATACATAGTATTATTGAATTCGATACATTGTTATTGTATGAGGGGGGTGCGATGAAAATTATAATTGAGTATTGGGTCGCGAATAATGAAACTTTGAGAAGCACTGCAGTAACAGGATCTTACATATTTGTGATATTATAATTACAATCACAAATAGAGCAAAACACTTTGCTGGTTTACTCAAAACTAGCGTATCTTGACTCGATTTGAGAAAATGTCACCTAATGACTATCCATTAAAAGAAAGACATTACACACATTTATTAATTGAAAAAAAAATTGTTTTTCTTTCTCAACTATTTAATAGTATTTTTGTATATAATAAAAATAAATTATTGCCTAATACTTTTTTGCACGTATGTCAATACTTTATTAAATTTAAAACAAATGAATATTTTATGAGAGTTTTTTTTTGTTACACTGAAGAATTATTAATGTTCTTTACTTGGCTTTCCGTTTTATTTATTTTTTTAAGTTCAGCAGCTTCAAGAATTCCAAAATTAATTTTTGAATGTGTAACTGGACTGAAA
Organism: Trichonephila clavipes; assembly: GCA_019973935.1. Lineage (NCBI taxonomy): Eukaryota > Metazoa > Arthropoda > Arachnida > Araneae > Nephilidae > Trichonephila > Trichonephila clavipes. The sequence goes on from BMAU01021313.1 coordinate 573,748, forward strand.
ACACAAAATCTTTTGTTATTTTCTCTGTTACATTGTACCAAACTAGATTCTAAAATTGAATTTTAAAAAAGTATAGCAGAAAAAGAAAAATTGTATTTTGTGTTCATGTTTTTTTTCAGTTAATATTTTTTTAATAATGATTTGCCTGCGTTTGATAAAAAATGTTCCTTACAAAAATCTCCACTAAATATTTATGCGTATTTTTTTTAAAAAAGCAGACATGCAGATTCAATTTTAGAAACCGGTTAAAATTCGGTGAGCATTATTTTTTATTAGTTCTCTTTTATTTTTAATTTTAAAAGTTGCATTAATTTTTAAAAATTTGCATTGCGCTTAAGTAAAAAAAAAACTTTTAAGGAGATAAAAAAATGTACTTAAGACTTAAAATATGTGTTTTCTTACTTTTTAATTGAAATATAGATATTTAACAAGCGCAAAACTTAAAAAAAAATAAATATTTTATTATTTTGTTCATCTCTTTCTTTTACTGGTAAATACTTTATGCAAATTATAATCTACGTATAAGCTGATTTTGAAGAAATAATGTATCGAACAAGAGTAAATAAATAAATAAACCATCATTAAAAAAAAAGAGAATATTTCTGATAAAAATAAATAAATAGTTCGAAATAGTGAAAGTTATAAATAGTGAACTTTTTTGCCGAAATTATAGAACATGTAATTCACATTTGTTAAATTTGTGTATTGAGTAGATAAAGGGTGTGTTTTTTAGAGGTATAGAGAAATTTAAATTGCAATAAAACAACGATGTATTATTCGATTGACATGAATTTTTTTTATTCGAAATATCATTTTGTGGCATTACATGACGTCCAATTTTCGATGACTTTTTCCAACATTTGTGGCCGTATATCGGCAATAACACGGTGAATGTTGTCTTCCAAATGGTCAAGCGTTTGTGGCTTATACGCATAGACCAATGACTTTACATAGCCCCACAGAAAATAGTCTAGCGGTGTTAAATCACAAGATCTTGGAGGCCAATTCACAGGTCCGAAACGTGAAATTATGCGGTTGCCAAACGTGTCTTTCAATAAATCGATTGTGGCACGAGCTGTGTGACATGTTGCGCCGTCTTGTTGGAACCACAGCTCCTGGACATCGTGATTGTTCAACTCAGGAATGAAAAAGTTAGTAATCATGGCTCTATACCGATCACCATTGACTGTAACGTTGTGGCCTTCATCGTTTTTGAAGAAGTACGGACCAATGATTCCACCAGCCCATAAAGCGCACCAAACAGTCAGTTTTTCTGGATGTAACGGTGTTTCGACATACACTTGTGGATTAGCTGCACTCCAAATGCGGCAGTTTTGTTTGTTGACGTAGCCTTTCAACCAGAAGTGCGCTTCATCGCTAAACAAAATTCGCTTATGAAAATCGGGAATAACGGCCATCTCGTTTTGGGCCCATTCGACGAATCTACGCCTTGCTTGATGATCGTTTTGATGAATTGCCAAACCAAACTGAGAATAAATCACTTGGCAGCTGTTAAATCGGTCGCCATCTTGGAAAGTAATGCCAACTTAAACTTCTATACCTGGAAAAAAAACACTCTTTACAATAAAACTAACGTGAAAAAACATAAAAAAAATAATTCTCTTTATCAAAATAACTATGTGCAAGCATTCCTCTTTTATGTGCAGATACTCCTGTTTTATGTGTGCGTATACTTATTGATACATAAATCCACAATTTCAAATCAAAATATTCTACGTGCATGTTTGAAAATATGAGTTTTTTGGTTTTACTTTACATATATAAACATGTCCTCTAAAGGGTTACTGTATTCAATTCTCTGTTAAAATCTTGTTTTGTATCTTAGTATCCAAATATAACTATAAAACTCGTGACACAGCGTAAAATTTGGTGTATAACGCGCACGTATATACTTTCAAGCTGCAATTTTTAATTTTATAGATATATTCGCCTTATAACGGGCGCCTTCTTTTTTACGAAGAAGCTTAATATGTACGTGCGCAATGATCTCATGTTTATGAACTAAACTCATTTATTCGAGGTATTATTCCAAGCTTTAGGGGGAAGGGGATGGTTATTTCTTGAATTATACACTGCTGAACACACACAGCGAGGGTATTCAACGTCTCGTATGGCCAGCGCGTTCTCCAGATCTAAACCCCATTGAAAATGTGTGGGATGCTTTGGGGAGGCAAGTTGCTGGTCGAAACACTCCTCCGACAAACAAGAACACCCTCATCCGTGCACTCACAGAAGAATGGGATAAATTGCCTCAACAGCTGCTGGATAATGTTGTGCAAAGTATGGTACGACGTGTGGAATGTTGCATCACACTCCACGGTGGACATATCTCGTATTGATACCTTTCTTTAAGGTGCCTGCTAACTTTTAGATGCATTGTTCCATTTCTCCGTACGCAGATCAAATGAACATTTTTTTTCTTTCAGATGTTTCACAGCTTTTGTACTTTCCAGAACAATAAATATTCTTTATTCTAATGTCTGAACAGTGTGGCAACTATATTTTATCCTACTAGGCCTCATGTCTCGCTTAATATTATGCTACATAGCAATTTGTGATCCTTGCTTAGCAATTGTCCAGCAGTGTATATATACAACCCTTTAAGTTCAAAAGGAATGTTATTTCTTTGAAATAAACAGTAGTTCGACATGTGTAGAAGTATATTTTTTTTCTATTCTCATCTTTTTAATTTATTTCAAAAGCTCTCATTTTTATACCCGGCGTATAACGCACACCCATACATTTCAATCTTATTTTTGGTATTAAAAGTGGGTGTTATATGTCGGATTTTACTGTAAATATTTATTTCCACGAGCTGGAATTGGTTGGTTTTTTGTAGTAGGAAAAAATACTTGCTTTATTAACATTTTTAACACATATTCTTTAGAATATCCCCGTATTTTTATACTTAACTCAGAAGAAGTATAAATGGATCTGCCAGTCTCGTATTATTTTTATGTCAAGCTTTGCTTGCTTAACCATTTTAAATTTAAATAAAGCAACAAAAACACTTGCAGGCTATTTCTTCTTTACCATATTTGGCAGAATTACTTGAATGTTATTAGTGTACTTTAGCGAAAATTGATTTTCGATCCTAATACCGTAAAATAAATACCCACTATGCAAAATTAAGGAAATTTGTAAATTATGCCCCTACATTTTTATAAAAATTTTGAACCAAAGGAACAGCCGAACACTCTGACGAAGACTTCTTGACTATTATTTGGTATCAAGAAAAGATTTTAGAGCCCTAATTTTGACTTTTAAGAAGCACAGGTTCGTTTCTATTAAAAAACGACAAAGTTCGTCCACATAAGACTCAGCTGGTTAACGGTTAAATCAGTGTTTCTCAAAGTGTGGGGCGCGCCCCCCTGGAGGGGCGCGATGACCCTACAAGGGGGGCGCGAGCGTATCGAAAATTTAAAGATTTTTTTTAAAAAAGATGACCGGAAAGAGAAGTAAAACAAAATGCTTTCTTCCATAATAAAAAAAATACACACAACAACACTGACATAATTTATGTTTATTATCTGGCTTTTTTCCGTCATCAAATAGCTATCTTTGATCCCAAAACCAAATTAAAGAGAGAAAAACATTTTGTTTTATTTGCTGTATTTTCTCAAAGAGAGATTTTTTTATTACGTTTTAACATAAAATATTACTCATTAAAAGAAAAAACGAAACCCAGACCCTGAGAAAAATTCTAAGATAAACAATTCACCACTGTAATTATTATTGAAATACTGTACATTAGTTGTAGAAAAAGAAAAGGAAGTCATGATTCACACTTTTCAGCCAGGCTGCATAGTACGTTTGCTAATCATTTGATTGACTTTCAATATATATATATATATATATATATATATATATATATATATATATATATATATATAATATCTTATGGTAATTGATTGGTTTAACATTTCTGTAGGATAATTGAAAAGTGTCTGATTTGCGTCCTTTATTATGGTCTTGTACTTTTGAATCATTTTAGTTCAGTTTTATTGTATTTTTTCTCAAATCATCAAAGAATTGAATAGTCCTTGAAAGAAGGTAAGTATACTTTCTATAAATTAAAATATTCACTAGAATTCCGATTTGTATCGTGTACACAGTAAAAATAATTCTAAACAAATGATTGGGGTGACTGAGTTCCCCCGCACTACCATTAATGTTAGTATCGAGTACGCGCCTGCTCCCGGGTTAAAACATTTTGAAGTCTTCTCGCTTTAAATGTTAAAAAGTAACACAATTATTCTTCATCGGAATTTTATATTCTTTTTCATAATTTAACATTAATTCTAAATGCTAATTGTGTGAGGTTTAAAATTACAGTTCTTTTAAGCAGTTATTTACAGTTATAGCATTTATCTAAAAAAAAATATTTTACATTTTTGTATACAATGTCGTGTGTGTGCACACAGTTTTACTCTCCTTACAGTTCAGCTATTATATCAAGAATGTTTTATTTTTTTAAAAAAAATGAACTCGTGCGAAGAGTCGGTGTTTCAGCCAGTATACGTTTGATGTATCAGTACTGAAGAAGGTATTTTATAAATAATTTCTTATTACTGAATTTGGCCGCGGTAGCCGAGTGGTATAGGTATCGGATCGTGGCTTGCCTTGTCACGAGTTTGAGCCCAGTACCACTAAAGACCCGCCGTGTAGGGCAGCGATGCACGTTAAACCTGTTAAGAGTTGAAACGTTTTCCCGTTGGTGTGGTGTGGTAGTTAGGACAGAGGGGTGCCAGCTCAGGTGTCATCCACGTCACTTGACCATGGTTCAAAATTACGTGGTCCGTCGTCAAAAGCCCTCGTGCAGCTGAACAGTGCGACGTTAATATTCATTCAATCAATCTTATTACTAAATTAAGAACAAGTTTAATAATTATTAGGGACTTCCACGGGCTTGTCTTGTAGAGGAAAGTTTTTCAAAGTAAGGTTTAATATCAGAAAAATTGACACTTAAAGAGTTATTTTTCTATATTTAGCTGAGATCTATATTTTGTCTTCAAAGCAGCCACCGCAGAAAATATCGGTTTCAAAAAGGTAGGATGTTGAAAATGGTAATAGTATACGAAGTGCTTTTGTTTTCAGTACAGATAATTCCTCATCCACCTCTACCCCAAATTCAAAGAGCGATTTATTACAAAATTGCCTTTTAATTTTTCACTGGATGTGAAATCTATGAAGATTTCTTCTTCGGAAGTTGAGAGCCCTTCTTGAGTATCTTGAAATAGATCCCTAATCCACTCGTAACTTGCTACCAAGCTGTGGTCATCCAGAAAATACTTTTTAAAATTCTTTGCCAACATAGCTAAATGATTTCACATGTTTTAAAAACAACTTTCACATGTTGTTCTACAGATTTGTAAGTTTTAACACATATCGAGCTGGAACTTTTTTTCCATCATTTACTTCAGTAGTGGTAAATCCAAAATTTAAGTATTTTTGAGAAGATCGCCTTGATTTAATTTTAGGAACCATGCTCGTTTGTCTGTGTACTTGTTGATTCTTTATTATGGTCGAATGTTTGCTTACGACTTAAAAATGTATGTATGATATTGTTTTAATCTACTGCCGTAAATACTTAATTACCGTGAATTACAATTAAAGTGGAAATTAAAAAAAATGTACATTCACACACAAGCTAGATTCGGTAGCTATAGGAGTATCGAGTCGACCAAAACTGACTGGAATTGTACGAGGAAAAGCATTTTTACATGTTTTGCGCAGACGTCCGATAGGTTGCCCAGACTCACGCAAACGTACCCTATAATGCCAGATGTGATGGATATGATAGAGAGCGCCATTGACTAGACTATTTTTCTAATGACATTCGTACTTTGAGAAATGAATGCTGAAGGAAATAAATCTTTAATTAAATACATCATTTTGTGATCTGTTCCAATTTAAAAATTAGAGAAAGAAAAATAACATAATTCTAAGTAATATATATTTTAAGTAATTTTCTTAAAATATATATTAAAAGTTACATATACACAAAATTTAATATACTTATCGTATTAATTTGTACGGTTTATAATTAAGATCGTATTGTAACTTTAGCGTCTCTCTCAAAGTGCATTTTTATTGCAGTAAATACATTATTGTTGTACAGGGGGGCGAGACAAAAATTATGATTGAAAATTGGGTCGCCAGTATTGAAAGTTTGAGAAACACTGTTTTTAATGTATGAGTGGTGCACAGAGTATTTTTATGACTAATTAATTAATACTAAATTAAGAACAAGTTTAATAATTATTAGCTACTTCCATGGGCTTGTCTTACAGAGCAAAGTTTTTGAAAGGAGTTTTAAGATAAAAAATTGACCCTCTGAGTTCATTTTCTATATTTAGCTGATATCTATATTTTGTCTTCTAAGCAACCACCGCATTTTGTAATATGTTCCAATTTAAAAATCAGAGAAAGGAAAAATAACTTAGTAATTATCCTATTACTTAACTTTTTTTTGCTTAAAAGTAACATATACAAAATTTAATTTTTATGTCATGAATTTGTACGGTTTATAATAAAGATTGTTGCTTTATCGTAAAGATGCATTATTATTGCATTCAGTAAATTATTATGTATAAGGGGGGGGCGCGATAAAAATTGTGATTGAAAAGGGGGGCGCCAGTATTGAAAGTTTGAGAAACACTGGGTTAAATGGAAGGTGAAAATATTCCCTACATGAATTGGCCAGCCTGACCTCCTCACTTTAAGCCCATCTCTGGATATCTCTGGAATGCTCTTGGGAGAGAAATTGTATCGTTTCATCTCACTTCGAGAATCGTGTCGGAGCTACAGATTGCCTTGCTGCAGCATCGGGGTTAACTGCCTCTTGTCCAGTATGCTATTATGCTGTCCGAAATATCTGTCTCTAGAAAAAGAGAATATCCCATATTAGACTTGTGGTGGCGGTATCTATATAAGCCAGCTACTGCTTCCGGACGGAAATGATTCTTTTGGTCCAGTGGTAGGTTACGTGCATACGAAGCAAAAGGTCTCGAGTTTTATCCTCATTGGTGACTCTGACTAAACTTTGGCCATCTACCTGCCGCATGAGCAATCCACAGCCATCAGATCCATATGACGCAGCTATCAAACCGTCAGATCCACTTGATGCAACAGCAACAACTCACACGCTCACCATAACAACTATGTCGTTCGTTCACCTATCCACCAATGCACTAGTGGTTGAGTGCTTGGCGATGATATCTATATAAGCCAGTAACAGTTTCAGGACTGAAGTGATAGTTTTGGTTCAGCTGTAAGTTACGTGCATACGGAGCAGAAGAGGTGCCGAGAGCTATCCTCAGACTTGTTTTCAGTTTGATATCACATCGTGGATTCTGGATATCTTTGCATATGTGTACCAGAATCTCTATTAGAATAAATTACATCATATTTCAAGTTAGATCCTTATCTCCCTCCTCTTTATTTACCCATTCTTATACTAAAAAATTAAAAAGTAGTATAGAAATACTATGCATATTTTTAGGGTACTCAGGCATTAAACCACCAACCAATTTCGGCAAATCGAAACACGTCGCGAAATGGAGCAAAATGCAGTCAGTAATGAAAACAGTTCCCACTCATGTACGATAATACACAATAATAATAACTATTTAGTAATAATTTTTTTTGAATTGAATATTTTTTTTATTCAGCTAAATGAGTCGATGGTATACTGTTTAAGTAGACATTTAGGTCCTGAAATTTGTTTTAACGTGGGAAATTCAACAAAAATGGAAAAAATTGCATTTATTTCTTAGACATGGTTTGGGATAGATTGTATATAATATTTTCTTCCATTCAAATAAATTGCTCCCAATTTGAATTTCAAAAATTTGAATCTCATAAGTTTGAATCTAAAACGTTTGTTATCCTATATAAAATAGAGGGAAAGAAATTGTGCTACCGGTTTTTGTTTTACTTTAAAAGCAAGTTATAACTGTCAAAAGTTAAGCGTGTGTGCATAAGTTTTTCATATTGAACGTGAGAAAAATAATAAAGTATTTTTGCATTGATAATTTTCGTTTCATTTCAGCTAGTTGCATTAAAATTGCAGATTTTTGAAAAAGTAAAGAACACACACACACATCTTTAAAAAACATAAGGTAAGTTTTGAAAAATCTTACATCACATTTAGTTGTGTAGGCCAGTGTTTCTCAAACTTTCAATACTGGCGCCCCCCTTTTCGATCACAATTTTTATCGCGTCCCCTTTACACATTAATAATGTACTGAATGCAATAATAATGAACTTTGATGCTAAAACTACAATAGACGATCTTAATTATAAAGTATACAAATTAGTAGCATAAGTATTAAATTTTGTATATTACTTTTAAGTAATAAATAAATAAAAAAATAATAGGATAATTATTATGTGTGTTATTTTTCCTTTCTCTAATTTTTAAATTGAACATATTACAAAATGCGGTGGCTGCTTAGAAGACAAAATATAGATATCTGCTAAATATAGAAAAAGAACTCAGAGGGTCAATTTCTAATCATAAGCATTCCTTATAAAAACTTTGCTTTGTAAGACAAGCCCACGGAAGTCGTTAATACTTATTAAACTTGTTCTTAATTTAGTATTAATTAACTAGTTATAAACTACTATGGGGCACTGATACATTTAAAGTATACCGGCTGAAGTACCCGCTTGCACGAGTTCATTTATAAGAAAATAAAACATTATTGAAATAATCGCTGAATTTTGTAAGGAGAATAAAACCAAGCGCGCGACAATGTTTACAAAAATGTAAAATGATTTTTTTTAAATGATTGCTCAAAGTATAATTAGTTTAAAGCGAACTATAATTTTAAGCCTTACGGAATTATCATTTAGAATTGATGTTGAATAATGAACAATAATATAAAATTCAGATGAAGAATAATTGTATTATTTTTAATATTTAAAGAGAGAAAAAACTTCAACATGTGTTTTAACCCTGGAGCAGACGCGCACTCGATACTTGTCCAGCGGGGTTATTGAGTCACCCCAATCCTTTTTTTATAATTATTTTTATAGTACACGATAAAAATCGTAATTCCAGTGAATAATTTAATTACGAGAAAATATACTTACCTACTTTCAATGACTTTTCAATTTTCCTTTGGTAACAAATAAACAGTTTTGCCAGAATTAACGATTTCGTAATCAGTGTGTCCCCCGCGTGACCACTTCCGGGTAAAAAGTGTATTCATTATGATAATATATATATATATATATATATATATATATATACAGAGTTACTCCCAAAATTGAGGGTACACCTACTCTTAAAACGGGAATCATTGTTTAGAATGAAAAAATTACATTAAATGAGGAAATATAATTAAAACCTTTAAGCACACACATAGATGCGTTTATTAGATCATAATTCATTATTTTGAATGATAAAACAAAATATTTGATAGTTTAAACATACATATAATAACTTATAAAGAAAATTAACAGAAATTGATAGCCACAAAATTGAGAGTACATGCATCTATTCTCCTGCATAAATCATGAATAATAAAGAGTTAATATTTAGTAGCATAACCTTTTGCTGATATTACAGCTTCCAATCGCCGAGGTATTGATTCCACAAGATGTCTAGGGGTATCGGGAGCAATATTCAGCCATTCTTCTTGCAATACCGATTTCAATTGTTCCTTGCTTGTAATTTGATGTTTTTGCACAGCTCTCTCAAGGTGGGACCACAGATTCTCGATAACATTTAAGTTGGGAGACTGTGGAGGTGTATTAAGTTGATTCCGACAATGGTAAAGCAACCATTCTTTTACAACAAACGCAGTGTGCTTGGGGTCATTGTCTTGCTGGAATATGAAATTCGACCCCAGTCCCAATTTATCAGCATTTTCTTTCAAATTATTTTGCAGTATATTAAGATAAGCCATCTTGTGCATGACTCCATCAATGAATACTAGCTTTCCCACCCCCGGCGCAGCGATACACCCCCAAACCATCACCGACCCATCTCCGTGTTTCACAGTAAGAATTGTGTGTTTTGGGTGGTGTGAGGTATTGGGTTTACGCCACACCATACGGCGACCGTCACTGCCGAAGATGTTGAACTTACTCTCATCGCTGAAAATGACTTCGTTCCAAAACTGTTGAGGCTTTAAAATGTGTTCTTTAGCGAATTTCAATCGCTTGACTCTATTCCTCTTACCAATTAAGGGCTTTTTTCGAGCTACTTTACCATTATAGCCAGCCTTTCTTAGGACTCTTCGTACCGTTTCTGCAGAAACCGATCGACCTAAGGTATTAGAGGTACTGGCTGCAATTTTAGGAGCACTAATTTTAGGGTCAATCTTCACTTGATGTATAACTCTTCGCTCGGTTATAGAGTTCATAATTTTCTCTTCCTTCGTTATTTGCCAGCATACCAGTCTTTTTAAATTTTTGCAGGATTTTTGGATGCAGTTAGCACTTCGCCCAACTACTTTAGCATATTCCCCTGGGAATTACCTTCATTTGACAGTTTAATAACAAGTTTTCTCTCTTCGATCGTCGTTTCCTTCCGATTCTCCATTTTAATCAAGACATCAAATCACAAACATAAATTTGTTATCAGATAGCATTTGAAAGCCTTCATTTATCATACATCTATTATCAAATTTCTATTTAAAAAAATACTGGTCGTTTTGCATAGCGATTAAAGAAGTGTACCCTCAATTTTGCGACATTAAAATGGTGTAGTTTTTCTTTCAAACCTTCATATTTTTGTTTCAATCAATTTCCATATCTTACATTTAATGTTATTTGGAAGAGTAATGTATGCATTTTGAATGTACAAAAGTGCGTTAACATAGCGTATTAATTTCTACCCCTGGTGATCCGATGGTTAATTCGGAATTAAGTGTACTCTCAATTTTGGGAGTCACTGTATATGTTACTAATAAAAAAATTTTGTTAAACATTTTTCGTTGTGCTTTATATATTTTAAAATATTCTTAAATATATATATTATATATACTCTCCATGGTTTTCCAAATATCATAAAACTCTTTTCATGGAAAAAAGCACAACAGAGAAATGCATTACTTACAACTTCCCTAAATGAGAAATAAACATATAAGAGAGGGGGCATAACTAACTGTACCAATAACTTAGAAGGTCAAACAGATTACAGCTATAATGCGTAGTATTTCAAAAATAATGACAGTGATGAATTTTTTATGTTCCTAAATTTTTTCGATTCTGGGTCCGGGATCTGTTTTTTCTCTGAATGAGTAGTATGTTAGGATTAAAAAGGAAGCGTAATAAAAAAATCTCTCATCATGGGATTACAGCAAATCAAATAAAAGGTTTTTTTTTTTTTGGTTATAGGATCAAAGATAGCTAATTAGGTATTAAAGAAGTTTTTATTTTTGATGACTTAATATCGCGCGCGCGCGCCTATAAATTATATCAGAGTAAAAGTGCATTTTTTATTATGTCTAAAAGCATTTTGTTTTAATTCATTCCAGTATAAATTAAACATTTTTAAATATTTTATTTGCGATATGCTCGCGCCCCCCTCGTAAGGTTATCGCGCCCCCAGGGGGCACGCCTCACAATTTGAGAAACACTGGTGTAGGCTTTTAAATATTATGTGTCAATACAAAATTTTATTTAGTACCTTTATGAACTACGTAGTGGATTTTGTGTTAGATTTAGCATCCAATTTTTGCATTTTCACATTAATATTTCTGCTTGAAATAATTATAGTGGGCAACAAAGAAATTGTTCCTAATGTGACAGTCCCAATCCTGAATGAATTTAATATGCTGAATACGCATATCACACTGAAAGAAGCTGATTGACTTTATTGCAGATATACTGCAATGTAATGCATAGATACTGTAAAGTAATGGAATGCAATATATACATTATATTAGATAGTGTTTTATTATATTCATATAATCATTCATCATGTTTGACTGTATTTATCTATCGCAATTTAAAACAAAATAAAATACCACTCGATGATTACGCCATTGTCCATTTTTAATGGTTCAAGTATTTCCGCATCGATGCATCTATATTGCATTGGTTTTGAATTGTTTTTGATATTTGAGTTGACAGAATAATAAAAAACGCATTTAAAAATTTTTACTTAAATTTTCATCTGAAGATTAAAAATTTTGAGTGAAATACGTGCATATATATGTAACGATAATTAAATTACATTAAAAATTAAATTCCCTATCTAGAACTTAACTTGTCATTCTCAGTTCACATCTTCAAGTATCAAACTAATCATCCATTTATTTCTTCTGAACATATGGCCTAGCCAATAAACATGTCTAATTCCAGATCGTTTGATTGAATAGTCCCCATATGTCAGCATTAACTTTCATATACAATCATAAAAGCCGCGATACTTACCGCATCTGTGTTTTTAAGTGAATCCACTTAAAACATCCCCTCAGCGTCAGAGCTAGTACAGATTTCATCGAATAAAGACCCTCTTCTTAAAAATTAAGTCTGATTCTGACTCGAAACATGTCATATATTTATCGTATAGTTTCTCATCAATAAAGTGAAAAATGGAAAGAAAATATTTATATTCGAGATGTTATTCACTTAAACACTCAATCATTTGATGTATTGTGCGTATACAAACTATTCTGTGTAGACAGGTTGTGTTGAAATTAGACACATACTTTTCAATATTGATTATCTCTGCTTCTCGATATATTGATCTTTTCTTTCAGAACTTTGTTTTAAATTATTAATAAGTACCTTTACCTTAGTAAGCAATAGTATGTATTACTTCAATTCATCTGTCAATGCTTTCATTGAAGAGCATTTATAATACATATATGATAACATATAGGTAACTTTTTCTACAACAAACTTCAGTGCGTGTTTTGTTTTTCTTGGGGAATAAATTCCTCGCCATGGATTAGATATCACAGTTTATTACAAGCACAAATGCTGAAACGTACTGTATAGAATAAGCACACAACATATAAATACTAAACTCTAATTATTGCACACAGCAAACAGATAGGGTGTGTTCCCATAGGAATTAGTCAGTTGAAACGAAAAAAACGCGCATCACACAGCTATTCTTCCACAGAAAGAAATAATTTTCTGGCTGAAACACAACAGTATGGCTAAATTTTAAATATTTTGCTCAGAATGTTTGCTGATGAATAATACAGTGGTAAGAAAGAAAACACGGAAATATTCCCTTTTTACGGCATAATGAAATAGGACTGCCTATACATCCTATGTGTATACCCCATTAATATAATTCAAGATAGTGATTCGATAGTGATAGTGCTATTTCGCTAATATACTGGATTGAATGATTTAGAAGAGACTACTATAATCACTTTGATAACTGTTTTTATGCATGGTACCTCCAGCTTCTACAGTTTTCAACAACAACAAAAAAAGGTAAAATAAAAGAAGATAACTATACCCTAACATGCCACCAGAACCAGAACTTACTCACGTGTTGCACGATTCTCAATTCCTGAGCTTTCAACAGATTTTCCCATCTGTATAGAGAGGAGGATCTCAGTCTCATCAAGTCTCACCAAGTGTCGATTCTCATCAAGCGTCAACGTCAGCATGTGGGGGCATTAAGCATAATGGTGACTTTCCGCACTTGAATGAACCTACTTCACATGAAATTATCTCGGTGGAACAGAGTGATTTTTTTGCGATTTTGATCTATCCAAACGCAAAGCGGAGATATCGGCCTCAAGACTTCAACAGTGGAATTTTTTTTGATGAAATATCCGAGTGAATTTATTTAGAACTAATCATCTGCTGTTCAATTATTTATTTAAAAAAGAATAAAGTGTGTTCTGCTGCGACATTGATGAACAGTTAAAATAACTCCACATTGCACATTATTTTAATGAATGGTGGTTGCTTATTATAAGTATGTGCATCAAAATGGAATCTCATGGCTGTTATGTTGAATGAAGGGAGGAAGCTTCTATCCATACTTTATCCACATGCTGTCTACTTGAAAGATACATTACATACTATAAAATACCTTTTGGACATGAATATAGTAAGTATGGTTGGAAGATCTGGGCTAACATGAAAATAGTATCTCTGTTGATGGGTTTGTAGTCAATATATACTTACAAGGGGAGGCTACGATGCATGGATCACCAATTCGATCCATTTTTAGTACACGTGTAGGGTATAACCAGGAGTACAACGGGTGCAAGTAGTAAGGTTCGCTTCTCAGCCGTTTCCTAGAAATTAATTAATCGATTATTTTTACCGGCAAGTGAAGAACTTTATCAAGAGACTACAGAACTGCGCTTACATTATCGAACAGGATAGAGAAATATCTTCCAGAGAGAAGATGGTATCAAAATTCAGTCTCTCGTACACCATCAATTGTCGGCACCAATTTTCTGTTGCATGTTAAAATACGCGTGGTTTGCCGCCAAATTGTGCGATGACCGGACATCGTTCATGAACGTGAACGAAGTTTGCTTTCGGATAGATGTGCTAAAAAATTCCTGCGAATGCAAAAATTCGGCATTTATCACTTGCGCAAGATGCCGCAATAACTATTGTATTCCCTGCTTCTATGACCGATATCATCCTACTTCGTGCAGTAATTCGGCGCTCGAACAGCACGATAGTGAATAGAAAATAGGGTAGAATAAATAGTTGTACAAAATACTGGGAATAAAAGTATTAATTCTTCAATCTCCTGTATATGATTTTTTCAGAATCCTTTTTTCCGTTAAAAAAATAAATTATACAATTGATTCCAAAATAAATATTATTCAAGACACATAAATTTGTAAAAAATATGAAATATTAGAAAAAAAATCGAGTTCACCGGCGGGGTTCGATCCCGCGCTTACGAAGCAGGGCTCTTACCGCTGCGCTACACGCTCGTTGAATTTTTGCTAACGTAAAACGCATATGAACGCAACTCAAATTTCGATTAATTAATTTCTCGGAAACGGCTGAGAAGCGCACCTTACTACTTGCACCCGTTGTACTCCTGGTTATGCCCTACACGTGTACTAAAGATGGTTCGAATCGGTGATCCATGCATCGTAGCCTCCCCTTGTTAGTGTTGTTGCGTTTTCTTTGTGTGTTGGAAGATAGGGAAATCTCTTTGCACTAAATGAAGAAAAATGGCCTCAGAGAAAATTTTTACAGCCAGGTGAATTGAATGCAGATTATCTACCTGTATGTGAAATTTGCTTAAAATCATCACATTGTCTTTACACGCCTACCTTGGCCTTGTCAAAACTTGGTATATGCCACTAATAAAAATGGACCAGAATTCAAGAATCAGCATAAAAAGTTCCCTCGGCTCAACGTAACCAAAATTAAGGAAAACGCTTTTATGAGGACTCAGATTAAACAGCTCTTTAAAGACCCTAAATTTAAGAAACTTCTTCAAAATAAAAACTGCATGATTGGGATAGGTTTGATTATATGCCACAAACTTCCCGGGAATGGCAAGACAGAAGTATACAAAAATATTATTCAGGATATGTTGGCTTTATTTTTAAGTCAATAAAGCTCCACTCTCTGGACTACTACTTCAACTTCATTCCTGATAGCTGTGGACAAGTCAGTGATGATTATAATGAATATTTTCATTAGAACATTACCAACATCAAGGAACGGTTCCAGGAAGAGTAGTTTACAGTATTGTTCACTGACGACTGTTAGACACTTATTACAGATGTTCCCCATGTCCATTTCGAATAACAGACAAAAAGAAAGGTAATCCGAAGCATATTAAGGTATACCAATAACCTGCTAAAATTTACGTACATAAGTAGACTTTTTTAAAAAAAATGCGTTTACTACTAAAACACCCAAAAACGTAGCCTATTCAGCCTTTCCCTTAACATATTTAGGTTCAGCGTCTTGAATTCCCTTCGGATTGACTATATTCATTTCGTGAGTAGAAACGTTTTTGAAAACTCTTTGCCCAGTGGAATTAATATTATATATATATATATATATATATATATATATATATATAATTAGTATAATTTTGAGGTACATATATACATACACAAAAAGGAAATTTGGTTGGCTTCTTTACGAGCAGATTTTTTTTGTTTACTATTAACTATGCAGAATAAAATACGAAAAACTATATCTTCTATAAAAATACAACTTAGTTAAGACCTATATCGAGATTTCTCGGTGTTATATATATATATATATATATATATATATATAAAGGACAACGTAAGCCCAGTACAAAGTCTATGAAAATACTACTTAGTTAAGACCTATATAGAGAGATTTCTCGGTGTTAAAGGACACATAAGCTCATTACAAAGTTAATGAACTGACTCCCTCAGATAATCTAAAATTTATGCAATTAATTCGTATATTATTACTAACACTTGCATTTTACTTTGTTTTACAAACTTTGGATTAAATTATTAAATATTATCTTTTTTTTTATCAGATAATAAATTATTAAAAATTCAGATTATTATAAAAAAATATTGCACAAAATAGCATTGATGCAAATCTTCTGCTAAGACTGGTATTGTTTATATTAACTTCTAAGTACCAAGGATGGAATTCATCATGTAATTGCTGTTGCAAATTATCACAGCAGCTGTGACCACAGCTGATGTTGGTAAATGGCCACCGCAATTAACTCCCGTTGCTTAATTCCACGCATCTTTAGTTAAATCACATTCATTTTTATACCGTAAATTAGATTCACAGAGGTTCAGAAAAAAACGATTCTGTTTCTCACTTTTACGTTCAGAATTAAAAAATATGAAATATTTTTCACATCAGCCAATCGTATATTGGCGTGAAAAAACATTAAAAACGGTTATGAGATTGCAAAAACATATATATACGATAAAAAGGGAGAAAAATAACATTAAATGGAAGAACCAATTATATAAGAATTAATCTTTCACAATTTCAAAGAAAAATATAAATGCATTAAAAATAGTTTACACCTAAAACATAATTATATTTGTTGTGAATGGGTAACTGAAAAAAGAATTCCGAACTCTATACACGACACTTGTGCCTTTGCAGCTTTTTGATGATTATTTTATTCCATACTTCGAGATAACTATTCAACTATCGTCCACTTCATTTGATCGTAGCTCTAATTCTTTAGTTTGTTAACCAAAAAAATCAATAGCTCAACCCGTTGTTCGATCATATTATTAAAATTTAAAGAATTCCAATGCAAAACTCGATGCTTCGAACACCGCTCCATTTTGATAGTGATGCGACGTTATTTTAACTTCTTCACTTTCTAAATTGTGGACCCAGTTTCTTAATTTCACGTCGCATATAGAAATTTACTTTTACTACAAGAAGATCAAAATGATTAACTTAGCTTAAGAGGGGAAGGGTGCTGGGGGAAGGCCATGGTCGACGCTCGGAATCTCGGTGTACCGTTCTTCTGTTGCTCTGGGATCGGCTCTCTCTCTCTAAAATCAGGTGCGTGCCGTTTTTATTCAGCACCTCGTCACCTAAAAATCCTAAAGCAGGACACTTTGTCTTGTCCAGTATAATTTCTCTGATTGGTCCCGAGGCCGAAGCAGTGTTACACCACCTCAAAATTTATGGGTTTAGTGAATTAACGCGGGAACTTTTTTGACACACCCCGCCAAAAGGAATTTCACCAAAACCGGTCAAGGGGGACTCGTATAAAAATCCCAAGCCATTTCAGGGGCGAATTCTAAACAGTAAAAAATGTGGCCTCCCATCAATAGCGAAATAATTCACTAACCAGAAATAACGATTCAGATATCTTCCTTTTCAGTCCATCATGACTGAAACTCTACAGTTGGTTACAAAGTCTTTAATAAAGCACAATGTTTGACTGTATTTATCTATCGGAAAATTTAAAACAAAATAACATACCACTCGATGATTACACCATTGCCAATTTTAATGGTTCAATTATTTCCGCATCGATGCATCTATATTGCATTGGTTTTGAATTGTTTTCGATATTTGAGTTGACAGCATAATAAAAAACGCATTTAAAAATGTTTACTTAAATTTTCATCTCAGGATTAAAAACTTTGAGTGAAATACGTGCATATATATGTAAGGATAATTAAATTAGATTAAAATTTAAATTCCCTATCTAGAACTTAACTCATTTTTCTCAGTTCACATCGTATTCATCGTATAGTTTCGCATCAATAAAGTGAAAAATGGAAAGAAAATATTTATTCGAGATGTTTACCAATGATTCACTTAAACACTTAGTCATTTGATGTATTTTACATATACAAACTATTCTGTGTAGACAGGTTGTGTTGAAATTGTACACATCCTTTTCAATATTGATTATCTCTGCTTCTCGATATATTGATCTTTTTTTTCAGAACTTTGTTTAAAAGCACTAATAAGTACCTTTACCTTAGTAAGCATTAGTATGCATTTCTTCAATTCATCTACCATTGCTTTCATTGAAGCGCATTTATAATACATATATGATAACATATAGGTAATTTTTTCTACAACAAACTTCAGCGCGTGTTTTGTTTTTCTTGGGGAATAAATTCCTCACCATGGATTAGATATCACAGTTTATTACAAGCACAAATGCTGAAACGTACTGTATAGAGAATAAGCACACAACATATAAATACTAAACTCTAATTATTGCACACAGCAAACAGATCGGGTGTGTTCCCATAGGAATTAGACAGTTGAAACGAAAAAACGCGTATCACACAACTATTCTTCCACAGAAAGAAATAATTTTCTGGCTAAAACCCAACAGTATGGCTAAATTTCAAATATTTTGCACAGAATGTTAAATGATGAATAATACAGTGGTAAGAAACAAAACACGGAAATATTCCCCTTTTACGGCATAACGAAATAGGACTGCTGTTAACACCAGTAAAAGCTCGAGGACCATCTGTAATAATCCCCAAAAGATTTTGAATAAGTTTATTCTCTGATATAATATTTTCCCTGAATTGTTTTGTCTGTATTTTTTTAGTGGAACAGCTTTTATAAAATTTTTTACAATAATATATTTGAAATTTATTCTTCAAAATATTTGCTAACTGTGAGGTACCAATTACTTTGAAAGATTCATGAAATTTGAGTAGAAAATAGCAACATATTTCCAATTTTTTTTAACTGTGAGTATAATCATCTTTATGTATTACATCCCATTCTTCTCTACCGTGCTGGGGGATTGCAGGTGGGATTTAATTGAAAATTATTATGCGTTTATATATATATATATATATATATATATATATATATATATATATATATAACTTGTTCTTGAAATTATTAAATAATTTATGAAAGCTGCTTCTATAAAAAACTTTTTTTTATCCTTTCATAGTTTTCATAAGGTTTTTATTGTGTAGCACTGATCCAGTAAACATTATACCATGTGTATAAACACATTGCCAGATTTATATTTATAGCCAGATTTATATTTATATCAGTTTTCTTGTATTTATTGCAGTCAATAATATTGTGATTAGGGACGTTAACTCATTTTTTTAATTAACTAACCCTATCTTTCCTTGTTATCATATCTGTAGGGAAATATTTCGTCTAATGTTTCTGAATGACCAATTTTTTAATGCCATTTGATGTAACATTTTTCCCATAGGCATACTCGCATACTTGTGTTATTAGCCAACTGAATGCTTTTCCATCTATATTTCATTAAAAAAATATTCATTTTCCCATTGTTATGTAGAGTGTAGTTTTTATTTTTCTACTGATAAACAATGTACTGGGGTTAAACTTTTCCAAGGAAACAGAGTTAGCTTATGAAACAACACTCATTAATATTATCAGATAACTGTAGAAATGCTTTTTGTCCCAATGGCATAGCTTACAAGGGAATAATACAAAAGAGCAGAATAAGTAACGCAACAATGTAAAACTCCAACAAAATTTAACGAAGTCATCGCCGCAAGATTTCACAAGTTTGCCAGTATCTCGTCTTCACAGATTTGCCATGTATTGACAAAGAACGATGGAGGTGAGTTTTTGATTCATTCGCTTAGCCAAATCACAAAGAAGACAGTTTGGTTCGTCAAAAATCTCGATGTGATGAAGGTGTTCATCCACGCAGTTGTGACCTTTCTAAAGACGGGACTAAACTACAGCTTCATGACGCATAGTGGGCATTTTCCCAAAATGGCGCACGGAAACCCAAAAAATGAAATTGCGCGAAATAAAGTAACAACCCGCAATTTATGGTCCTCTCAGTTCCCTAGCCATGTGGTAAACAGTTTTTACCAGCAGGCGAATGGAAATCGTCAACAATTATCTGTTTAGATAGGGTTTGTTCTTGTTACAAGAAATACTTGCGAGATCCTCATTTTACAGTCGCAAGTTCTATCGTTTCGTCTGAAAAAGATTTTGCAGATTTTAGCTCGGTGTTTTTGAAAACAGATGATATGGGTAAGTAATTTCTTGATTTGGCTTTCAAATTAGGTTAAATTTCGATTAAATATTGTAAAAACATAACATTTAGAACAGCATGTAACTCCTACTAACGTATGCCAGTTTTTTGTGTTTAATGGACTAGAACTTTTGGGATTGACACGGATTGATCACAGTGCCGATTTAAGCACATTCAGGACCTGAGTGCAGAAGATCTAAAGGCCCCTTTGGCACTGACAGATCTAAATTTATTACTAAAACCTGGTTAAGATCAGCTTATCTGGACCCCTGGCCGCCAGCCCCAAGCACCCATTGACTAAATTGGCACTGTATAGGATGATATGTTGCTGCTAAACATCTTGAGTGCAGCAGTCTGGAGCCCTTTTTTGCCAGAAATTCAGCCTGTGTGTTTTCATTAATCCCACTGAAGCATTACATATTTCTTCTTTGAAGTTAACTTCCGCAAAAACACCGATACTGTGAAGGATTTTATCCGATAAAGGAGTTTTAAAGGAGCCAATGGCTTGAATTACGGCAAAGGAATCGAAGAAAATAACAATTATATCAAATTTATCTTCAATGGCCAATATTTGTCTTAAAGCAATCGGAATTGCTTCCACTTCTCCATCAAAAACCGTCTGTACTTTCCTACAGAAGCATAGAACGAAAACAGGCTCGAGAATTCTCCTGATCCAGCAGTAAAATAATTCCAGGGGCATTCCGAATCCAAATAACTTACTCCAATTGTTTTAAGGGCATAACACATTAAAATGTCTGGGGGGAGGTTTCTTTCTTATACAAGACTTCCCGAAGGTTCAAATTTATTTCCCTGAATAAAGCCTTTTTATACCTTCAAGTCTTATTTGGATAATCAATACATGTAGAAAAATATAGAGTTCTGTTAATTGAAGAGAACATATATATATATAGAGAGAGAGAGAGAGATGAAGCTTCTATTAAGCAGGTTCTTTTACCTTAAACATTTTAAAAATTAGTTAACAAAAATTTACGCGAGCTACCAAGCTAGTAGATAACAATAACAATTAAATCTTGGCAGTCTAAATCAACAAGCACTGTATTTTTCGAAAGTACGATGTTCTTTTAGGCAAACAATAGAAGAGTTAGCTATTAAAACAGTTCATGTGGTAAGTACGTTAGCTTTATTGCCATTGTAGCAGGAATTAATGAGTATACGTCAGATTCGGTACTATAATTTGAAATTTTTGTTATTATTTGGATTTTTTCATACATAACATTGAATCAAGTACTTTAGAACAGAATTTCCATTCACCTACATGACGTTTAGAAATGAGATGCATTTAATTATCCGTAATACAATTAGATCACAAATTCTGTCTTTTAACAGTGACATCGCATTTTGCCTTCTCTCATTAGAAGTTCTAATTAACTATCTCACTTAAATATTCAAAAGGAGAATTCCTTCCATACAATACACACGCATATTACATTATTTGTCATGTGAGGAATTCCACTTAAAATATTTCTTATAGAATTTTATTTTCATTTTCATCAAAATGTTCAGATCTTTTTTTCCCTTGTTTGGCACTTATCCAAAAAAGTAAGCGAGCGCAGTATTCGTAAGATAAATGCTTTGAAATCAACGAAAGAAATCTTTTTATTTGGGAGGTCTAGCGTCCATATGCGAAATGCTTCAAAATCAAGTTGTAAATTAATAACAATAATAAATCACAGTGCCTCAATGCTCTACAGGCTGTTTAAGGATTTGTTAATTAAGGTTGTGTTCATTAATTTCCATAACCCTGACGCTGATTCATGTTTTAAAACAGGTTATGAAACATTTGTTTAACGCAGTATTTAAAATCCTTGTTTCATTTTGATAAGGTTTATATGCCTGTTCATACTTCTCATTTGAAATTTGAATGAATTGTAATAAAGTAAATAGCTGCTTCGCTATTCCCATGAAGTTTTATTTTGTAATTTCAAATAATCGCGTAATTTACTGATATTTCCAACAAACGTCAGAAATAAATCCCGATATGAAATCCAATCGATATAGTTTGAAGTAAATATTAATGTTCAAAGTCAATTAATTTGTGATTCAGTGAAATGTGATAGTATTGTTCCTCCTCCACGAAAAAGCAGTGAAAATAATTGCAATTGTTTTAAGACTGAAATAGTTTTGTTTGTAACAAAAATCTGCGATCGCAGGGCCCTCTATCTGAAAGAGCGAGAGAGGGCCGAGTCTCTTATAATTATTATTATTTGATATATATTAGTAATATATTTCTACTGTCAAGTTCTTTTTTCTCATCCGTTAGAATAAGGCTTAATGTATCTAATTCAGGAAATACTTCATGGACTTCAGTTTGATAATTATTCAATTTTTTGTTTGAACTAGTACTGAGAACACACACATCGTTCATATTTTTTGAATTTAATATTTAATGTAGTCTAATATCATTTTCACATACATTCGAATTAAAAAATGTATACCTTTTTTGATTTTGTAAATTACTGATTTTTAAACTAGAATTCGCTTAATTTTTGCCACTCGTTTTAATTTTAGAAGAAAGCATTCATGTTTGATTTGTGACTATCCCAACTTTTATACAATACTTTCTTTTTAAGATTTGTTCTGTAGTGCAAAATTTTTATTGCAACCAAACAGTATAGCTTATAGCTATTTATCGACCATCAATTGTTTCAATGGAACTAAAGCTAAGAAGCAAAATAGCGGTTCGTTCTTCATAAACACGAGTTTTAACTCTAAACTACGCAATCATACAAAAAAAAATTTTCGGCTCTTGCGTGCCCCCTGACGGAGGAAAAATGGTAAACGAAACTTATACACTGGTCCTGCACCTGAAAACATTAGTTTGGTGAGCGAGTTTCTCTGACAGCAGCAGCTCCCTCGGGGTTATCCCAAACAAACTGACTGCAAATTTGAACATCAGTCTGATGATTTAATTTATAGTACTGTCATTCAAGAAGTTTCCAACAGCATCACGCTCGCCCTCACACAGCTGTTATAATGAAAATTGCTCTACAGCAGCCATACTCTAAGTGTGTTCCGTGGAACCCTAGGGTTCCGCGATACCCCTGTAGGGGTTCCACAAGAATTAAGGAAAAAAAATTCAAAACACTTCTCTCTGCGATTTTACAATTATTTACCACGGTAATATTATACTATTATTAACGTTAGTATAGTTACGTTAGTATATACAAAGCCGCCACCGCCGATATCTACTTGTGAGCACGCAGCACCTTTGATAAAAGCCGCCTCTGAGATTAGACGCAATAATTATGAACAAAGGACTTTCGGCTCTAACTTTAAAACGTAAAGTCGACATTGTTTACACCGCATTTTTTGTATTACTATTTTTATTTCGGCTTTTTATTTATCAAACGCGCCGCCGACTTGAGTATTTTTGAGAATGTTCGAGACGATTAGCGTTCGGAGCGATAAGTACCTTCCTGCTAGAAACAAAGTGTTTATTGGTTTACTGCTGTATTCTGATTGTATCCGTTTTGTACATTTCTTATTTCGATTAAACTCATCTACGCAGTAACGATTGTGCGTTATTTTGACCCCACCATCCAGACATTGATAAAGAAGAATGGAACGCGTTGGCTTAAAGGCGATAAACGTTTTGCAACAACCTCTTCTAACGAAGCCGAATTTTCAAAAGCAGTACGCGGGGAGTATACAGCAATTACCGATCCAGACGATTATGCAACGACGTCAAGTTCCACGGTTTCAAAGGCGAAAAAAAGGAAGTATGATGAATCGTGTATCAGTTTCGGATTTGTTGATTCCAACGGCTCACCTCTGTGCATGTTATGTAGTAAACTGCTTCCCAATAGTTCCA
Organism: Trichonephila clavipes; assembly: GCA_019973935.1. NCBI lineage: Eukaryota > Metazoa > Arthropoda > Arachnida > Araneae > Nephilidae > Trichonephila > Trichonephila clavipes. Next base: position 598,014 of record BMAU01021313.1, read on the forward strand.
TGGCACCCGCCAAGTTGCGCCGACATTTAGAAACTGTACATCCCGAGTGTAAAGACAAGAATCAAGATTTTTTTGTACGTAAAAAAGAACAATTATTGGAAAGTCCAAAAACTATGATGCATGTAACCCAAACTATTAACGAAAAGGCCACAGAAGCATCATATATAGTTAGCTATCGCATTGCACAAGCAGGCGAAGCACACACTATCGCTGAAAATTTAATAAAACCTTGTGTGTTAGACATAACAAAATGTATGCTCGACGAAAAATCTGCGAAGCATGTTTCTACTGTGCCGCTTTCAAACGATACTGTTTCACGGCGAATTCATGATTTCGCAAGCTACGTCAAACAAGAACTAGTTACACGTCTACAAAAAGCACGATTCGTCTTGCAAATAGATGAGTCTACTGTGAAGTCGCTGGTCTGGCTATCTTGCTGGTTATCGTGAGATATCCATACGAAAATTCTTTTGAAGAAGACATGCTTATGTGTTCACCGCTGCCCACAAACACTACCGGAGAAGAAATTTTTAATAAAATAAATATATTTTTTGAGGAAAAAATAATCTCAGTTGGAACGATTGCATTGACATTTGTACAGATGGGGCCAAGGCGATGACGGGTAATACAGCAGGACTAGTGTCACGAATAAAAATTAAAGCAGCTAATTGCAGTTCCAGCCATTGTATCCTGCATAGACAAGCACTTGCTGTGAAGCAAATGCCATCGAATCTAAAATTAGTTATGGATGAAGCTGTAAAAATAATTAATTTTATCAAATCACGACCGCTACAATCCCGATTGTTCTCTTTATTGTGTGAAGATTATGGCAGTAAACACAAATCACTCTCCAAGTGCGATGGCTGTCTCGGGGTAAAACTTTAACAAGGCTATTTGAACTTAGAGCCGAGTTACAAATGTTTCTTTCAGATACTTCTTTTAATTTGAAAGACCGTTTGTATGATAAACCTTGGTTGTTCCGACTGTCTTTTATGGCGGATATCTTTCAAAAACTGAACGAATTAAATTTATAAATGCAAGGTAAACAGACAACAATCTTCCAGGCCTTTAATAAAATTACTGCCTTCAAAAGAAAATAAGAATTTTGGATTATTTGCATTGGAAAGAGAGAAATAGAAAGCTTTATACGTCACTCAGTGAGTTCGTTAGCGATAACGACTCAGAAATGTTTCAAGATGATGTATTTGAAGAATTGGTCACATATCTCACTTCGATGCGCGCATCTTTTGAGAAGTATTTTCCTGAAGAACAGAATACAAAAATGAAACTGAATTCATGGATTCATAATCCTTTTTTACCCAACTTACAAAAGCCAGAAAGTATGTCAAACGAGGTATACAAATCTCTTTTAGAAATGTCATCAGACACAAGTATGGAGTCACTGTTTAAAACGACGCCACTCAACGATTTTTGGTGCAGAATCCGTGATGAATATCCAATGCTTAGCAAAATGGCTCTGAATATTCTTCTCCCGTTCCCAACAACATATTTGTGCAAAACAGGATTCTCAACCTATGCAGCCACGAAAACAAAATACCGCAATAGACTGGACGCAAAACCTGATATGAGACTTCAACTGTCCTCTATACCATCCACGTCAAAAGTCTGCGTATACTTACCAAAAAGAGTTTTTAGACCTTATATTGTAAAATAATTGCACTAAATCGCGTTTTTAAGTAATTATAAGCTTCTTTTACGATTTATTTAGGATTTGAGATTTGAAAGCTTTTGTGGTTCCATGACAGGCAAACAGAATAGAGATCGATATATTTTTGAAAGAAAAAATCATCATAGATCTTCAGAAAAGGGGGGGATTTTAAAGCAATTGTTGAAATTGTTAATAGGAGACATTCATTGATTCAAAAAGTGTTCATAAATTACAATTCAACTAAAACTTTAACGTCCAAGCCAAGATCCGGCCGCCCATCTGCATTGTCACCTCGAGAATCTTGCTTTGTAATATGCTCTATAAAAATAAATCTAAGACTATAAGCTTCACAAATAGTTAAAACTGAAGCTGAGATATTGCAAAAAGTGAGACTTTAATTACGATTCAAAGAAAACTGAAAACGGATGACTATTGCACCCTAGTTACCCTCAAGAAGCCAATCATCTTTCGAATAAACAGAGCTAAGAGAATGACTTTTTCCAAAAAAACAAATAGGACACATACTTTTTAGAAAAATGTAATATATTCAATTGAAAGTAATTTTTGTAATTAAGCATCAAAAAGCACAAACATATGTCTGCAAAAATTCTTGGACAGATCTTAAGAAAGAAAATCCTTTTTCGACTATCCAACATGGAGGGGGAGGCATAATCTTTGGGGTGCATCGGAAGCCTTTCGGCAGGTAATCAGGAATTTATTGAATCAACACATTGTACAACATTGGTTACTTGAACTTATTGAAGTAAAATATCAGGACATATGCCGAGAAATTTGAGGTGGGTAATGATTTTTATTTTCAGCGGTAAAAAGATACCAAGCAAATGCCCCCCACAGTGAAGTCATTTTGAAACCATGGCTGTTCTGACATGTCCAAAACCAATTACAAAAGTCAATCTAGTCCCCAGACCTAAGCACAATACAGCGTGGAATTTACTCAAGTGAATAATCAGGGAAAACGTAATAACATCCAAGGAAATGCTGAAATCTGTCAGAGAAGAAAAATGGAACAAAATATTCACAGATGAAACAACTAAGCTCGCTAAATCCTTGCCAAATATGTTGAGAGAGTTATAGAAAGAAAAGAATGTCTTAAAAGAAAAACTTTTAGTTACAAGCCATTATTGTGAAGGTTTTTTTCAGTGTACGCATACTTTTGACGTACACGATTTGTGTCGTTCTTATAAATATTTGTATTATTTTATTTTATGTAATATTCAGGTGATTGTTGCTTATACTATTTGAATTTACGACGTTAGAGGAATCAATAAAAATTAGTATTGATTCAGAAAGACTTCATTTAATTAGCGATATATTTGCACAAATATGAAAGATGATCGTCTGTACGCAGAGTTTCGGAGGCAAGTGTATGTGGGAATCAAAATCATTCAGATATGCGAGCAAATATCTGGGGAAAAAAGGCCACGAGCTCTTGAAACAGCACCTGCGAAAATAGTGTATCATTCGCATGCCTCGTTCATTTTGACTCAGGATTCAATAAATATCTGGTATACACAATATCCTATTCAACAAGAAAAACTAAGAGAAACATTGCTAGAAACTTGGAAGAGAAATTACTGTTCCCTCTTGTTAGGACCTCAAGAAAAGATTATTAAATTCTTTTTTACTTATTATATGAAAAATCCAAGTGCGTTGAACATTGTAAGTTGATTTGTGAAGATTGCATGTTAAAATGTAAGCAGTGGTCACACAGTGTGTGTGATAATTAACCATTATCTTTTTGATGGTTTTTTTTCAGATTATATCCTGAAAATTATAAGTAAAAATGGTTCTTGGTAATAAAATATGTCTATGATTAATTATTTATGTTCTAGAAAAATTTTATCTGTTTAATAGCATGGAATTTATCATTCATTTTTTCAACATCCATGCATAGTAAATAAGGTTTGAGATAGGAGATATTAATTTGACAAAAGTTTACTTAACCAAAAGGAATTGTATTAATTTTACAAAAGAAAATTACATCTCTGAAAAAGAGAGAAAAAAATTCAGAATTATATTTAAAAAAATTTTAAGTGTTAGCAAAATATTGTAAATTTACTGTATTTTTGATAGCATTCGTTATTTTGTATATAATTTCTAATAAAAAAATAGAAGTATTAAAATTAAAATTTTACTTGAGACAAGGATGACTTCAGTAAGAATTAAGTATTTTATTACAGGGTTAGGATTCTGTATGATGCCCTTTCTGAATGCAATATTAATATTTTTATTAAAAATTACTAAAATGCTTGACTTTATTTAAATACTAACGGTGACTGCAAAATTTCTTAAAAGCAAATAACTAAATGTTCTTTTTTATGTCTTTTCATATTTAAGTGAATGGTAGAATGGTCTTTGGGGCACATTTTTTTTGTCTCAGATGAGGTTTCAATTCCCTGTCATAAAGGTTGTTGTTGAGCATTAGAGGATGATTTGCCGTGATTTAAGTTGTGGTTGAAAGAATTTGATAGAAATAAAATTAAAATTAATATTTATAAATAATAAAATTAAAAATTATGAAACAAATTAAGCAATATGATATTGCGACCTTTAAATAAGATTAAATTTTTTGTCTGTGTTGTTGATGAGAAGTGGAGCTGTGTTGACCGAGGCTGCCACCGAAACCGGAGGCTAGCGAGCGGCCAGCTTATCTTTGGGTGTCAGGTCAACTGGCTCGGCAACCGGGAGAACCCAGCACCTTGCCTGTTGACTTTCGACTGCGAAGGACCATCAAAAAACGTCCTGGTTTTATTGATCATATTTACTTACGTCTTAATATGAAGTGAACTATTAACGGTCAATGAACTCAAGGTCTTTCAATACGAATTTTTTTTTACCATTTAATTACCACTTTTATAAATAAAATTAATAATTCGAACAATGTATGCACTCGTAAAGGATATCAAAATAATCTCAAATGAATTTAAAAAGGCAGCGAATGCAATAGGCTGTTCACATTAAAATAGATTATCAACTTACGAAGGACTGTTGCGGAATGATAAAGAGACTTTCAATAACTGTACGGATCATACTGCAATTAACATCTTGATCTAGTCAATTCGAAACTGTAAAGGAGAGGCGTTCTCTCTACTAGAAGGATAAGGAAAATACGCATCTAGGACAAATTACATGCCTCCCGTTTTTCCAAATTTTGCTCTAATTGTATTCCATTTTCTGAAAACTACATTCATTGTTGACGCCTACGCCCACTGTTATATTTCCTGATTCCTTAATTCCATGGTCAGGAAGACGATTATATTTCCATTACAATTTTATCTTATTCCAGGAATTCAGTCCATCTTTTTCGCATTTGGGTTTATTGAACGACACACAAGGATGACATGTAAACAGCACAAAGAACATTACATAACTCTGACTCTACAAGGTACATCTCTTAGAGGACTTACAGCGCCATCTATTCCTTTACCATTTAATTTACAGCACCTGCCCTCTACCGTCAATATGTAACACTCGGCAGCTCTAAATAGAAGTGATAGGAGATGTTAACACGATTAACTGTGATAGTAGATATTTGCGTGACAAAAAATAATTGATTAAAATTAGTTATGTAAATTTTGCGAAAGAAAAATACCTCTGTAAAGAAGAGAGGAAAAATCAGAAATGTATTTAAAACAATAAGAAAATTACCAAAATTCAGTAAGTTTAATGTATTTTTTGTTGACTAATTCCTCCTGTCTAGCCGCAGGCTAGACCAGGTCCATGAGCCCAAGAGTCCTCAGGAAATCGTACACCAAAAGAGGACTGGAATAGATGTCCTCCCTTTCAAGTCCTGCACAAAACAAAAGATGATCTGGAGTTGCCTGTACCAAATTGCATTTAGTACAATTCTCGTAAATTTTCTGGCCTAAGTTAAAGGAAAGGCCTCTAATGTGTCCACTTGCAAGCCTACTAATAGTTGTTTGGACGACTCTATCCGCCTTGATGGAAAGGGCACCACCTGGGGCCTGCCTATTATACCAGGGGTGAGTCGGAGGAGTCTTCCATAGTTCTTGAATCAAAGATTTCGTTTTAGAAAAAATTTCCGAGAAAGTCAAAGTTCTTCTCGACATTAAATTTTCAGTGACACCTTCCTTGGCTAAAAGGTCAGCTGTGTCATTGCCAAAGAGACCAATGTGAGATGGAATCCATTGGAAGTAAATCTCATGTTGCTGGGAAAGTTCTTTAAGATTTTTAAGAATTGAGACCGATGTTTTGTCTCCAACATTTGTCCAGTCGCTAAGGTGTTGGATAACACTTCGGCTATCACATAATATCCATATTTCATCAGATGTCATCGTCTTAATGATTCGGAGAGCTTCATCAATGGCAATTAACTCGGATCTAAAAACAGAACAAAAGTCCGAATTCCTAATTTTGATATTATGAGAACAATTAGGAGCCTTTATAAAGATGCCACTGCCACATGAGTTTTGTTCGTCTTTGCTACCGTCGGTAAAAATTTGCATTGCAGTAGCTGGAATTTTGTTAATAATCTCCAATGCTAATTGACGTAAATATTCAGGTGGATCTTGATTTTTGGAAGTATGAGCTCCCATTTCTGGTTTAAAATGGACTCTAGGCAATCCCTCCTGAGGGTTAAATACGTTCTTCAAAAAATGTTCTTCAATGTCCTGATCTAATAGGTCCATCGCTTGCATTCGAGAGAAAGGACTGTTTCTTTTTAGTCTGTGTCTGTTTGTCCAGGTTATGAGATATGCAGATGTGCGGTTATAATCTCCGTAACTGTAAAGTTTACAAAAGTACTTTGAAAGCAGTAATTTTCTTCTCAGATCCAAGGGCAAGATATCAGCTTCGAAAAGAACTAGATCTGTGGGACAGCTATGTCGCATGCCAGTGATAATTCTAGCAGCGCTTGATTGTACTCGGTCCAGTTTCGCCAAATTAGTACGTGATGCACTGAAATAAATTTGAGAGCCATACTCTAAGACAGGTCTGATCAAAGAGGTGTATGTCAGTCTGAGAGTACCAGCATCAGCACCCCAGTCCCTTCCAGCAATGTATTTCAGTAAGTCAAGTCTCTTCCTGCCTTTGTTTATCACATAGTCTATATGCTTGTTGCTAAGTATCTCAGGATCCAAAATGTAGCCCAAATACTTAGGGTGTTTTTCATAGAGTAGGGATTTGTTTTCCATAAAAATTTGAGGTTGATAATTGTATAAACGTCGGTTAGTCGTGAAGAAGCTAGAGGTTGACTTTGATACATTAAAAATCAGTTTATGTTGCTCAGCAAAAATCTGTATGTCAGAAAGGGTAGTATTGATCGCGGTTTCTATATGGACGACGTCAGAGTTAGAGTTCCAGAGGACGATATCATCAGCGAAAAGCCCCACCTCACACCTTCTAGAGATGATTTTCTCAATGCCCGCAATATATAAGGAAAAGAGCAAGGGGCTCAAGACTGAGCCTTGCGGGACACCTTGGCTGAGCCTAAAGGTTTTAGATAAAGAGTCTCTAAATCTCACTCTGATCTCTCGATCCTTCAAAAAGTCGAAAATCCAAGATAGGGCTCTGTCTCTAATGCCAAAGGTGTTGAAAAGCTTTATGATTAATTTATTTCTCCAAACTCTATCAAATGCTTTTGAAAGGTCAAGAAAAACAGCAACTGTATGATGTGATGGTCTAAGGTTTTGGGAGTCTCGAACTCTCTGTCCGAAGTACAAAATCTGATCCGCAGTAGAGTGTCCCCTTTAAAACCATATTGTTCGATTGAGAGCAAGTCATTAGAATTTAGATAGTAAGTAAGTCGCTCAAGAATAATCTTTTCCATAAGCTTACAGGAGAAGTTTGTTAAGGCAATCGGCCTGAAACTTTCAGGATAGCAAGCTTTCTTGCTTGATTTCCTAAAAGGAATAATCAGGGCTTTTTTCCAATCACGGGGAAGTCTTCCAAGTCTCCAAGACAAGTTAAAGATTTCTAAAAGACTCTTCTTTCCCCAATCACTAAGTCTAGAGATCATCTGGCCATGAATATTGTCAGGCCCGGGAGATTTAGATGGATCAAGGTTGCTCAAAGCCATATTAAGTTCCTGCATTGTAAAGAACTCTTTAAATATAGGGATTCCATGCTCTGAGCTGCGACATCCATGAACTAATTTTCGAGCATAATTCTCTGTATCCTTGTCCATTGCATTAAAATTCAGTTTACTCGTCTTTTGGTAGTAGGAACCCAACAAATTGGCCGAAGTTTTATTGTCAGAGGAAATCTGTCCATTGTCATCAATGATAGTATTGCACTCCTCCTGTTGCGGTTGAGTAATGCTCAAAGATTTCATGAGTTTCCAAAGTTTGGTATTAGAGGTGTGTGCATCAATAGATTTGCACAATTCTTTCCATTTCTCTCTTAAGATGGATAAAGGTTCTTTTATCTCAGCATTTATTTTGTTTAGGCTTGACCTAAGTGAGGGATTGTTAGATTTTTTAATTTCCCGGCAAATATCTACTCTTTTCTTCAACAGGGGTTGAAGCAATGGAGATTTATGCATAAAAAATGGAGAGGGCCGTTTGTAATTTCCCCTAGGTATAGCTTGACCAGCAGCCTTGAAAATGATTTTCTTGAAAGAAAGCCAGGACTCATCGAGATTATCAATAGACCTACATTCAAAGGGAGGTTTTGAGAGCAGCCCACGATCAACTGTGTCTCTGTACTTCTCCCAATTGGCCTTTTAAAGTTCCAAAAAATTTTCTTAACCAACTGAGTCAATTGTTTCCACTTTAATTCTACTAATATGGGTAGATGGTCACTTCCAATGTCTTGTAAAACTGTCCACTTGCAGAAAGGGAAGATGTCTGAGCTGACAATTGACACATCTAAGGCTTCCTCGGTATGATAGCTGTGAGAGGAGTAAGTAGGGGAGCCGTCGTTTAGAGCAAGATGAGCACTGTCATCCATAAGGTTATGCAGTTCTACACCTCTCTTATAATTAATTACGCTGCCCCATGAACTATGTTTAGCGTTCAGGTCACCAACAAGTAGATTTGATTCAGATATGTCAAGCAGATTATCAGGCAGACTTTTTTGATTGGGAGGATGATACATGTTAGAGATGTTAAGATTTTTCCCCTTCCAAATGACATTTAAGCGTTGGATTTCCAATTTCGAATCAGTAAATTGTGGATTATCAATAGTACGATAGTTGATATCCCTTACAAGAAAAGCCAGGCCACCGCCTCCGCCTTCTTGTCTATCAGAACGAATTATGTTGTAGCCCTTAATTTTAAGCTTAGCATGTTCTTTCAATTTAGTCTCCTGAAGAGCAATAATTTGAACCTCCAGAGATTCAGCGATGTCCAAGATAGCGTCAAGTTTAATCCTTGAAGCATAAGTTGATATTCCATTCATATTGCAGTGTATGATTTTAAGAGACCGATATTTAGCTGGAGACCGTTGCAAATTTTTCGAAGAGGGCCCTCTGCCTAAACCCTCAGCGCACTCCTGATTATTCTGCGTGACGAGTGATGCAGCATGTTCCAAAGAAGACGAGAAGCTCATGAAAAAAAAGGAAATGTGGTACAGCCCCTGAAGTACGAAGACCTGGAGCACCCGAAGGTAGGGGACTGATTTGGCTCCTTCACCTACAGGCCTTAGCTGAGCAAAATGGAGTGGCCTTCACGCCTTGGGTGGCCCTACCAGGAGTAGATACTCCCGACGTACATCGCCCACTCCGCCCAGGTACACCCCCTCGCCACTTTGAGGCGGCCTGCAGGACTTGAGGGGGAATGTATTTTTAAAAGTATTCATCATTTTGTGTGTAATTGTTTTTAATATATTGTTGCGTTTTCGGGGGTTCGAAATGATTGAAGCCGAAGAGCGGGATCCAAAACAATTTTATTCTTGGCCAAAACAGTCCTCCACAAATTGTAGAACAGTTCGAGAAAGTCACGTACAATCGATGAAAATACTGATAACACAGATGTAATACACTAACAAAAGCAATAGTAAACACTCAGCACAAAAATAATAACTCAATAAAAGCAATAACACACGCACTATGCAATCGTCTCTCTCTGTCTCAAGCACAGAGAGGTATCCCTTGCATGAAAGCTGAGATCTGACTAACTGACTAGCCGGCCCGGGCCTTTTTGTACCTTTCGGTCAGAAACCTCTTGCACTTGCCAGAATAATCGAGAAATAGAAAGGTCTAGCAAAATCCGGAACGCACGAGAAAAGCTCAATACAGTAATACATTCAATACAATAGTGTTACAATACCGCGATAGGGTTGCCAGACAGGGTTATTAGGAGCAGGGTTGCCATGGTCGCCAAGTTTATCACCCACATTTGGCGATATATCGCCAAATCCGTCGCCAACTTGGCGCTAGCTGCAATATTTGGCGAGTTTACCATTTAAACCAATGTTAAAGCATGGGGGCCGTGCAATGCAGTGGAAATGATATTACAGGTAAACAGGGTTGAAATCACATTAGATACGACAAATTAAACTGTCAAAAATGAACACAAATGAGTAGAAACAATTAGAATAAGACTAAATTCGTAACATTGCCCCCCTCTCAAGAACTGCACGTCCCGGACAGTACAACCCTTCATCAGACGTTAACATAATAATAAAGCAATTGATTAAAAACAACTAAATGAATATGCAATAATAAACATGTAATACATAGTACAAAATAAACACCTAATGCATAGTACAAAATAAACACGTAATGCATAGTAGAAAATAAACACTTACAAAACAATAAACAAAATTATTTACAAGATTATTTACACACTAACTTATTTATACAAGACCATGGTCAAAATAAATTACACGATAATTGACACACTAAGAATTATGGCCATAATATGGAGCAAGCCTGTCGTAATGAACGACTCTAGGCTTCGAATTCGTTGACTTACGGATCCGGATTACGACATCGTTTATTATCTTTAAAATTGTATAAGGACCGTCCCAATGCGATTGTAGCTTAGGAGAAAGTCCTTTGTGTCGAGTCGGGTTGTAGAACCACACCTTGTCACCTTCCTTGAATTGATGTCCTGTGGCTTTTGTGTCGTACCGAGTCTTCATCTTCTCCGTCCTCAGGTTGATCCGTTCTCGAGCCAAATTGTGTACATCTTCAAAACGTGCCTGGAGATTCTGCACGTACTCCTCAGGCGATGAAGGTGTATCCGGAGGGCGACCAAACAGCAGGTCACAAGGGAGACGAAGATCTCGGCCAAAAAGCATCTGGGATGGTGAATATCCGGTAGTCTCGTGAACGGCGCTGCGGTACGCTAGCAGAAAGAGAGGAACTTTCTGGTCCCAGTCTTGTTGGTTCTTGGAGACCATCAGTGAGAGGTTATTCAGGATGGTACGTTTAAACCTCTCCACCATGCCATCTGACTGTGGGTGCAAAGGTGTGGTCTTGGTCTTGTCAATTCCGAGTAGTTCACAGACCCCCTTCAATACCGCAGAGACGAAATTTCTTCCCTGATCGGAATGAAGTTGAAGAGGTACCCCATATCTCGATATCCAGTGCTGCACTACAGCCTCCGCTACGGTGGGGGCTTCCTGATCCGGAATGGGGTACACTTCGGGCCATTTCGTGAAGTAGCCCATGACAACAAGTAGGTACTTATTACCAGACACAGTCCTTGGCAGAGGTCCCAGGATATCGAAAGCGATACGTTCGAAGGGTGCTCCAACATTGTAGCGATGCAGCTTCCCTCGGCTACGTATCTTTGGCCCATTCCGAGCTGAACAGGCATCACAGGACTTGCACCACTGTTCCACGTCAGCTCTCACTTTACCCCAGCAGAATCGCTCTCGAACTCGGTGCAAAGTTTTCATGACGCCGAAATGACCTCCTGTTGGGCTGCCATGCAATTCTTTGAGTACCTCTGGGATACGAGATCGAGGAAGTACTAATTGCCACCTGAATGTCTTTCCATCCTCTGATTCGAATTTTCGGTATAGAACACCATTCCTGAGATGTAGAGAATTCCAGAGGGCCCAATACTGCTTAGTTGTAGGACTATAAGCCGAGATGTCCTGCCAACTTGGTTTATTGCTGGAAGACTCCATAAACTCTATAAGGGGTTTAATATCAGGATCCGCCATCTGGTCTTCTCGAACTTTCTCGTCACTCCAGGGATCGGGTGGCGTCGCTGTTGAAGTTGTTATCTGGCGTATAGCATAGTCATATTTGGTCTCTACTCTGGAACAATGACGACAATTTTCTGGGCATGGTCTTCTTGAAAGGGCATCAGCATTTCCATGCGAGGAGCCTTTACGATGTCTGATGTCAAAGTAATACTCGTTGAGCCGTTGTATCCATCTGGCTACCTGGCCTTCAGTGTTTCTAAAATTCATTAGCCAGGTTAAAGAGGCATGATCGGTACGTAGAAGAAATTTTTGGCCATAGAGATAGTGATGGAAATGCTCGATGGCTTTCACAATAGCCAGTAGCTCTTTTCGAGTGACACAATAATTTCTTTCCGGTTTCGATAAACACTTACTCCAATAAGCTACGACTCGTTCCTGGCCATCTATTTCCTGAGATAATACTGCTCCGACACTCTCATTACTGGCATCAGTGTCCAAGATAAATGGCTTGTCCGGTTGTGGATATATTAAGATCGGTGAAGACGTCAAAGCTTCTTTAAGCTGGAGGAAGGAATCTTCACATTCTTTTGTCCACTGAAACTTTTGTTTACTTTCTGTTAGCTTGTGCAAGGGTCTTGCGATGTTAGAGAACCCTTTCACGAACTTTCGGTAATAAGTACATAGTCCCAGGAAGCTTCGCAGCTCACGGAGGTTTTCAGGGCGTTTCCAATTCTTTACGGCGGACACTTTTTCGGGGTCCGTACGAACACCTTCTGCAGAGATGATGTGTCCCAGATAATTGACTTCTTTCTGGAAGAACTTGCATTTCGAAGGGTTTAGCTTCAAGTTAGCGTCGCTTAATTTTGATAACACCTTCCGGATATTTTGAAGATGTTCTTCAAACGTACGCCCTCCTATTATGACGTCATCCAGGTAAATAAGGCAAGCTTCAAAAGTCAGACCCTTTAGCACGGTCTCCATCAGGCGCTCGAAAGTAGCTGGCGCATTGCAGAGCCCGAACGGCATGACTTTGAACTGCCATAGTCCTTGGCCGGAAGTGAATGCTGTTTTTTCTCTATCTTCGGGATGGATCTCCACTTGCCAGTATCCGCTCTTTAAATCTAAAGTCGAGAACCATTTATGACCGGAAAGGGTATCCAGGGTGTCATCTATCCTTGGAAGAGGGTAGCTGTCCTTCTTGGTGACGTCGTTAAGTTTTCGATAGTCCACGCAAAATCTTGTGGAGCCATCTTTCTTACGAACCAAGACGATTGGAGATGCCCACGGACTCGAAGACGGTTCTATGATGTCATTTTCCTGCATCTCTCGTAGTAGTGTTCCGACCTCTTCCTGTTTAGCAAACGGCAAGCGTCTTGGGTGCTGTTTAATCGGCGGATGGTCTGCTGTATCAATTCTGTGTTGTGTCACTGTAGTATGGCCAATATCGCTACTGTTTCTAGAAAACACGTCTTCAAATTCTTGGAACAGTCTTTCTGCGGAGCTTTTCTGTTCGGGGGACAATTCAACATTTTCTAGAAGGTCGGGAGTCAACTGTTGAGGCGAGTTGGATAGGAGCAAGCTCGAACTTTTGCAGACACACGTTACTGGACTGCAGGTTGCCAACACTTCACCTTTCTGGAACACTCTAGATTTTTCAGTTACGTTGCAAATTCTTACCGGGATAGTTTTTCTGGAAAGGTCCACTAGCGTCGAAGCTATTAGCAATCCATTCGCTTTATTTTCCGCAGATCCAATTAGGCCAGAGTTGAAACTCACATCGTTACCGATGTATCCAGGTACTATGATTTCAGTCCTTGGGGGAATGGTAATATTCTCGTTAGCGGTTACCTGTCGAATAGATTCTGTCCTGTGTTTAATTTTGAATATAGTGACTTCTTCGTGTATGGAACGTAATTCGTTCTTGTTGAAGTCTAGAGTGAAACCATGCTCCTTTAGAAAGTCCAGTCCAAGAATGAAAGGGTCTGCAATATCTGCGACATACACAGCATGTTGGTAGGTAGTGTCTCCAAACTTGATCTTGACTTTTAATTTTCCGTGAATATCAATCTTTTTCCCCGTCACGGTCTGTAGCACCACGCGGGGCGGGGTCCAGATAAGTTTCTCTGTTAACTTTTGAGCCAGATCGTTCCGAATGATAGACACATTGGCTCCTGTATCGATGATCATGTTGCAGGGAAGCTCGTTAACATGTCCCATTATAAAAATTCCATTCTCACCGGTACTCTTTGTCGAAATTTGACACACTTGAAAGTGGGGCTTTCCAAAATCTGGCAACCTCCGCCCCACGAGATGGCCATCAATTAGTTTTTCCGACACCTCCTTCCGGGAGGCGCTATTAGTTTCAGCGCCTTGGCGTGCCCAGCAGCTTCTCTGCAGATGCCCTTCTCGACCGCAGGTCCAGCATTTAAGGGTCTTCTTCCCGTCTGCTTTCTGGGACATCAAAGACTCAACTCTATTCATGAAGCTTCTCATCTGTCGCTCTAACCGCTCCACACTTGAGTTCGACGTGTCCGATTCGTTGACGGCTCGTATGGGGTGTCTGTCCTTTCGTGTTGCTTGCTGGGCTGCCTCGAATTTCATAGCAAACACTAGGGCCCCCTTTAAGTCCTTGAGATCCGCCATTCGGAGAGCTTTCTGGATTTCCGGATCACGCACCCCGTCGATGAAGTGTTGCAGCGCCAGGACTTCTCTTACTTCAGTCGGACAGTCAGAAAACGCCAAGTGAGAAAGCCTCTCGACGTCCGTCGCCAGTTCTTGGAGCGTTTCGGACACTTTCTGCTGCCGTGACTTCAGCTGGAGTCTGCTGTAATCCTTCACACATTTCTCTCCGAAGCGTAACTCCAGAGCATTAACGAGAGCGTCGAAATCCAGCCGCTGTGTTTCCGGCAAAGTTTGTAAAATGTCAGTAGCGTCGGCTCGAAGAGAAGCAGCTAACTGGCAGGCCTTGGTCTGGGAGTCCCACTGGTTTGCATCCGCCACTATGGAGAATTGGGTCTTATACACCTGCCAAGAGGACTCTCCGTCATATGTAGAAAGCTTGATGGAAGGCTTGGAATAAGGAGCTTGAAACTTAAATTCATCCCCTTGACCAGTCATGACTTTCTGCTTCAATTTCTCTAGGTCACTCCTGAACGAGATGGAAACATCTTCTACCTTTTCGAAAATTTTCGCCTCTAGTTTGCTCTCCATATCTTCGAATTTATTTTCAACCGACTCGATTCTTCCTTCCATTTCTTCAAATTTCTTGTCCATAGTCGTCAATTTGTCGCCAATGCCCTTCAAATCACTTTTCAACTCTTCCTTATTGGCGCTGATCTGCTCGTTTACGTTAGTAAGCTTGGTATTCACTTCTGCGATATTGGTGGTCAACTCCGATTTCATTTCGCCCATATTGGCATTCATGCTGGCGGTCAACTCCGATTTCATTTCGCCCATATTGGCATTCATGCTGGCGGTCAACTCCGATTTCATTTCGCCCATATTGGCATTCATGCTGGCGGTCAAGTCCGATTTCATTTCAGTCAATTTTTCTAGAAGAGTCTGGAACTGGGCCTCCATCGCTCTTGTTGTTGGCATTCAATCCCACTTCTGACACCAATTGTTGCGTTTTCGGGGGTTCGAAATGATTGAAGCCGAAGAGCGGGATCCAAAACAATTTTATTCTTGGCCAAAACAGTCCTCCACAAATTGTAGAACAGTTCGAGAAAGTCACGTACAATCGATGAAAATACTGATAACACAGATGTAATACACTAACAAAAGCAATAGTAAACACTCAGCACAAAAATAATAACTCAATAAAAGCAATAACACACGCACTATGCAATCGTCTCTCTCTGTCTCAAGCACAGAGAGGTATCCCTTGCATGAAAGCTGAGATCTGACTAACTGACTAGCCGGCCCGGGCCTTTTTATACCTTTCGGTCAGAAACCTCTTGCACTTGCCAGAATAATCGAGAAATAGAAAGGTCTAGCAAAATCCGGAACGTACGAGAAAAGCTCAATACAGTAATACATTCAATACAATAGTGTTACAATACCGCGATAGGGTTGCCAGACAGGGTTATTAGGGGCAGGGTTGCCATGGTCGTCAAGTTTATCACCCACATTTGGCGATATATCGCCAAATTTGGCGCCAAAATTAAGTCGCCAAATCCGTCGCCAACTTGGCGCTAGCTGCAATATTTGGCGAGTTTACAATTTAAACCAATGTTAAAGCATGGGGGCCGTGCAATGCAGTGGAAATGATATTACAGGTAAACAGGGTTGAAATCACATTAGATACGACAAATTAAACTGTCAAAAATGAACACAAATGAGTAGAAACAATTAGAATAAGACTAAATTCGTAACAATATGTATATAAAGTAGTAGTATAATTATCCCTGTGAGATGAAGAACTTCATTAAACAAATTATATATTTTATTACAAAGTATGGATTTCCAAGTTTAAATTCTAGATGAAGCATTTTTTGTATACAATATTTACATTTTTACCAGAAATTTCTAAAATGCTTGATTTCATTTAAATACGAACGGTGATAGCAAAATATTTCAAATCCATCTCAAACCTGCCCTGTCGGAAGAAATGATTCACTTTATTAAGCGTACTAACGCTAGAAAGAGCGCGGGCAAAGACTCTATCACCAATAAAATGCTTAAAAACTTCCCCATCAAACATATTATTATACTAAACATCCTAATTAATAAAATTCTTAATATCAATCTCTTTCTAGACTACTGGAAAGAATCTACTATTTTTCTAATTAACAAACCCGGTAAAAATCCTCATTTTCCACATAGCTACATATAGACCAATCTCTCTCCTATCCACTCTTAGTAAACTAAATGAATCTATTATTCTTCATAGACTTAAAAATTTCATTAAAGATAAAAACCTTCTTAACCCAAATAAGTATGGTTTCTCAAATAAACTTTCAATTTTAAATCCTCACTTATTACTAACTTAGCATATTTCGGCAGGTTTCCAGAAAAAGAAGAACATGGGAGTAGGAGCTGTATTTTTGGAAATCCAGGAAACTTTCGACCGTGTTCGGATGAATGGACACACTTTCAAACTAATATCTTACAAACTCCTCCATCCCCTCATTCACTTCAGTCATTTTTACCTCACTAACCACTCCTTCAAAATTAGAGTTAATGATTCATTATCTAACACTCATAGCATATCAACAGGATGTCCTCAAAGTTATTTAACCTCTACATTAATGATATCATCAATTACTCACTAAGAAAAACTAATCTTTATGCAGATGATACGGCTATATACGTGACCTATAAAAATCTCAATTCTATCACTTTTGCCATTAACAAACATTAGAAACGTTTTATGACAGGTGGAAAATTAGCACAAATGTCGATAAATCACCCGCTGTTATTTTCACAAAAAAGCACACAATGCCACCCCCACTCACCATGTACACCAGACATATCCCTTGGTCTCAGGAAACTAGGTACTTCGGCGTTATTTTCGATTCTCACTTAACTTAGAAACAACACATTTTATACACTCGCGATAAGTTCTAGAAAACCACGTTTAAACTTTTCCCCAATATTTCCCGGATCTCTCATTTAAGTACAGAAAACAAAGTGCTTCTCTATACGGCCCTTATGCACCCGATAATAGATTATGCTTGTCCAGTCTGGGGCTGTACTGCTAACACCATTATTAAAGTTCTACATACTGTTCAAAATTCATTCATACGTATGATCGTCAAAGCTACAAGATATATGTACAATGAAGACATACGTAATGCCTTAAAAATTAATATCTTTAAATCTCATACGCGGAAAAATAAAATTAACATTTTTAGTGCTTAACCTGAAACCAATTATATAAAAATGCTTAAATTCCTTATAACCCTAATAATAAAACTAAAAGGCCAAGAAGAATTCTACACACATGATTCATATAACCTTCTATAATATTTTTAATTTCTTTGTAATAGTTTTTTATTGGGCATTTTAGTAAAATTTTATTAAAAGTTTTCTTTTTCATGTTTACTTCTATTTTTAACCGACTGGACAAGCTCTTTCCACTTTCCCAATTCTCACCCCTCAGGGCAGCCAATAGGAGTCTATGATCACCTACTATTTGATAAACCTGAGAGGCAGTCGCTAAGTTCTCTTTCATGCTGATACAATCTCCATTCCTTCCCCAAGAAGAACCAAAGCAACGCCTCCCGTATCTCCTCGTTTCAACCGATGACCGTTACGCCTCTATGCAAAATGAAAAACTCTATTTTCGCCATATCCAACATCTCAGAATGCCAGATATGAGATTGAGGACTGTATTACAGTCCAGATGCCCCCCAAAAAAGCCCATTCAACGCTGTCAATATGTTATAATAATCACTTTAAAATATTTTTAATTTACTTTTTACTTTTCTTAAATAACTAATTTTATTTGATTTTTTTCTCATTGTTCAAATTTTTTTGTATATTAACCCTTCGCTATGCGCGCGAATCTCTCGGATACATAGTCCAAGTAGTTTCGGTGCTGCGTCCACACGGTGCTGTAGAACACGCCCGCCCCTCCTTCTATCTGCTTTACGTAACTTGCCCTTGGATTCAGTATTAAGTACGAGAATTATTTCTTCATCTTTTGAGTGGCAGTGAATGTGATAGATGCAGCACGCCCAACACTGTCAATTTTTATGAAATTGCACTATTTCGTTAATTTGGATTTTTTTTCTTGGAAAAAGTAGTAGTTTTCAGTTTTATAAAAAAATAATCCGAAACAAGTATTTTGTAAATTCTGTATGATAGTTTTTTTTTTTGCTGGGAATTTAGATGCATTTAAGGGATGGCACTTGCCTAGCCAGTGACTGGAATTTATTCAAGTCTCAGTATAACCTGAATAAACTCCCCAATATCTATGCGGGAATCAAAATCACTCAGATCTTCGCACACTTATCTAGGAAAAATAGGCCACGAACACTTGAAAGAGCACCTGCGAAGACAGTCTAAGTGTATCATTCATATGCCTCGTTCATTTTAAGTCATAATTGTACAAATATTTGGAATACAACACCCCATTCAAGACGAAAAACTAAGGGAAACATCGCTAGAAACTTGGAAGAGAAGGTATTGTTCCCTCTTGTCCGGAAATCAAGAAAATATCATTAAATTCTTTTTTATTATACGAAAAATCTATGTGCCTTGAACATTGTAAAGGTGATTTGTGAAGATCGCATCTTAAAATGTAAGCAGTGGTGACAAAGTGATAACTAAAAAAAACCATTATATTTTGTTTTTTCGGGTTAACCTGTAAATTATAAGTTAAAATGGTTGGTGGTAATAGAATGTATCTATGATTAATTATTTATATACAAGAAACATTTTTTCTGTTTAATAGCATGGCATTTATTTTTCATTCTTTTTAACATTCATGCAAAGTATACGAGGTTTGGGATAGGAGATATTAACATGACAAAACTTCATTTAAATAAAACGAATATTTTTAATAGCATTGGTGTTTTTTTTTGTATATCATTTCTATTAAAAATGTAGTATGAAAAAAATTAAAATTTTGCCTGAGACAAGGAGAACTTCAGTAAGAATTATGTATTTTATTACAGGTTTAGGATTCTACATGATGCGTTTTCTAAAAGTAATATTAATATTTTCATCCAAAATTGTTTAAATGCTTGACTTTATTTAAATACGAACGGGGACTGCAAAATGTCTTCAAAGCAAACAACTAATGCCCTTTTTAATGCTTTTTCATGTTTAAGTCTTTTAAAAACATGAAATGGACAGCTAACGGGCAATGAACACCAACTCTTTCAATGAAAAAAGAATTTTTCATAATTCAAAGCTACCACTTTATTAAATAAGACAAATAAAATAAAGATTTCAAACACCAGACAGTTAGATGACCAAATATCCTTTACTGGGAGTAATCGATAATAGGCAGCTAATTAATAGGGCTGCTTAATAGTAATTGTGGACAATATGGCTTAGAGACATTTTACAGTGCGGAACGTTATAGAGTTTTCAATAAATCTGTAGATAACACTGCGATTAAGACCCATTGTAGTCAGAATTCTAAATGGTAAAAGGACCAGAGATAGGGCAAACGGGTATATAGAGGAACAGCGAACTACACTTGTACGATACTGATCGAAATGATCAGTGGTAAATAGATCCATCATAAAGGATAAATTATATGACTCATTTTTTGCATTATAATTTTTTGTACGAAATAACGCTTTTTCATGTTTTTATTTTTCTCCACTTTTATTTCATTTTCTGAAAAATGCATAGTGGATGGAGGATCTATTGCAGATCCATATTCCTGTGACGTGAAGAAACGTGAAACAATGTATTTTTCAGAAAATATGCGCGCGCCCTCTACCGTACATCTGTAACACTCGGGAGCATTGAATTGAAGTGATAGGAGATATTACTACGATTAACTGGGATGGGATATATTAACATGACAAAAATTAATTTGATTAAAATTAATTATGCTAAGGAAAATTACCTCTCTAAAGACGAGAGGAAAAATCAGAAATTTATTTAAAAAAAAAATATGGAGATTGCTTTTAATATTATTCATCATTTTATATATAATTTTTTAGTATATGTATCTAAAGTAGTATTATTGAAATTAAAATTTTGTCTGTGAGATGGAGAACTTCATTAAAAAATTATGTATTTTATCACAGGGTAGGATTTCCGCGTTTTTAATTCTATATGTAGTACATTTCGGGTACAATATTAACATTTTTATCAGACATTGCTAAAATGCTTAATTTCATTTAAATACGAAAGTTGATAACAAAAATTTTTCAAAGCAAATAGCGAAGTACCCTTATTTGCCTAATCATATTTCTTTAAATCCTCTAAGAACATTAAGACTACACAGTATTGTTTTTCAGAAAAAAAAAAGAATTGAAGGCAGAACCAGTAAAAAGAAATCTTTATTATATTCATATTGTGATTTATTCTGAAAGTAAAAAGTCAATTTGACAAGCCATTATTTCATAATTAAAAAAATTAAACAGTTTCTTAGTATTTGTAAATTCTTATAAAATGATAAAGTTTTTAATTATTGTTAGTGCTTTATGTTTCTTAGATATTGGAAAGAAAAGTTAGTATGGATTGAAAAACTGTTTCCCTGTTGAATTTTAATAATTATTTGTATAGCTAAGTTCTTTTAAATATTAATTTTAAGATTTTTTTGATAAAATAACTATAGCCCTCAGGTTTAAATCCATAGTAATTGTTTTAGAACATATATTAGGAAGTATCTACAAGAAATTTCAAGAATCTATCTTGAACACAGAAAAAAATTCCTGATGTTTAGAAAACACATCTTCTAAATTAAAACTGAGAAAAACACATCTAAACTTTGTAAAGGCATAAAACAGAAACTAATGAGGCTTGTAAAGCTCTCATTTTTCAATATATTATTTTCCAACTTGTGTTCTACATCAAAACACTGTTTTAGTTATTTAAGAATGAAAACTTTTTTTTTTAAATCAAAATATGTTTTTGCATAATATTGATAACATTTGCTACGACCGCAGATTGTTACAAAAAACATTTATACACATAGTAATAATGAAACAAACTTGAGCTGAAAATCACCTGGTTTGAAAATAATATATCTAATTTTTCCTCTGCTTTAAATCAGGGCAGTTTAACAAGTTCGTTTTTGTTGCATTTTTTTAAAATACCATAATGTACTTTGGCACATTATGGAAATATTCAGTTCTTTATGCAATACTTATATTCTGATGTTTCATCGTAGTATCAGCCGCATTATAAATATTATTTCTCAAAAAAACCTTAGTAAGCTTTAGCTGTGACATTTTCTCAACAGGAAAAAAATAATAACAACAAAGAATCAAGAAGTTGGGGGTCTTTGGGAAACTGGATTTTATGAAATCCGCCGTCCCATATCTGAAGTATTTGAATCATTAAATGTGGTAATTGGAAATTAAAAATGCACTTAATAGTAATTATAGTTCACTTGAGTTCTTAAAATTGTACTGTCCAAAATGTCCTTTATGTTGATTCCAGAGTTTTTTTTTTTTTTTTTTTTTTGCTGTCTTAGGTGATTAATGTGGAGTCTTGACAGTTCGTTGTAGCTCGCAAGGAGCCGTGCTTTCTTTAGCAGTGTGTCGTCGCAGCATGGTGATTGATGGGGTGGCATCTGGGGTGAAGCGCTTGTCAGGAGGAGTGACGTCATCTCGTAGAGGAGTGGGCTGTCAGTCTTGATTTGTGGTCTTTCTGTTGATTGTCGGTCCTGTTGTGTGAGATAGGGCACTTCTATTGGATGTTGCAGCAAGTGAGAATCCTCTCTATTGGCCGTGCCGTAGGTTGTGTAGAAAGTAGTGGGGGAAAATATTTGAATAATTTCCTGTTAGATGCATTGAATGTAGAATAGTTGGGGAGTTGAATGAAATTTAAAGTTTAATGAAAAATTAATGAAGAGTAATTTAAAATTTAGCAAGAAGGGGTTCATTCACCGATCGGCGAATGAACGTTTATGTGAATTATGGCGGATTGTAGGAGTCTAGGAGAATTCTCCTAGGTCTTTTTTGAGTGTCCAGAGGGGTGTAATTTTCGAGATTGATGATGTTAGAATTATTGATGTTGGGGAGATTATCATAGAAATTTTTGGCTAAGTCTTGAATATGTTTTTTAAAAGGAGGTATTTTGATTGCTCTATAAATGTTTTTGTTGGAGTTGTATCTACATGCTCTTACAATACACCGAATGATGGAATTTTGAGCTATTTCAAGAATTTTGATATTTGTATTAGCTGCGTAGCCCCAGATGGGACATCCGTAGCTCAGAATTGGTCGCAAGACGGCCGTATAGAGAAGTACTTTATTGTATAAATACATATTGGAATTCCGGCAAATTAAGGGGTAGAGTTTCTTTAATGCGATCCGGAATTTATCTCGCGCATAAAGAATATGAGGCTTCCATGTGAGAGTTTTATCAAAAGTAATTCCAAGGTACTTAGTTGTTTGAGACCAGCGTAGTTGTGTGGAATATAGAGTGGGTGGTGCAATTGGTTTACGAGTTTTAGTGAATAACACCGCAACGGTTTTATCCACGTTGATTTTGATCTTCCAGTCGTTGAAGTATTTTTCGAGTAGGGCCAGGTGTTTGTTTAGTGCTATTGTAACTGATTTTGTATTTTTGTAAGTGGCTGAGATCGCAGTGTCATCAGCATATAGGTTAATCATGGTGCGTGGGTGTGAGGGTATATCATTAACGTAGATGTTGAATAACACAGGGCCCAATAAGGAACCCTGTGTTACCCCAATGTTGACGCGGTGTGTAATTGAGAGCGTGTCGTTCACTCTGACTTTGTATTTCCTGTTAGTAAGGTAGGAGTATAGAATATGAATGATGGCAGGTGGAAAATTATAAGTAATAAGTTTATAAATGAGTCCGTCTATCCAGACACGGTCAAATGCCTTTTGAATATCCAGGAAGACAGCACCAGTGGTCCTGCCTCTCTGAAATCCTGAGGATATTTTTTCCGTTAATCTGAGTAGCGGGTGGTAGGTAGAAAGTTGTTTGGTGAATCCAAACTGATTAGGGTTTAAAATGTTAGTGCTATAGATATGATTTTTAATTCGATTTAGAATAATGTGCTCAGCAATTTTGCTGAGCGAAGATAATAAAGAGATTGGCCGGTAGGCATCAGGAGAATTTTTACTTTTTCCAGGCTTGTGTATTGGAAAAACGATTGCAACTTTCCATTCATTTGGAAAGTGTCTGAATAGTAGAATTTTATTTATGATGTAGGTAAAAATTAGAATGATTTTGAAAGGAAAATTTTTTATCATTTTGTTGGTAATATTATCTATTCCAGGTGCTTTGGAATTCTTTAGTTTTTTCATATATTCACAGATCTCGTCTGGGTCTGTGGGAGAGATAGGAGATGAAAGTGGAGTAGAAAAGAATCTTGTTAGGGTATTAGTGACGTCAGAGTCGATGTTGGTAGTGTGTTTCCCTGGTCTTTTATTTTCTGTGTAATTGTCTATGAGCGTGTTTGCAATTAAGTTGGCCTTCTGTTCATCGTTGCTAGCGATGCCATTGGGTCCGGTTAAATTTGGAATGTCTGAGCGTTTTTTGCGAAAGTATTTTTGCATATGCCAGAGACTGTTATCTTGAGTTTCGAGTGATTCTAGTTTGGCGTTCCAAGTGTTTTGTGCGTGTATCCTGATTTCTTTTTTAATTAATTTTTTGAAGTCTGTTGGCTTCAGTTTTGTGTATTGGATTTAGAGTCTGTTGATATAATTTCCTGGCCCTGTTTTTACAAGTTATTAAGTAATTGATGTGTTGTGGCGTGTAGTTGTGTCGGGTGTTTTTAATAGGTTTAGAAGCTAAGTTGTGGGCGGAGCTAACCGCATCTGCGAACTTCGCTACTTTTTTCTTCGAGCGTAGATTCATTATTGATTTTAGCGTAGTCAAAAAGTTTAATTTCGTTTTTAAGATTTTTCTGAAAGCAGACCAACAGGTGGTAATTGCTCTTGGATTATCTTTATGGATGGGGGTAGTGATATTAAAGTTTAACATGACAGGATTATGATCTGACGAGAGGTCATTTATGGATACAATATTGTAGGGGTAGTTAAAGTTACTAATTATTGCGAAATCTAGAGTATTCGAGGAGTTGTATCCATATCTGGTTGGAGATTTGGGAAATGCAATTTCTAGGTTATTGTCGTCAGTAAAGTCTTTTAATCGAATGCCTCTGGGAGAGTTTTTGGAGCAATTCCATGCACTGTGTGTGGCGTTAAAATCGCCAAAAATCACACAGTTACTGTTGGCCTGAATGAGAGCCTCAATATCTACAGTAAATAAGTTTTTATCAGATCTAGGGGGAATATAAATACAGGTTATTGAGAAGTTTCTGATATTCGGGGAGTAATAGTTACGGTGGTAGCTTCAATATGATGCAGAGTGGGGGAGGGGGGGAGAAATGCGGAATAGATTTTTTAATAAAAATAATAGTACCACCGAGAGTAGGAGTAGTCCCGTTCGAGATGCGGTCGTTCCTGTAACATGTGTAATTTGAAATGTTTATGTTGAGGGTGGGTCTCAAACGTGTTTCTTGGATTAGTAAGATGTCAGGGTCGTACTTCTCTATGAAAATTTTGAATTCGGAGATTTTGCTTAGAAGGCCGTTTGCGTTCCACGAACACAAACTCAGGCCGCTTATTTGGTGTCTATTCATCATAATCGTCTAAAAGAGCCTCTACTAAGGCGCGTATTTCCTTCTTGCGTTGGGTTTTATGTTTATTAGTACTGGATGGTTGAGGGGTGTTTGATGAAAAATCAATACTATTGATTTGTTGAACTAATAATGAAAGAGCTTGAATGGTTTGAGAAAGTGTTTGGGTTATGAGACCCATGCATTCGCTTTTAGCATTATTGGTATTTGTTTGCTTAGTGATGTGAGTTGTTGCGGCCTGAGTTTGTGTTGGTATCGTAGAAGGAACCTGACCGTTTCGTGGTGTCATCTGTTGGGGGGTGGGAGCGGTAATCTTACTTCGTTCTTGTTGGGCTGCTGCTTGCGCAAAGGAAACATTAGGGCGGACTAGACTGTTAACAATGCTAGTATAATTAGGTTTGATTGACGCGCCTTTACGTGGTTTGGGGTACAACGGGCATTTTGAATAATTGGCCATGTGGCCATAGGCTTCGCAATTAACGCAGTACATTGTTTCGACTTTATCGATCTTACAATCAGTCGTTTGATGGGGTTCCCCGCATTTGAGGCATTTAGGTTTTATGTGGCAATTGCTTGCCGTGTGATTAAATTGTTGGCATTTATAGCATTGGGTCACCCCTTTGCTATCGTAGCCCTCTACTGATACATTTAAATATGAAAGTTTGTCTAATTTAAAAATGGTGGCGTTAGTCATGTTTCTTGGTAAAGATACCAAGAATACGGGGAGTAATTGGTTTGTAATTTTACCAGTTAGTTGGGAGACCCGATCAACGGTGAATCCCAGATCGATCAAGTCATTATGGATATCTTCGGGTTTAGCTTTTTTAGGTAGTCCTTTAATCACTACCTTGATGGGTCGTTCGGATTTTAGTTTAATTGAATAGAATTGATATTGTATTTTTTCAAGGAAAGTAAGCATTTCGTGGTATTGGTCGTGAGTATCACAATATAACTTGAAAAACTCACCGGTCATTTTGCTACGTATTTTAGGCATGAAATTGTTAATCACTTTCATTTGTTCTCGGAAATCAAGAGTTATTTTTAACATGACTGGTGGGGGAGATTTTTCGTCAGGTCGGCTGATTTATTTACGGCGGTATTAGTCGCGGGTTTTTTCTTGTTACTTACTGTGTTAACATTTTTAACTATAGTTCCGGTCGAGGTTCCTTCAACGGGATCGATTTCGGAGTCGTTAATTTCAAGAGCGTTGAATTTGTTGGAAAGATTTAGCCTAAAGTTTTGTTCAGTATTCGGTTGAGTATTTTGATTTTTAGATAATTTGCGGTTAGGTGGGGAAATAAAATCGAATTCGGTATCTTTTCTTTTAAGTGAGGCTGAGTTCGGTAAAGTTGGAAAATCATCATCGTTAACTGTGGTGGGAGTACTTAATGGAGTGTGGTGTTCTGCACAACCGGAGGTATCACAGCTTGGAAGAGAGGAAAACTCACTTACCGTTAGCTCGTTGAGTGCGGTGTAGTTATCCAATCTTTGAACGTGTTCCTTCATGATGTGGCAGTCTTCATCCGTAAGTCCGTGTAGTTTGAGGGATCTTATATTGGCCTTGATATTCTCTATGGTGATGGTGTAGAACTTCATATTTCTGGCGAGTATTTTCCTCTGCTCACAGTTGGTGAGGTGTGGAGTTCCGGGTCGGGAGTCATCTACAGGTAGAGGTTGTTCATTCACGGGTGTCGGGTGTCGGTCGTCGTGGTTGTCCAATCCGTTAATCAGTTCAATGTCTAAGTCCATTTCCGGGGTCGTTTCCGTAATGTCAGCCATGATAACTTTGATTTAGATAAATCAAATAAGCAGGATAAAGCGTGAGGCTCTAAAAGAGCTCAAAGCGATACTGAAGTGGCGCAATCAGCACGTAACTGACTCTCTAACCTTCCACGTATGAAAGCTCAAACTCCTGTTTTTGAACACGCTAAATGCAATAACTTTAAAAGCTCGATGTTATCTTTAACAACAAAGAAGAAGAGCTTCTAAGTTATATAAATTATGTTTACAAATAAAGATTGGTCTTGAAATCAATCTTAATTAAGTAACAATGAGATAACTTACAAAACTTCAAACATATGCATACAGAAATGATTTTCATAATGAAAACTGCAGTTAATAGACAAAATATTTTCATTTTTAGGATATTGTTGTTTTCATTTGTTATTTTAAGGGCCTTAAATGGACACCTAAATGTCGATGAACTCTACATTTAAAAAAAAATTTATAACTTAAATAACCACTTTTACAAATAAAACATAAAGAGTATTAACAATCTTAATCAGCAATTGAGTTACATGCAGTGAACGATTAAGTCCAATTCAGGCGGACAAGTTTTTTTTATTTTAATTTACGCAATCAGATCTCACAAACAATTACAATAATGCATTTTAATTACACGCCCGTCCCTAAATTCTCATTTATCTACACCCGCAGTAACTTATAAATTCATAATATTTTCTCACTCTTAATTTTTCTCACTTAATTTTAACAGTTATGCAGCAAAGGGCTAAGAGAAAGGCTGGACTCATGTAACCACCCAGTTAATCATGAAAGGAGTTTGAGCTTCCCTGCGGGAAGCAGGTACTTCAGTTATCCGTCAAATTATACAGTGGGTGATCGGTTAACGAATATAATCCGTTCCAAGACTATGTTCGCTATCCGAATATCGATTCACCATAGACTTCTATGTGAAATCGATTAATTCGTTCTGGAGACTCTAAAAATAAAATTTTAAAAAATGCATAATTTCTTAGTAAGTTTTTAAAAAAATAATACATACATATAGTCTCGCATATTAATCAGTCCTTTTCATTTTTTGCTTATGGGGCATTGAAGAACATGCCCAATGTCGATTGCTTTTCTCTCTTTTTCAGGATTTTCCCGAAGTAATTAATAGCATTGTCGTTGTAAAGATTCCCAACCCTACTTATATCAGCTTGGTTTGGGAACCATTCTAAGACCATTGCTCTGACAGCCTCCCACTTTTCCAAAAGATCTTTAATGGCAGATATCGGCATTGGTCATCTTTCGTCTTCCTCTTCTTTAGAAGGAGACACATTTCGTTGTTTTTCGTGGTGTTCTTCATTCAAAATTTCTTGGAATTCTATCGTCAGTTCATCTTCATGTCCCATTATGAGCTCTTCTCTAAAGAATGTTTTTTTCCAGGTATAGAAGTTTAAGTTGGCAATACTTTCCAAGATGGCGACCGATTTAACAGCTGTCAAGTGATTTATTCTCAGTTTGGTTTGGCAATTCATCAAAACGATCATCAAGAAAGGCATAGATTCGTCGAATGGGGCTAAAAGGAGATTGCCGTTGTTCCCGATTTTCATAAGCGAATTTTGTTTAGCGATGAAGCGCACTTCTGGTTGAATGGCTACGTCAACAAACAAAACTGCCGCATTTGGAGTGAAGCTAATCTACAAGTGTATGCCGAAACACCGTTACATCCAGAAAAACTGACTGGTGTGCTTTATGGGCTGGCGGAATCATTGGTCCATACTTCTTCAAAAACGATGAAGGCCACAACGTTACAGTCAATGGTGATCGGTATAGAGCCATGATTACTAACTTTTTCATTCCTGAATTGAACAATCATGATGTCCAGGAGCTGTGGTTTCACCAAAACGGCGCAATATGTCACACAGCTCGTGCCACAATCGATTTATTGAAAGACACGTTTGGTGACCGCCTAATTTCACGTTTTGGACCTGTGAATTGGCCTCCAAGATCTTGTGATTTAACACCGCTAGACTATTTTCTGTGGGGCTATGTAAAGTCATTGGTCTATGCGGATAAGCCGGAAACTCTTGACCATTTGGAAGACAACATTCGCCGTGTTATTGCCGATATACGGCCACAAATGTTGAAAAAAGTCATCGAAAATTGGACGTCCAGATTGGACTACATCCGAGCCAGCCGTGGCAGTCCTATGCCAGAAATCATATTTAAAATGTAATGCCACAAGATTATCTTTCGAATAAAAAAAAGTTCATGTCAATCGAATAATACATCGTTGTTTTATTGCAATTTAAAGGTCTTTACCTCTCTAAAAAAACACCCTTTATATCATCCTCGTTCTCCTCCAATTCCAGATCTCTAGCAGTTGTCAAAATTCCATCCATAATTTCAGGGGTGTCTCCCTGATCACCCCTGAATATGTGTTCGTTGTCCAAAAACAAAAAATCTTTCTTTAAAGTGTTCGTTATCCGAAAAGAAAAATCTTTCGTGAAAGTGTTCGTTAACCGATCACCCACTGTTCATTGGTCTGGGCAAACCTCGGCTTTCAGTCGAGCGAGTCACTCCAAAAGATTCTCGACGGACCCGCTGAATTTAGCAATCCAGTACTTTTCTTTTATTACTTTAATTTAAACAAGGGCAAGTAAAGAATTTCAATGCTATTCCCCAAATATTCTGACAGTTGATTAAAATATCTTCTGAGATCAGGAACTCAGATGGAAATGTGTAAAAATCACATTGCCAAGTGCTTCTTTCTACAGTCGTTTTGCGTCACCTCATGGCATGTGGATGTCCAGAATGGGGGTATGCTACTAAATCTAATATAAATATCTTGATGTACTGCAAAAAACTTCAATCAGAATGATCGTCTGTGCCTATAGGTATATGAGAAACGACGAGATTCGTAATGCAATTAAAATATTGTCATTTAAATCTCATGCTCAAAATCTAGATAAAATTCTCTTTAATTCTATAAATAGTTCTGAAAAAATTAATATGCAAAATCAAGAAAATTATACAGCTCAGACTAAAAGGAAACGACCCAAGAGTATTCTCCTGGACTTGTACAATCATGGACACAAAAAAATTAGCGCACCAAGAAATAATTGTGGAATCGTAACGAAACTTGGCATGAAGGTACATGTCGGAGGGATATGCAAATGATTAGAAATACAGAGTGAATGCGCATTACGTATAGCGGTATATGGCATTTAACGTCGTCCTTCGTGCAGTATAAAACAGGTAACCAAAGCTTGTGTGAGGTCCGCTAGGCGAGTAGTTTGTCAATTAGGCCATTCTGATTGTGTTGTTAGGAGGTCTTAGGACCAGTGGGTCCGAGAGATGTCGTTTACACGAAGACCAGTCTCACCGCATCGTAAGAAATGCACGCGCACAGCAAACTGCTTCATCGGCCGCGATCCAGGCCCAGATAGAACCTTTACTCGGGGCTCCTGTGTCTCCCCAAATAATGTGAAGGAGCCTGGCTGAAGGAAATTTGGTATCGCAGCGCCCATTACTTGTGCTGCCTTTGACACCCACCCATCGACACCTCCGTTTGGAGTGGTGCCACGCACGAGGAAACGGGACTGCAGCGGAACGGATCGTCTTTAGCGACGCGCGCGCATCCAGATTCAATCTCAGCAGTGATGACAATCACGTTCGTGTGTGAAGACCCCGTGGTGAATGCCTCCATCCTGTCTTTGCTTTACTGCGACACCACTCCCACAGTTGATGTGATGCAATGGGGTGCCAACAATACATGGTCACCACTAGTTTTGATCCGTGTCACCATGACAGCCCAGAGGTATGTCCATGGCATCCTGCAACCAAATGTGTTGTCACTAATGCAACGGCTCCCAGCAGTAAACTTTCAACAAGACAATGCTCGTCCTCACACTGCAAGGGTGTCATAAGACTGTCTCCGCACTGTTATTACCCTTCCCCAGACTTGTCTCCAATTGAGCCTATCTGGTATCGTTTGGGACGACGAGTGGGGCATCCCATGAGTTTAAACGAACTAGAGGCAAGGTTACAGCAAATATGGAACGAAATGTCTCAAGGCATTATACAAAACTTGTATGCTTCAATGCCCGATCGTATCGTGTCGTGCATTCGCGCTATAGGGGATTCACCAAGGTATGACATCATCCGTTCTTTTGCCTTCTTGTCTGAAATAAATTATCCTTTTTTCTTTGATTTTCTAATCATTTACTTATATTAAAGCAATCATTACGTATGTAAAATTTCGTTTCACTTTGACGACTCCTTGGTGCGCTAATTTTTTTGTCCTTGAGTGTATAATCCTCCCTAGCACTTAATTTATTTCACATCTCATCGTAACTGAGACTTTTAAATTTAAGATTATAGTCTTATTTTATTATTTCTTCTTTAAAGTAATTCTCTTCATGGCAGAGTGTGCTATGCACCCGACACACTTAAATAAAAACTTCGGCAGTACCGCGTGCGGTCACTGTGAAAGTGGGTGACCACTTCAAGAACCCCCTGATTGCCTTTTCCGACATCCTAACTTTTTCACCCCTTCTGGAAATTGCGTCACAACACCACTCACACCCTCCCACATGGGCAGCCACTTTAAACCATTATCCTCACTTGCCAGCAACCGATAGGAAGACTCTGTCTTCAGTGTACTCCTCTCTCCAGAAAATCTGTGAGAAGCCAAGATATAAGCCTTGAAGCCCCGTCCACTGGCCCGCCGCGCGTCCAATAGCCATGCAGAACACCTCAAACATGAAAAAATTCCACTAAAGCCATGTGATTTAATAGACTTTTGCAGATACGGGATTAAGGGTTCCCAGAAACCCAGATGCCCTCAAAACTTCTCGTAGATTCCGTAGAATTGTATAACATAAATAATTATGTGTGATATATTATTAGCTGGTTTTATTTGTTGGAGCACATAGCCCGTCAGGGCTGTTTATCTCCCATCTGATGGTGATTGATTGCATGACTTTATAATTACTTGCCATTTTAATAAAAAGTTGGGTCGATACAATGTCATTTAAGACACTTAAAATGAAAAAGAAATGGCTACTTGACAATGTGAAGAGAATAATAAGAAGGTGAAAAATTGCTGAGGTCCAGGTGTCGGCAGTCTATGGTACGTAATACAGTTCGCAGAGGCAAAGTTGTCAATTTTTGATTGGACGGAAGTTGATACAATTGAAATAAATCTTATTTTACAAACACCTTCAGGATTATGGACATGTATGGAAGAATCTGAAAGATAAGACTGAAGATAAATTTTTGCACACAGCTATTTTTTTTAATTATTAAATATCATTGCTGGAGAGATTTAATTGTTTGAAGAGGGAAAATTGCATGTTCTTTGCTTTCCGCTTTTGGTTTTATATTAAGTAAAAAAATCTTTTCCCATATGAAAAATATTTCGAGTCTACAAAGAGTTTTTGAACAACCGAATGCTCAAAGGCGAGTTAAATTGAAAGTGACAAATTATGCCCTGATTTTGGCGATATGAAAGTGACGGTTTTAGCATTAAAAATTTATTTAACTATAATGAAGGGAAATACTTATATTTTTTATGTTGTCTACTTCTCATTTTTTTAAAAAAAATATGGTAGAGAATACATAATATATG
This sequence comes from Trichonephila clavipes, assembly GCA_019973935.1. NCBI lineage: Eukaryota > Metazoa > Arthropoda > Arachnida > Araneae > Nephilidae > Trichonephila > Trichonephila clavipes. Next base: position 630,375 of record BMAU01021313.1, read on the forward strand.
TACAATTAATTTTTTTTTATTTTTGTGCAAGATTTGTGTGTTATATTTTATTCTGTTTATTTTTATGCAATAAAATATTTTTACATGACACAAAATTAATATATAATAAAACTGAAAATCAATACTGTCGATCTCTATTTTCCAAGTCTTTGTGCATTATTGTGGGAAGCGAATTGTTTAAAAAATTTCCTGTTGCGTAGCACGCTGAATCCTATTGGCAAATTGGTTTGGCATACCCCAGCCAAAGGGTTGCCGACCCCTGTGATGAAGAGTGATATAAGTTACCCGTGTAGTCAATTCAAAACGGTAAAAGGACAAGAATTCTCTCTACTGGAAGTATACGGAAAATGCGTGTCTACAGCAGTGATCTTCAAACAGTGTTCCACAGAATCCTGGGGGTCTAACAAGGCATATCCAGGGGTTCCACGAGTCAAAATAGCAAAATCGAAAAGAAATAAATATGTATTCAAAATGGATTCACGTTTTCTATGAAGTTTGTTTGGTTAGAAGTATTTAAAGCTGGTTCCATTCATTAAAACTGAAAATTTTATTTATATATAATATCTTTATTATGCAACACTTTTTAAATTTTTATTATAATAAAAGGATATTAAAACGCGTTTTTTTTTTTGTGGTGTGTGTGTATATATTACTTTCTACTAGATCATGCATATATTCTATTGTCTCGGGTTCCGCGAGATAATTTTATACGCATTAGTTGGCAAAACTAAATATTTTTCGAATGGAACACATACCTTAAGATTCACCTGACGTTAAAAATTATATAGGTGGCGCTACCATCGAAATCAAGAGCAGAGAACAGTAGAACACGGAGAAACGAGTGGAACGGCGTTTACTTTCGCGAGTATTGAAACAAAATTGTCTTAACTAAATTTAGTGTATCGTAGCTAGTTTTTTTTTTTTTTATGTTGTGTGTTTGTGGCTGTATATGGAGCAATATAAATCTTTATCCACTAAAGATAGACTGACTTTATTTGTTCCTGGTGAAGTTGGGGGGTCTTTGGGAAACTGGATTTTATGAAATCCGCCGTCCCATATCGAAAGTAGTTGAATCATTAAAAAGTGGTAGTTGGAAATTCTAATGCACATAATGTAATTATAGTTCAATATTGTTCTTAAAAATCTATTGTCCGAAATGTTCAAAATGTTTAATCATGAGTTCGTTTGCTGTCTTGGGTGAAATAGTAGAGTCTTGAGAGTTCGTTGTGGCTCGCGAGGAGCCGTGCTTTCCTTAGCAGTGTGGTTGGAGCATGATGTTTGATGGGGTGACATCGGAGGTGAAGCGCTTGTCCGGAGGAGTGACGTCATCTCGTAGAGAGTGTTCCTGGTGAATAATGGAATCTCAGTTAAAACAAAGAACCTACAACAACAAAGGTGGTTATAATATTGGCGTAGTCGGTAGAATGAAAGTTTCATCAAAATTCCGGGTAGGAGGAGTCCGCACTCATAAAGATATTATTGTGCATTATCAAAAACTGTAGTTTGTTTTGGAATAGATGCTAAGTTATTATAGTAAAATAAGTAACAGTCTAACTTATGTACGTTGATTCATTAGAATTCCTAAAATAAGAAATATTTTGTTGTGACTAATGCCACCTGCCTCGCGAAATCAGATCGAGGCTCGCGAAACTCATCGCTGATAAAGGCTAGAATTTTTACACCTGTCGTTAGACTTAGCTTTGAGCACCATGCAGGTGACAGTTTGATTTTGATGGGTTCCATCCCGATTTAGAGGGAGGAATCCCTGGGGGGCTGGCTAGGGGCCTCCCACCTCTCTTCCCCTTCCACCAACCACACGAGAGGACTTAAGGCTCGACGACTATTTAAAGCACCCCCATGTCGCAAAGGCAATATACATTTATAAACAGCCATGTCTTCTCCGGGATTCGAACCTAGTCGCTACGGTACCGCATTCAGCGTGGCTAACCAGTATAAGGTTTGGGGGACACATGTTTCGTTTTCTGCCTTAGAAAACCTTGCTCGGTGTGTGATTCATTATATTCATTAAATGAGATTACTGTGAGAAATATTTTGGTTTTCTGCCGTAGAAAACATTCTTCCTTTCCGATTTAAACAGATAAATCTTGTTTTAATGATATCATCTATTCCAAGAGTTTGAAAAGATATGATTTGTTTCATCAGAAACATTAGGGGGGTTGGAAGATTAGGTATATTATTTCTATTGAACGTGTCAGTTCAGATATTTAGGAAACGTTAGGAAATATTGGTATTAAATATTTACTGAATTAAATCAAATATTATCTATTCTCTGAATTAAGCAGAATATAAAATTGAAGTGTATAATTCTTTTTATGTGAAATGTGCGTTATTTGTTGTAAGATTTGCTTATCTCTTTTCCTTAGTTACGCATAAGAAAAAGAGAATATCGTCGGTCTAATTATCAGACTGCGTAACTCCATCTGAGATATGCTAATTTGATACAGTAGGGGTCGGCGTCAAGTTGTTGTTTATGTTCGCCAAGATAGACGATAATATTACAATATGGTTTACTTTGATATTTTTATCGTGCGATGATATGGTTGCCATGGGGATAACGTATATTAGTGTTAATTTTTTTTTCTGCAGGATCTTTGCTCAGCAAAAGTAACACATTGTTACAAATTTTGTGTAATGAACGCTTAATGTAGTGTAAATAATTTATGTCTGGAAGTGTTATTCATTATTATTATTTTCAGTTGTATTTATTTTATGTTAAAATCTTGCCCCCGTCTCCCTTCGAAATCTAGTTTTATTATGAAATAAAAAAAAAGTAGTGATTACATTGATCGAGGAATAAATTAAAAGCGGAGCGCGCACTAAGGCATGGCGTAGACAAAACAAAAGGATTAAGGAATCGCGCTAAAAAGCTCTTGGCACGTTGCACTCCTATATCAAATCAGTAACGCTGGTGCAGTTACGCAGTCTGATAATTAGACTGACGATATATATATCTGTCTATCCATTTTTTATGTACTTGTATTAGATTCAAATATGACTTATTTATGAAAATAGGGTGATATTTTTTCAACCTAACCAATGCCGAGAACACAAAAATAAATAAAAGTAATATTGACAGTTAAGGTTGAAAAAAAGCAAAACTTGCAAAACAATTCTGTATTATACAGTTTTTTTTTATTAGAATAAAGTGTAATAACTTGTTTTTCGTTTTTAATACTATTAAAGAATATGTATACTTTGTAGAACTCTTATTTATGAGTATATGATTTTTTTTTTACTTGAAGTGCGAAATATTTCAAATATGTTTTAGATTAGTGATTATTTTTTAAAAAAATTTTTTTTTTTGGTTAAAAGGTTGATTTTTTTTAAAATTTTAATTTATTTTGTGAAAGTGATATGAACAAATATATTTTTATTTTTTTCAATTGCTGTGATTTATAAATCTTTAGAATTACAGATTCTGAAAATTTAAGATATTATTTTTATGTAACAGAAATCTTTATTATTATATTGTAGTAACAACATTTTGTTGAATTTAATTTTTTTTCTATCATATAGGCAAAATTTAGCATCGAAGGTATAACTTTGTGAATTTTATGCTAAAGAAGTACGAAACGATATTTTAAAAAAATCTAAGACCCACCTTGATTAATTAAGCATATATTTGCGTTTTGAAACTAGAGTGTTATTATATTGATTTAGGATAACTATAGTAAGAGGCGAGATGGAATTTTTAGGAAAGGGTTTAAAGACAAACTCTTAGGCTATGGCTACGGAAATGGGGGTGGAAGATATCATTGGTTTGAAAGTGTTTGAATTGAGAGAAGCTATCTTGAATAATAAAAACTTCGAAGGGGAGTTTTGTAGAGAACAATTAAACACTATTATAGAGGAACGCAAGATAAAAGAAGAGATAGAATTGGTGGAGAGAAAAAGAAAAGCAGAGATGGAACTGGCTGAGAGATACAGAAAAGAGGAACTACAGTTATAAGAAAGGGTTAGAAAAGCAGAATTAGAAATATTGGAAAGAAGGAGACGAGCCGATTTCAAGCAAAGGAAGAGGAATGACGAAATAGAGTTCGAACTCCAGAAAAAACGATTCGAGTTGGAAGGAAAAGGTCATTTCACAAGAGCATGACGAGACAAAAGCTTAAATAAAAAGAAACTCGCAAAAGAACAAGTTTTCCTCACGAGTCCAAGCCCAAAGTAATGTAGTACAAGCGGAAGATACAACTAAGAATATCAAAAACAGATACTCCTGAATCTACGTGTAATTTTCTGGTAGAGAATATTGGTAGATTGTGTTGTTGTGTTGTTGCTCATGTCACCTGTCTGACGTAATCCGATCGAGGCCCACGAAATTCATCGTGGCGAGGGGCTAGATGTACGCCTGTCATTGGCCTTACCCTTGAGCACCATGCAGGTGACAGTACGATTTAGCTCGGTGAAATTCCCGAAAGGGATGATAGATGGAGACACCACCGATCTCCACCTCCACATTTTAGTCATGGAACTGGAGGTGAGGGGAATATTCCCCAGTCCCCTGCACTCGTGATTCAACCCACAAGACTTTTGGACCCACTGATTTAAAGAGCACGTACACTCCGTGTGTACACGGAGGGTATTTGGTGGCATCGGGTATCGAACCCAGGCCTTAATTTCGATGCTCTAACCACTGGGCTACCCACGTCCCCTGGTAAATTAAAGGTTGTAAAAGTGAAATGCTTAGATGTCGCTTTCGATGGAAGGGTAGACTCTGGAGCACAAATCTCTGTTGTGAGAGCTGATTTAGTGAAAAACATTGAAAGTTAGCATCAGATTTTGGGTATAGTGAAGTTGCTCCCTTAAGAACATTTAATACAAAAATTGATGATGGATGGCATGAGACAGTACCAATTACATGTGCGTTTCAAAGAAGCTATGAACGACATGTTAGTTTGTCAAACCGTGTATGAAGGCCTTTTGGAAAACATGCAGTTATGCAGTGTGAATGCAAGACAAGTTATTGATAATGAGGCCCAAATGGATTTGATTAAGAATTCAATCATCTGTGAAGTCCCAACATTTGAAGATGCTTCATGCCCAGTCATAGAAGTGTCGATAGACGAAGGCAGTATTGAAAACGAAGTGAGATCCAATCTTAGCAGGGAGACCAGATTCAAAGCTAAGGTGGAAGTCAGACTCAAGGCTGAGGTGGAGGCCAGACTCGAGGCTGCGGAGGAAGCTGAAGCAGTGGAGGAAGGGCGGAAGATGGAAGAAGAAAAAAGAATGAACGAAAGAATAGCTTTAGAAGTTGAAAGAGATTGAAGAAAGAAAATGGCTCGCGGAAGAGCAGGCGCGACGTGTTCCAGAGAAATATGAAATGAGCATGAAAGCAGAAGAACAGAAGTGCTTACAAAAAGTTTCTACCGAGGATGAAGAAAAAGGAGAGGCACCAGTAGATGTGATACAAGATAGAGCTAAAGATAATCTTAATCCTAAGTAAAGAGCGAGTGGACTTAGATGATGATGAAATTGAAGAAGAAATACCAAAACTGCCTAAGAGAAAACTCAAAAATTTAAGCAGAATGACAGTTGCTGAATTACAACAAAAAGTGAATTTAAAAGCATCAAGCAATATTATACTTATACTCCAGCACCGGAGTTTTAAACGTAAATATTCACAGGATAAAGAAGGAATAGAAAAACTTGCCAGATTTTATCAAAAGAATTGGTATTATGAAGGTGCGACAATAATTACGAGAGAGAGAAAATTAAAAGACAACAAAAAAGTTAAGATGAAGAAAGGAGTTAGACGTAAATTGAGGAAGAATGAAATAGAATTTCAGAAACGTGGTTTTATACGACGTGACAAACCGAAAGTGACCATTCGGGAGATAAAGCCGAGCCACGAGAATTTTGAGACCGAGGAAAGAGGAGTAGCAGAGATCTCCCCCCTTTCTGGACGGCGGTGGAAAAGTTTTACTGAGACCAACGACCAAAAAACAGTTACAAGGACTGATTGGCTTAGAAAGCTATTTTCATGATTATATTAAGAACTTTTCGTTCATTGTTTTGCCCTTGAACAATTTAACTAAGAAGGATATTCCAAATAGAATTCCTTGAGACGACAAAGCCGAAGAATCTTTTCAATGTTTGGAGAAAAGCTTAATCCAAATGCCTACTCTCTATACCCCCCTTTAAACCGTCCGTTTCAGTTGTATACGGATGCTTCTTCTACTATAGTATTTACTTGCTTTGCGCAGAACGATGAAAATGCAATGGAACATTCAATCGCATTCTACAGTAAAAAAAGTAATCAAATGCCAAATGAACTGTTCTACGATAGATAGAGCGAGAGGCCTATGCCGTGTTAATTGCATTGAAAAAGTTTTAACTGTTGGATCTTCGGATCTCAAATACAGTTTGTGTCTGATCACAATTCACTCACATTTTTGATCAAAGGTACAAAATTGGCTCATTGGGCCCAACCTTGCAGCGTTATGATTTACGGATTATATATCGTAAGGGGAAAAACCATGGCAATGCTGAGACGACCTCTCTCACTTACCTTGAGATGATTAACCTTGTCCTTTTCAGTATATTTTTTACAGGATTAATTTGCATTCCTATTGATGTACAAAATTGTAAATTAGTGTGAAAATATTAGTCTTATATATTCATGATTATATAACCTTACTTTATTACTTTATTTTCAAATTTGTGTATTAATGATCTTTTTTAGGTCATGACTCATATGTTATTAAATTAGATGGTGCACCCTTCTAATAAAGGTTGTTATCTTCTAATAAAATATTATCTTTCAGAAGTAGGACTCTTTCGTGAGTGTGTGACTAAACTCTTTCTTTTAGCACCTGGTCGTTGAATATTACGCATGCGCTTCCGTTGATGGGGTACGTAAGATTCACCTGGCGTTAAAACACTATATAGATGGCGCTGCCATCGAAATTGAGAGAAGCGAACAGTACAACTTGGAGAGACGAGTGAAATGGCGGTTACTTTCGCAAGTATTGAAACAAAATGGTATTAACTAAATTTAATAAATCGTAGTTAATTTTTTTATGTTGTGCTTGTTTTGTGGCTGTATATAGAACAATAAATCTTTAGTCACTAAAGATAGATTAACTTTATTTGTGCCTGGTGAGTAATGGAATCTCAGCTAAAATATTGTACCTACAGCAAAAAGGGAATATTATTATACCTTTATTGCATTTGTGGAAAAAACACCTATAATGAATTAGAGGAAATAACTTATCAACATATAAACAGATTCGATGTTAAAATCTAAATTTAAGCAAGAACAGCTTCTAAATTTTAGGTTGCAAATTCATGCAAAATAGACGGGATTTCTCACACAGCTAAAAACATTTTAATTCCCTTCGGAAAATTGTGTTAAAAGGAAACATATTTCTCAACGTAAGTGACTACAAAAACAAATTATAAGAACAAAATAAACTTAAAATATGTATTGCGAAAGAAATTAATCTAAAAAAACCTTGACATCCTCAGTTAGTGTGAAAAAAGCAAGCACATATTCCATTTACTAAATATAACGCATGGATAACTCTGAGAAATTTACTTATTTAAGAACGTAGTACTAAAATTTGTCAAAAAATCAAATATATCAATTTTGCTGTCGGTGGTGTAAGGGTACGAATCGATATTCTTTTTCTATTGGGTTTATAAAACTAATTTTTAACTATTTTTCATATATCTTGCAGGCAAACAATTTTCGAAAAAAATAAATCATTTCAAGACGATGGGAAGGTAGACTATTTTGTAGTGAAAAACAAACATGGATCCGTAATTGTATGATTTGCCATGAAAGTGCTATATTTTTTTTTAAAATACAAATACAAAGGAATCATTCAGTGACGCTTTACCTCGAAGATCTCTTTCAAGAGGTGATAAATATCTTTCTTAAATAATCTTTGCAACAGCTACAAAGTGTTTTGTCAGTGGTAATATCATAGCGGTAACAAAGACATCCTACGAAGTTTGTTACATTATTGGTATTCATATAAAATCTTTTACTGTTGCAGAAATTGTGAAGGAGTGATTTTTAAATGCTTCTAATTTAGTGTTAGTGACAATATATATATATATATATATATATATATTAATAATGATTAATAAAGCAAAACAGGAGTTATATAATATTTTGATCAATTTTCCACATTTTGAATTTCCAATGTTATCTTGGTCTTAAAATCATTTCTCCCTCCCCTCTTTTATTCTTATGTTGCGACCCGTGTGGAATAATTAACAAACGTAAGTGGCCCGCGTAAAATAGCTGACATATGTATGCGGCCCAGCAGAAAAAAAGGTTCAGTACCCCTAGTCTAGAGGAACAGCGAACTACTCGTACGATAATGATAACAATGACCGGAGGTAATATATCCGTCATAAAGGATAAATAACATATTTCCCTTAACATTATTATTTTTTTTTCAATGAAGTAAACTTTATTTTCCAAATTTTGCTCTAATTTTATTCCATTTTCTGAAAAATACGGCGTTAACGCCTCGTGTGCTCTCTACTGTCCGTGTCGGCAGAAGAGCAACATTCGGCAGAATTCGGCATCATTCGGCAGAATTGGTGTACGGGAATGAGCTGAGCTCGAGCTGAATGAGTATCGATAATAGCGTGCGCCCTCTACCGTTCATACGAATATGTAACGTTCAGCAGAAACTGAAAGATTATCGGTAATAGCAGAGGTGATTAACCACTGTTCTTACTCCGAAACCGACAATCACTTTAATTTGAGCTGTTTAAATGTTTTAGTTTTTATATTAAAGAAGTTAGAGGCACACACACACACAAAAGATTTGTGATCCATCGTATTTAATAAATCTTATCAATCACGAACTTGCGTCATCACAAAAGAAAAGGAGCTCGTAACGCAACAGAGATTCCTTCCTGCTTACACCAATTTAAAGGATGGTTGAGGCATTCAGCTTGTGTTCTTAGAGCAGGAGTGGGCAGACTTTTCTAGAGTACAGTCTATTCCTAATGTTTTCAAGGTGTTACGGTCCACACCCAGTGACATAGGTGTAGTGAGCTAAAAGAGGTATATAATTCAGTCCGATCTCCATTTTACGAAGTTCTCTATTTGGCGAACTTTTTCATGGAATCAAGAGCATTTTACGATTTTCTTCGTAGGATGCTCCAAATATCGAAATGCATTTTAATATCACAGAATTTTTTTTTTATGATTCGATTTTCTTTCCTCCATATTTTTTAAAGTACCGTACTTACTCCAATCTAAGCCATGCTTTTTCCCCAATATTAATGATATTGAAAATCAGGCGCGGCTTTGAATTGAAGGGGAAAAAATGTGTAGGATGGAGCAATTAGAGGAATTAGAGTTTCATGGTTGTACTTAAAATTTATAATACTTATTAAGCAACTAATTATTCACTTCGTATTAGTTTTGCTTTTAAATTTATTTTAACTTCGCAAAATTGGATATCGATAAACCATTTTAGACTATTTTTTTCAATTTTCTCAAAGTCATTAAGAGAATTTGGGATGCGGCTTATAATCGATGGTGGCTTGGATTCGAATAAATGCGGTATTTCTAGACCTTCGTATGAAGGAATGATTATTATGTTTTAGAGAAGGCAGTCACCCCCAAATATCTTGGTGGTCCACCGTTCGATCACGGTCGACTTAATGCCCACCCCGCAGTAGCGCACACAAAACTTTTTCAAGGGGGGTGTCCAGGGTCGAAAGTCCACCATTTTGGTATCAGACTCCAAAACGCCGCCTAACATATTCCTTTGATTTTGTCAATTTTTGGGGACAAAAACAATACAAAATACAATACTAAATTTTCCGGCGTTTTTTCATTAACTCTGAAAGCAGCAATAATTACTGTATCGGACATATCGTACTCGGTATCGTTCTGGAACGGGTTTGTACATGTGGGGGTTTTCAACCTGTAAGGTTGTGGTCAACTTATCGAGAGTGCCGGGTTATCGTGTGTCGAGTTTTCGAGACTACTGTATTTATAATATTTTCCTTCAATCTTAATCTTCATTAAAGAAAGGGGGTGAGGGTATTTATTTTATTTAAAATTATTCAATTATTAAACAAAATGTTACTAATTGTTTTCCAAATACTTAGCAAATTTATCTGTAGCATTGTCAGCTTCGATCTCGTTGCTTAATCATGGTTATGAATACAAGTTCTTGTGAATATAGCCCTCTTGTTGGTTCCACATGTGATGTAAGCAATTAATTATATATTTTATCATAAATTGTAATACTTTTACTGCAGATTTTTTCATAAGGAAGGTTAAAATTTAGAATCGCCACATACAGGACTTTTAATAAAATGGCAAAATATAAAATGCAATACACATTTAATCATATTGTTTGCACAATGTAAAACATTTCCCATCCTTCGTGAAACTTTACTAAATTCACTTGGTAACACGAACAGTTCCTTGAACCACTTTATATAAGAAATTCATCTCATTTTATTCAAACTGAAGAAAGGAAAGAATTTGGTAGATTTCCAAGCTCCGATAGTTCTCTCCCAAATCGAAACGTTATGTAAAGGACTTCAGAACACACATGAAGTGAGTGGGAAAGCGAAGCAAGATTAATAGCGAAACATTCTCTCCGGGATCAGTTCTCTACCGGATTATTCTTGCCGCTACAAATTGGATTCGTTTCGCTGCTCTTTTGTTGAAAAGAGATGAAAAAATAACGAATCAAAAACATTTTTTATTTTTATTTTATGGGTTTATCCTAGCTCCAGTAGGTTATTTGCAAGAAGTCTTAGAAGGGAAATGAACGTCATTAAACAAATTTATGATAATCACATATAACAATTCATTTATAATTTAATCTGCACAAATGTTTATTCTGTTTATTTAATAAGGATAAAGTGATATCCCAGCCGTCTATGCAGCTCCGGATATATTTCAGAAATGTATTTGTTTTTTTTCAATAAAAAATGTTTTTCTTACGCGTGATTGATGATGTAAGTAATATTATGGGATGTTTGTTTAGATTAAATGCAATATATTGTTGTAGAAAGAAGAGTAACTGCTTTTTCTGATTAAAAGAACAATTGGAAACATATATGTGCGTGTGCATGTCTGTGCGTGCGGTAAGTATATAAACATTAAGTAAAGAAAGCGTGGAACATGAAAAAAAATCACTTATTTAAAAGCACCTGCATATGCTGTTCCTCGTATATACGAGCTTACTCAATTCAATTTATCAAAGACACAAAAAGATATATTTTCGGTAAAATTAAAATATTACTACGTGTTCAGTCCGTAATTGTATCTACTTTTTGTCGCGAATGCCATCCACCGACCGAGCACCTCCACCAATGTTTCGTTGTTACCTGCCACTTCAGTTGTTCTAGCTTCTATCTTGGAACAGCGTGCGAATAGCGCCGTCTCGAAATAAAAGCACATTACAGTTCGATAGTATCATCTTTCTTGAAAAAATTCGAACCAATGTTCTCCCACGAACTTTTGTTTAACACAACATTATATTTATGGTCCTTCGAACCGGATAAAGATTTTGGTATTCCAGGATAAATAGATTTGCTTATTGGATGCGAGCTTTTTTTTTTAATTATTAAGACCTAATAAATTTCGTTCGCCATGCCGAAAACTTCTGTTTCAAGATACTGTTTTCGGGTACATTGCTGTAGGGAGCTCCGATAAATTTGAGGGGGAAAATCATATTGCGGTTTAGGTATTAATTCGGAAAAAAATCCAGATAGTCTTAATCAACAATTGCAAGCATTTTGGTAAATTGAAACGGCAGATGAATCATCCAAGGAACATAGTTTAGAAGACGAAATTTGTGAGACATAATATCAAACCACTCATTAGTACAATTAAGAAGGACACTATGTTGTACAATTACCCTTTAAAAAAAAGATCCAAACTGTTTAGGTAATTCAGGATTCATGGCAGAAATTCATTTGAATCAACTTTCAAAAAATAATGAATTGTAAACTCTTTATAAATCTTTCTTACAGGAATATATTGACTTAAAATACATGTAATATGTAATTATTAGAACTTTCTTAAACGAATATATTGCTCCTACAAAACTTGATATTAAACAGAAACGTGTCCAAGAAACGAACAAAAATACTGATGAATTAAAGGATCAGTACTATGATAACAAGGATATTAGTGATTCGGAAATAGCAGAAATAGAAGATGACCTAGAAGAAATGGAGAAAAGACTAGAGGATTTGGAGATAAAAATTAGAGACATTCTCAATTCTTTAATTGCCAGATCTTCTGGTAGTTCTGTTCATAATTGTGAAACTGAAATATCCCAAGCTAAATCTAAATTGAAATCAGAAATAAAATTTCCAGAAATATCTTTGCTAGTATTTAGAGGTAGACACAACGAATGGCCAAGCTTAAAATTACAATTTGATAACATTATAATTAATAACAATGACTTAAACGAATCACAAAAACTTTATTATTTGAAAGCGTCTTTCTATATATGAAAATTATGAAAATATGAAATTAATTACTTATAAAAACTATTTTTTTTGAATAACTTATTACTGGTATAAATGCTTATAAGAAAAAAAATAACAGCTACAGAAAGCTTAATTTTTTATGAATTAAATCACTGTAGGAATTTAATTCCAACCCATTTTTCTTTCTAATTTATGAAGCGTTAACAGAATAAAAGACATGCGTGTCTAAAATATTTCTTCAAGTACCAGTTTTTGAGAGTTGTAGAAAATCTTGGAATTTTATCTTCGTCCAACAAAAAATACCGCAAAAAATATTTATCGTGAGCAGTTTTAAAAGGGATAAATCCATAATAAATTTCAAACAAAGTGTAGTGCATTTTCAAACGGAAGACTTTCAATTCTTTCAAGTTTTTTTTTCAGTCCAATATCGTATAAATGCTCTCCGGTTCTTCCGACCTACAACTTGCGTGTTAATATCCTGCGTATTAGAGAATGGGAAAGTTCGTGAGGATCCTCGTGGGTCTTTCACGCAAAAACAACTGAATGGATTTTAATGAAACTTTACTGTAATATAGCTTATACATAAGAATAACACATAGGCTATAATTTATAAAGATATTGTGAGAAGTGTCCAAAATATAACGATATTTGTCAAGTAAGTAGGAAAAAATTCTGCCATCTGCCAGCAATTCTGGCGTGTACTGCAAAAAAGCCCACCACAGCATATATCTATCTTTTGTTTGTGAAAAACTCTTTTTGTTTTGGCTACGCAAGGGGCTCGCTTATAATTAATTCCTGTGACCAGAATAATGCCTATTTTTTTAGAAGAGGACACTATGAGGAGAGGTTATTATAAATCTCTCTTTATTTTAATGTTTTTTTATGATTTTATTATGCACATTTGGTAGTAAGAAATTGATCTTTTTTTCAAAATAAATGCTTTTATCGGTTCTGGTACTTAAAGTAAATAAACTTTCTCTTTCACACTGCATCATTTGGACAAGTTTTCAAAATTTGTTTGTGGTTAGTAGTTAATTATAACGCTATAATTTTATTTGAATATGCAGATATTGCTTTTTTAAGTATAAAAATAATTATAACTACTATACTGTATTTTTTGGAGTGTGTGAGTGAGTGAATATTAACATCATTACAGCAATGAGATTATCCTCCCTCAAGTGTGTTTGTTTCGAAGTGCTATTGGTGCAGAATTTTTTTGTGTGGATGAAAACGCATGTCCATTTAAGACTTTTGATGTTGAGCAATTTTTACAATGTGAGAATATCTGCAAAATGGATTGGCCTGCGTGTCGTTCTGAGTAAATTCCATTGGACATATGTGGTGTGTTTTCGTTAGATGCCTGGAAGCAAAATCGCATCCTCTGAAAAACAGCGGAAAAAGATGCTCCTTAAGATTGGCAATTACCTCAATAATAACTAGATAATCTGATACTGAGAACAAGAGCAGATGAGGTGGCATACAAACAATGCAGTTTGGAAAGGATATATTCCTTATTAAGGAAATTTGTTTTCTGCACTTCCTCGTGGACAGACAATATTTCTTACTAAAACCATTTTGTCAATAATATTTTTCCCTGATTTGTTTCATAATGTATGTGTGTAAGTCATTTTTAGGTACCATGCTTTCATCAACGTTTAAGTAGTACATCGTGCTTCTGTGGTGGGAATTTCATGTCGCGCAGCTCAATCTAAAAAATTGCTTAAATTTTGGACACTAGGGTAGTTTTGTTGTTAATAAGAAAAACATTTTAGTTTTTAAGTAATATTTGTTTTTTACTTTTTTTATATGAGTTGCACACAGATCAGAAAGAATTTGCGAAAACATAATTTTTAAAATAAACAAAAAAACATTCTAACTGTTTGTTTATTAAATAATTTTTACTTGATTTTATTGCTGGAGAATTAATTTTGAATCAATTGATCTCTCAAATGTTAACATATGAATTTATATTTAATATACAACAGTATTGCGAGTAAACATCAAATCACAGTATTATTGAAATCTCAATTCATTTTGCATTTAAGTTACTGATTCCTAGAATGTTAGTAAAGTAATAAGCTAGAAAGGAATTAGTTTTATTCTCTCTTTTCCTTTACGTTCATGGCTACAAATTTATTTAAATTGAAGTTTACTAAATCTTTCTTCTAAGAATTTGTACATTCACAAATGTCTTTTCTACATTTAATTGCAAAATATTTTATATTTGAATAACAAATATCTGGAACATGCCTTCGAATTGCAAGATTTTACAATAGAAAAATTTGTTGAAGTTTTTATGGGGAGAAGTCATGTCCCCCAGAGGTACCTTATGAATTTTTTGAGAGAAAAGATTTCTGGTGGTCTAATGCTAGAGAAAAGACAGTTTCTTGATCTTCGTTCTATATTGAATTTTGTATGAAAACTTAAATTTTTCTCACTTATGCGTTGACCTGTTTTCACACACACACACACACACACACAAGCATTTTTATGGAACTTTTTGACGTCGTAAAAAGATAGAAATTTATGTTTTATATAATTTATTTATATGCATTTTAAGAGTATGTATATAAATGTTTAACCAAAAATATCCAATAGAATGTGAGTTATAGCGTTCTGAACACACCCGCCTCGAAAATATGGACGTTCAATTCCTCCGCAATTCCGGCTGATTGGCTTATCTGCATTTAAAAAAAATAAGGCGTTTAAATTTATAAACTTAAATTCACAGAATGGACTACACTCAATTGATAATATCAAAAATTTGATTCTTGGTAGACCTCTGAAGAAAAAGTTTCCTATTTCATGGTTTTTTGTTGTGTTTGTTATAAAAAAAAACAGAAATATTTTGAATTTTGGAATGATCTTAGTTCATTTGGGGCGCATTTATGTGCTGACTACCCTATATATTTGAAATCATTCGGTCAAACAGTTCTTGAGATATGATGGAGGAAAGTTTGAAAAACACAGTTTTGAGTAAAATGTGTTCAAAGTGTTAAGTCTAATTAAAACACACAATGGGAATCTTAACTTACCCTCAATCGGCGATGCTCTTCGAAGTTAATCCAAGACTAAAACAAGTTCGACGAAATATTCAATAACTGTATAGATATTTCCTTTTAAATTTCTACAAACTTGTTTATTTTTGTATGAACGTATATTTGCATAGAAGGGTCAATAGGCCCAGTCTTCGATTGCTAACTCAACGCTCCGAACAGATGCTCTTCAAACACCTACTTTTTCATAACGACTTCGAATTTTAAAAAATAGCTTTACCACCGTACTCTAGACATGTTAAGGAAGAAATTTTTTAAAATCCATCCCATGGGTGAACCTCTTAAACAGTATGATAATCAAAATAGTCTTAAAACTCCGTATCAGAGTTTATTGTATCTAAAGATCACAATTTCTTTAAGACAGGCATTTAAGCATTAAAATGTTGTTGGGAAAGTGCAGTGGTTCATATTTTGATTAAATAGTTAGCTTTTGAAAACAAATATGCAGTTTTATATGTCCACTTGAATATTCGACGTTTCAAACGCACTGATCTAATAAATTGCAACAATTATGCATGAACAAATAATGGGTAATACAAATGTAACAGAAAGCGTAATGCAGAAAAAAAGAGAGAAAAATTACTGAAAATTTAATGTTTGAATTTATGTCCAGCACATGAAGAGAAATTCAAGAAATATTTTTTTAATACCTATAAAAAAGGAGAAAAGTTTTGTCTGTAGGTAGTAAAAGATGTTTGATATGTTTAAGGTTCTTTCTCGACAGCTAGACAGCTGTAAGATTGCCAATGACAACATTGGGGAACTCCGTTCCTCTGCGCAAAAAAATGCAGTTTCCAAGTCCTAAAGAGTTAACGGAGACATCGGTATGACTAAAATAAGTCACTTGAGTGTTTCATAGCCTTTCGCAGCTGGATTTAAGTTAGGAGTGTATGTTGACTATTTCAAGCATAAAATTGGTCTCTTTCTGAGCATTTCACCACAAACTGAGTTGCATGGATCGTGTATTATTGTGCATTGAAAGGCAGGAATCGCGAATTGTTTCAACGCAAGAAACCACACAACGCTTGAGTATCTGGCTTTCATATTTTAAACTGTAGCTCAGAAAAATATGTAGGTGCATCTGTTTGCTACTGCAGATGTACATAGTCTCCTATACAATAAATTCGACCAACAATTTTTGAAGTCCTGTGCATTTTAATTTCATATCTCTTTTTTAAAGTAACTTTTATCAGCAGTAATGCTTTAATCTAAATAAAACTTTATATGTTTACAATGAAATCCATTGGGTCTAAATTAATTTTTAACATCAATATTAAGTGAAAAATCCTTTTAGTTATATCACACCTATTGATTCTTTTAATCATGTTGAATTCCGGGAGGAATTATTGACAAGTACTCCCAAGCATAGCAGCCATCCGGAATTACTCAGGCAACTGGCACTTGAAGTAATAAATGACATACCCGATCAAGCCTTGATTATTTACACAGATGGTAGCCGTTCGGATACGGGTAAAGCAGGGAGTGGTATTTTTAGTAACATTCCTGGTACTAATGTTAAAATCAGCATCAGGACTCCTGACCACTGTTCCGCCTTTAGATCGGAACTCATTGCTATTAGTGGTGCTCTCGATCATGCTCTCAACTCTTATAAGGACAGTATCTGGATCTTGACAGACAGCAGAAGCTCCATTCAATATTTGCATAATTGGCCAAAGATTATGGACAATACTGGTCTAGATATTGTATCCAAATTAGCTAGGCTTAGTCAGAGGAAACAAGTATGTCTCCAGTGGATACCATCACATGTGGCTGTGACTGGGAACAAAGCAGCTGATGAGCTGGTTGGTAGGGGTTGTGGTCTCTCTAACCTCAGTTCCACTATCTTAAGCCGTTTGGAAATTCATTCCCTCCAAAGAACTAAATTGAATTTGACTTGGCAAAGCCCTCCTGCTCACCACTGGTACGCAGCTAAAAGTCTTGGCCTATCTCTACAGTGAAGGAGTTCCAGGACTCATCAGACGGCCTTGGCGTGCTTTAGAAACGGTCACCTGTGTAGTATGACTTTTGTGCAGGGGGTAGTCTTTCTTTATCTGTCCCTGCTTCTCCTGCTCATTTTCTGGACTGCTGGGACATTTCCTTGCGACAATTGTATGAAAAGCAAGACCTGGTGTCTGACACTACTATGCGGAAATGTCAAATGGACTTGGTGTAGACTTTCTTGCGCGAAGGGGATAGGAAACAACATCAACAAGTTAAAATCCCTAATGAACGAATAATTAAAATGAAATGTTTATTTGTTTTTTAAAAGTGTATGTTTTGCTTTTAATGAAAATTATTTGTTGATGTCTTTCAAATGGTTTTATTTTAACAATATTATAAAACAATATCGCTAACATTGAGCGAATGGCCCGCACAGCCTCTTTCAATTTCTTGTTTTTACATTATCATAAAACATTATATATAAAAAAGTATCGCTAACATAGAGCGAATGGCTCGTACAGCCTCCTTCCAATCGTTGTTTTTTACTTCTCCCGCGTAAACAATAGTACACACCTTATAATTTAAATAGCGCCATCTAGTGGTGTACATGAACCCTAACATACTCCCCCCCATCAAGAAGTTATTCTTGATGTAGAGGAAGTTTACAAAGCTTATGAATTGGTCTTTTAAATCTACCTTTAACAGTTCTAAGAGTTACTATTCTTACAACACCATCCTTACCTGGATGCGTTTCAATTACTTTACCTAAAGGCCAGGTGGCTGGAGGAATGTTATCCTCCTTAATAATTACAATTTCTCCAACCTTAAAATTATGGTTAGGAGATTTCCATTTAGTTCTGTTTTGCAAATTACTCAGATAATCCATTTTCCACTTTCTCCAAAAACCTAACTTCATTTTTTGGACAATATCCCAACGGGAGCGAAGAGAAAGTTTATCATCATTGGTATGCTCAGGGGAAGAGGTAATAACCTCACCTATGAGAAAATGAGAAGGAGTTAAAATATTTAAACTGTCTGGATCATTGTCACACTCCAAAGAGACTAGAGGTCTTGAGTTCAGAATTGCCTCTACTTGTGTTAACAAAGTGCTGAACTCCTCAAAAGTTAAATTTGTGTTTCCAATGACCCTTTTTAAATGGTACTTAATACTCTTAACTCCTGCTTCCCATAATCCTCCAAAATGAGGACTCATTGGAGGGCTAAAATGCCACTCTATATTCACTTGAGATAGAAAATAGCAAAAGTGTTCATTTTCATTAAGTTTTGATGCAAATTTAAATATTTCTTGCAATTTTCTTCTGGCACCAACAAAAGTGGTACCATTATCACAATAAATGTGCTTAGGTGCTCCTCTTCTAGCACAAAAGCGTTTCAAGGAGGCAATAAAAGCCTCAGAAGTGAGATCACTCACTAGTTCTAAATGTAGAGCTTTGGTAACAAAACATACAAAAAGAGCTATATATCCCTTAGTAGTCTTTGCTCCTCTACCTCTATATCTTAAAATATTGATGGGGCCAGCATAATCTACGCCACAAACAGAAAATGGCCTACTGGGAGTAACCCTATGAGTTGGTAGATCACCCATTAATTGCTTGGATGTAGTTGCTCGATACCTACAACATATTATATATTTATGAATACATTTTTTTTACAATATTTTTTAAACCAATAATCCAATAAGTTTGCTTAATAATACCTAATAATACAGTACATCCAGCATGCAAATATAAAATATGATACATATTTACAATTAATTTACAAATTTCATGCTGATTTGGCAAGATGATTGGGTGCTTAGCACCATATTGGAGTGTCGAATTTCGAAGTCGACCTCCTACTCGAATTAAACCGTCTTTGTCAATGAAAGGACAAAGAGCAGATAGTATACTTTTTTACTACAGGCTTATTAGCTTTAATACAACTGATTTCCTCTTTAAAGAATAAATTTTGTATATACAAGAAAATTTTTTATTACTTGCCTGCCTCCTTTCATATGTGGTTAAAGGAGGGACATGGTATTTACCCCTGGAATCTAAATTTTTCATCTTGCCAACTCTAGCTTTACAATTTGTGATGTATCTAAAACAGAATGCAAAAATATCAATTATCTTAGTAAATGATGAAAATTTTAAAAATAAAGAGTCAATACAGTCACAGTTGACAGCCACAGGGGAAGCTAAAAGCTGTTCGTTTTCTTTCCTTTGACACTGAACTAGTCTGATCATTTCTCTTGGGTTGCTTAGGCCAAGAGTCCATCTCACAGGAAAGCC
Organism: Trichonephila clavipes; assembly: GCA_019973935.1. Classification (NCBI taxonomy): domain Eukaryota; kingdom Metazoa; phylum Arthropoda; class Arachnida; order Araneae; family Nephilidae; genus Trichonephila; species Trichonephila clavipes. Next base: position 650,119 of record BMAU01021313.1, read on the forward strand.
ATTGAGGGCCTTCCCACCATAGAACACATTTGGGAAGTTCTTTAGGTGATAAACCTCTGCATGCAATGTCAGCTGGATTCATCTTGGTGGGCACGTAACGCCAACTATCTGCTGGAACCAAGTCCAAAATTTCGGATGTTCTATTGGCAATGTAAGGTTTCCAGTTCCTTGGATGAGAAGACAGCCAAGATAGAACCACTTGGGAATCAGTCCATGCATAGAAGTGAACATCATATTCCTTTAAGATGTTCTTGCAGGTTGCATAAAGGCGTGCAAGTAACAGTGCACCGTTGAGCTCCAATCTTGGAATTGATACTGACTTTAGAGGTGCCACCCTTGATTTAGCCACCAAAGAGTCACCTTGGTATTACCATCGGCTTGCGGCTGCACAGCATAGATGACCGATGCATAGGCCAACTCAGACGCATCACAAAAACCATGCAGAATTATTTGTTGGCTAGTAGTGTGGATCCACCTGGGAATGTGGATTGAACAAACTTGTTCAAACTCCTTCTGGAATGTTTTCCATTTTGTTGCAAGCGCTTCTGGAAGAGGACTGTCCCAATCTAATTTCAACAGCCATAACTGTTGATAAAAAATCTTAATAGACACGGTACAGGGAGTCAGGAAACCGAGAGGATCGAACAATCTTGCCGATTGTGACAGGAAAGAACATTTAGTGATATTGTCCGGAAAATTTACTTTTAAATTGAAAATGAAGATATCCTTCATAGAATTCCAGGTAAGTCCTAGGGCCTTGGAGCATTCAGGATGGATTTCCAAATTGGAACTATCTCCTACCCAGTTTGAGGAAATACGGGAAAGTACTTCTGATGAATTGGACCGCCACTTCCTTAAATGAAATCCTCTTGCTTCTAGTATGTTAGAAAGTGTTTTTATCAAGGAAATTGCTTCCTCACTCGAAGGGGCTCCTGCCATTAAGTCATCGATGTAGAAAGATTCCTTTATAAGGGATGAAACAGCAGAATCATCTCTTTCAAGATCTAACCCGTTTGAAACAAGCAGCGAGTAGCTAAATACGGTGCTGATGCTGTACCGTATGTTACCGTACACAGTTTATATTCCCGTATGGGGAGAGTCCTTTGATTCTCTCCACACAATGCGCTGAAATTTTTGATCTTCTTGATCAATTAGTATTTGTCTATACATCTGTTGGATGTCAGCGGAAAAAGCAATTTCATTCAATCTAAATTTCACTAAAATCGTGAAGAGGTCAGGCTGTAACATTTTACCTATTCCCAAAATTGAATTAAGAGAATTTCCATTTGAAGGTTTACAAGTGCCATCAAATACAACACGTAATTTCGTTGAAACACTGTCACCTTTCATAACAGCATGATGAGGAAGAAAATAAATTTTTTGGGTCCATAGATTTCTCATTGTTTTCCACGGGCATCATATGCCCCAATGATTCGTATTCTATCATAAACTTTTTATACTGCCTTTCAAAGTCCTTATCTACTTGAAATCTTCTCTCCATTGCAAGCAACCGAGAAATTGCTATTCCTTTAGTATTACCCAACCGTGAGGTGTCTCTGTATATCGGTAATTTTACTACAAATCTACCCTCATCATTATATTTAAAATTTGATTTAAAATGGTTTTCACAAAATTGTTCCTCATCGGATAGAAATTGTTTTTAACGGATAATTCCTCCGTTTCCCAAAATCTCTGAAGAAGCGAATCGGTATTTAATTCGTTTTCAGTACTTAAAAAATGAGAATATAATTCATGCGGTTCCTTATTTTTAACATTAAGTTTTCCTGCAACAACCCATCCAAACATAGTTCTTTGTGCAATGGGTTCATTTTTTGAACCAACAATTTTTCCACTGCGAAGAATATCAAAAAAGCAATCAGATCCTAAAATTATATCACATTCTTTAGGACTCATAAATTCCTCATCTGAAAGAGGAATCGATTTCAAGTAATCTAAATCCTTCACATCCAAAAACTCCGAAGGAATTTGTGAAGTAACTTTATTTAAAATGAAAGCGTTCACTTCCAAACGCTCATTCGAAGACTGTGATCCGATAACCAAATCAACGCAGCCTTTAGTTTGACCTGCAGTAACCCCCGCGATCCCACGAAGAGAAATTTTACTGCTTTTTCTTTTTTAATCCCAAAATATTTACAACTCTTTCTGAGATAAAACAACATTCAGACCCAGAATCTAATAATGCTCGGCAGATAAATGATTCATTAGAATTATTATTATAAAATATCTTTACTTTTGCTGTGGGCAGAAAGAAAGATTTAATTCACTGTTCACCGAAGCCCCAGAATAAATCTCCGATTCTCCCGCTTGACCTTTGAACTCACTCGCTTCGTTGCGAGTTTCTGCGCTAGTTCCCTCCCTCTGCGAAGTTTCATTCCCCTGTAACGAATTTGTAAACAACGCGTTTCCGTTGGGCCTTTTTTCATGTAAAAGAGTATTGTGGAACTTAGAAGAGCATAGAGAACATTTTAAATGGTTATTTGGGCAAGATTTATATTTATGATTATTTAAACATAAAAAGCACAATGAAAAACGTTTTACAAAATTTTTTCTACAATTAACATCCATGCTCTTAAATTGAATACACTTAAATAAAGGGTGTGTTCCTTTATACATTTCAAACATTTTAAGACCTTATCATTTTCTTTATTAGAATTTGCATAATTACTTCTTATCGGAATTTTACATTCAGATTCATTATTTGACATTAATTCTAAAGAAGAACACCTCACGTTTAGGAAATCAAGGAAAGCTTTCATGTTTGGAAATTCTTCTTCAGATGATTTAATAGCCCATAAACGTCTACTTTCTGGATCAATTTTTTGTAATAATAAATAAATTAACCAGCAGTCTTTACTAGAAGCTTGCTCACCTAAAGCATTAAGCCCTCTTAGGCATTCATCACTCGTGTCCAATAATTTACGCAAATTAAAACAATTAGCTTCGAAATAGGTTTTGATCCAAAACGTTTTAATTAATGACTGAACAATTTGTTTTTTGTTGTCATACCTATCTAACAATTTTTGCCAAGCTTCTTCATACGAATCATTAGATATAGGCATATGCTTAATTAACGAAGCTGGCTCATTAGTAAGTAGACCTTTCAAATACTGGAATTTTTCAACGTTCGATATTGACACTTGTGAATGCACAGTAGAAACAAATAAATCTTTAAAATTTATCCAGTCCTTAAAATGACCATTAAACTGTGGTATACTCAATTTTGGTAACTTAAAATTACTAACATTTGAGTTCGAAGTAATTGAACTCGCTACTGAATTTTGTGTTCTACCTTGATTCTGAACATTTAATTCATCTAATTTATCATTAAATTTAGCATTCAAATAAAAGTATCTCTCTTCGAACTCTTGGAGTTCAGATTCCTCTAAACTCAAATTCGAATCTAATCGTTCGAATTCTTTGAATAAGTCATCCAATCTGGATAACCGAATAGAAATTTCATTTCGAGTATTTATCTCATCAAAAGTATTTTCTAGCCTGGTTAAAGATGCCTTTACACGACCTCTGGCTGCTCGAATTTCAGCCATTTGAGCTTTCTCTGTTTCACTCATATAACAAATTTATTCACCAAAATATCCAAATCAATAATAAAAAATATGCAGTAAAATCATGAAATCAAAAACAATTTGGTTCATTCATTCAAATTAGTTCTATGCACAATAAGTCCTAATAACAGTTTCAAATATCAAAAATATTATTCAAAATGACTTATGTCTTTGCATCTCGTCCTGGTGCCTCCAATTTTTATGTTGATGTCTTTCAAATGGTTTTATTTTAACAATATTATAAAACAATATCGCTAACATTGAGCGAATGGCCCGCACAGCCTCTTTCAATTTCTTGTTTTTACATTATCATAAAACATTATATATAAAAAAGTATCTATCGCTAACATAGAGCGAATGGCTCGTACAGCCTCCTTCCAATCGTTGTTTTTTACTTCTCCCGCGTAAACAATAGTACACACCTTATAATTTAAATAGCGCCATCTAGTGGCGTACATGAACCCTAACATTATTCGTAATGCTGGTAACTTATACGTATTAAAAAAATAGAAATAAATGTAATTTAAAAACTATAAACAATGTTATTATTAATACTTAGCGCTATAACATTGAGTGATATGCAAATCAATTTATTTCAAATTTTCAATTGGTAATTCTATATTTTTAATTCGCTTTATTCATTCTTTTTACAGAAGTACTAATCTCTAGTCTGTAATTTAAAAAGTATAAATACTCATGCTTGAAATTAAAATTATCTGTTCTGTAAGAGTTTCTATTAAAAATATTTCAAAGGAATATCTTTTAAAAATAAAAGGATCATGATCAAATAATTTTTTCGAAGTGTAACAATAGTATTCACATACTATATAGAACTTATTATTTTTTAATTTGGTTCTAATTCAAATGTCTGTATCAACCTGTACGTTTTACAAAAGAGTAGCATAAAAACTTTCTTTCACATTTCTTCGGTTGAAATAGCCTTTTTCAGCATAAATTAATTCATACCGCGTCACAAATATCTTGTATCATTTACAATTAGTCGTATTAACATAGTTCGAAATCCCAAAATTATAATTTAAATGCAACCTTACCTATTTTGATGAAGAACTATGGCAACGTTTTTGAGTAATCACCAAAAATAAAAAAGTCGGGTCACTATCAATTTTTGATAATTTTTGAAATATTTAAAAAAACATTTTGTGTACTAGTTTATAGAGTTAGAAAATTAGTTATAAGGTGATATTATTTCCCTTATTTCTCTTTGTTTTTATAATATACCAATGTTAAGAAAATTGATATGCCTTTTTCTTTGAAAATTGCATTGATATGAGTAATCTATTGATAGACGAAAATAAACAGAAAATTGCGATGTAAACGCTGCGACGGAATTACTGGTAAAAGCAGATGTGAAAATGAAAATTGTGCTTTGTTTTATCATACACACAAGGAGTTTGTATCTCTCAGGGAAATACCCAAACCGAACTCGAAAGAAAATTAAGAAAGGAGTAGTATGTTTTATTTCTTAATTAAGATATGTCCTTTCTATATTTTTATTGTGCTGTTTATCCAAGGGAAAAGCCTACATAGGACTAAATATTTTATTGGGCTGGTGCATAACTATTAGGGGTTTCTTTGACGTAATATATTATAAGAAATATTTACAATGTTTTATAAATTTATGAATGAAAATATTTTTTTACTTTGGGGTTATAAAAAAGCTCTTCTGGATAATCATACTCATATTCGTCAAATTATGCTGTACCACTTTTTAAAAGGATAGAAAGCAGTGCCGTCATTTCGCGATCTCAACGAACTTTTCGATGAGTACAAAATCAGCGAAAGTCGATACAGGGAGTGGTTTGCCCGTTTCAAATCTGGAGAAACTAGCTTGGAAGATTAACCAGGAAGTAGGTGGCCGTATAATTTCGACCACCAGGAACTTTTGGTAGCCGTGGAAGGAAAAGAAAGCTTGACAACTCAAATGTTGGCTGTCAACTTCAATGTGGATAATTGAACCATCGATCGCCGTCTTGAAACACTTGGAAAGGTATGGAAATTGACTGAATGGGTCCCCCTCGAACTCAGCGACAACAATAAAAACGAACATGTCCGAATTTCCACTGATTTACTTCAACGATATGTGAGTGGAGTCCGTTCTCAAAGGATCTTGTCACTGGGAATAAAAAAATGACTTTTCTTCATCAACCTCAAAAGAAAGAAGGTATCCGTTTAGCCAGGAGTTCAACCAAAAGAAATAACGAAGAACGTCCACTGTAAGAAAGCAATGTGGTGTGTTTGGTGGGATCAAAGTGGTATCATCCTCCCCCTGGAATCGACCATCTTCCTAGCAAATGCAAAACAGTTATTTTAGTCAGTGTTTCTCAAACTGTGGGACGTGCCCCCTAGGGGGGCGTGATAACCCTACGAGGGGGTGTGATCATATTGAAAAGTCGAAAACAAAAGATTTTTCAAAAAATTATTAACTTACTAAAAGTAAGCAAACAAAGAAATTTTGACATAATAAAAAATAAAATACTCATTTGCACTATAATACACTTATAATTGTACCAGTACTGCATAATCTATTTTCTAAGTAACTTAACAATACTATGTTAGGAACAAGTTTAATAATTACCACTGAACCTATGGATTTGTCATACATAAAATTATATGTCAACATTAAAAAACATTTATTTTATATTCTTACGTATTATAATTAATCCCTTAAATGCCGATTAAAAATTACGCTATTCGCTCCTCAATGCCACCGCTTAGCACGTAAGTAAGCGCAATTGTATAAAGGGGGCGCGATGTAAATTGTGATTGAATATTGGGTCGCAAGCATTGAAAGTTTGAGAAGCACTGATTTAAGTAGATAGCGAATACGCTCAAATCAATCATTAAAAAAAATGTTGAAGTTTTGCAATTCCTTTTTTAACATAAGTAGCATTCAAGAACGCGCGTCTGATAATTATGCAACTACCCAATATTTCTCTTGCTTATCAAATTTTGCATCCAGAAAGTTTTAAATTTTTTTTGAAATTCAGTTAAATATGAAAAATATTTTAAATGCTTTACACTAAAAATCCAACTTCAATGAAATATGCAATCAAATGAACACCTTCTCTTTCTAAATGATTAGCACAAAATTTTCATTCCAGTTTTAGTATGATTCTATAATAACCGGGATATTAATATGCAAGTTGTGGCGACTGGGTGGCGTAGTTGGTTTGTCGCTGGCCTTCTGTACCCAAGGTTGCGGATTTGACCCCGGCCCAAGTCGGTGAATTTTCCTGATGCAAAAAATTGACAGCAGCCACGTCGTATGATTATACAACATGGAAACGATCCCTGAGGGTCCGTTTGACTTGAATTCTCTCGGCAAAATTAAATTCCTAAGCACAAATTTTGCATTGGCAGAGTTCAGGTGCCTCCCTCTGGGGAAGAAATTAGGCGCCAAAAATAGTTGACGCCAAAATTGAGCCGCACTAAAAAGTGATACTAGCTCCTGGGGAATGTACTGGACCTGCAAAGGTAGAAATACCAGTACGCAGACCCATTACAGAAAAGAAAAAAATATGCAAATTGTAGGTCAAAAGAACGGAAGAAAATTTTTTGACTTCGAAATGAAAATAAGAACAATAAAAAATTGAAAGTCTTCCATTTTTGAAAATGTGCTACGGTTCAGTTAAAATCTATCATGGATTCAATACGTTTAAAACTGCTAAATAAATATATTTTTCCTGTCAGTTCTTAATGGATGGAGATAAAAATGCAGATCTGCCACAAGTCTATGAAAGGGGTACTTTGAAAAAATATTTTGGGCATGCACGTCCAAAATATTCCATTAATGCTTCATAAATTCTAAAGAAAAGTGGGTTTTAAATAAATTCCTACAACGATTCCATTCAAAAAAATTTAAGCTTGCTGTTGGTACTTTTCCCAGTACATAAACACTATGGGTCTTAATCGCAATGTTATCTACAGAGTTATTGAAAACTCTATAACATTCCGCACTGTAAAATGTCTCAAAGTCATATTGTCCACTATTACTGTTAGGCAGCCCTATCAATTAGCTGCCTTTTATCGATTACTCCGAGTAAAAGGAAGTTTGATCATACAAATTTTCGGTGTTCGAAATCTTTATTTTATTTGTCTTATTTAATAAAGTGGTAGCTTTGAATTATGAAAAATTCTTTTTTCATTGAAAGAGTTGGTGTTCATTGCCCGTTAGCTGTCCATTTCATGTTTTTAAAAGACTTTAATATGAAAAAGCATTAAAAAGGGCATTAGTTGTTTGCTTTGAAGACATTTTGCAGTCCCCGTTCGTATTTAAATAAAGTCAAGCATTTAAACAATTTTGGATGAAAATATTAATATTACTTTTAGAAAACGCATCATGCAGAATCCTAAACCTGTAATAAAATACATAATTCTTACTGAAGTTCTCCTTGTCTCAGGCAAAATTTTAATTTTTTTCATACTACATTTTTAATAGAAATGATATACAAAAAAAAAAAAAAAAAACGCCAATGCTATTAAAAATATTCCTTTTATTTAAATGAAGTTTTGTCATGTTAATATCTCCTATCCGAAACCTCGTATACTTTGCATGAATGTTAAAAAAATGAAAAATAAATGCCATGCTATTAAACAGAAAAAATGTTTCTTGTATATAAATAATTAATCATAGATACATTTTATTACCACCAACCATTTTTACTTATAATTTACACGACTGTTAAATAGTAATTTTAAATTTACAGTTTTTACAAATAGTTTGTTCCATTTTCAAATATTCTATTCTTTATCGCAAAACTACCGTTCTTTATTTTGATGTTTTCGTCCTTAAAATTTTAAAACAACCTTTTTTTTATTTTTAAAAAAATTGAATTATAAGCAATGTTTTAATTTTATAAAGTGCATAATTTCCTATGATATTTTGTATATCATGATTTCATTCGTTGTTTTCCTGCTTATATATTTCATGCACACAAACACACACACGTATGTGTGAAAGTTTGCAATTGTTCTTTTTCTACAGGAGAAGCAGATAGTAACTCGTCTTTCTACATCAGCGTTTTTCAGACTGTGGGGCGCGACTCCTAGGGGGCGTGGTAATCCTATCAGGGGTGTACGATCATATCGAAAAGTCAAAAATAATTGATTGAAAAAAAATTATTAGTTTACGGAAAGGGATGCAAACAAAATACATTCTGAGACTGTAAGAAACACGCATGTACAATACAATAATCTCTCTCTCTCTCTCTCTATATATATAGATTGATGTTTGTATATATGAAATCGCTTCATTCCAACATCGTTCAACCGATCACTGAAAATTGGCATGTACATGTATTTTTTTGTGCAAAAGGTTTTTGTGATATCTTCTTTGTTGCAGATCCTCACCAGATGGCGCTACAGTATATTAAATTCTACACCGTTAACTCGATCGACAAGTTTCTAACGTGGTGGTTGGCTCTAACACCAACATTTCGCTATGTTTCCTTTGAATCGCCATTATAATGTAAGGAACGGCGTTGTTTGCGAATATTACAATTTTAACATAAAATAAGTACAACAGAAAAAATTATTAACGTATTTCACATTCAGATATAAATTATTTACACTACTTTAAACGTTCATTACACAAAATTTGTAACAATGTGTTACTTTTGCTGAGCAGAGATCAGCCAAGGAAGGTGTTTTCAAAAATCGATCGAAAGAATTACGTTTGTTATATAAATAAATAAATAAAAAATCCTTTTTATCAGCTATTAGACCTTTAGACTTAAAATTTAACAAAAATGTTTTTTTTCAGCTGAGATATGCAAAAAGCTTCTTTTTTTGTTTAGCGTGTAATTCACGTAAAAGTAACTCATTAATAACTTCTTTATTCTTCAAACTGTATTATTTAATCGTTCAATTCACCCGTGCGAAGAACGGGTATATCAGCTAGCATACTTATAAATGAATCAGCATTGCACGGTGTATATGATCATTAATTCATCAATACTAAGTTAAGAATAAATTTTATAATTTCCAGCCACCCAATGAGCTTGTCATACAGTACAATATTATATGCAAAACTTAACACTTTTCTTGATAATTTGTACAGTTTATTATTAAAGTAGTTTTTTTTTTTTTTTTTTGTAGCTTTAGTGTAAAAGTATAGTATTATTGAATAAAATACATATTATTGTACGGAAGGGTGCACCATGAAAATTATGATTGAAAATTGGGTCACAAACATTGAAAGTTTGAGAAGCAGTGTTCTACAGTGATAAATTGCGTTTAATTTAAATAAACTTCACATAATATTACTCACATAATCAATCACACATAAAAGGAATATTTCTATTAAGAAAAATACAAGAATTTATGAAATATATGCGGAGTTCTGCAGAAGAAAGTGAAATCACTTTATCCTCATTAAAGATACAAAATAAACATTTATGCAGATTAAAATTACAAATGACATGCTGTGAGTGATTTCATAAATTCGCTTAATGACGTTCATTTCCTTTCTAAGAATTTTTGCAAATAACCTACTGGACTTAAGATAAACTTATAAAATAAAAGTAAAAATTTTAGATGCGTCATCTTTTTCATCTTTCAACAAAAGCAGCGAAACGAATCCAGTTTGTAGCTGCTAAAATAATATGGCAGAGAACTGATTTCAGAGAATGGTGCGCTATTAATCTTGTTTCGCTATCTCACTCACTTCAAATGTATTCTGAAGACTTTTACATAACATTCCGATTTGGGAAAAAGCTATCGGGACTTGGAATACAACCAAATTCTGTCTCCTCCCCCTTTTTTTGAATAAAATGGGATAAATATCGAGTGTAAAGTGGCTCAAGGAACTATTCGTGTTAACAAGTTATTTTTACATAATTTCACAAATAACCTAAAATGTTTTACATTGCGCAACCCATATACACATGTAACGGGTCTGTCCACGAATATGTAACTAATCCTCTTGGGTTAAATTTATTTCTTTTAAATTGTTGTTTTATTGAAAACTTTCTCCCGAAGAAGAAGACTTGATTTATGCAAATGATTGGCTCTGCTTAAGCATTGACTTTTAGGTACGTGGATTTAGAGGATAGTTAGTCGACGAATATTTTTTGGGTGATAAATTATTGCTAATTGGTGAATAAGTTATAAGATTGAGTTTAATGATAATGACCAAGGGCGTGCAACAAATAAGAGAATAACGAAGAATTATATCGTAGAAGTCTAAAGTGTTCCAAGAGTAAGGGAAGTAGATTATAATAATATATTAAGTATACTTTTATAGTCGTGTGATTGTTCTTATAATTAGTAGCATTATGCATTTCCTACCCTGGGTTGTTTGATTTAAGTTAGTGAAATAATAAAGTGGAATTTGAACTAGTTTTGACTGATTTTTACTCGAACTAACAATGCTACGTGGATAACTTCGAATAATTATTAATAACTTTTCGCTTAATAATTGAATAATTATAGAATAAAAAATTAAACCCCACAGTTTTTTCCTTCAAGATTAAAATTTAAGAAAATATTTTATAAATATAACTATTCGTTACTCAAATTCATTAACAATTAAAAAAACTTTCTTTTTTGTTTTTAAAATATTAAAACGTTCTGCAAAACTGTTTACACACATATTTACATATCTGTGTGTGGTTTTGAATATTTCCTCACTAACTAGTCGTAAAGTTCATAAAATGGGTTAAACCTCACTTATTCAGTCCTAAGTCTAAAACTGTTCTTTGGCTTTCTCTAAGCTCCTTTCTTATATATATATATATATGTGGGAGACAACAAGGGGTCCAAGACGTTGGTCTTTCTTCTATTTTATTTTAACATTAAACAAAAATTAATTAAAAAGGTAGTTTTTACAGATAAGTTTGACGATGATATTCAGAAAGTAACGCCTGCTCGCGCACCTCTCGCGTTTTCTTTTTCTCTGCTTCTCTCTTTCTCTCTAATTCTGCTCTAATCTCCAAAAGTTTTTGTTTCACTTTCACTAATTCACAAGTTTCAGTTCTGCTTTTACTTAGATGCGCCTGCGCGCGAAGACTGTGTTTTGCTTTTGGCTGCATGCCACAACGGCCAGCCTGACCGTACGCTGTCCGCAGCGGTATTTCCATGGAGACCAGAGGAGAATCTGAAACATACAAAAAAAACGGAACAGACAAGGACTATACGACAAATATATAGAGATTAAACATATCATAATTTTTCTGAACTAGACAGTTTCTCCATCATGTGAAGGCACCTCTTCGACATCCGGAAGGTTCCACAGGAAAACATTGTGTTTCACCGGCATAAGAACATCTTTTTCAACAAGTTGATCTTTGGTTGAACGCATCTATATTTTCCTCTGTAGAGTTCTGGACGTCTGTTCAAAACGATTTCTCTTTTTCCTTCGTTTCCACTGCCAGGGCTCAAAAATTTTTCGGAGCAACACAAACCGTCGATAATTACTATTCATAGGTGAAGGGGTAGGAGATTGGGAGATAAATTCCACGGAACTCGTTTTCATGGCACCATTGGCTTTCTTACACAATACTATATCAGAACATTTTTCTCTTACAATACTCAATTTTAACTTAGTACTCTTAATTTTATTACATTTATAATCCTTAATTAGAGAACTCGAATCATTTCTAGTATTAAAGTTCTTAACATATGGCAAATCATAACTACAGTTTTTTATCACATTTGAAACAGAAACATTTGGAAAAGAAACACCACAATCTGCACTCAAAGAGGATCCACTTTTACTCAATAAAACATCGCTCTTTGCGTGGCCTAGTTTCTTTATTTCAGAATATATACTGGGATGTATAATAAATTCTTCGGTCAAGGTCGGTGATATCGCCGTTCGCACACTTAGGCTAGGAGACTGTTGATTAAGAGAAATATTTATGGGTTTAACTTCTACCATACGCTGTTCGCCAAAACATGAACTTAATGTTATGAGTTCTTCGGAAGGTGTTTGCACTCTAATTAGTGAGGAATTTAAAACTGGGATCTGGCAACCTGAATCAATCAATGCTGTTACGGGCTGATTTTCCACAAAAATGTTTACGTATTGAAGATTTGCGCATTCTTCGCTATTTTGTTTTTCGCTCTCGATTTTCAAAGTATTCACATTTATTCTATTATGGATGTGATCATTAGATTCTTTAGGTTTAAAACGCTTCTCACAGTCTCTTGCGCAATGAGATGAATCACCGCATATATAGCAATTTTTATTTTCTCTTTCATGATATTGGGGATAGTTCTCTTTAATCTTTGTTTTAAAGTTTTGTGATTTATTTTTAAAGGGGTCTTGGGTATATCCATAAGTAATAGGAATTTCTTTATGTGATCCGCTTCTAGATGAAATATAAATATCACACTCTTTAGCTAAATCAATAGGCCTAAACCAATCTTCTGCTTCTCGAATGCCAATATGAGTTGCAGTTTCCTTATTTAAAGTTTCAAATAATTTATCAGAAATTATAAGATCACATAGAGATTCAAAGGAATTAACTTTTCTTAACGAACAATAATATTGGAAGTTTGCCGTCAATCTTGCAGCAAATTGGATGTATGTCTCGCCTGATGATTTTACAGCATTTTTAAATGAGTTTAAACACTCGCGAGGGGTTAATTGGAATTCTCTGAGTACTATAGATTTTAGTTTTTCATAGTCATTTAATTCCTCTTCTTTAATATACAGTAAGACGTTATGAGCTCTTTCGCCCAGAAGATTTATTAAAATTTCAGATTTATATTCGTCATTTATTTTCTTGGTTAAAAATGCGCGTTCTAATGATTGGAAGAACAGATTAAAATTTTCAGATCTGGTGGGAACAGGAAGAGATAAAGTTTTTATACTTTTTATCATATTTTCTATGTTAGTTTCGAACTGTTTTTCTTCGACTTTAGCTGCAGGATTTAAACTTAATGCTTTATTTTTAGCTAATTGAAGTTCGATTTCTTTTTCTAATTTTGCTAACTGAAGTTTCGCGAGCTCAATTTTTTGTTCTGAAGTTACCTCTCTTTCGTTTTGCGATACTCTCTCATCTATACAGTTTTGAATTAAAGTTTTAACGAAATCTGGATCACTTTCAAATGTACTACTGTTCTCAATTTTAATCTTTAGTTTAACTATAGTGTCAGTATTCTCCACAGTACCGTTTAGCTTCTCAACAACTCTTATGAAATCCTCTTTAAGAGCGTTTTTATACATTTTATAAAAATATGAAAGATCCTACCTTTTTTTTCTGGCTCCCTTGTTGCTCGCACGTACGATGTATCCAATAAAAACGTTGATTCCACTGATGTCACCTCTTCGCAGGTAATATAGTTGAAATTGTAGTTCCGGCGTCTACGCAGGCGGATTATTCACACTGAATTAGTTCCAACCTCTACACAGGCGGGATTTTCGTCGATGGGTTTTCCAACCTCTACACAGGCGGAATATTTGTCGATGGTTCGTTGAAAATAAACCTCTACACAGGTTATTTTGTTATTTGTTCCGACCTCTACACAGGCGGAATGAAGTTGAAAAATTTAACCTCTACACAGGTTGAACGAAGTTTCTGAAAAATGGCGGAGCGTCTCCTTCACGGACGCTGTTGTTCATTGTCCAGACTTTGGTTCAAAATCGAAATTTTGTCGATCCCGGCCGAGCTCCCATAATTTGTGGGAGACAACAAGGCGTCCAAGACGTTGGTCTTTCTTCTATTTTATTTTAACATTAAACAAAAATTAATTAAAAAGGTAGTTTTTACAGATAAGTTTGACGATGATATTCAGAAAGTAACGCCTGCTCGCGCACCTCTCGCGTTTTCTTTTTCTCTGCTTCTCTCTAATTCTGCTCTAATCTCCAAAAGTTTTTGTTTCACTTTCACTAATTCACAAGTTTCAGTTCTGCTTTTACTTAGATGCGCCTGCGCGCGAAGACTGTGTTTTGCTTTTGGCTGCATGCCACATATATTTATATAGATTTATATATATATTTTTGTTTTATTCCATATTTCTATTCCCTTTTATGTGTTCACTTCATTATGTTGATGTATTTATAAATTAATTTTTCATATTCCTAAAATCTGTCTCTCCCTCTCTCTTTCTCTCTCTATGGACGAAGTGCCTATAAATGATGGATAGTAATTTAATAACGAATTAAGTCTCATCTGGGCATGATAATGTCTGTCGCTCGACAAGAAATAGATTCAACAAGTTTACAAAATCACTCCAAAAGATTCGTTTTACAAACATGGGTTAAATCTGTCAGTAATTTGAATTATTATCAATATATATTTAGTATTTATAATCCACATAAAGTTAATATTTTCGTTTTGTGCGAATAATAATACGTAATGCATCACACTTAAGTTTATTAAGAATCGAAATACAAGTTTTTACCAAAACAAATTAATAATAATGATTTGACATAATAAATACAAAACGCCTAAAATATTCGCAGAATATGTTTTTAATTAAATTCTTTGTATATTATAGGAATGGAATACGAGGATTACCGTCTTACAATACATTACATTGCATTCACATTATGATCTAGTTCATTTGATAAGTTAACATTATTTATAAAAAGAGAGAGAAAATATAGAACAAATAGCGATTGTAGAACAAATTATTTGTAATTTGTTGTGATTAATTTATAAAATTAACATCTCGATAAGATACCGTATAATAACATATCAATGTCTACAGCTTTTACCATGGAAATAATTTTGAAATAAGGCACATAAATCTATGCATATAATCTAAAATAAATTTATTAGTTTTATATAACTGTATTGGGAATTTTATGATTTTTAGAGAAGATTTAAAGCAACAAGATAAATGATAGATATATGTGTTTAATAAGTTAGTATACTGATAACATATATTGCCCCCTGATGAAGTTTTAAGTTTCAAATTAAAGTATCTGCTTTTCTATATATATATTTATTTAATTCCTTTTAAAATATTGTACTTTCAAAGAGAAATACCATATTGTTTTAAATAATATTTAAATTATATATACACTCAAGAACATTGAAAATAGTGACCCAAGAAGCAAGCATCGGATTGAAATGAAATTTAATACACATAATGACACAGATGAGACATTCATTTGATCTCAAAAACAAGACAATTAAACGAATACAGGGTGTGCAACGACAAAAATACTGGGCAACTTCAATTGCGCGTTGGACCACCTTCAGCTGCAATACATACCACCACACGGTCCGGCATTAAGTTGATTAGACACCTTATGTTATCCTGAGGCAGATGGGCCCACAAATCTTGAACAGCCGACTCTAAATCATGTACTGAGTGACACGATGGCATCTGAAAACAAATAACATGTAAATTATATATTATTAACTATTTAGAGTACTTTTGTCCCTAAATCTTTAAAAAGATAGACACTAGCTCATTGATCAATCCACTCAGAATGTCATTTGTTTTATCAGGTTTAATAATTGATTCATTAAGAACAATGTTCAGTTCCCCTAATGCAATTAACAGTATGATTGACTTCGTCCAATTATAAATGTCTCTTTTTCTTAATATGGCTGTGGCAGCTGAGTGACCAATTAGAGAACTTATCTATTATATATATATATATATATATATATATATATATATATATTATATATATATATATATATATATATATATATATATATATATATATATATATTTTCGAGGGTTCGAAATGATTGAAGCCGAAGAGCGGGATCCAAAACAATTTTATTCTTTGCCAAAACAGTCCTCCACAAATTGTAGAACAGTTCGAGAAATTCACGTACAATCGATGAAAATACTGATAACACAGATGCAATACACTAACAAAAACAATAGTAAACACTCAGCACAAAAATAATAACTCAATAAAAGCAATAACACACGCACTATGCAATCGTCTCTCTCAAGCAGAGAGGTATCACTTGCATGAAAGCTGAGATCTGACTAACTAACTAGCCGGCTCGGGCCCTTTTATACCTTTCGGTCAGAAACCTCTGGCACTTGCCAGAATAATCTAGAAATAGAAAGGTCTAGAAAAATCCGGAAGGTATGAGAAAAGCTCAATACATAGTGTTACAATACCGCGATAGGGTTGCCAGACAGGGTTATTAGGAGCAGGGTTGCCATGGCCGCCAAGCTTATCGCCCACATTTGGCGACATATCGCCAAGTTTGGCGCCAAAAATTAAGTCGCCAAATCCGTCGCCAACTTGGCGCTAGCTGCAATATTTGGCGAGTTTACCATTTAAACCAATGTTAAAGCATGGGGGCCGTGCAATGCAGTGGAAATGATATTACAGGTAAACAGGGTTGAAATCACATTAGATACGACAAATTAGACTGTAGAAATGAACACAAATGAGTAGAAACAATTAGAATAAGACTAAATTCGTAACATTGCCCCCTCTCAAGAACTGCACGTCCCGGGCAGCACAACCCTTCATCAGACGTTAACATAATAATAAAGCAATTGATTAAAAACAATTAAATGAATATGCAATAATAAACATGTAATACATAGTACAAAATAAACACCTAATGCATAGTACAAAATAAACACGTAATGCATAGTAGAAAATAAACACTTACAAAACAACAAACAAAATTATTTACAAGATTATTTACACACTAACTTATTTATACAAGACCATGGTCAAAATAAATTACACAATAATTGACACACTAAGAATTATGGCCATAATATGGAGCAAGCCTGTCGTAATGAACGACTCTAGGCTTCGAATTCGTTGACTTACGGATCCGGATTACGACGTCGTTTATTATCTTTAAAATTGTATAAGGACCGTCCCAATGCGATTGTAGCTTAGGAGAAAGTCCTTTGCGTCGAGTCGGGTTGTAGAACCACACCTTGTCACCTTCCTTGAATTGATGTCCTGTGGCTTTTGTGTCGTACCGAGTCTTCATCTTCTCCGTCCTCAGGTTGATCCGTTCTCTAGCCAAATTGTGTATATCTTCAAAATGTGCCTGGAGATTCTGCACGTACTCCTCAGGCGATGAAGGTGTATCCGGAGGGCGACCAAACAGCAGGTCACAAGGGAGACGAAGATCTCGGCCAAAAAGCATCTGGGATGGTGAATATCCGGTAGTTTCGTGAACGGCGCTGCGGTACGCTAGCAGAAAGAGAGGAACTTTCTGGTCCCAGTCTTGTTGGTTCTTGGAGACCATCAGTGAGAGGTTATTCAGGATGGTACGATTAAACCTCTCCACCATGCCATCTGACTGTGGGTGCAAAGGTGTGGTCTTGGTCTTGTCAATTCCGAGTAGTTCACAGACCCCCTTCAATACCGCAGAGACGAAATTTCTTCCCTGATCGGAATGAAGTTGAAGAGGTACCCCATATCTCGATATCCAGTGCTGCACTACAGCCTCCGCTACGGTGGGGGCTTCCTGATCCGGAATGGGGTACACTTCGGGCCATTTCGTGAAGTAGTCCATGACAACAAGTAGGTACTTATTACCAGACGCAGTCCTTGGCAGAGGTCCCAGGATATCGAAAGCGATACGTTCGAAGGGTGCTCCAACATTGTAGCGATGCAGCTTCCCTCGGCTACGTATCTTTGGCCCCTTCCGAGCTGAACAGGCATCACAGGACTTGCACCACTGTTCCACGTCAGCTCTCACTTTACCCCAGAAGAATCGCTCTCGAACTCGGTGCAAAGTTTTCATGACACCGAAATGACCTCCTGTTGGGCTGCCATGCAATTCTTTGAGTACCTCTGGGATACGAGATCGAGGAAGTACTAATTGCCACCTGAATGTCTTTCCATCCTCTGATTCGAATTTTCGGTATAGAACACCATTCCTGAGATGTAGAGAATTCCAGAGGGCCCAATACTGCTTAGTTGTAGGACTATAAGCCGAGATGTCCTGCCAACTTGGTTTATTGCTGGAAGACTCCATAAACTCTATAAGGGGTTTAATATCAGGATCCGCCATCTGGTCTTCTTGAACTTTCTCGTCACTCCAGGGATCGGGTGGCGTCGCTGTTGAAGTTGTTATCTGGCGTATAGCATAGTCATATTTGGTCTCTACTCTGGAACAATGACGACAATTTTCTGGGCATGGTCTTCTTGAAAGGGCATCAGCATTTCCATGCGAGGAGCCTTTACGATGTCTGATGTCAAAGTAATACTCGTTGAGGCGTTGTATCCATCTGGCTACCTGGCCTTCAGTATTTCTAAAATTCATTAGCCAGGTTAAAGAGGCATGATCGGTATGTAGAAGAAATTTTTGGCCATAGAGATAGTGATGGAAATGCTCGATGGCTTTCACAATAGCCAGTAGCTCTTTTCGAGTGACACAATAATTTCTTTCCGGTTTCGATAAACACTTACTCCAATAAGCTACGACTCGTTCCTGGCCATCTATTTCCTGAGATAATACTGCTCCGACACTCTCATTACTGGCATCAGTGTCCAAGATAAATGGCTTGTCCGGTTGTGGATATATTAAGATCGGTGAAGACGTCAAAGCTTCTTTAAGCTGGAGGAAGGAATCTTCACATTCTTTTGTCCACTGAAACTTTTGTTTACTTTTCTGTTAGCTTGTGCAAGGGTCTTGCGATGTTAGAGAACCCTTTCACAAACTTTCGGTAATAAGTACATAGTCCCAGGAAGCTTCGCAGCTCACGGAGGTTTTCAGGGCGTTTCCAATTCTTTACGGCGGACACTTTTTCGGGTCCGTACGAACACCTTCTGCAGAGATGATATGTCCCAGATAATTGACTTCTTTCTGGAAGAACTTGCATTTTGAAGGGTTTAGCTTCAAGTTAGCGTCGCTTAATTTTGATAACACCTTCCGGATATTTTGAAGATGTTCTTCAAACGTACACCCTCCTATTATGACGTCATCCAGGTAAATAAGGCAAGCTTCAAAAGTCAGACCCTTTAGCACGGTCTCCATCAGGCGCTCGAAAGTAGCTGGCGCATTGCAGAGCCCGAACGGCATGACTTTGAACTGCCATAGTCCTTGGCCGGAAGTGAATGCTGTTTTTCTCTATCTTCGGGATGGATCTCCACTTGCCAGTATCCGCTCTTTAAATCTAAAGTCGAGAACCATTTATGACCGGAAAGGGTATCCAGGGTGTCATCTATCCTTGGAAGAGGGTAGCTGTCCTTCTTGGTGACGTCGTTAAGTTTTCGATAGTCCACGCAAAATCTTGTGGAGCCATCTTTCTTACGAACCAAGACGATTGGAGATGCCCACGGACTCGAAGACGGTTCTATGATGTCATTTTCCTGCATCTCTCGTAGTAGTGTTCCGACCTTTTCCTGTTTAGCAAACGGCAAGCGTCTTGGGTGCTGTTTAATCGGCGGATGGTCTGCTGTATCAATTCTGTGTTGTGTCACTGTAGTATGGCCAATATCGCTACTGTTTCTAGAAAACACGTCTTCAAATTCTTGGAACGGTCTTTCTGCGGAGCTTTTCTGTTCGGGGACAATTCAGCATTTTCTAGAAGGTCGGGAGTCAACTGTTGAGGCGAGTTGAATAGGAGCAAGCTCGAACTTTTGCAGACACACGTTACTGGACTGCAGGTTGCCAACACTTCACCTTTCTGGAACACTCTAGGTTTTTCAGTTACGTTGCAAATTCTTACCGGGATAGTTTTTCTGGAAAGGTCCACTAGCGTCGAAGCTATTAGCAATCCATTCGCTTTATTTTCCGCAGATCCAATTAGGCCAGAGTTGAAACTCACATCGTTACCGATGTATCCAGGTACTATGATTTCAGTCCTTGGGGAATGGTAATATTCTCGTTAGCGGTTACCTGTCGAATAGATTCTGACCTGTGTTCAATTTTGAATATAGTGACTTCTTCGTGTATGGAACGTAATTCGTTCTTGTTGAAGTCTAGAGTGAAACCATGCTCCTTTAGAAAGTCCAGTCCAAGAATGAAAGGGTCTGCAATATCTGCGACATACACAGCATGTTGGTAGGTAGTGTCTCCAAACTTGATCTTGACTTTTAATTTTCCGTGAATATCAATCTTTTCCCCGTCACGGTCTGTAGCACCACGCGGGGTGGGGTCCAGATAAGTTTCTCTTTTAATTTTTGAGCCAGATCGTTCCGAATGATAGACACATTGGCTCCTGTATCGATGATCATGTTGCAGGGAAGCTCGTTAACATGTCCCATTATAAAGATTCCATTCTCACCGGTACTCTTTGTCGAAATTTGACACACTTGAAAGTGGGGCTTTCCAAAATCTGGCAATCTCCGCCCCACGAGATGGCCATTAATTAGTTTTCCGACACCTCCTTCTGGGAGGCGCTTATTAGTTTCAGCGCCTTGGCGTGCCCGGCAGCTTCTCTGCAGATGCCCTTCTCGACCGCAGGTCCAGCATTTAAGGGTCTTCTTCCCGTCTGCTTTCTGGGACATCAAAGACTCAACTCTATTCATGAAGCTTCTCATCTGTCGCTCTAACCGCTCCACACTTGAGTTCGACGTGTCCGATTCGTTGACGGCTCGTATGGGGTGTCTGTCCTTTCGTGTTGCTTGCTGGGCTGCCTCGAATTTCATAGCAAACACTAGGGCCCCCTTTAAGTCCTTGAGATCCGCCATTCGGAGAGCTTTCTGGATTTCCGGATCACGCACCCCGTCGATGAAGTGTTGCAGCGCCAGGACTTCTCTTACTTCAGTCGGACAGTCAGAAAACGCCAAGTGAGAAAGCCTCTCGACGTCCGTCGCCAGTTCTTGAAGCGTTTCGGATACTTTCTGCTGCCGTGACTTCAGCTGGAGTCTGCTGTAATCCTTCACACATTTCTCTCCGAAGCGTAACTCCAGAGCATTAACGAGAGCGTCGAAATCCAGCCGCTGTGTTTCCGGCAAAGTTTGCAAAATGTCAGCAGCGTCGGCTCGAAGAGAAGCAGCTAACTGGCAGGCCTTGGTCTGGGAGTCCCACTGGTTTGCATCCGCCACTATGGAGAATTGGGTTTTATACACCTGCCAAGAGGACTTTCCGTCATATGTAGAAAGCTTGTTTGAAGGCTTGGAAAAAGGAGCTTGAAACTTAAATTCATCCCCTTGACCAGTCATGACTTTCTGCTTCAATTTCTCTAGGTCACTCCTGAACGAGATGGAAACTTCTTCTACCTTTTCGAAAATTTTCGCCTCTAGTTTGCTCTCCATATCTTCGAATTTATTTTCAACGGACTCGATTCTTCCTTCCATTTCTTCAAATTTCTTGTCCATAGTCGTCAATTTGTCGCCAATGCCCTTCAAATCACTTTTCAACTCTTCCTTGTTCGCGGTCAGTTTGTTATTCAACTCGTCCATATTGGCGCTGATCTGCTCGTTTACGTTAGTAAGCTTGGTATTCACTTCGCCCATATTGGCGCTGATCTGCTCGTTTACGTTAGTAAGCTTGGTATTCACTTCGCCCATATTGGCATTCATGCTGGCGGTCAACTCCGATTTCATTTCGCCCATGTTGGCATTCATGCTGGCGGTCAACTCCGATTTCATTTCAGACAATTTTTCTAGAAGAGTCTGGAACTGGGCCTCCATCGCTCTTGTTGTTGGCATTCAACCCCACCTCTGACACCAATTGTTGCGTTTTCGAGGGTTCGAAATGATTGAAGCCGAAGAGCGGGATCCAAAACAATTTTATTCTTTGCCAAAACAGTCCTCCACAAATTGTAGAACAGTTCGAGAAATTCACGTACAATCGATGAAAATACTGATAACACAGATGCAATACACTAACAAAAACAATAGTAAACACTCAGCACAAAAATAATAACTCAATAAAAGCAATAACACACGCACTATGCAATCGTCTCTCTCAAGCAGAGAGGTATCACTTGCATGAAAGCTGAGATCTGACTAACTAACTAGCCGGCTCGGGCCCTTTTATACCTTTCGGTCAGAAACCTCTGGCACTTGCCAGAATAATCTAGAAATAGAAAGGTCTAGAAAAATCCGGAAGGTATGAGAAAAGCTCAATACATAGTGTTACAATACCGCGATAGGGTTGCCAGACAGGGTTATTAGGAGCAGGGTTGCCATGGCCGCCAAGCTTATCGCCCACATTTGGCGACATATCGCCAAATTTGGCGATATATCGCCAAGTTTGGCGCCAAAAATTAAGTCGCCAAATCCGTCGCCAACTTGGCGCTAGCTGCAATATTTGGCGAGTTTACCATTTAAACCAATGTTAAAGCATGGGGGCCGTGCAATGCAGTGGAAATGATATTACAGGTAAACAGGGTTGAAATCACATTAGATACGACAAATTAGACTGTAGAAATGAACACAAATGAGTAGAAACAATTAGAATAAGACTAAATTCGTAACAATATATATATATATATATTCCTGTAAAATATTTTAAAAAATAAATATTTAAATTATCAACTATTTAGAGCATTATTTTCCTAAATTTTAAACTTTATAGACACTAACACATTGATCAATCCATTCAGAATGTGCATTTCACTTTATCAATTAAATAATTCTTCCATTAAGATCATCGTTCAGTCTCCCATAAGCCATTAACAGTATGGTTGATTTCGTTCAATTGCGATTATAATTGTAAGAGTTATTGTATACGTTCCTTTTTCTTAACATGGCTGTGGTAGCTGAGTGATTAATGTCGTGAACGTTGTCGCGTAATGGGTTCGAGTCCTGATGTCACTAAAAGTCTGCCGTGTACAGAAGCTGATGGATATTATATCTGAACCTGAAAACCCTCAATTCGGTGATGGTTGGAAGTGTTTGAGAAACTAAGTGTCGCCTTCGTTAATTCAATAAAGCTCTAAATTATGAGGTTCGTTACCAGTACCCCTCATACAGCTTCCAATAGTGATGATAATAAAAATCAAAAATCAAAATTTAACTTTCGTTCAACATTCAAAGCCTTTTGTGTACTTAAATATGTTGGGTTATTATTAGTAATCTTGAAATTTTGGATAGGAAAAAGCCTAAGTAGCAAGTTTGTTTCCTCTAAATTTCATCCCTTGTGGCCGTGGTGGGCATTACATCGATCGCGATCAACCGGTGGACCGCCTAAGGATTTTAGCAGTTAGCAATAATATACGGAAAATTCAAGATTGGCTGATACACTATCTGGCCAAAAGTATCCGGACATCCCATAAAAAAGTGATTCTGACGAGTGACGCAATTTGATACGTAATTGAAAGCCGTAAAAGTGTTGGTAGTGGTTTGTCAGATTGTATTTATGCGTTTGTGAGGCAATGAGTAAGTAAAAGGAGCTTAGTGAGTTTGATCGCGGCAGTATAGTGGGATGCCACCTTTGGGGGAAATCAGTTCGTGAGTTTGAGGACATTCTACAAAAGACTAAATCCACTGTGAGTGATGTAATTGTGAAGTGGAAACGTCGAGACATTGAAACGGCAGAAAAATGAGCCGGTAGGCTGAAAATACTTGGTAAACGCAGCCGCAGAACTCTTAAAAAGGTAGTGATGGAAAGGTTGGTGGAAATTTCTCAGGATTTCCAACGTTCATCAGGAATTAGTGTTAGCAGCAGGACTGTCCGTCGAGAGTTAAAAAATAACTTTGGATTCCAGGGTCATGCAGCCGCTCACAAGCCAAACATCACTCCACAGAATGCGAAGCATCGATTGCAATGGTGTATAGCTCACCGCCATTGGACTGTGGACATGTGGAAAACTGTTCTTTAGAGTGATGAATCTCGCTTTACAGTCTGGCAGTCGGATGGACGCGTCTGGGTTTGGCGAACGTTTCTTTAGTGACTGCACTGTGCCCACTGTTAAGTTTGGTTGTGGAAGCATAATGGTGTGGGGGTGTTTCTCGTGGTTTGGCCTGGGTCCGTTGGTTCCTGTGATTGGAAACATGAACTCTGAGATGTATGTGGACATTCTGGAAAATGCTCCACTCCCAACTCTATGGAAATATTTCGGGGAAGGCCCATTTCTCTTCCACCAGGATAACTGCTCCATTCACACATCGAGGCTTGCACAGGCGTGGTTTGACGAAATGGGTGTCCTAAAACTGGACTGGCCTTCTCAGAGCCCCGATCTAAATCCTATACAACACCTTTGGGACGAAATAGAGCGCAGATTATGTAGCCAGCCAAATCGACCATCCTCACTGCAAGTACTCACTTCAACTGTGATGGACGCCTGGAAGGCAGTTCCTATGGTCACCTATCAAAAATTGGTGGAAAGTCTTCCCAAATATGTGCAGGCTGTCATCCATGCAAAAGGGGGACCAACATCATATTATTATGTGCCTCAGGACGCTCTAAATCCAGACCAATGGGTGTCCGGATACTTTTGGCCAGATAGTGTATTACGCAGACTATATAAGTCTTCTACTGATTATAATAACTAAAACTAACTTTAGATAGAAATGTTTTATTTTTTAAGACGAGTCAGTAGGGTAAAACCCTTTTAAAAATCGATTTCGATTTTTTTTTCTTTCTGAAATCTACAAATCAAGACTTTTCCAATGATATAACACACGCGCCATTATATGAATTAGAAGTATTTTAAAATGATTTTTAAAAAAATAATCAATTGATTTACCACGCCCATTTTGACAAATAGAAATGTAAACATTGCCTTTTTAAAACTGGGGAAAAGTTGCAAAGCCTCGATTAATTTTTTATTTTTAATACCCAAATTAACTTTAGAAAATTGTATAACTGCAAATGTTGGATTTGCTAAAAACCTTTGGAGGCAATTTCAGATTTTCATGTGGGTTTTAGTAAATGTTATACTTAAAATGTAGACATTTTTTACTGAAATTTAGGTCTTTTCTTTAGTTTAAATTCATTTCTAATTAGTTAATTAATGATTACTAAATCTTCGCGTGTTTAAGTAGTGTTAAAAGAAAAAAATTAGAATATATGTATAATTGTGACCAGGTGAGAAATATTTACATAATGAATCTTCATTTTATAACTACATAATGGATAATGAAGATAATATACTTTTATAAGGTAAGATTTTTTATAAAAATTGTTTTCTAAATGTTTTTTTTAAATTGTATAAATCTACTCTGTTTCTTAAATGCAATTGTGTATACTGAAGTGACATTTTTGAAATATTCTTAAGCAGTATCATAACAAAAAATGACAATTTTCAATAACTTCATAATCATCATATTTGCTCGCTCAACTAAAAGTTTGTTTTTGAAAAAATTAATTGATATATTTAAAAAATTTCACTTCAGTATAAATATAAATGTATAATTAATACATATAGTCAAAGTCTTGACTTCATATGTTTAATAGTTTCTGAGATAAAGTTATGAGATGATACATCAAGTGTGATGTTTGTTGCCTTTGCAAGAAGCTTGTTACATGCATAAAATACATAAATTTCATGTTTAAAAACATAAAAATAGTTTTATTTTGGCTGTTTTAGAAAACATTTGTCCAGTTTAGAGTAATTTTTGAAGTTTAAACCTTAGAAAATGTCTGCAACAACAAAACCTAATTATAACTTTACAAAAACCCACCGGAAACTTTCAAAATGTCGTATAATCAGGTATATTTTTAAATACCTTGTCAAATTCATACGAAAACCATATTGATACATTTTCACCTTATATCTCTGATGTTTTATGTTCATATTTGATATCTGTAAAGCATGAAAGCTACTGATTCTTCGAAAATTGATACAGAATTGAGAAATTGATGTAATACTAGAAATTATCTCGTTAAAAAAAAAACAACTGAAAAATGCTATTCTTGTCAATTCAAGACTTTTTTTGCTTACTATTTTAAGCAAAATAATTTGCAAAGATGCTAATGTTTAATAAAATGAGACAAATACATGTTTTAATTCATTATTTTTGTGATAAAGTGGCACTTTATAGTGAAAATTCAATTTTCTCAAAAATGATGTTTTTAAAACTGTATTCATGTTTTTCTCAGAATATAATGTATGAATGTAATGAATTTTTCCCCCTCATGTTACTTATATGTAACTATATATATTCATGTGAGTTTTTTGGGGATTTTCCCAAAATATTTGACTGGAGTCCATATATCGTGACAAAAAATGTCAATTTTTTAAAAAATTGATAGTGATATTTTTATGTTACATGTTTTTGAGAAAACTAAACAATATATTGTAAATATTTCCCTTAATTGCAAATCTTAATATTTATTTATTGTTCAGACAAGTTTTTAAGCTTTAATAATTTAAAAGTTTTTCAATAATGGGTAACTAACAACAACTCAGATATGTAATGCTTTTTGTCGTTGCTAAAATTTTGTTACATGCATAAAAATACACCAATTTCATATTTAAAAACATAAAAACAGTTTTATTGTTCACCTTTTTTAGAAATCCTTTGTACAGTTTAGAGAAAATTTTAAATTTTGAAACTTTTAGAAATTGTGTTTGCATGGAAACATACAAATCCATAATTAAATTTTTTCTAACATCGTAAAATCACGTATTCCCAAATCATGACTTTTACATATTGATACATGTTTAAATTATATTTATGATGTTATAAGGTCAAATTTGATATTTATAATGCCTTGAAGTTAAAAATTATTCACAGATTGTTACATAATTTGTGAAAATTGATGCAAAATACTAAAAAAATCTCGTTGAACACAAAAACTGAAAATTACTATATATGTATTTTCTGAACATTTTAAGGCTGTTTTTGTTTCATATTTTATGTTTAAAAAATTAAGAAGATACTAATGTTTAGTAAAATAGGGCAAATACATGTTATAATTCATTATTTTTGTAATTAAGTTCCATTTTACACTTACAATGCAATTATCTCAAAATGATTGTTTTCAAAGTGCGTGTACCTTTTTAATAGAAAATAATGAATGAAACCACTTGCAGTTTTTACTACACATAAATAATATGTAACTATATATAATGGAGCTACTTTATTGGAGATTTTCCTAAAATATTTTGCTCAGAAGCAGTTATCGTAAAAAAAAATGACAATTTTCACAAATTTCAAACCGATATTTTTACGATGATTTTTTTTTCAAAAAAGTAAACAATATATTTGAAACATGTTACCATTATTTAAATAAAAAAGCCTAATTATTATAAAGCCAAAATTTGAAGTTTTATATTTAACAATTTCTGAGAAACAGGTTCCTAAAATGGTTCAATCTAACATTGTCGGTATAGGGCCTACCGACTATTCTTATTTTTTTTAATCGTTTCATAATAAATGCATCATTTGATATAGTATTATTATTAATTTTATGTCTTGTGTTTTGCGTTAAAAGCGGTTTTAAAAGTGTTTTATTTAGTTCTGTAGGTAAGTACATGTTCCGTTTTTATTACTTTATAATAATAACCCTTTTCTTAACCCACACGCCTACGACATTGGGCAATAACGCACATAAGAATAGATCAAGTGGAGAGGGGGTAGAGGGTTTACGATTATCGTATATCGTATCATATCCCAATACGCAGCAAAATACGTGTTTTGATTTTGTCGATTGTCGAAAACAAAAACAAAAAGCAAAAAAAAAAAATACTGAATAAATAATTCACATTAATTAATTAAAAAAGTTTATAAAAACAAATACCGAATTACCCTTCTTCTGCCTTTGAGTGCACCACTAACATTGGGAGGACCGCAGCACCTTGAAAAAATTATAAGCAGCCCGTACCCTGGAAATGTCTGCCCACCCCAGCCTTATGGCTACTAAAAAATTGTGTAGAATTTTACACATAATATAGACATCATAATTTTACTCTCTGACTCTTCATTTTTTTATCCGCAACTCATTGGTCATTTGTCTATCAACCAATGTACTGCAGTATCCGTATGATTCCAGAAATTTTGGTTAAAATGCATGTACATTGCTTACATAATTAATAATTTTTCAATACACATACATATACTTTACTTCATCAAATCAAACAACATATACAATATATATATATATATGCTGAACTTATTTACACACAAATAATCATAGCATTGTAAGTCATTTAATAGATATTTTACACTTATGGTAGACATTCTGAATTGGTATTAGCAACTAAAGTTTTGACACGCAGTAAATACATTCTATGGGGCATTCTCATAATAATTAAAAATAATTAGAAATAAACAACACCCGAAAAGCTTTGTCATAAATTATAAATGTAATAAAAAGAAAAGTATTTTAATTTATAAATATATAAATGCATTACCTGAAATGAAAAATATACTTTGATTTTAGCTTTCTTTGCTACGCAGTAAAAATGAGCACTCAGTAATGTAGATTCTGAATCACTTATCAAAAAGAAACTGCAACTTTGTACCATTAGAATTAACAGTCTTAGTTTTATCAACAGGATTTAGATAGCATAACCTATCGAAAGATTTTAAAAAAATTACTTCGCATATAAAACGAGTGATATTTATCTAAGTCACAAGCAGGCTATTTGAAAAGAAAGTTTCGTTTTATTGATATTATCAAACAAATAGAAATGAGGTATTATTTGAGGTATTGTGACGTCGTGGGTTTTCTCAGACAATGAGGAGGCTTCAAGGAGGAATTAGTTTTTTATTTAATCTAGAATACATAGAATGACTCACACACAACACAAAAAAATAAATTATAATCTGTACAGATTTTGGAAAATTAATAAATTTCCCGAGTTGTGTTTACATGTTTAACAAACGCAAAAAAAAAGCCAGAGGATTATCCATCACATCTGCCCGCGGCAGGTGCAAAATTTCCACACTTAGCTATCTTTTGGAGCATACCAACCTCTCTCTTTGAGGTACATAGAATACTCAGAGGAGGCACTCACGTAGGAGCAATACCTCGGATCAGTCTCGTCGCTTTCTAGAGTTCTAAAATATTGTGTTAAGTTTGTTACAATATGTTCCATGTTTATGGTTTTTTATTTAGTAATGATTGTAGAAAATCATTATGTCTCAGAACGAACAATAATCTTTGGGGTACAACCCTAAAATAGTCTGGAGTGGCACTCACGCAGGAGCAGTACCTCGGATCAGTCTCGTTGTCATGTAACACTAAAGTAATGTCTAGAGTTCGTTACAGTATGTTTGTTCTATGATTGCAGTTTATTATTGAGTAATGATTGTAGAAAATCAGTACACTTCAGGAGGATCAGAAGGAGCAATAATCTTTGAGATACAACCGTAAATTACACTGGTGTGGCTTCACTGGTTTCACTCATTGCAAGAGCAGTACCTCGGATCAGTCTGGTTGTCATCTAGCGTTTTAAAATAATGCCTAGAATTCGTTACGGTATGTTCTATCATTGTAGTTTATTATTAAGTAATGATTGTAGAAAATTATTATGTCCCAGGAGGATCAGAAAGAACAATAATCTTTGAGGTACAACCGTAAATTACACTGGTGTGGCACTCACGCAGGAGCAGTACTTAGGTACAATCTCGTTGTCATCTAGCTTTCTAAAATAATTTCTAGAGTTCTTTACAGTACGTTCTGTTCAGTGTACGTATGTAAATGTAGAGCGCCCTCTAGCGCTCAGAGTGTCTAACCAATCTGTGTAACCTCTGACTCCATCGAGTAAGGAGCCGAAACGAGCGAGCTGAGCAACAAGTAATAAAAACTACAGTCCACTTACTGAGAGAGAACTTAATCTTCAGTTTTTACTTGTACCCAACATTCTGGTCCTGTCTCAACCGGAGAGACCTATGCATTGAAAATACGAGGTATGTGCTGTAGTTTTTGACTTTTCGTTAAAAAATCGAACTTTAACGATGTTTAAAGGAGCAAAAAAAGAAGACTTGAGGCGAATCGCTTCTGAATTAGAGTTGTGTGTGAGTGATAAATTAACTGTTATAGACTTGATGGATCTTATAAAAAACTGTGATAGATACAAAAACGATCCTGATTCAGTGCATGAGTTAGCAAATTTAATTATCGAAGAAAGAAAGTATGACGAAAGTCAGCAATTAGAGTTAGAAAAAATAAGAGAAAAGTCTAAGCTTGATTTAGAGATAGCG
Source organism: Trichonephila clavipes (assembly GCA_019973935.1). Lineage (NCBI taxonomy): Eukaryota > Metazoa > Arthropoda > Arachnida > Araneae > Nephilidae > Trichonephila > Trichonephila clavipes. Next base: position 680,620 of record BMAU01021313.1, read on the forward strand.
AGAATACGAGCAAATGATAAAGACAATAATACTGAAAATTGTAATGATTCCTTTTCTGTGGATTCTTTAATTAAAAGTATCCGCACACTTACAGTGAAAATTCCCGACAAACCTGAGGGATGGAGTTTCTTTTTTTATCATTAGAACGTGCATTTGCAGCCAAAAGTGTTACTGATAAATTTAAGCCTGAGATTTTGTTAAATTTATTAGGAGAAAAAGCTGCAAATATCATTATATATCTGAACGATGAGGATCTTCAAAATTATGATAAAATAAAGTCCATAATACTCCAAGAATTTGAGCCAACTCCTCAATCGTGTTTAGAGAATTTTTAAGAAAGCAACACGGCAAAATTGTGAATCCCATGTCCAGTTTGCTAGTAGATTAACAACAAATTGGGAATACTATTTAAAATTGAGAAATGTTTCAAATTTCGAGGTATTAAAACAATTAATAGTTTCAGACAAAATATTTAGTACTTTAGATAAAGAAACCGCATCGCATATTAGTGTCAGACAAGCAGATAAATGGTTTGATCCTTTAACGTTGGGAAAAGAAATTGATTTATTTTATTCATCGCGAGGAAAACCACTGAGTGAGAAAATTAATTATTGTCGCAAAAATCAAAATTCTAAAAATATGTCTAGAGTATTTTTCTCAGATGTCAAGGGAAAAAATGTGTTTTGTGTCAATCTGATAGTCATTTTTAAATAAATGTCCTCAATATAAGCAATTATCAGTAAATAAACGGGTAGAACTTGTTAAAAATAATTCCTTGTGTTTTAATTGTTTAAATTTGCATAGAGTCAAGTTTTGTAAATCTAAAGTTCTTTGTAAATGCTGCAAAAAAAAGCATCAATCTTCCTTGTGTTTCTCTGGAGACCCAAATTTTACGAGTGAAAGGGTCATTCAACCTTCTTCATTGGGGGGGGCAGAAAGAGCCGGAAACAGAGGAATCCTCGATGGGTCAACTTTCAGCGAAGGCGTCTGTGTTCAAACCCATAAATTACATAGGGGAGATTTCGAAAGAGGTGTCTTCTCAGGGTGTAGATGTGTTTACTGCAACGAGTTACGTAAAATCGAAATCCGTTTTACTTTCAACCGCGATTTGTTTCATTAGAGATTCCTTTGGGAAAATGCAGGAAGTCAGAGCACTGTTGGACGGTGGTTCAACAAGCAATTTTATTTCGCAACAGTGTATGAATAGACTCAATTTAAAAAAGAGAGAAAATAAACATTTTAGTTTCAGGATTAAATAATTCAGAGTTAACGATTAAATCGCGCGTTAATGTAACAATTGCAAATAGAGGAAATAGTTATGAAACTAATGCAGACTTTTTTGTAGTGCCGCGAATTACGGATATGATTCCTTCTCAACCATTTAACGTTAGTTGGGGTAATTTCAGTAGAGAGAAATTAGCGGATGAAAATTTCAACATTCCGGGAAATATTGATTTATTGTTAGGAGCAGAAATCTTTTATGAAATTCTTTTACCAGGACAAACAAATCTTTTAAATACAAAATTAATTTTTCAGAATACAGTCTTCGGCTATATTGCGAGTGGGAGTATTCCAGTTTCTAGTGAAAATAAACCTCACTGTGGGTTAATCAAAGATAATGTCGATTTAGAAAAGACAATGAGGAGATTTTGGGAAATCGAAAATGTTGAACCTGAGACAATAAAAAATAAGGAAACGATAATTTGTGAGGAGCATTTTCAAAAAAATCATACTAGAGATAGTACGGGAAGATATATAGTATCTATGCCACTTAAAAAGGATCCAAATTGTTTAGGCCAGTCAATAGATATTGACCTTAAAAAATTAAATTCTTTATGGAATAGATTAAAGCGTGAGCCTAACTATTTAAAATTATATAGAGATTTTTTAAAAGAGTATAAAGAGCTAGGCCATATGCAAGAGGTAGATGAGAGAGAGGAATGTGGAATGTATTTCATACCACATCTTGGTGTTTGTCGCTCTGATAAAAAAACAAGTAAATTGAGAGTAGTTTTTAATGCGTCGAGTGCAACTACAAACGGTTATTCTTTAAACTCTCTACAATACAATGGGGGAGTTGCTCAAAATGACCTTTTTTCAATAATGGTTCGCTTTAGAAAGCACATATTTGCATTCATTGCGGATGTGCAAAAAATGTATCGAATGATTTGGTTTAATCCAGATCAACGTAAACTTCAGCGCATTTCTGTGGAGAGAAAACATGGACGAACCAATAAAAACGTTTGAGTTGTCAACTGTGACCTATGGAACAACGAGTGCACCATTTTTAGCGACACGTACGCTAAAACAATTAGCCCTAGATGAAGCAGGGAATTTTCCATTAGGGTCTTCAGTTGTGATGAGTGACATGTACATTGATGATGTACTTACCGGTGCAGAGACCTTATTAGAAGCAAAAGAACTGAAAAATCAACTGATCAATATCTTCGCTAAAGGAGGTATGGTTTTGCATAAGTGGTGCGGAAATAATACGGAATTGATTGAGGTTTCCGAAAATTATGATTTTTCAGATTCATCAGAGATAAAATTGTTGGGTGTTTATTGGAACCCCAAGCATGATTGCTTCTCCTTCAGAGTAAAAATAGACTTGCACGAATTAAATACCAAACGGGATGTTTTGTCAACCATCGCCAGGATATATGATCCTCTAGGTCTTTTAGGTCCTGTGGTGGCGAAGGCGAAAATCTTCCTTCAAAAATTATGGATGCTAAAGATTGATTGGACAGATTTGCTTCCAGATACAATCAATAGAGAATGGCGACAATTTGTCGAATCACTTCAGGTAGTAAATGACATCAACATCAATCGATGCATTGTGGTAGAGCAACCGGAAGTGATCGAGCTGCATGGATTCTCCGACGCGTCCCAGTCAGCATATGGAGCTGTCGTCTACTGCAAATCCATAACCTCAGATGGAAGGATGCTTGTGCATCTTATTGCCAGTAAATCCCGAGTTGCGCCTACCAAGCAAACAACGATTCCCCAGACTTGAGCTATGTGCCGCTGTGCTGTTAGCAAAATTAGTGCATCGTGTCAAGCAAGCTTTGAAATTAAATGTGACTAATACTTTTCTTTGGAGTGACTCCATGATAGTTTTGTCATGGATAAGGAAGAGTCATATCAACTAAAGACCTTTGTGGCTAACAGGATTGCTACAATCAGGGGAGATGACTTCCAGTGAGCAATGGCATTATGTGGCAACAGAGGACAATCCTGCCGACTTCGTTTCAGAGGAATGGATTCTCTAAAACTTAAAACCTGTGAGTTGTGGTGGAATGGTCCTAAATTTCTGATGAGCAACCAGTACCCACAACGACAAATTCCTGTTGCAGTGATCAAGGATCCAGGTGAACTTAAAAACTGTAGTGACTTTTCTAACTTTTTTTCTTGATTCTGCTACTAACTCTTTTGTAAATAATTTACTTAACCTTAGTAATGACTATTTTAAAATTATTCGTGTCTTAAGTTTTATTTGTAGATTTGTTTATAATTGTAAGAGCAAAGAGAGCAAAAGAATTGGGCCTCTAGATTTAGGAGAATTAAAAGGCTGAACAGCTTTTATTGAAATTAGTACAAAAGGAAGAGTTTAAAGTAGAGATGAATGGTATTCAAAATTCTGCCATGGTACCTTCCAACAGTCGAGTAAAAACACTCAATCCATTTATTGATAGTGAAGGGATTTTGAGAGTTGGAGGTCGATTGAGAAATAGTGATATTAATTATAACCAGAAATTTCCAATTCTTTTGCCTTCGAAACATAAATTGACTTATTTAATAGTTGAGTATTTTCATAAAAGTTTTTACATAGTGGTCCACAATCCTTGTTGTATCAGATCAGGCAAAATTTTTGGATATTGAATGGCCGTAATATTTGTAGAAAAGTTGTTCATAATTGTGTAATTTGTTGTAAGGCCAATCCTACTTGCACTGATCAAATAATGGCTGACTTGCCAAAGGATAGAGTTATCAAAAACTATCCATTCAATGTGTCAGGTGTGGACTTCTGTGGCCCCTTTTACATTAAGTATAAAGGGCAGAGAAAAGGTGTATATAACAAAATCTATGTTTGTATATTTATATGTTTTGTTTCTAAAGCTGTGCACTTAGATATTGTGACTGATTTAACCTCTAATGCATTTATTGCTACACTTAAGCGTTTTATATTTAGAAGAGGTAAATGTGCTAAGTTGTATTCTGATAATGCAACAAATTTTGTGGGTGCAAATATAGAACTTAAAAAAATGTTTAATTTGGTGTGTAAACCTGATGAGGCACTTGCAAGTTATATGGCTTCTGAAGGAATAGATTGGAAATTCCTCCCCCTAGAGCCCCAAATTTTGGAGGTCTCTGGGAGGCAGGCGTTAAATCTTTTTAAGTTCTATTTAAAGAGAGTAGTAGGTAACATTAGATTAACATATGAAGAGTTTCTGACCGTGATTATCCAAATAGGGGATGTTAAATTCTCGTCCTCTTGTCCCATTATCTTCTGACTTAGATGATTTAAATGTATTGACTCCTTCTCATTTTTTGATAGGTAGATCAATTACATCAATTGTTGAGCCTGATTTAACTAATTTAAATGAAAATAGGTTGGATAATTGGCAGAAAATTACAAAAATAATTCAATTAATTTGGAAAAGATGGAGTGTAGACTATCTAAATAGTTTGCAGCAGAGAAATAAGTGGCATTTCGAGAAAAAGAATGCTAAAATTGGAGATATGGTTATAATAAAAGAGGATAATTTACCTTCATGTCAATGGTCATTAGGTAGAATCAACAATATTTATCCAGGAAAGGATTCTAAAGTAAGAGTAGTGGAAGTCAAAACCACTAGAGGTATATTTAAGAGACCCATTTCGAAACTGTGCATTCTACCAATTGAAACAGTGTGTGTGTGAAGTAGCATATATAACCCTTCAGATAGTAATGTTTTGTGTGTAGAATAGTAATTTTTTTTAAGATTCTGTGTGATTTATCAATTGTTTTATACATTGTCTTCATTTGTATGTTGTTTTGTTTGTATTTTGAAATATTGTATTTCTGTGTGTTATCTTTATGATTATGTTCTATGTAAATCTTGCATGTTGAAAAACATTGCAAGGCCGGGCGGCATGTTCAGTGTACGTATGTAAATGTAGAGCGCCCTCTAGTGCTCAGAGTGTCTAACCAATCTGTGTAACCTCTGACTCCATCGAGTAAGGAGCCGAAACGAGCGAGCTGAGCAACAAGTAATAAAAACTACAGTCCACTTACTGAGAGAGAACTTAATCTTGAGTTTTTACTTGTACCCAACACGTTCTATGATAGTAGTTTATTATTGAATAACGATTGTAGAAAATCATTATGTTTCCGGAGGATCAGATAGAACAATAATCTTTGAAGTACAACCGTAAAAAATATTCTGGCGTGGCACTCACGGAGGAGCAGTACCTCGGATCAGACTCGTTGTCATCTAGTGTTCTAAAAGAATTTCCAGAGTTCATTATAGTATGTTCTATGATTGCAGTTTATTATTGAGTAATGATTGTAGAAAATTATTATGTCTCAGGAGGATCAGAAAGAACAATAATCTTTGAGGTACAACCGTAAATTACACTGGTGTGGCACTCGCGCAGGAGCAGTACCTAGGCTCAATCTCGTTGTCATCTAGCTTTCTAAAATAATTTCTAGAATTCTTTTTACAGTATGTTCTATGATAGTAGTTTATTATTGAGTAACACGATTGTAGAAAATCATTATGTTTCCGGAGGATCAGATAGAACAATAATCTTTGAAGTACAACCGTAAAAATATTCTGGCGTGTCACTCACGCAGGAGCAGTACCTCAGATCCCACTCGTTGTCATCTAGTGTTCTAAAAGAATTTCCAG